>JBBPTG010000002.1:0-601780 GCA_038093975.1 Chalciporus piperatus
CTACTAGGCTGCTGAGATGACTACATGACTGGGACACTGGGCTACTAGGCTATTGAGATAACTGGATGACTGGAACACTGGGCTACTGAGCTACTGAGACTACTGAAGTGACTGGGCTAATGAACCAATGAGATTACTGAAATGACTGGCTGACTGGATGACTGGGCAACTGAGCAACTGGCGTACTGGTTTAACTGATCCAGTCATTCCAGTAACTTCAGACTTTTTGCAGTGTTGCTGATGGAGCAAACCTCGATTCCGTCCGGACCATCATTGCTCTTGCCGCGAAGCATAACTTGGAACTGGATCAAATGGACGTTTCCACCGCATATCTCAACGGAGAGCTCGAGGAGGAATTGTACCTCCTACCTCCGGACGGTGTTCCCATTCCTTCCGGATGCTGTTGGAGACTCAGACACTCCCTATATGACCTTAAACAAGCCGGACGTACTTGGAACAAAACCCTGGACAAAAAGCTTGGAGAACTCGGATTCACCAGACTCGACGCAGAGACCTGCCTTTACGTCCTTCGGAAAGACGGACAGGTCTGTTTCCTTGTTGTGTATGTCGACGACCTTCTCCTTGCAGCCACCTCAAGGGGTTTCATCAACTCCTGTAAGGAGGCCCTTTCCACTGCATTCAAAATGCACGACCTTGGAGAAGCCAAGTACATCCTGGGAATCGAAATCCGTCGCGACCGGAAACTCCGCACCATCTCCTTGAGTCAATCCCAGTATGCTCGCACCGTTCTAGAGCGAACTGGAATGTCCAACTCCGCTCCCGTCTGGACTCCTATAGTCCATGGCATACATCTCTCTGCGACAGATCCTGAGGACAACACCACGATTCCAGAACTCCGGATTGAAGGGAAGCTTGTTTCTTACCTTACCGTCATCGGGTCCCTCATGTATCTCATGCTTGGAACACGTCCGGATATCGCGTACACTGTTGGACACCTCGCCCGTTACAGTTCCGCACCCAAGATGTGCCATTGGGAAGCCGCAAAGCGTGTCCTCCGTTACATTCGAGCAACTTCAGACATGGAACTTCGGTACGACGGAACTGATGTGTCCTTGGATCAGGACTTCCATGGATACTCTGACGCTGGATGGTCGCAGGACCCAGACAACTCCCGTTCCACTTCTGGATTCCTGTTTCTCAGCAATCACGGTGCCATTTCCTGGTCCAGCAAACAGCAGAGCATGGTCGCACTGTCTACCACGGAATCAGAGTACATCGGACTCAGTCTCGCTGGACAGCACCTTGCTTGGCTCCGGACCTTCTTTGCAGAGATTGGACATCCTCAGAAGGGCCCAACAACGCTCAACTGCGATAATCAGGCCGCCATCATCCTTTCCCGTGATCCTCAGTTCCGAGCTCGAACCAAGCATATCAAACGGAAGTACCACTTCGTCCGGGACGACTTGGTTGCGACCGGAGAAGCCGTTATCCAATATGTTCCTACTGGGGACATGGTCGCCGACATCCTTACCAAGCCTCTTGTCAGGGAGCAACACTGGAAGTTCGTTCGTGGGATGGGATTACGATTGCGCTCGAGTGGGAGTGTCAAAATATAGTCCAATCCGTGCCTATCCGCTCCTTTCCGCTTCCGGATAGCCCCTATCCATTTCCGGATACTTCCAGAAACATTCCGTGTTTAATCCGACGTTTCCGATGTCCGGAATGCACGGAAACATCTCCGGATTCGTTGGAACGGATCCCTTTTACATTCGTATGTTCTCCTATATGTCATTCACTTATCTATTCCCTTTCGTGACATCTCTGTTCACCATTCACCCTTTCTATTCTTATCCATGTCAAGTCCTTGACATTCCTTGATCCTTTTGCACCCGGAATCGGTCATTCCGGACCGGAATCACGTCAGATCGTTCCGAGCACATCTCCACCCATTTACTTAAACTCCTCGTCTCACTTCCAGAGCCCCTCAGTCGTTTCCGCCTCTCTTAGGCATCGGCTGAGGTGAGTATTTACTTTCTTTACTTAGTTCCTTTACTTATTTGAGTTGTACCTAGTTCGTTTAGGTGAATAGAGTCGTTTCCGCCTCTCTTAGGCATCGGCTGAGTTCGTTTAGTTTTCACACCGAGCAACCAAGGATGTTGATCAAATTGCTGGCTTCGACGTCCTTCGTGTCATCAACGAGCCGCAACATATTCATTCTTTCGCTTGTGTCTGGCAATGCAGTCGTCGCTGTCCCAGCATGCTTCAATGACACACAATGAACTACCCAAACAAAAATCCCTCAATGAGCAACTCGAAACGGACCTTACACTGGACAACCGATCCATGAAGGCCTCAAGTGTCAACACCAACGGAAGCATGGCCGTCGACGACGCGCTTGCTGGGCTCCTCAATTTGGGTTTGAAAAATGCCAAGATGAAGAAGGGAAAAACACGGGGATCAAATCGAAACAATCAAAGGATGTGCTGGGCTCGCCGTGGTATGTTGGTGAGGTATATCGATTTCATACCTTCGGGATGCTCATTCGAGCCACACACAAGCCGGTGCTGAGAGCGTGAGGGTCGTCTCCCCGATTTTAACGACAGACCATCCTTAACGTACATCAACACTGTCGTCAAGGAGGTGCTTTGGTGGAATCCCATGGCTCCGCTTGGTGACTATTCACGGCTGATGTTGTGACGATGAACGGAATTGATCTTCCCTCCTCAGGTCTTTCTCACATGGTGACCAAGGACGACATCTATAATGGGTATTTCATACCCGCTGGGATGACGGTCATTGGTAATACATGGTCAGTCGTGATCTCGATTGCGAAGCTCTCTCGGCTTCGTCTGGGAGTGCGACGAGAAGTATGCCGATTCCATTTACGTCGTCTGCTGATATGTTGATTTGTTTATTGTGACGAGTCAAAGGGATCGGTTTAGAGTGCGAAATGCCGAATTGGAAGAGAGCGACCTGAATGCTGGTATAGTCTCGACCATGCAGATTGAAGAAAGTCAGGTAAGTCTTTGTCGCGAAGGTGAACCTTGTACGACATATTTATTTTTATGCTTGTGCCCAGCCACACTGTCGTCACTGTCCCAGCCTACATCAATAACGCACAGCACCAAGCAATCGAACCGACTGCTGTTGCCCTTGCGTATGGTCTTGATCGCGGCACAGAATCCTCTGTGATTTACGCTAACCTTTTCTTTTCACAGCCATCATCGTGCTGAATGCCTTATGTCCGAGGAGAACCCTATGACAATCTTTTCGCTGTTCACCCACGACAAACCCATTTTCAAGAGCTCTGGCGCGAACGCACGATAGTGCTGCCAACTCTCCTCTCGAAAGAAATTAATGTCATTGCCCCGCGAGTTTGGCAGTGCTGGTTATGCGGGCGAAGATACCCAAGAAGAAGTACTACCAATATGATGGTATGCTTCACATCGTCACCACGCGCATTCATCAATGCTAATCATGATCACCTTGCTCGCGTGGATGCTCTGCGTGGGGATGGACAGTCTGTGGGTCCTGATATAGATACCCCCGTAATCATGTTCACTTCACTCATGGCTTTTTGTTGCTTTCAGCCCATAACTCAAGGAAGAATGTTGCCCCATTGATCTGAAAGACTGTGAAACCATACTCGTAAATACATTGTAATAAATACACAAATATATCTTTGTCTGAAAACTAGCCTGTCATTTGTCTGGTTACTGGCCTGATAAATAATTGATTTCGGGATTTCTCGAGCACTAGAGTGACTGGATAATTAAGTGACTGAATTACTGGAATCACTTGTCTACTGAGTG
The DNA here is from genome assembly GCA_038093975.1 of Chalciporus piperatus. Classification (NCBI taxonomy): domain Eukaryota; kingdom Fungi; phylum Basidiomycota; class Agaricomycetes; order Boletales; family Boletaceae; genus Chalciporus; species Chalciporus piperatus. The sequence goes on from JBBPTG010000002.1 coordinate 3,774, forward strand.
GCTAGGGTACTGGGCTACTGGAATTACTTGTCAGCTGGGCTACTGAAATCTGACTAGGCTACTGGGCTACTGGATGACTGAGTTACTGGACTTCCGGACTACTGGACTACTGGAGTGAATGAATGACTGGGCTACTGGATTTATGGACTGACCGAGTGACTGGTGTGACTGGACTGACTGACTTACTGGACTGACTGACTTACTGGGTGACTGGATTGACTGGAATGAATGAATGACTGGGTGACTGGACTACTGACTGACTGGACTGACTGGATCACTGGACTGGCTGGAGTACTGACTGACTGGATTGACTGGACTGACTAGATTACTGGATGACTGAATTGACTGGATTGACTGGACTACTGACTGACTGGACTGGCTGGATCACTGGGTGACTGGAGTACTGACTGACTGGACTACTAGAGGGACTGGTTGACTGGAGGGGCTGGATGACTGGATTGACTGGATGACTGAACTACTAAAACTACTGACATGACTGGATGACTGGAATGACTGGATGACTGGGCTACTAAAATTGCTGACATGACCGTATCACTGAACAACTGGATGACTGGGCTACTGAGACCACTGAGATTACTGACATGACTGGAGGATTGGGCTACTAGGTTACTGAGATTACTGAAATGACTGGAGGACTGGGCTACTGGGCTACTGAGATTACTGGGACTGCTGACATGACTGGATGACTGGGCTACTGGGCTACTGAGATGCCTGAAATACATGAAGTACTGAATTACTGGACCATTGGATCACTAGAACTACTGAATGAGCTGGAATGACTGGACCACTGGACCACTGAATAACTGATGTGACTGATCCAGTCATTCCAGTAACTTCAGACTTTTTGCAGTCTTGCTGATGTAAGTTGCATCCAACCCGGCCTCACCTCACTGACCCACTCACGACTCCTTCGAGTCTCGGCTCCTTTGTTGGACGGCGCTGTGGCCTTGTCTGGCCATGTATCCTCGCGGCTGGGTGGGTCTTCAGTGTTTTTCAATGCTCATTGGTGGAGTTGTGCTTGTAGTACTGGTCTGGTGTGTGTGTGGGAAAGCACTGCGGTATACCACAGTGCTTTCCCACAGCTTTCCTAGTGTCGAGCATGGGAAGTAAGTAAGCAAAGTAAGTAGGTCTCGGACTTCACAAAAATTTGCGCAAGCTGGTCACGTGACCGTGGTGAACTCACCGTGTCACTTCAGTCTTTTCGACTTCAATTACTTCTCTCACTTCCTACTAGTCTCAACACCACACCTCAACACCTGAACAAAGCCGGTGTGGGCTCAACAGCCCCGCTGGCATCTGAAGGTGCGTTTTCATGCACACCCCAACTCTCCTGCTCACCTGGAATACAGCCGCTCATGCTGTCTGCCCAAACACATCACCCATCATCATCTCGCACAACTATGGCAAAGCCTTGCCAACCCATTCTCATCATTTTGCAGGCCCAAGTGGCTCATGGGATTGCGGTGATAGATTAGTAGTATATAACATGTAATAGATAGACCTGCCAATACATGTGATTTTTTGCTATTTATCTTTGACTGGCGTGAAGTAAAACTGAAAGAAGGGCAGTAAATCGCTACAGAATTACTGTCTATATAGTATTATAAAAGCTACTATAGAGCTCAATAGCTGTTGATTCTATTGGAGTCTATAGAGTATTATAAAAGCTATGGGAGTTTTGGGGGTGCTATAGAGTGCTCCATAGAGGGGACTTGTCACTTTTTCCTCTAAGCAATATAAATGCAATTATAGTACTCTATAGAACTATTATAGCTATGAGAGTAAAGTTGGTTTTTCCTGATGAGAACCATATCAAGGACTACAATTTCCATCCTGGAAGTCTAGTTTTAGTGCGTAACTCGAGGGTGGAGCAGGAGTTGAACCGAAAGATGAAACCGAGGTATCTAGGCCCCATGGTAGTCCTTCGCCGGACGACTGGTGGTTCTTATATCTTGGCAGAGTTAGACAGGACAATTTCTATGTTGCGCTACATGGTGTTTCGACTGTTCCCGTATCATCCACGATCACGGATGGACATTCCGTTACCAGAGTTCGTCGAATGGGACGACGACAGATTGGATCAATTAGCGGCAGAGGACGATATGGATGAAGACGACCAAGGGGACTTCGACTCTTTGGACCCGTCTGAGTTCGACGTCTAACACCGTGTTCCGTATACCCTCACTGTCATTATGATACATATCCGTTTTACCCTGGGATTGAGCCAGTGATCTCTTTCCTATCTGTTCCATTCCGGTGTTCGTCCGGAGACTTCTTCTGTCTCTCAAAAACACAAAAGCTAATAAGAAAACTGTCACTTACTATACTCTCCTTCATATGCCACAAAGAAACCGTCAAAAACAATCTCTATTTCCCCTATCTCTTAACTCCAAAACAAAGAAACCACAAAGCCAAAAACATTTCTCTCTCGTATCCAGTGTCTCACAGATGATTACTTATTACGTTCAGACTTCGAATGTGGGACGGGACACTATGCCCATTCCTTTGATTCCGTTCCGTCCATTCCGGGCACGTTATGCAGGGCTTTGGTAGGAGAAGAAGTCAGAAGTAGCGCGAAGAAGACAAGTCAGGTGGAACCCTGCTTTTCGGAATCAGTGATCCTTGATTTCGTTTTTGCATTCCTTACTTCACTTACTGATCGCTTTCATTTCTTACTTAGACCAGCGAATCATTCAGATACGGAACGGACACGAACACGGATGCATTGATACTCGTACAAACATACAAACTATGGAGAGGACGACTGGACGCGGAAGGCTACTTGTCGAGGGCGGCGACCATCGCCCTCAGATCGGCCAACTTACCCATGGCCTGGTCGAGCTGCTCCTCGGCCTTGCGTACCAAACCCCGGGACGACTACACCGTGGCTTCCACCTCCATGATGGCTGTGTGCATCCCCTCAGCCGTTCCCACCTTCACCTTGCCTTTCGTCTTCATCTTCAGTGTGATAAGTTCAACGTCCGAGTCCGGGATGGACTCGGGAGTTTGGGGTCGACGTACCTTGGACGTCGAGGCTCTGACCGCGCGAACTGCAAGGAAACGGAACCACAGATTAGTACGAATGGATCGACAAAGATGGGGACTTACTATGTGCTTTGGGTTCCACTTTCGCAGCGGCTGCCTTCTTCGGCCTCTCAGCTACCTTCACCATCGCCTTTTTCCCTCCCCGTCCACTTGCCTTGTTGCAGGTGATCTTGAGCTTCGCGCATTTTAGGCAGGTGTGGTCGGGCATTCCGCGACACGGGACGTTGGCAGTCGCGCACTTGGCGCATGGCGGCTGGTGCTCGATGGTGCCGTTCTCTTCCTCCTCCTCCTCCTCCTCCTCCTCGTCCATTGTGATCCCATCTCATCAACCCAAAACTTACCTTGCGCGTTGGCCGGGCGAGCACCACGGAAACCTTGCCGGAGCTCGCGGTGGAGGCGTGGATGGATGGGGTAGAACAGGGAGTGGCACTGGTGGGAGGCTTTTCAGCACTCCCTGTGTCATCGTCCATGGCGGCATCCGGCTCCACATTGTCATCCCGCGCCTTCGCTGACTCAATCCTTTTGGCCTCTTCCCCAGACCATTTGACGTGCGACACTTCAGCCTCTTCAAGAGCTTGCATGGACCGCACGGAAAGTGCGGTGGGCAAGCCAAGGGCTTCGGCTGCGGCCTTCGTCGGCCCCATAGCTCCCTGTCGCACTCCCGTCGTAAACGCAGACACGGAAGAGACGAAGACAACTCACCATAGCAGTGTTCCATCTAATAACCCATAGCCGTTGATCCTCTGCCAACTCCTCCTTGTTGTCAGGTGCGCAGATAGCGAGGTCGAGCAATAGTTCCGTGGCGTTTTTAAAGGCTTTAGCGGCCGCGGCTTTCTCGTCGACGGGTTCGGCAATGGCGGAACCGAAGAGAGCGGTGAGACTAGTGATTCAAAGTCCGGTTGCAGGACCGCAAAAAGACCGGCAACCGAACCGAACTGACATCGGTTGCAACTGGACTGCGGTTGCCGGTTGCCTGCTTTTTAGCTGTAAATCAGTCCGGTTGCCTTGGATTTAGGAAAAATGAAAGACCGGTCTAGGACCGGTTGCAACCGGTTATTAGGACAACCGGTCATATATTATATATACAGTATATTAGTAGCTAATAATGTAAATTCTTGCACTTGAAATCCCCGCATTTGGACAAATGTGTCAAATGCGGTAAAAATGCGGGTGGTTGAATTTACCGCATTTGTCACATTTGTCCAAATGCGGGAATATTATGTATTTAAAATCATTAAATTTGTCGCTTTGAACCGGTTCTGAGCACAACTGGTTGCCAACCGGTGACAACCGCTCAGGCAACCGCTAACAACTGGTTGTTGGCAGTTTCAATCCGGTTGCCTGAGATCTGAGTAAGTAAAAGACCAATCCGGGTCCGGTTGCCTCAAAAAGTGGTCAAAAAACCGGACTGGACCGGACTTTTAAACACTAGGTGAGACGGGTGGACATGTTAGTGGGTGGTGGTGTGAGGAAGAGAAGTGGAAAGGAAGAATGGAAGCGGCTGATGCGGAGTTGTTACCCCCACGGGCATGAGGCGCTTACCTAATCTGCTCATGTGACTGACTAAGGACAGTCAGTATCAAAGTCACCCTGGGATGTAGGGAACGCATATTCCCTACGCTTGCAGCCGGTGTTCTACCCTCATTTCCCATCCTTAACATTCCTCAATGTCTTTCCTTCCTTTCCGTTTACGTCCCAGCTTCTTCCGCCGCATATTCATCTTTCCGTCCTTATCAGGTTCTGTTCCCATGGTTCCGTGCGTACACGGGAACGACGGATCCTTTGTTTTGTTCACAGGTATTGTCCATCGTGTCCCCGGAAACCATTGTCCAGGTCTGATATGATTCGCTGGTAAGTTTCCCTTCCATCCACGATCTCTAACCTTGCTACGCTTCCTTACTGTCGCACTTTCCTTACTTTCTACTCATTTCTTTTCGTCTTGTTATCTATTCTGTCTATACTTAGTCCAGTACTGTCACTTAGCATTCTGTCGCTATCAGAGTCCCGGGTATGCCCGGACTATAAAAGACTTTACTTTACTTATTTTGAATCAACTTTTCTTTTCTTCACGCAACAACATCTCTCTCTAAAACTCCAGAACCTTCGTCAACACTTTCCGTCCGTTTCTACCTTCATTCCACTAGACCTAACAGCAAGGAAGTGGTTCGGAACATCTGTTGTTTGTACGGAACATCATTTTCCAGTTCTTCAACGGTTTGGTACGCCGGAAATGAGTCCCTTTGCTTGTCTTCATTCCCTGGAATCCCTTTAGGGTCGAACTTATCGTACCCTTCTTAATCTTTTGCTACTGACCTTCTCGGGATTTCTATTCCTACAGAGGGTTTAGCTTTCTTACAGCGAGACGAGAGACTTGGTGGAATGCTGGAGTCAGCTCTTCCATCTCCGTCTGCAAGTCTAGGATCCTGAAGAAGGATCCAACTGTGACTGGGCGAGCCATTGCTGGGTGAAGGTGAGGAATAGAGGGGGAAGTATGAAGGGGGAGGTGAAGGAGTGATGGGCTTGACTTCAGAGTCCACAACTGTGGTAGAGACAGGTGCGGGGAAGTATGAACCAGTAGGTGAGGGAGGTTGAGCGACGAAGTCAGCATTTAACCTGACCTGTGGATGCGAGTCTGCGAGGATGTCTTCTGGAGCAAGGTGCTCAGTAAGATGATAGAGTAGGTAGGGGTTGGAATTTCTGCAACCTGGACAGACTTCGCCTGATTCTAATAGGTGAATACCGCAGTAAACACAGTAGTGGACACTAGGGCCCCAAGGTCAACCAAGTGGAGTTGGTTGACGTGAAGTATGACGATGGATGGACACAGGAGAACGAGGATGGGGATAGGAACGAGGATGAGAGTGACTGTGAGACCTACTTTGATGTGGCGCGTGCTGGGGCTCTTGAATAAACGTCTCAAAATGATTTGGGATTGATTGAGCCTGGATATGCAAGGTCCGTTGAGAGTGGACAGTTCCCCATGTCAGCCTAACGTCATCAAGAGTAGCATAAAAAATTAAATGAATGAATGTCACAGCTGCACATGAAATCGTTGCTTCAAGGTTTCCGAAGAGAACCATGATAGCAAACATGAATACCCATAGGAAACGAAGAGTCGTCCCATCTTCCAAATGCCAGGCAGGGAAAGGCATCATAATGACAACGGTTCTGAGCGCCTAGGCAGGGCTCATAACCTATAGAAAGGTAACGGTGTGGAGTGTGCTTTCTATAGCAGCCAGCGACAATGGCAGAGATAAATGTAGGAGACACTTACACTTAGTGGAAGAGTGAGAACGACGAAGAGAGTGCTATAAGGATAGCAGGGTATGAGGAGGATCGAGTGGGTGAAAAGAACCTAGTGATTGAAGGCATTGTAGGGCCCTTTATATACATAATACATGATAGCATAGCATGTGATGTATGACAGGTGACATAGGCACATGTCCGATGTATATATATAAGCTATCCAATAGCACTGTAAGTATTCCAAAGGGAAGTTCTCATGTCAAGAGTGACATGGGAGTCGTAAGTAATAGAAGGAATGTAATTGGTAGGAACCAATAGACAATGGATAAACCATAGTCCTTCATTTCTTCGACACCAGCCAGGCCTTATATACTACTGGAGAGTGCACACATACCATCAGCTGATTAAGGAAAGTACAAAAGAAAAGATATAAAAGGCAAGTGGAATGATGTAAAGATATCAGATATGGACTACAGTCTGGACATATAACCATAACATCATTGCTGACTCATCTGAGTGTGGACCTTTCTCATGTGACCTGATTATATCATAGATTACATAATGCTGCAAGGACCACCAGAGTGGATCTGAATGAATCCTGGTTTGACTCCTAAGTGTCCAGAGTTTGAATACTATTGTAGGCAAAAGTTTGAAAAGTTTTTAAATACTATAACATAAAAATTGGCCAAAAAGTGTACAAAGTGTATTCAATTGTGTAGCGAAAGTGTAGTACAGTATAGCAACAAAGCGGACAAAGTGTAGTAAAGATGTGTAGTAAAAGTATTGTAAACAAGTGTACACAGAAAGTAGCCAAAAAGTGTACAGTGTAGCCAATTGTGTAGTAAAAGTGTTGGACACAGTGTAGAAAAGAGTCCTGGATCAAAAAAAAAGTATACAGGAAAGTGTAGGACAATGTCTTGTAAAAAGTGTAGTCCTATGTTCCTAATGACTTTGAACTTGCACAAAATTTTCAAGCATGTGAATTGGTCATGTGACCATGTTGAACTTGCACTTTTGGTAGCATTGTCATTCCAAGGGGTGGATTGATCAACCAATCAACCAATTTTCAAACTCCACTTGGCAAAATGGCAAGTGTGACCGAAGAGACTGATTTTTAGGGCATATAATTGTATTAGGGTTAGGGTTAGGCGTGGAGCATACAGACATATTTTGATAGTAAGTGTACACTATGCTCTTGTGGGTGGAACTCCGACTCCAACCAGAAACCCCTTGTCAATGTCTCTGCACGCCAGTCATCCTCTTGTTATGACAAATCTGCCACACTATGATCTGGCTGTCCGCGGTCCACGGAGACTCAGTCGAGGCTGAGCGCTGAGCATCGCCCTCAGAAGCAAGATATGCATCCAGTGTGGTTCCAGATATGGCATGTTCTGTAGAACAAAACTCTCCACACCACGCAGTGTATAAATAAGAGATTCACTCCTCCCAACCACATTTCCACGCTACACTCTTTCCTTGTCTCCTCCCTTCCACCTCACTCCTGCAATACCTTACCCAGCATCAAATCAACATCTATACCACCTCATCCAGCATCAATCCACCTCTCCCAGCATCAAGACTACATCAGAACACTCTGACCTGGCAGGTAAGCACCACCATCATCTTGTCCATTCTTGCAAGAAATCACCACCTCATCCAGCCCTCAGGCAATCTCCATCATCTGCCCTGGTCTCAAGAGTACCTTTCCCAGCTCAATATCACCTTCACCAGCTCTCAGATACAGTAATTAACTTACTATCTTCCTTGCCATCTTTGTCTGGCAGGATCTATTCTCACTGGCTAGATGAGACAACATTGTAAATCCTTTGTTACTACCCAGAGGCCAGAGTGGCAGTTGTAGAGGTTGCCCTGCCCTCCTCCTGCTCCTTGATGTTGACATGAGTGGTGGTTGCAGGGGTTGCCTGTCCCCCTTGTTGTCAGCATCATGATTTTGGGCCTGGGGGGTTGTTTGAGGTTGGAGTGTTGGTTGCAGGGATTGCCCTGCCCCCCTCCTGATCTCCTTGACATTGTTTTCACTGCATAAGCCTTATAAATGGGGCAACTCTAGTACTTGCATGAATTCTGCTCATCTCACTATTATTCACTAATCTTATTGCTTGTGACAAGTCTCATTATTCATGCAAATCGCTCTAATGAATTACAAGTAAGCCAATCACAAGGTACATTTCATGCGGCCTGTTCCCTAAAAAGAGACACTTTGAATATGTGCAATATGCATGAACAAGAATTTTGTTGATAAGGTTTAGTCAAATATTCAACTCAAGTCAACCAAAACAAACTAAAAGAAGATCAAAGAATTGATATAACATAAAGTAAATATGAATCTGCTAGCTATTCCAGCTCTTCTGAATTGTTGCATAATGTAAGAGCTCAGAGCTACTAATACTGGGAATCAGCTCATTCAAAGCAAACTGAAAATCCTCTGCTCCCACAACCAACTGTAAGTCTGCTTCTGAAACCATTTCCGTAATGAAAAATTGAGGGGAGATAGGATGTTGTTGATACTGAGGAAACATATTCAGCTGAGCTATAAAGAATCTAAATGAAACTAGTGTTTATCAGATGGAGAAAATGAAATACCTCTTTGCTTTTCAAATACCTCGACCTTGTGTGAAAGTGCATGAAGCAAAGCATCAGCACATAAAGCATAGAAGTCAGCTCCAGTGTAGGTGAAGGGACAGCAGGTAGTAATCAAGGAGAGTTGAAGATCAGAATGCAGGTTGAACTTTCGAGTTAAAGCCTTCAGAATGTCCAATTGAGCATCATGAGTTTCAGGAACACCCAGATAGAGCATTCTATCAAAGCTAAGAAGATAAAAGAAATAAACTTAAGTTCTAACATAGAAACAAAATAATGCATACCGTCCTGGGCGAAGCAATGCAGGATCCAATAAATCTGGACGATTTGTGGCACCAATGACAAAGACATCCATGCTTCCCAAACTCATCCCATCAAGTTCAGCTAAAAGCTGACTTACAATACGATCCATGACTCCACCAGAGTCCCCTTGATTTCCTCTCTTTGGAGCTATGGAATCAAGCTCATCAAAGAAAATGATGCAAGGCCTAGCATCTCGTGCCCTTTGAAAGACCCTACGCACATTAGCTTCTGATTCACCAATATACATGTTGAGTAACTCTGGTCCCTTGACAGAGAGAAAGTTCAGGGAACAAGAGGTTGCCACTGCTTTGGCCACCAGGGTTTTGCCTGTCCCTGGTGGACCATAGAGCAAAACACCTATGAATCAGGAGTAAGTATAGATACAAAATTAAAGGAGTCCAAGAAACCTGATCTCTTCTTGAGTCCATCCTGAAATAGCTCTGGATGATCCAAAGGTAGTTGCACAGTATCCATGATCTCATCCTTGACTTGGGCCAAACCTCCAACATCATCCCAAAGAACAGTTGGAATGCTTGGTGCACCTATACTTTGTGCAAACATTGTCTGTGCCCTGGCCAGCATGGTGGTAAACTGTTTGAGATACATGACTGGCTGAGGAGCACATTGGTGGATATAAATACTTCATCCAATCAATCAAATTAATGTTTTGAATTTGAAGGTTCAACTCACCTCTTCATACTATGAAGATATGTTTGCTGAATCAAGTCTTCCAAGTCACAAGCCACTAGTGAGGCAGTCTGCTTTGCCAGGGTTGCAACAGAGACATCTGAAGCAAATGGTCCTCCCTGACTATGCAATTGTCCCCAAAGCAAAGCAAAACGCTCCTCCTCACTCAAAGCCTATACACAGTACATGAGCACAAATATCACATTCAAGTTAGCCCCTACCTTGATTGTTATCTCATTTACAAATGAGAACCCTTCAGGAGTCATTTCTGGTGCAGTTGTTCCAACCAGGATACATTGCCATCCATGGCTCCTTGCCACCTCATCAACATATGGCTGCAATGCCCGAAATATAGATGACTCTATATCATGACAATCAGTATACAATGCTAACAAACTCAAATTTGATTACCTTCTTTGCCATTTGCATTACCCTGTGATAAGTGACCGAAGGCATGTATGTGCCGGAGCACAACCATGCACGGAGAACAGGGAATGAAGGTTTCCATGTGTTGCCGGAGAGACATCTCAGTCTTGCTGAAGCTGTCTGATAAAACATCATAGCAGTTTATCTTTGTAGCACCTGTTAGTAGAAATTTGGATCAGGGAAAAATGGAGCTGCTGACTTCCACGAGATGCATCTGAAGCTGCTGAGCAACACGTGCTATCACCGAGAATTTGCCAGACCCTCTTGGTCCAGTGATGAGAATTGTGGACCGAACACCTAAACTTGATGCTTCCTCCAGCGACATAGCATTCGACAATTGAAACATTTGGTGAGAAACTCCAAAGATTGGGGGCGAGGTAGGTTGCTGATGATCTGTTATAACTAGTTAATGCAAAGGCAAGGGGAATAAGGCGGGTTCGCGCACAACAAAGGCCGTGATAGTCATAGACATCGGGGACCCCTACATGCTCCACGCCGACTTGCACTATCCTGGTCAGGCTCGCATCGACAAAACAACCGACGAGGGGAGTTGTGAACGAGTGCGCGTGTGTCTGGAGGGTGGAGGCTTCATACTCCACACGTCGCACAATGAAGTAGACCGGAACACGTGAACAATTGCGCGTGACGCGGCTTAGATCCCTTCGGCGCAGGATGCTATGGGAATCCAGAGAATGGTCAATATTGATGAACAACGGAATGACGTCCCCGTCCTGGACCAAGCGTTTCGACGAGCCAAAGTATTCGTGCAAGGCATCTACCAGCAGCCGTTCGTAACGGCGATTCATGGAGAAAGGAGAAGCTATCCTTGCCAACGCGATGCTTTTTGCTGTTGAGATACCGGGATCCCGCGACCCCAATGGAGACGAACGAAGCAGGATCTCTGCACGACCGCGCGGACACAGGTTATGGAGAAGGGTGGGTGATAACCAAGCATAACGGCTGCGAAAAAGCGTCAAGGAAAGTTCCAGCTATACGGATGCAACCTTACGGATCGATGAGAGTTTCATCAAGGGCACAAGCGCGCACCAGACGAGAAATGGATGAGTCGAGGTGCGAAGCTAGAACCTGAATTTGACGTTAGAACGGAGAGTTTATGACGAAGAGTAAAGTCGTACCCAGTCACCATTCAGCATTCCGAGGAGGTGCAAATTACTTGTGGAAACGTAGACAGTAACCTCATCCAGGTCAACATCAATGGGCGATTGCAAAGCCCTGACAAGGAAGGGAGAACCTGAAGGTTTGCCGCATTTCAGCGCACAAGCATACTCTGCTGTTGGGAGAAGCTTACCACTTTCATTTGCTCGAGACAACGGTTCTGGAGGCCTTAAAGTAGCGGAGATAAGAAATGATTCGTTGATTTCCAAGCTCTCGTCACTACCTTGGACTGGGATGGCGGAGTCAACGAGCTCTGATCTAGAGCTCAACTCCTCGGATAAAGTCACTATGAATCGTGTCGATCCCCGCTGTACGATGCCTTGCCTAAAAGGCAAGGCAAGGCTAACCTTGTACCTGAAAGACGGCAACGAAGGAATCTTCGGACCATTAATCGAGTCTCTGGATACGGAGAATGAAGTCGATGGAAGGAAGATATCCTCGCCGTCTCGGATAATTACACGAGATTCGAAAAACCATTTTTCAAAGTTTGATCCATGAGCGGACGCTAGCTTGTAGGCCTCCTCGCTTTTCGCGGTTAAAATGACCTCCTCCAGGGCGACTTGGCCTGCGCTAGAGACAATGACAGGCTTAGAGCCATAAGGTACGTCCATCTGGAATGGATGGAATATGGCTGGATATGTGACGAGCCAGGAAGGGGGGATGATGATCTCGGAGACCTTCAATATGATGAGTGTCCTCTCATAGGGCCGCTGAGCAAATGGTACGTACAGTCGGGTCATGAATGGCCCAGCAAGTCAGAGAATCGAGGTGATGCGAACGTGACCCAGTCAAATATTGGCGCTTCGGCTTTATGGTTATGGCCTTGTGAGATTCACCGGAGAAGCAAAGAGCATTCCAGATATCTTGTGACACAAGAACGGTATCTTCAGCTATGGTGTCGGAGGGTTCCTTCACCAAGAAATTGGCCTCGACACTCGGAGTGTGACGGAAGAAGAAGCTCATGGGTTCGGAGGATGGAACGCGGTCACCTAGACTCAGAGCAACCAAGTTGAACGGTTGTCGGTCAGCTGGACTTCTTGTCTGATACCGGATATTACATAATCAACATATCCTTCCATCTCACCTCCACCACATCATGAATCGAGGACGCGGTCGAGGGGGCGGTCGTGGCGGTGGTCGTGGCGGTTTCCAGCAGCGCGATTTCGGTCCACCAGACACTGTGCTTGAGCTCGGCTCTTTCATGCACGCCGTGGAGGATGAAATGCTGTGTACCTCCCTCATCCCAGAAAAAGTACCTTTTTTCAATGCGCCCATTTACCTCCAAAACAAAACCGTCATTGGAAAAGTGGACGAGATCCTTGGCCCAATAAATGACGTGTATTTCTCGGTGAAGATGAGCGAAGGAATGGTAGCAACTAGCTTCAAAAAGGGAGACAAAGTCTATATTGGAAGTGACAAACTCCTGCCGATCGAACGATTCCTTCCCAAACCAAAAGCGACAGGTAAAAGCGACATTCTTTCATACTCGTATCCCGCTGACATACAACATATTCCAGGTATTACCAGTACGTCGGTCACTTCTTATGAGCTTCATTTCCTGATCATTTTTCTAGAACGCGGTCGCGGAGGAGCACGGGGTGGCAATTCACGAGGTCGAGGAGGTCCAGGCGGTCGAGGTTTTCAACGAGGCGGAGGTCGAGGAGGTCGTGGTGGTCGTGGTACTGATCGTGGTGGTCGTGGTGGGTTCAGGGGTGGTTATGGAAGTCGTGGAACAAGTAGTGGCCGAGGCGGTGCCAGAGGCGGCCGCGGCTTTTAAACTGTTTCCTGCCTATCACCCTGAAGAAACGAGCACGCCGTTTTTAACACTCAGGGCTTCAGTGCTTTCATCTCAGTCGAGACTGATTTAATTCTATTGGCCCTGTGCTGTTGAGACGTAATGGACTAGAGTCCTCATGAGGATTTTCTTACAACCAATTTCATAGAATAGCGACGAACCTGCAACAGTTGTGGCGCCAAAGATACCGCGTTGTACAAGGTTTGCTCAAGCTCACGGTCAAGTTGCTTAGCTAGGGATATGTTAATAATGTGGACAGCGAATAGTTGGCGACCTACGCGTAGAATCGTCATGGGCGGTAGAACTCTCCGTTACGTCTAAATCGCAAAGGTGGTGTTGTTTCGAACTTTCCAGCACTAAGTTTTGAATACCCCGTGGTCTCGTTCGCCGACGATCTGCAATTTCCTTGTCCCACTTTAATCTCTGGTCTGACAGTGACCAGATGTGTCTGTCTAGCGCTTCATCGAATGGCTCCACGTCTAAACATGTGAGGAGAGAACGTTGAAAGATCAGATGGGATTGACTTACCATCCTCATCCTCAATCGGATCCCCTGCAGTGCGTCCATTTATACGTAAATTGGGACGGGCAATGTCGAAAGTATTCTCGAGGAACTAGCTGAAATCTGTTGAAATGTGCTCGGACGAGTGACTTTGAGTTTACCTGATGAATATGTGGCAAGAGAGCATCCTTGTCTCCGACTTGCCCGAGGGATTCAAGCTCGGTCTCTAGACGGGCGAAGAGTGCGATAGATAGATTGTGTTGGATGCGCTTCCAATCCTGTTCGGTTTCAATGGAAACTTTTGGAAGATCTTCGCGTACACCCATGGTTCGTGTAAACGTGAGCTATGAATTTGAGTTGACAAGAGTACTGCTGTACTGTATGTCGCGCCAAGGTGGACTATTATGTAATATTGCTTGCAGCAAATCCCTGCGAGCATCCTCCTGTGCCCATTCACCGATGTCTTCAACGCTGTCATTCTGGAAGCCTGGAACGACAGCCCCAGGAAGCAGCTTGGACAGGACGACTCAGGACCAAGGCTGCTTAATCCCATCTGCACCCTCGGATGGCACCCTTCCACTTCAAGCCCAGCGGGAACGTCTTCCCATTGCAAAATATCGTGCGTGTTTCCGGTTCATGCGATCTCCCATGTCTCACCGTTGACAGGCAATAAGCTCCTGTACTGTATCGAAAAATATCCAGTCACCATTGTAGTGGGACAGACTGGCTCGGGGAAAACCACACGTACGTAGGGCGTGTCACACGCATCGTGCGAGCCATCTCAATTCTCTCGAGAGCTTCCGCAGTATCTACTAGAATCTGGATGGGCTGCTGAGGGCAACGTCATAGCCTGCACGCAACCTCGGCGAATTGCTGCAACGTCTGTGGCTGCACGTGTGGCTGCAGAAGTGGGAACACTGCTTGGGGAAGAGGTGCGAACACAAACTATACCCACCGGCATATCTTCACAAGTGTCTTTGTGACACACAACAGGTCGGATACACTATTCGGTTTGAGGATGTCAGCGACAAAGACAAGACACGAATACGTTATATGACGGATGGAATGCTGTTCCGAGAGACCCTGATTGACCCTCTATTGACACGTTACAGCGTTATCATGGCAAGCGCAAGGTATCAAACTGATTCTTTGCCACTCATCTATTACATGACAGATTGACGAAGCACACGAGCGAAGTCTGTACACCGATTTGCTTCTCGGAATTTTGAAAAAGTCTAGCTATTTACCAGCTGTTAGATGTACGCTGACGTTCCCTGGTGCGACAGGATTAGGCGCAAGCGTACATCACTTCGCATCATCGTGTCCTCCGCTACACTTGACGCCAAGTCATTCTACGACTACTTTTGCTCAGAATCCTCGCCCAACGAAGCCACAATTGTCAGCTTAGAGGGGAGAATGTACCCAGTAGAGATCGCCTATCTGGAGGAGCCAGTCTCGGATTACGTCAGAACGGCTGTTCAAGTCGCTTGGAATATTAACCTTCAGGTGTGAATTCTGGTCCACCCTAGGATTGGGCTACTCAAATCCAAAAGCATGGTCCTGGGGATATACTCGTTTTTCTGACAGGTCGTGATGACATCGAGCGGTATTTGGAGGAGCTCACAGAGCTTTCAGTTGAGTGCGCAGCTTTCATCTCACTTGTTTCTCCAAAGCTAACTATTCGCACCTAGTCTGCCGCGTGGTGCCTCGAAAATAGTTCCACTAGCGCTTCACTCGGGTCTGAGCACCGAAGAACAGCTTCAAGTATTTAGCCAAGCACAACCGAATAACCGTAAGGTCATTGCGGCCACCAACATTGCGGAAGTGAGTTCCGAGTTCATCCAGTAGGATATTATTCCTGACCTGTCTCCCTAGGCAAGTGTCACAATCGACGGCGTGAAATATGTAGTCGACTGTGGATTTGTCAAGGTATGTCTTCTTCAGCTTGGATACTCGTATCGCTCGCAACCATTTCAGACAAGGTATTACAATCCGACATCCCGCCTTTCATCGCTTTCCACCGTTCCGGTATCCCTTGCTTCAGCCACCCAGAGAGCTGGTCGTGCAGGTCGCACGTCACCCGGCATCTGTTATCGGTTGTATCCAGAATCCTCTTTGGCGTCCCTTCCAGCGACTACTCCTCCCGATATTACTCGTAGTGATATGGCAACGCCCATTCTTCAACTCAAATCACTTGGGATCGACGATTTCATGAAATTTGAGTGGATCTCGACCCCACCTGCTGAGAGCGTCCTTCGTGCACTGGAAGACTTGATTGCAACCGGTATGGTGGGAGAAGATGGAAGATTGACCGCCCTGGGTCAGAGGGTCGCAGAGTGTCCTATTGAGCTCCGTATCGCTCGCATGGTAAACCAGCATCATTCCAATTTGAATGCCTCTGAACTCATTCTCAGCTATTTACGTCCAAAGAATTCTGCTGCGGGGAAGAAATTCTAACTATCGCCGCTATGATTTCCATTCAGGTACAGTTGCAATCCTACTACCGCCAGTATATTTCATGCTCGAGCACTCAGGATGTATTCACCATACCGGACGGGGCACCGGGCGCCCTTGCTGAACTTGAACGGCGAAAGTTTACTGCGGAAGAAGGCGTGAGTATACGCTTCTTGCTACTCAATCAATTGACAAAGACTTTCGTATGAAGGATCATCTGACACTTCTGAACGGTATGTATGTGCTCAACGCGTGCTGTACTGTGCTCACAGAGGACAGCATACAACGCGTTCACAAGATATGGGCGGTCATCATCCTGGAGCAAGGCTCATGCACTCAACTTTCGGGCAATGTCTAGAGCAGTGTCCATCCGCTCTCAGCTGAAGAAGTACATGGTACGGTTTAACCTACCTACACAAAGTTGTGAGGGTGATGCCAAGCGATTGCGCCAATGCCTCGTAAGCGGATACTGGCGGAATGGAGCGCGTTGGATGGCAGATGGAACGTATCGCTCGGTTCAGAATGAGCAAGTAGGCGTTGCTCGTTTCATGTGGCAGTGGGATAGGCTTCTCACCTCTGCTAGATCTTACATGTTCACCCGACGTCTGTGTTGTTTACGCGGAAGCCGCGCACCGGATGGGTGGTCTTTCACGAGCTAGAAGAGACCAAAAAGACTCAGTAAGCCATCTGATGGAAGAAAGCTTAACTAATTAATGAGATGCAACAAAGAATTAGACTCATCACGGAAATCGAAGCTGACTGGTAAGTATTCTCCATATAACCATTCGCTCCGCTCGCTTCACTCCCCCGTTTTAGGCTCCTTGAGTATGGTCACAAGTATCAAAGTGGTCGTCTAAGGTGATTTCAGTTGTGTACATGATAATCATAAGAAGGATGAATACATAGAGTATACGGTCGCTTAGAAAGGGAAGCGTGACCTCGCCCAGTTCGGTCGGCGTCAGGGCAATCTAACTATACCTGTAGGGGTGACTACGCAGAGCTTGTACATATGTACGTCAGACAAATGAATCAGATGTGGGAGGTTGAGCCAAACAAACGACATCAAACAAACCTTCAATGCATCAAGTTACTTCAAGTTGGGCACATGCTCATACCGCTGTAGATATTCACTGAAGTTACTCGCACTCCAGCGTCAGTGAATTCGTGCAGACTCGGACATGGGTGCAAGCCAGTCCAACTTGAAAGTTGATACACACCCAAAGGTGTTCCATCCCCAAACACCAATAGAGGTGAGCAGGTTGCTCGTTGACCTAGGCGCAGTTGACCCACGCCCACCAGATTTCTGAGGACGTGGTGCACAATCTTTCTAAACGTCAAACGGAGAAAGAGAACTTGGATCGGGAACTGAACATAGTGAAAGACGAGGACACCCACGGTGACATAAAAAACAGTGTCGCGTTAATCGGTGACCTAGAGGAAATACGATCCAAAGTTGACCGCTTTCAAAAACGTCGCCAACTTGACAATTTCCTTGCTGTCAAAGAGACCGGCGAAGCTGTTGCATCGTGCTACAAGTACTTCTGGTGTTTTTCGTTGGGATATGTTCTGAGTCAAGATTCTTAGGTTGAATGGAACGACACCTCTAAATTGCTGGAGAGAAGTCGCTCACTTCCGAGCCGCCGTGGCGGATGCTGAAACCGTGAGGATCGGATCCCTCTTTCCCTTCCTTGAATTTGACGGGTTCTGCAGCAATACTTGGCCTCATTACGATAACACCGCGAGGAGGCATTTATTCGAGGCCTTGCACAGAGCACCTCTAACCTCTATCGATGGAAGCATTGCGAGTCCTACTCCGTTATTTAGGCTGGTCCGGTATACACTAGAGCGCTGTGTAGATGTCGATGAGATATCACAGTTTGACAGGACAAGTAGTCTCGGTAGAGTATGCACATGATGCTAGGTTATCAAGGATCGAATTCTCCAGCTGGCCATGGTCAGTGGACGCGTATGGATAGCGCTGCGTGGTTTTGGTACTCTTGTTCCTTGAGCCCCAAGGCCTAACCTGGCCTAACCCATCGGAAATGAGCACCCTCCGATAGCGCAGCAGTTCATCATGATCGCGGTTTCTCAACATACCTCCGACTCGCTGATGGTTCTCGTTCTTAACATAGATGATTGCGCCCATACGCTGTTGCACATGTGTGTACGGTCACGAGGGACATACTGTCTTGAATGAGTCTGTCCTCACGCCCTACGACTTAATTTTATGAAGACACCAAAGTTGGCTGAATTAATTCCCGCTACGTAAGTAGTGGGTTGTGTTGTGCACTAATTTCGATTTTTGGCAGGCCGATTTGCGTCTTGGCGTCAGCCACAATCAGCCACATGTTATGTAAGGTTTAACTTGGCAGAGAGCTCCTTTCTCGAAGTGAAGTTCCAGCGAAGCTTTCGTCGTCTGTGCGAATAACTTCCCTCGTCGTCTTCCGCTGATTTTTGCGTCGTCCGTGGCCATGAATACTTCCGATTTGGTTCCAGGTGAGTTTCCGTCTCTTCGGCCTTTCGTTTAGTTCAACTCGTACCCAGGTTTGTTCGACGGGCGCCGTGTTTGTGTCCGATTCGATGCTTCGCTCCCGTGAACTCTTACGTTCGACGCTACGATGTGTCGGACTGGAGTTCTTGCAGCGCTTTATGAGCGCGTGTCGTTTACGACGGATGTTTCTCCTGTTCTTTCGAATTGCCATATTGATGGTGTTGACTTGATTGTCGGTAACGACTGGATTGGCAGCGATCGAGCTGTCGTCAATGGTTCGTTGAATGTGTCGCAAACCTCACGCGCGAATTGTGGTTTTGAAGATATGCAGGTCGAGGATGAGGATGTACCCTCGGACATGTGTGGTGATGTGTATTCTTTGTTTTCAGGTGATACACACGAGTCCCTCTTTACGATGGCTGATTACTTGTTGTTCGATGTTATACAGCAACATCAGATTCCATGGTTGGGGGGGCCGACGAGGTCCGACAAGAGCTATGTCGCCATCTCGTACGAGATTGTTGGTCTTTCGGTACTGGGTCAGCTTGTTCCCAATTTCGGGATGCTGTAGGATTTCAGGACTCTTTGCGGTACGGAGATGGAGGTGTGATCAATTATCTTTGTCGCCAAGGTTCTAAGGAGCTATCACGTTCTCGGTTGCAATCTATATGTTGTGCTTTGGGTCTCGTGCGTTGCGATTCAGAGGACGATTTGGCATCGCTACATCAATGGTTGCGCGATCTTGGAGGTAATCAGGCCTTCAGCTCCGCGGAAGTGCTTATAACTGATGGCTTACTGTCCCGTGAGGAAACGGCGCGAGGGCACCCTAATCGGAACGTGTGAACGTAGCGGGCTTTGCCACGCAGGTGGCCTTCCAAACTTATTTGATAAGGCACCCCAAGGCATCGCCTTTTCCGAATCAAGAAATTGAGCGGTTTGAAGTCGGCCAGTCAAGTGATTGCCGAGCTCGGCAACCTATGTTCGTTTTACCGCCCGGCTTTATTTGCAACAGATCCCACTACCACTCATCTCACCCCGCCTTTCTTTCCTTCATCGATATCAGCGGTCGTCCTGCTACCATACTTCTCAGTATCCCCGTCGTGCATTTTCTCTTCCAGTTCTACTCGTATCAGGAGCCTCACTTGCCTCAAACTCGCTCTCCCTGAGCATCTTCATCTTAACCCTTAATTTAACCGACCTTCCCCGGTCGATAAACTGACGCCGAGTCACCGCTAACGTTGATAACCGTACTCTCCAAGCATTTCTGTGCCTAGCCATAATGCAGACCCTTTCAGAGCTTGGGGATATGCAGTCTTCAAAATTGGTGTAAGACACAATGCCATACTTTCCTTCTTCCAGTCAATTTACCTGTATATCCCACACAGGCCCAAACCACCTGTCGTCAGAAACCCTCGAGCTTGTACGGTATGTCGCGCGGCCAAGGTATGTTCTTCAAGAACTATTAAATTTTCCGAGTTCACACCCATCCAGATGAAGTGTGTTGGGGCAGAGGATGGCCAGAAACCGTGCCAGAGGTGTAAGAGGACCAACGTTGAGTATGTGGAAGGCAGTGCCGTTTCACACCATGATGATCACACCGTTACTATTACAGATGCATTTTCGAGAAACATCGGCGCGGTCGCAAGCCAGGGTCCAAGTATGCGAATCCACTTCCTTCCTCAAGCGCTGGTCGGTCCCTGACCTGTCTTCACCTAGACTATCGGAGGCGTCGAAGATGCTCCGACGTCTGGAAAAGGGGTTGAATTCTGCGAAGCTCAAGGCGAACGAAACGGCAATGTCCTCCGCGTTCCCTCCTGTCGATTCCCACTCTCCACAAACAGAAACTCAGTTCGGCACTATCATTGGACCTGTCGACCAATACAGTACCGCAGGTAATGATGCAACTCCGCGTTCCCTGCTGTGACTTAGGTTTACTTCGTGTCTGTGGCCCTTCAGCTTCTTCTGGCCGGCCTTCAGATGGCGACGACGAGGACGACCGAGGTGACGAAAAATTTCCTGCAAAACTCATCCGCAGAGAAAACTCGTTTTTTCGAACCATTCTGAACCCGGAGCACAGGTCACCTTACCCCCTTATCGCCCCCCAGTTGTCACGGAGCGACTTAGATAATTCCCAGCATCTACGACCTGCTCCTCTCCCGGCTGGATACCAGGATCCGATCACGGCTGGCCTTATAACAGAGGACAAAGCGAAGATGCTCTTCGATGCCATCTTTTTGCGGCTCAATCCATTTATCAATCTGTTTGACCCGCAAGTACACTCGGTAAACTATGTGCGCTCTAAATGTCCCCTTTTGTTTACCACCCTCATTGCTGCCGGGTGTAAATTTTTCGAGCCGAACCTTTATAAGGATTGTCTCCACTTGGCACATGAGTTAGCAGTGCGTGCGTTTGCGGAAGGGTGGAAACGAGTCGAGGTGGTCCAAGCATTTGCGTGTTTGACGTATTGGAGAGAGCAAGATGACAACGTACGTTCAACGCCCTCGTCCTCACTTGGTTGTCATTCATGATATACTTGCAGCGTACATGGATGTACATTGGCTACGTGCGGCAAGGCTCCTGTGATGACGATGTTCTGATCGCTGACACAATTGACAGGCATGTCGAATGGCCGTTGAACTGGGTCTCAATCGTTTCGTGGCGAAACCACCCGCAAATGAAACAGAATTGCAGCTGATTGAACGACGAAACTGCGAAAGAACGTATCTTGTTCTATTTGTTCACGATCGGAGTCTTAGCATGCAAACCGGGCGCCATTGGATGCTCCCCGAGGTGCGTGGTTGAAAACTGAAAGTTATTCATCGGTTTACCTGCTTTCAGGATGATTTTATCAGAAATGCGGAAACTTGGCATGAAAGAGGCGGTTCTCCCATCCGATGTGAGGATGTTATTGTCGCCGCATTCATACAATTGCGGAGAATTGCGGTATGTATGGTCAACTGAGGACTATAACTGCAGCTGAGACCTCTCGTGTAGGCGGAAACCACTGACATGTTGCATACAAATCGAAGTCTCCTTGACAGCGGGAGTGGTCAGATTAACATTGACATGGCGCTCAAAAATGCAAACGCTAAGTTACAACAATGGACAACAAAATGGGACCACGAAATGCGGAGGGGTGAGCGACATCTTTGTATCCGTGTAACATGCTTGACTCCCTCTGTAGCAAACGGCGAATCCTTCCACTTCTCATTCCTCAAATTCTTTCGCCTATACACCAGTCTGTTTTTGAATAGCTTTGGTGTGCAAGTTAATGCTCCTCCCGTGAGTATATATGCTCAGCATATTTCATTGCCATACTAACAACGTCATTTCAGGAAGATCGTACGAACAGTCACTTGCGAGCCCTGTCAGCATGCTTCGAGCATGCTCTTAACGTCCTTCAAATTGCTTCTAAGGATTTCAGGGATCTTGGCGTTCTGGTATGTAGCGCAAATGCGTGTATGCTCTGACAATTTGCTCACCATTTTCCTCAGAGATATGGCCAAGAAACTACATCCGTCATGACGGCTTATTCTGCAATCTTCGTTTTGAAGGTATGACGTTTGTGCTCTGTAGAATCCCTGCTCAAAGCTTTTCAGTTGTTACGAAGTTCAGATGCGCACACAGGCTTACAATCGGAGTTACCTGAGGGTGCAGCACGGGAAATACATGAGATGATCATAAGAACCGCCGAAGCGTACAATGAAGCCGCCCACTTCTCTCCCACTTCATCGTCTGCGGCATACCATGCCCGTTTTTTGTGGCATCTCATTCACATGCATCGTACACGCCCAGGGGCTGCGAGGGATCGCCCACATTCAGACCATGCTATCGACGATTCTGCTCAGAGTACGCTTCCTGTTGTCTCGCACTTAATCATTTCTAACAATCACTGACAGGGGAACAGGCCTCGCCACCCCAGACGTTGCATTCCCTAGACGAAGGTACTCGGAATCTCACTTCTCATCATGTTAATTACTCTGTACCGAGTCCGCAAGAAAGTTATCAGTCGAACGGGAGTGGGATCATATACGGTCCAACGACGCGTTTCCCATATCCACCTCCTATGGCCCCGTCGTTCATTGATTACACACCAGCAGACTTCCATTACTATCGCACAATGCTCTTTGACCTGGGGTTTGGCGGCGTAGAACATCATGTCCCGTCAGTGAACGATAGTTTGCGCAACATCACGTATAGTGAAAGCGCGACCGCTCATTATACCCAGTATCCTTATGGACCCACGCAGCCAGCTGGTCAGGCCAGTTTCGTGGGGAGCTAATATTCTCGCTATTGTGCTGTTCCATTTGTATTTCATAGAATGTCGGCTACACTCTTTGGTTTGACGTATGCTACCTATGTCGTCCTGACCGCTCTCTGTTATTCGTCTCCAACCGAAAACACTGCAACTTGTTGACCAAAGGCGATTGCAAGCAACGGGTGACCATGGATTGCCATGAAGTCGAAGTCTCGGATACAATGTGGACGGGGTGCCACATTGATGAGGCTAGGTTGTGCATGCACATACCCAACGTTATGAACGTGAAGAACCGCCCCTCTCTTGACGGAATGGGCAGCAATAGCAAAATAATCTGGGTTCGTCGGACACCAGCTGTCGCACGTTGGTAAGCACTTTGGGGCTGCGATCGCAAATAAGCACACACCGGAAAACATGCCCACCGTCAGGGAAAGTGACTCCGGTATGTATGGGCTTGCCACCGCGAAGTTTCGACATGTCCCAAATTGCGAAGCGTGATCCATAGGTTGCTCCCACTCTACCAAGGCATCCATTACGATAAATGCGATGCAGTCGAGGATCTGCACTCACATATTGACATTATCACGGCGCCAGGCAGCAAATCCTGTGCTCTGGGACGACGTTCCGATAAGCGAGTAAGTCAGAGAGTGCGGTTCGACAAGTTCGATCAATGTAGAGTGTCTCCAGCTTCCTTGTTCGGTCGAGGCAGGATCAGTGCGCCAGTCCGTCAGAAAGACAGAACCGCGACAATCAGAAACAAGGAATTCCTTGCTGCTCGTGGGATGCGAACTGACTGATGTCAAGGGGTGTGGAAAGGCAATCACATAGGCAGTGGGCTGAGGTCGGGGGTTGACTGGCGAGGAAGCGCAGTCGCCGGTGGTTTCTGGAGAAGGGACTCCGGAAGAAATATCGAGAGTTGGAAGAAGATCCCACACCATTAGCATTTTGTCGTCTACATGCAGCCGTGTCAGCCGTGTCCCTCATCGACCTAGCTCTCAAACACTTTCGAGTGACCCACCTGAGACGGAAGCAACATAGCGTGCGTTATCCTGGTCGCGACCCCCACAAAAACACATATCCTTCACTTTGCCGTGGTGCCCACTCAGGCCTCCGCCAAAAGGGAATATGTGTTCGTTCGATGACGCAGATTTTGTAAGGAGGTGCAAGCCAAAGTCAATTCCTGCGACAGCAATCCTGCGCATCGGTGATTAAGCATACACTCCCCACGGGGGATAACGTTCAGACGAACTCGATGAGCCAACCATCGCTGGTGCTGGGCGACAGTGTGCGAGGGGACCAGGCTAACGCGGTTATTCTAGTTCCAACGTGGAACGAAGCCAGTCTTTTGGCTGCAGTTACGCTCTGGGATATAGTTTTCAGTGACAGTGCGTTCGGAGTACAGCAGAGATTGGCTGACTATCTGGTAAACTTCAACAGAATGCTCACCTCCGAAGGCCAATAGGTCGGATCCGTCCTCATGGTAGCACGACCGTACCACATACACATCTGAACCATGGTCTATTCTGAAGACGCCTGCATCCATGGCTATCGGCCGTTTTGCTGTAGGGAAAAAAAATTGATTTTCGTAGAATGCGGTGAGGAAATACAAACAAACCGTGGAATCTGCTTTGTTACCGTAAGTAGTGTAGTGTTAACTGTGGGACAATTTCAAGACTATGCCCCAGTGCTTTAGTTCGTTGTATGCCTTCCGCATCTACTTGTAAAGGTCCGAATCCGTTACTCTTCCTGGGGTTACTCCTTTTATCTAGTGGAACCTTCCTCCTTATCGCGAAACACAGAGAAGCAACCCATCCCGCTTCTAAGCAACCACTGCAACACGCTCACCCCCTCGTTCCACCCCGACAAGACCATCAAGGATCGCGTTAGAAATCTCGCAATCGATAACTTACCAACCGACAATGTCATCGATCGTGGATGGTGTTACAAAACCTGTGTTCGACTCTAAGAAGGTCTCCGTGATCTATGTGCTCGGAGGGCCCGGTGCAGGAAAGTTGATGCAACTTAAAGCGGCATGGATCTCTATGTATTGACATATGTGCAGGCAAGGGAACCCAGTGTAACAGACTCGTGAAAGACTTTGATTTCAGTCATCTGTCAGGTAAATTATCGATTCACGCTCATTCTCCTTTCCCAACCGTATTGGTCCCGTAGCTGGTGATCTCTTGCGTGCTGAGCAGAATCGGGAAGGCTCTCAGTACGGCGATTTGATTCGGACGTGTATTCGCGAAGGCACCATCGTTCCAATGGATGTTACCATTAAGCTCCTGGAGAACGCCATGTCCGCAGAGCTGCAGACACGCTCCGGTCCGGGATGGACAGACGGAAAAGGTCGTTTCCTCATCGATGGCTTTCCCCGCAAAATCGATCAAGCTTTAAAGTTCGACGAGACAGTACGTCGCTCACCCATGGGTCCGTTTTAGTTGCTGATCTCGGAAAGGTTTGTGTTCCATCACAAGTCTTGGTTTTTGAGGCCGACCAGGATGTAATGATTCGCCGGATTTTGGAACGCGGCAAGACTAGCGGACGGGAAGATGACAATATCGAAAGCTTGAGAAAGCGTTTCCGTATGTGTGTTTCCTTGGGGCACCGAAATAGACTGAAGGCGACTTTAGGAACGCATAACGAGCTCACTGAACCTGTCATCAAGCATTACGAAAACCGAGGAAATGTTGTACAGGTATGCATCTGAGGCTACAATGAACCGTTCCTTAGGACCGCTTGCAGATCGACAGCAACCAGTCGATTGAACAGTGTCACAAAGAAGCCAGTGCCGCAGTTCTTAAAGTTTTGGCCTGACCTCGCTTCCCAGTATACCCAATGTTGTGGTACTGCTAGACACCAGTACATGTAGGATATTAGACGTGAACACAAAACCTTCTGTTGTGAGTTGGCAACGTTGCTCTGCAAAAAGCGCGACCCCTTTGCTCTATCGTGAATATGGCGCCATCTGCGCAGAGCAAATGTGCCTTCTCGTCGATCTCATTCTGGCAGAGCGTCAGTGAGCAATACTACTGGAGCAAGAGCAACGAACGGGTATCCATTCCCAACCACCGCATCTAAAACATTCGACAACTGCTTTGCCGTTCCCACACTCCATGATGTCCCCGTTCTCTGAATAACGCAGATTTAAATGGTTCCCGTCCTGATACACTGCAGTGAGGACTGCGACGAGAGTTTGTGCGAACTTTTCTCTTGCTTGTGGGGTATCCGCGGTGAAAGTTGGATCACGTTGGGGACGAACCATGACAACGTCCATCGAAAGGCCCTCTGGTGGTTTCCTCGATAACATGGGGTTGATGCGGAAATCAGGCTCCAGCCGATCTGCATTCACGGAGGATACGAAGTAGGCGAATGGGCCGTCTAAATCAAATGTGGAATTTCCCTCATCGCAGTCGTGATAGGGAACAAAATCACCCCTTCCCGGATCATAGATATGGACGCCACCAAGTGATGGCATAGGCAAGAGCTTGGCGCGGCTGGAATACCATCTGGTGATGTTTTGCTGTGCCGCAACTTTGAACCGTTCGATTCCAGGCATTTCCTTGCGCAACTGCTCTGAATCCTGAAGAATAGCTGCGTGTAAGGCTGTGGAGGTGACAACGGTCGACACTACAGGGCGGGGACATCCACCCTGGTCATGATGTGCAGAGAATAACGTGAAGGCCAGGGTCAGGGGTCTAGGCGGCGTCGAGGATCCGCGGAGAAAAGCCTCTAAGGACTGTAATTTATAGTTGTCTGTGCCGAGGTCCCGGGTCGGAGTGGGCCTGAATAAGGAGGAATAGAGAGCATTCGCTGTTCCGCATGGCACGAGGACGAAGTTGACTGTGAAGGAAGGGTTGTTCTCGCGCACACCCTTGACGGTGGCTGAGGCGAGATAGTCTATGATTTCATGGAGAGTGCCATCTCCAGAGCCGAGCACGATGGTAATATCCCCCTCGTATTTTTCGAGGAAATCAAGCACCTCCATGCCCGCATGACCGGGTGCATTGGTGCAAATGATCTTTGGGGTCATATTTGCACCGCGGAGAAGGGGAATGACACGGTTATTGAAGAACTGTTCCGCCGTGGAGTCACCGCAAACTGGATTGTAGATGACAAGGACTCGGAGGGACATGTCTGTATACGAACGTGTGTTAGCTGAGCTCCAGACCCTGATAGATCATTAAAGCTGACGAGGTCAGAGCCAGACAACTGTCACTGGACACGCCAGGACTTGGCAGTAAATTGCAGAACGGGTTGGACTTTTGAACTTGCAATTGTTATCCGAGGGTTCCACTCAAGCTTAGTTCCACCAATCCACGTAGAGCTGGATAAGTATCATCTGATCATAACGACAATCTGAAACAGTTTGACGCCGGAGTCCCGTTCGGACTCCAGGCTGTACTGTTGACACAGTGACTGTAACTAATTGCAATTGGTTGGTTTCAGAAAAGGCTCTCCCGCGGATGTTCTCGTTGCTTCGTCGCGCTTCGGCCAACAGATCATCTTCCATCCGCCTAGTACATCGAACCATGTCCTCTGTGCCCGAGTTCAAGCCATTCAAACTGGCGCTCATCCAGCTTGGCAGCCCCTCTTATGGCAAAGAAAATCCCACTGAAACCGAGATCAAGCGAGCCAACCTGGAGCATGCTCGGGCCAAAATCGACGAGGCTGCTGGCGAGAAGCCAGACCTAGTCGTGTTGCCTGTAAGCAGCTTGCGAGCCTAGTTCACTTTGTCTTCTGCATCCTTACATCTGTCAGGAATGCTTTAACTCGCCTTATGGCCATGTGCACTTCCCCATATATGCCGAAACCATCGGCTATGTACCGGAGCAAGAATATGATATCGAGAAATCTCAGAGTCAAAGCGTGAAGATGCTTTCAGCAGCAGCATCAAAGAACCGTGTCTGGCTCATCGGAGGTACTCTAGTCTGAGCGATATACGTGATCGACTGTCAAAGCTGATAATGCCTAGGTTCGATTCCTGAGAGGGATGCGGCTACGGGCAAGGTGTACAACACCTGCCCGGTATTTTCACCACAAGGCACGAAGATGATACCCGGTCGTCCGCCTCGCTTACACTTTCTACAGGCAAACTTGTGGCGATACATCGCAAAGTCCACCTGTTCGACATTGATGTTCCGGGGGCAATCAAATTCAAAGTGTGTTCGCTGCTTTCTCGACTTTGGAAGGGTAATTGATTGTGTAGGAAAGCGAGACCCTGACGGCCGGCTCGAGTAGCACATTCTTTGATACAGGTACGACCATCAAATCGTTATATGATCACGCTGATACCCTACAATAGAGTTTGCCCGGATTGGCTTAGGAATATGCTATGATGTGCGCTTTCCGGAGCTGGCCATGATCGGAGCACGTCAAGGTGAAAGACTACATGGAGTTGCCATGGTCCACTCATCCATTGTTTGACAGGATGTCAGGTACTCATCTACCCTGGGGCATTCAACATGACGACGGGACCCCTTCACTGGGAGTTGCTCCAGCGCGCTCGGTAGGTCGGCAAAACAGACGTGAATGAGTTGATCTTACGTTTTTATCCACAGCGCAGTGGACAATCAAGTGTACTTCGCGATGTGTAGCCCTGCGCGAGACCTGAACGCAAGCTACCATGCGGTGAGTGCTTGCGAGCGATGCTTTAGACTTTGATGGTTATGCCTGGCAGTTCGGACATTCCATGCTAGTTGATCCGTTGTGAGTATGCCCGCTGCAAGGAGCAATCGCAAGATGGCTGACGTGAGACAGTGGCAAAGTGCTGCCAGATCAGGCGGGGGAGGACGAGGTTATCCTCTATTTTGATCTTGGTGAGATTGCCTGGCTGCGGGCAAGACAAGTGCTCAAAAGAATCTTTGCAGACCCCAAGGTATTCCTTAGAGCGAGGGCGGGTATTCCTGTGACTACGCAGAGACGATTCGATGTCTATCCGGATGTCAGTAGTGTAGCGTGAATGTTTCTTGTAACTCGCAGCGCTGTAGGCGGCAGTAGGTGTACATCAGGCTTGCAAATGATCGATGACTTCCTAAAGCGGATGCGCAGAAATTTCTAGGCCATTCCCAAACGTTCCACAGCCTTCCACAGCAGAGAGAGGCTTACAGAGGCTAAAGAGGCCCACTTCACCAATTCCATTCTATCGCATCCACCATGGTCAGAGAAACGTAAGTCAGTCGCCCGTCGCTCTCCATCCACGCCGACCTCTCTCCAGGAAATATTACGATCTCCTCGAGGTATCTCCTGACGCCTCCGAAAGCGAGCTCAAAAAGGCGTACAGAAAGAAGTCAGTTCTTTTTTACCTCTCCCCTCGCCATAGCCTTACCCTTGCTCAGAGCTTTGCGACTGCACCCGGACAAGGGTGGTGACCCCGAGTTATTCAAGGAGGTGACGCATGCGTACGTTCACGCTCTGTTGGTCTCCTTCGCCCGTTGACGCCACTGCCTAGCTATGAAGTCCTGGCAGATCCTGAGAAACGCAGTATATATGATGCGCGCGGTGAAGCAGGCCTCTCCGAGCAAGGTGGTATGGGTGGTATGGATCCGCAGGTTTGTCTCCTCTCGTCCCCTCCATCATCTCATCTTCATCTAAATCCGCTTTCAAGGATCTCTTCAGTCATCTCTTTGGCGGTGGCGGCGGCTTCTTCGGCGGTGGTGGCGGCCGATCACAGGGCGTTCGCAAAACCAAGGACCTTGTTCACCGAGTCCAAGTTTCTCTCGAGGATCTTTACAAGGGCAAGACCACCAAGCTCGCTCTCACACGAAACGCTCTTTGTTCAAAGTGCAATGGCAAGGGCGGCAAAGACGGTGCTGTTCGAACCTGCGGATCGTGCAATGGTCGTGGCATCAAGCTTACGCTCCGCCAAATGGGTCCTATGATCCAGCAAATACAGTCTGGCTGTGACGAATGCAATGGAACGGGAGAGGTCATCAACCTCAAGGATCGCTGCACAACTTGCAAGGGCAAGAAGGTCATGCCGGAGAAGAAGATATTAGAAGTTCACATAGACAAGGGCATGAAGGGTGGACAGACCATTTCCTTCGCAGGCGAAAGCGATCAATCACCAAATGCCCAATCCGGAGATGTTGTGATCGTCATAGAAGAGAAGGCTCACGAGAAATTCAAGCGTCAGGACACCAACCTCATAACCGAGCTCGAGATCGACCTCCTCACCGCCCTTGCCGGTGGTGAGGTCGCGATCAAACACCTTGATGACCGCGCGTTACTTATCCGATTTTTGCCTGGGGAGGTTGTTAAAAACGGTCCGTTTCTCATTTCCATTGTCGCGGTTTCTGTTCTTTTGACTCCTTCCTGTATTAGATTCTGTCAAAGTGATCCGATCACAGGGCATGCCATCCCAACGGCATCACGAGCCCGGTGATCTCTACGTCAAATTCACGGTTAAATTCCCCGATACCATCGATCCATCGAAAGCTCATCTGCTTGAGCAAGCTCTCCCGCCTCGCGCTGCTGTCCAGGGTTTCGCCAAGAACATCCATTTGGAAGAGGTGGATCTAGCGGAACCCGATGCACGGTCGAGAGCGAACGCCATGTCGGAGGATGCGATGGATGAGGACCATGACGGCGAGCCTCGGGTACAATGTGCAAATCAGTAGTTGTTGGTGCTGGCTGATGGACATTCGTCATTTGATATTTGTTGCCACAAGTACCCCAGCGATGGCACACCTGTCTCCATAGATCCACGTACATCTGTTGCTACATTCACGGTAATTATCATGCATTAAGGAACTTGGTGCAATACATGACAGAACCACTGAGTCATGACGTGGTATCCCAGCGAATCTGAGGTTGGTTTGGGTGAGAAGAGCACGAAGGTCACGCAAATGCTTTACCTCAGGATTTAGTTTAAATTTTTCGTATGCCTCGCGACCGAAGAAGCTGACCTCACTCTCGTTTTCTGAACCGACAAAGTCAATGAGGGGAAGCACACCGATTTCAACACTTACCGAGACCAACGTCTGCCAGGGTTCTGTTGTCGTCATCGAGGATCCACTCATCATGGTCCAAGTTGATGATTAGATTTGTTGTCTTAAAGGGTTGAATCAGAAGGGCAACTTCAGCACTTATGCAAGGCTTGCCTTTGAACCGTGTGCCTTCGTGTAGACTTTAATAGTATCTAGCCCGCAATGAGGCGACGAAAGCTGACATGGTCAATGGCTACGAACCTAGAACAGCATTGCGATAGGGACGCCACGCAGGTCCTGTCTGGATAGCTAAGTCGGAGGAGAGATTGAATGTGAACTGATACTAGAATAACGATGACAATGCACCTTTGCGGACGATTTCCTTCAACTCTGCGATTGTCGTAGTCTCTAGATTGAGTTTGTGGAGGACGAGGCCGCGTTCGGTTCGATATTCGAAAGACTTGATCACGCGTACGGTAATTGTAGCCTCTGTTCGCGGGAGTGTTTCGTTCGTGAGTACGTCTGAGATTGTTCCGGACATTCAGATAGTTTTATGATAGTTTTAGAAGGTGACGGTGGATTTGACAGGCCAGATGATGAAGATGAGTCTGTCGAACTCTTAGACTGTCCAGAGCGATGCGAATTGCAATTGGGAGTCACTTCGCCGAGTCTGGCCCGTTGACGTCGACCCCTGATCAAACAGAATTCGGACAAGATCGTCATTCCCTTGTCATTCCCTTCCAGATTCAAAGACTTGCATCAGTCTCACTGATCCTGGTAAAGTCCGACAAGATCTTAGATATTCCAGAGTCACCGCAAGTACCAGTCAAATGACCGACATCCTTGCAACTCATGACACTCTCCTCCGACAATTCTCCGGGGTCAAATACATCCATCTCATGTATAAATGGACTCATCAGGGAGTCGGATCTCACCACAGTGTAGGGACCTTCATCCTCTCAACAGTCTATCATGTCAAGAGCGTTCCTGGACGCGTCAATTCCCGAGCTGGTGGAGAAACTCAAGGTCAATGAAAAAATCAGCCTTCTGGGAGCTCCTAACTGGTGGAACACACATGCTATTCCTCGCTTAAATATCCCAGCCGTGCGGATGAGTGACGGGCCTAATGTGAGCACTTGCTTGTGATGGTCTGCTCGCTGTTCTAATCGTGTGTAGGGTGTTCGTGGGTCATCCCACTTCATCTCTATTCCTGCCGTCTGTTTGCCGGTGAGTCGACAAGACAAGGAGTGGACTGCAACACTGAGGCGACAAGTAGTGCGAGACGTCCATGGCGTCAACATTCGATGTCGACCTCATCCATGATGTTGGTGTCTTCTTGGCAGAAGAAACTAAAATCAAGTCTTCTGTCATTCTCCTCGCACCAACTTGCAATATCCAGCGCACCCCTCTTGGCGGACGCGCCTTTGAGTCCTTTTCAGAGGATCCTCACCTTTCCGGTCTGTTTAATGGTGTGCTCGAGTGTGGAATCCGGCCCCTCATTCCCTTGATTATAGGAACCATGGCCGCTGCGTATGTGAATGGACTTCAGTCTAGGGATGTTGCGGCCACTATCAAACATTTCGTTGCCAATGATCAAGAGAGTGAGAGGACGGCAGCGGATTCTGTGATGTCAGACAGGGCCCTTCGTGAGGTCTATCTCTATCCGTCAGTTTTCTCTTTCCATTGGCGATCTCCACTAACAACAGTTTAGTTTCATGTTAGCGCAAAGAGATGCAAAGCCATGGGCATTTATGACTTCGTGCGTGAAGATGTCCATTCGGCGTTGTTCGCTCATCGCGACTGACGGTA
The DNA here is from genome assembly GCA_038093975.1 of Chalciporus piperatus. NCBI lineage: Eukaryota > Fungi > Basidiomycota > Agaricomycetes > Boletales > Boletaceae > Chalciporus > Chalciporus piperatus. The sequence goes on from JBBPTG010000002.1 coordinate 36,512, forward strand.
TAGGTATGGTCGCCTCTGGGGTACTCATTGCTCTGAGAACCCGAAGTTGCTCGAGGGCATCCTTCGGGGCGAATGGGGCCACCAAGGAATCATCATGAGTGACTGGTAAATCGATTCTTAATCCAACCAATTCGTCTCACACGTTTTGTACACAGGCACGGCGTTTACGGAACCGACCAGTCAATCAACGCCGGCCTTGATCTCGAGATGCCTGGTCCACCCCGTTGGCGAACGGAATTTCTTATCCAGCACTGTCTATCCTCTCAGAAGCTGAAGATTCCCGTCATCGACGAACGTGCCGCCAACATGCTGGCCTTCGTCCAGAAGATGGCGGCGATAAACCCTGACATTGTATTTGGCGATGGTCAAGAACGCTCCCGCGACACCCCTGAAATGCGCAAATTCTGCAGAAAGCTGGCTGCAGATGGTATGGTTCTGCTCAAGAACACAGGAAATGTGCTCCCTATCACAGCCACGAAAGTCAGGACCGTTGCTGTCATCGGCCCAAACGCCAAGGGGACTGTGATTTCTGGAGGAGGCTCGGCGGCCCTCAAACCTACCTATGTCATCAAGCCGTACGACGGTATTGTCCAAAATGCACCGAGTGGGCTGATAGTCAAGTACGAAGTTGGTTGCTACTGTATGTTGCATGATTTGTACCATCGCGTCGAGTTCCTGACTTTTGTGCATAGCCCATAAATATCTCCCCACCCTCGAGGCTTACCTGAAAACACCGAACGGGCTCCCTGGCTGGCAATGTACCTTCTATTCCCAAGATGTGCAAGGCAACCCAACAGAAGAGGTTGCTCAGTATGTCCTCAACACCACTGCACTCAAGCTCAATGATTTCTTGCCACCTGGTCTTACCCCAAGCTGGACGATCAGGTTGGTGGGAATGCTGACTGTGGACAAAACTGCTGTCTATGAGTTTGGCCTCACAGTTGCCGGACGCGCGAAGCTTTGGGTAAATGGCCAGTTGACTATTGATAACTGGACTCAGCAAACTCGCGGGGACTTCTTCTATGGGTACGTCCATCAACACTGACAAGTGACCCTTTAATCATCGAGTTCACAGCCAAGGGACCATCGAGGAGAAGGCGGAGGTACACTTGTCTGAAGGACAACCTGTCGATATCCTTGTCGAGTACACGAACACACTTCCGCCGGATACCACGAATGATGGGACAGACAAAGGGAACTCGCAGCCGGCGTTGATGCGCGGCGTCGTAAGTCTTACTGAGAAGGATTCTATATGCTTTGTCCGCTCACAATCGATACAGAGGTTCGGTGGGATCGAGAAGATCAATCCCGATGAAGCCATCAAGAACGCTGTTGCTCTTGCCGCTAAATCTGATGTTGTTGTCTACGTGGGAGGCCTTACGCCTGAATGGGAAAGCGAAGGGTTCGATAGACCAACTCTCCACATGCCTGGCAGGCAAGACGAGCTGATTTCGAAACTCGGAAAAGCCAACCCTAACACCGTGGTTTGCATACAGGCGGTAAGTGGCCATTGGACGATGTGTCCACATTCAGCTAAGGATAGCGCCTCTAGGGGTCTGCAGTTGCGATGCCGTGGTTGGATGATGTCAACGGTCTTATTCAGGCCTGGTATTCAGGCAACGAAGTTGGGAACGCGCTCGCTGATGTCCTCTACGGGACTGTCAACCCATCGGGAAGACTGTCTCTTACATTACCCGTCCGTCTAGAAGACATACCGGCATACCCGAATCTGCACAGTGAGAATGGCGAGATCCATTACCGTGAAGATTTGTTTGTGGGCTATAAGCACTACCAGGCCAAGTCTATCAAACCTCTGTTTCCCTTCGGGTATGTCCTTTTCAAGTTGAACTTGATTATCCCTAATCCCGAGCGTTGCAGCTATGGATTATCCTACACGAAATTCACAATCTCGGACCTCGCACTGTCGGAGGTCTCATCACCTGATGAAAGATTTAACATCAAGGCTACGGGCAGGGTCGCAAACGCTGGAAATGTTCGCGGATCGAGTGTAGTGCAACTTTACATTTCGTTGCCCGACGTTGGTGTTACCACGCCTCGCCTACAACTGAAGGGCTTCGCGAAGGCGAAGGATCTTGAACCGGGAGCAACACAACAAGTTGAGATCACACTTGATAAATACGCGATATCGTTCTGGGATACTCCGAAGAGCAGGTGGTGCGCCAAGGCTGGCACTTACCGTGTGTTCCTTGGGTTCAGCAGCGAGGAGCTACCCCTTGAGGCGACTTTCGAGCTCAAGAGCACCTTTGTATGGAGTGGCCTGTAGATTCTGGACAGAAATCTGATGTATTTGTACGAAGTTTCGTTGCGAGTTGGAGGTTTGACTCAATGTAGTATTGTTGTGTGTACTAGTACTACTCTCGGAGTACATCGAAAGTGGCGACCACTGTCTACCAGAAACTCTCAAGTTTCGTTTTATCATCCATGAATGCGGACACGTCTAATGGTATAGTCGATCAACTGCAAGTCGAGACGCATTCCATTCGAAGAGATCCAAGAAAGCTGACAACCTTGAACGAAATCCTCTCTTGTCTGTCGTGGTACCAGTCCGAGGAGGCAGCACTCTCCAGCTCACTTGCTAATTTGCTCTCCGACCGTGCCCCGATACTAGATTCGCTTCGACAGCTGGAAGACCTTAGTCCACGTCTAGAAGACCTATGTCTGGAGTCGTCGCGCCTCACGGGGAAGGTTTCCTCCACAGCGGAAACAGCAGATCGCGTCGGTGGGCGCGTGAGATCCCTTGACCAGGAGATGAACCGTGTTTCGCAGGCAGCTGAACGAGTGGGGCAGGTCATGGAACTCAAGGTAATTCAATGTAAATGCATGTCCTTGTAGCCAACTTACACTCTCCAAGTCATCACTTCTCCAACTACAGTCTTGTATTGAAAGTCAAGACTGGGAGTCGGCAACCAGACACTGTGCTCGCGCCATGTCGCTACCTTTGGAAGTCATTTCAGGGCCATTTGCCGGGGTCTCCGTTGTATGCTGCTCCTTGCGATGGCACGTATACGAGTCTCACGTCGTCCCCAGCCAACCGCCGAAAGTCATCACCCACCTGCGCAGACACTCCAAGCAGTGAGGGAACAACTCCTGTCGATATTCCTCAGACAATTCGAACAGGCTTCACGATCTCGCGACGCAGCTGCCACAAGTCGTTACTTCAAGTTATTCCCCGCGATCGGTTGGGAAACTGAAGGCCTCGGGGCATATGCATCTTTCGTCGTCGACCTGGTGCGGGTGAGGGCACCTACTTCCGCGAAAAGTACGAGCATATGTTATTTGGCTGCAATGTACTGAGCGCGAATACTGTCAGCTTCATCACCGTTATACTACGTCACAGTTCTGACTGCACTATTTGAAGGTGTGGCAATGATCGTTGACCAGCATCAACCTGTCGTCGAGAAATACTACGGGGCGGGGAAGATGCGGAGTATCGTTAAGAAATTGCTGGAGGAATGCGATCGGGTGGTTCAGAATACGCTTGAAGGATGGAGAGAGGATCGTTCGATCAAACGAAAGGTGGGATTTTCTTGTCTCCCCCCATTTAGCTCCGTCCTCAGCGTGTATCAGCTTTCAGACGTCTCAAATTCAACGGTGGCCATGTCTGCACCGCGTAAACAGCATTCAACCGCTGAGCCGGACGAAGTTGACCCACGCGAGATTGACAAGACATTGTCTGAGATTGCTGGAATGAGTGGCCGATGGAACCTATTTCGAAAGTTTCTTGTTGAACAGCTGCAGGTGTGTCCCAGCTTCCAATGCTTCGTTGTGTCGTCTCTTTAGCAGTTGCCTAGGACGAAGAGGGGATCGTGCACGAGGAAGCCGATGGACGGAATCCACAACCACATCTCGAATCCCCAAGCATACCAGAAAACACCGCATTGTTGACCGAGCATGTCGCCTTACTGGATGAGACTTCATCCCAAAGGGAATTTGAAGAGTTGTTGGCTTCTTGCTACGTTCCCATGGAAATCTGGTACATCCGTACGATTGTCGACAAGGTCTGTCTGAAGGCTCGGAGTTCTGAATTTCCTATATTCACCTGAACCACAGGCTCATCGTCTATCTAGCACCGACTTCTCGCAGACTCCAGCAATAACTACCACTCCAGATGACGTCTTCTACATCTTGAAAACTGTGTATACTCGTCTACTGTCAGCCGGTTCTCTCAAGGCATTGGAACGGACCACCGATCTTCTGAAGGACGTGATGGATCGCGATTTTGCTAGCGGCATCAAGAGGAAACTCGACGATGTGTACCGCGTTGGTCCTGGCGTTCGAACGGAGAGGTCTGAAAAGGAGAGCCGGTCAGCTTTCATCGTGCGTTTCTTCTGCTCCGGACATGTCTCGCCAAAACTGATTTACTGGCGAAGATTCTCCTCAACGACCTCGATGTGTCTTCCTTGTACATGGAAAGACTCACGAAGGACCTACTCTCCCAGCCTGTTATCATGCAATTGTATCTTGAAGCAGAGCAATCCAGAGTGAAATCCATTATATCCAGTTTGCTCGCTTCCACTGCCAAATTCAAGGCAACATTGAAGGTATCTGTTTCACATTCAACGAAGACGCAATCTAACGGTTTTCCAGGGTGGTGTAGAGCAGCTGTTCAATCAGCTTATGCGACCTCGCCTGCGGACTCTGATCCCCGATGTCTACAAAGGCTTGTCATACGTTCTAGATGAAGACAGTTATGCCACCGCGGAATACCAGGATGTTGTGCGGAAACGCTTCGTGAGGGTATGGGAAGGGTTGTTTGAAGGGTACAAGGTCCGTGCAACGTTTTTCATAACAGAAGAGAGGTAAACCCCGGAAGCAGGATGCGTTAACTGAAGGCAACTATCGTATTTTGTTCGGCCTTGCTCTCGACGTAATTCTCCGCCCATGGGAGAGACATGTCCTGACGATGCATTACTCCGAGGTAAGTCCACAACTCTTATTCGCCCCTTCTACTAAGAGGTCTTCCAGTTGGGCGCCATACGATTTGACCGCGATCTACGGTCTATACTGACATACCTATCTTCTCAAACAACATTCGGTGACATTCGGGAGAAGTTTGTTCGCCTCCAACAAATCTGCTCCTTACTCAACCTGGACAGCGTAAGCCAGTGTCTTGCATAACATGCTTCGAGCTAATCAAAGGTCAATCAGGATGAGGACGTTGAGGCATTTTACAGTGGGTCAGGTATTTCTTGGATGTTAAGTATGCAGGAAGCCAAGGATATCGTGAGTCTAAAGGTCTGAGAGATTACTATAGTTGCCGCTACAAATACATATCCAACTCTCCGTTAATGGAGACGCACGAGAGCAATGGTGATTAACCACGCCGCAATGCATCCAGACGAGCTTGCAGGGAATCTTCGTCAGAAACGGCAACATCACCTCCAGGGCGGTCGTCGCCGTGGGACGGTCCGCTGGTTTCCCCAATTGCTACTGGTCTACGACTATCCATGAGCGGTGAGGACACAGCACCAAGTCCGGTCGGTGCCTCGGTGAGCTGTGATGTATGTGTCAATGATGAATTGGATGAAAGTATAGATAATCACCTGTTGGGAAAGGTCTACACCAATTTCATCGAGGACCTGCCTCAGTATTTTGTCTCCTTCCTCTTCTTCATCCTCAGCTTCGCCGTCCATCACATCGTCCACCGCGTCTGACATCATTTCCTCCTTCATGTCCATCATCGAATTTTCTTTCTCAAAATCATTCATGATTTTCTGAATTGCTGGGAGATTGAGACCACGGTTCATGGAAGCCATAGCCTTGCCAAAAGGAATCAGTTTTGGGACGAGGATGTTCAACGTGGCTCGTTAGGCGTACCCTCGTTGCTCCACGCATTGCCTCTGCCATTTGCTGGTTACTGCGGAGAGCTTGTATTCGAAGGCTGACGGCTTGCAACTGCGTCTTCATCTGGTAGAACTTCTGAATATATCTTCGGGTACGAACGAGGTCCTTGGCCATGACTTTGCACGCGTTCTACCGAGACACTTGATAAATGTTGCTTCGATAGCCACAAAATACACACCATTTGGCCCGACTTGGCGCTCTTCTTAATATCCATGACCAGTTTCTTCTCACTCTGCTCGAGCTTCGTTCGTTCCCGATCGAGTTCTCGCTGAGCCTTTGTGAGAGCCCGCTGGTGCTGGCGAAGTCGCTCGGCAGGAGTGACGGTCCTACCAAAGAGGGTTTCCTGTGATGTAGTTTAGATATATTCATGCAATTGCGGCTTGACGTACAACGATGTTCATGATAGTCGACGTCGAGTGCAGCAGTATTGCTGCGACGAGATACTGAGGACTGAGGATTACGTAACCCATGATCGACGGTCACATGACGAGAGCTTTAATGGCACGTGATGGTGAGAAATGAGGTCCGTTACGGTTGTCACGTCACGTCGTATCAAGGTGAACCGGGAGGTCATTTGGACCACGAGTACACTGGCCCAATGGCCGAAAATATTTACAGCAAGGGGACCAGAGTCTGGTTCGAGGACAAGGAATTCGCCTGGATCTCCGCAGAGGTTACCAGCGCCACAAAGGGAAATGGCGACTTTGTCAAACTCGTCTTTGTCGACGAACGAGGCAAGGTACGCGTCTCTTTCCCCGTCTCGCTCGACCATCTCACCCTCATATCTCACCCTCACAGGAAATCGTAATAAACACCACCGGAAAACACATCAAAGACGGCAAGGAAGGCCTTCCTCCATTGCGCAACCCCCCGTTGCTAGAAACAGCTGATGATCTCGCGACCCTCTCCCATCTTAACGAGCCTTCAGGTACCTTTCTAAACCGTCTCCTCCCCTCCCCCTAACCTTCCCCTCAGTGTTGCACACAATCCGCAATCGCTATGCCCAACACAGCATTTACACTTACAGCGGCATCGTCCTCATTGCAGTCAATCCTTTCCAACGCGTCACACTCTATGGTCCAGAGATCATCCAAGCCTATAGTGGCCGCAAGAGAGGAGAGCTGGAGCCCCATCTGTTTGCTATCGCCGAGGACGCATACACTGCCATGGCGAAGGAAGGCATGGGGCAGACCATCATTGTGTCCGGCGAGAGGTATAACTCTTTGTCCTCTCGCTTCTTCTCATAGTCTCATATGATCCGTAGTGGTGCAGGCAAAACCGAATCAGTGCGTCATCTTCTTCCGATGGGTATTCTATTCTCACCCTTCGCAGGCCAAATTTATAATGCGATATATTGCCTCTGTCAACCCTCCTGGCTCTGGAGCCAAGGCCAAAACCAAATTGTCACTTGACGAGTCCAGTGAGATAGAACGGCAAATTCTTGCTACGAACCCCATCCTTGAATCCTTTGGGAATGCGAAAACCACCCGTAATGACAACTCATCCCGCTTTGGAAAGTATATCCAGGTAGAGTCGTCTTAGTCACCTCTTCGTATGACAGCCTAATCATTGTTTGTAGATTCTCTTCGACGGCAAACCGGAGATTGTTGGTGCGCGCATTCGTACATACCTCCTAGAGCGATCGCGTATCGTCTTCCAACCAACTACGGAACGGAACTACCATATCTTCTATCAGCTTTGCGCAGGCGCACCTCTGAAGGAACGGAAGGATCTTGGGCTAGATACCGACATCACGAAATTTCACTATCTTAAGCAAGGTGGACCCACCTCAACACCCATATCCGGAGTCGACGATGCGGAAGAATTCCGTGCAACCCAACAAGCTCTTTCAACCGTCGGCATTAGTGTCGAGAAACAGTGGGCTGTCTTCAGGTTGCTTTCTGCCCTTTTGCACCTCGGCAACGTCAAGGTTACCCAGTCTCGAAACGAATCTTTGATCGATGACGAAGATCCTGCTCTTATCTTAGCAACTCGGTTTTTGGGGGTCACTCTCTCTGAATTTAAAAAGTGGACAGTCAAGAAACAAATTGTCACGCGTACCGACAAAATCGTCACTGTTCTGAATGCTGCGCAGGCAACAGTGGTTAGGGACAGTATCGCGAAATTCGTCTATGCATGCCTATTCGAGTGGTTGGTAGCAATCGTCAACGAGAGCTTGGCCGGGGAGAATGGCGATGCTGCTGAGCGTGCAGAGATGTTCATAGGTGTGCTCGACATCTATGGGTTCGAGCACTTCCAGAAGGTGAAATTTCATCGAGTGCGATAAATGTTGGTAGCGTTCCGAGCTGACATTCGAGGTGCACAGAACTCATTTGAACAATTCAGTATCAACTACGCCAACGAAAAGTTGCAGCAAGAGGTGGGTGCTGGTTTGCTATCCTCGTTCATTCTAATGTTCTCTGCAGTTCAACTCGCACGTCTTTAAGCTTGAACAAGAAGAGTACATGAAGGAACAGATCAACTGGACGTTCATCGATTTCTCAGACAACCAGCCCTGCATCGACGTCATTGAAGGCAGGCTCGGTGTCTTGGCTCTCCTTGACGAAGAGTCGCGGTTACCCTCAGGTAGCGATGCTTCTTTCCTTCAAAAGCTCAACTCTCAGCTCTTGACGCCGCCGGCCAATAAAAACGTCTTCAAAAAGCCTCGGTTCGGAAATTCTGCGTTCACAATCGCTCACTACGCTTTGGATGTTACATATGAGGTGGATGGTTTCCTTGAGAAGAATCGGGACACCGTTCCCGATGAGCACATGGTCCTGTTGGCCACGACAAAGAACCCCTTCTTGAAGGAAATTCTCGATACCGCTCTTGGCTCCGTCAAGGCAGTCGACAAGTCGGGTGATCCGCCCCACCCAGGCTCCCCGTCGTTGTCCGATTCTGGCAGTGGAGGGTCTCGGCGATCGTCTATCATCCCCGATCCTGGTCGCGCGGCGTTAGTTGCATCCAGTACATCGGCAACTGGACCCAAAAAACCGGGGGCAGCTATCAGGAAACCAACTCAAGGCTCCATATTCAAAGCATCTTTGATCACGCTGATGGACACGCTCAGCATTACAAATGTCCACTACATCCGGTGTATCAAACCCAACGAGGCAAAGAAGCCCTGGGAGTTCGTACCCTCTCAGGTTTTGGGCCAGCTTCGTGCTTGTGGTGTTCTGGAGACGATCCGTATCAGCTGTGCTGGATACCCCTCACGATGGACTTACGAGGAATTTGCCGAGCGGTCAGTAATTCTTTGGAATGCTCGAGACCGAACTTATGTGTTCGCTAGATACTATATGCTTGTCCCGTCTTCTGATTGGCAACCTATGATTCACAACTTGGAGTTGAAACCCCTTTGCTCGTTGGTCTTGGAGAAAACGATCAATGATCCCGATAAGTACCAAAGCGGTCTCACGAAGATTTTCTTCCGCGCGGGTATGCTTGCCGCGCTCGAGTCACTTCGGTCTGAAAGGCTCAATGCTCTCGTCACGATTGTCCAAAAGAATATGCGACGACGCATGGCTGTCACGCGATATCAGGGGCTTCGTAATGCCACGATCAAGATCCAAACGTGGTGGCGCGGTATATTAGCCAGGCGGCTCGTGGAGGACATTCGCAGAGATGTTGCTGCGAAGAGGTTGCAGACTGGTGTGCGTCGCTTCCTACAAAGGTCGAAATTCCTCCAAGTCCGCCAAGCAGTCATCGCGCTACAGTGTCGTGAGTACCGGAGGGCGAAATCTAGACTGATATCACTGATGGATGGCGTGTAGGCATTCGTGGTGCTCAGGCCCGGCAATTATACAAGGAGAGGAGGACGTTACATGCAGCTCTACTGCTGCAATCTCTATTCCGTGGAGTGTATGCTCTCCTTTCTACAATTTCAATTTCAGTGTCCTAACAGAACTCGTAAAGGTTACACCGTCGTTCATATCGCTTTGACGTCAAACGTGTGGTGTACTTGCAGTCATGTGTCAGGCGGCGTCTTGCCAAGAAGCAACTCAAAGTCCTCAAGGCGGAGGCTCGTTCTGTGTCCAAATTCAAGGAGATCTCTTACCGCCTCGAGAACAAGGTGGTGGAGCTGACTCAAACTCTCCAGAAGCGGACGGAAGAAAAGAAGGTTCTGCAAAGTCAACTCGAGGAGCTTGAGAAACAGATCCAGCAATGGACTTCGAAGCACGAGGAGGCAGATGCCAAGGCCAAGTCGCTCCAAAGTGCCTTGCAAACTGTGGAGGCTGAATCGACCCGGCGGGAGGATCTCCTTCAAGCGAAAGCCGAGGTGGAGAGGCGTCTAGAAGATGCGATCGCTAAAGCTACCGAGAAAGAGGAGACGATTCAGCGGTTGACTGATGAAGTCCTCGCTCAAGCTACTCAGTTGCAGGCCCAAGAGAAGGCGTTCGCTACTTCGCCTGTGAGGTCGACGGAGGACGTCTCCGTCATCACGACGCTCAAGAACGAAGTCAGCAATTTGCGCGAACAACTCAATCGTGCTAATGCATACAATGCGCTGACGAAGGGCGTTCGCGAAGCTCCAACATCCCCAACGTTCCTGCCTGCACTTCGCATCCCTGATGCCAATGGAGTTCCCAACGGCCTCTTGCTGGCTCCTCTTGTTTCCCCCAATCGCCATCAACGAAGGCACAGTTCAGCAGGTGTCCTCCAGCTCAGCCCTTCCGATTACCGTACTTCTGCGGACGAGCTCATGATCGATGTCAAACGAAGTCAAGCACTTAATCAACGAGCAGCATCCGTCGCTTACAACGGCGAAGACAGCTTACTCCGAGTGCGGACGAACGGCGTCGCAGACCTTCGCAGTTATGATGACAGGGTTGAGGAGAAGATCAGACTCATGCAGGATATCAAGCGTTTGGACGAGGACGTTCTCACAGGTTTGATTCGGGGTTTGAAGATCCCAGTACCAAGCACGAACAATCCTGCCGCCGTGAAGGAGATACTTTTCCCTGCGAATCTCATCAGCCTTGTCACCAACGAGATGTGGAAGTATGGTCTTATCCCGGAAAGCGAGCGCTTCTTAGCGAATGTTATGGAGGTTATCCAGGCGCATGTTATGGTAAGTATTTTTGATAGCTTGCGAAAACTATCTCTGACTCTTCTACATAGTCTTTCTCTGGAGAAGAGGCCATTATACCGGGCATCTTCTGGCTTTCCAACGTTCACGAAATGCTCTCCTTCATCTGTGTCGCTGAAAGTGACATACTCCAAGGCATTGGCCCTGGCGAAGAAAACTCAGTCCGCGAGTTTGACTGGAACGATTACGAACGTCTGGTCTCCGTGGTGAAACACGACCTCGGTAGCCTTGAGTACAACATATATCACACATGGATGCAGGAGACCAAGAAGCGCCTTGCCAAGATGATAATTCCCGCCCTGATTGAGAGTCAATCTCTCCCAGGCTTCACGACAAGTGATGGCGGTGGACGTTTGTTCAACCGCATCCTCAACACGAATAGCCAGCCAGCTTTTAGTATGGACGACATTCTGAACCTGCTCAATAAGGTTTGGAAGAGTCTGAAGAGCTACTATCTGGAGGAGTCGGTGGTACAGCAGGTCTTTACCGAGCTGCTCAAGCTGGTAGGCGTCACGAGCTTTAACGACCTTTTAATGAGGCGAAATTTCTCTTCCTGGAAACGAGGTATCTCGTATGCGCTTGATCGTTGGGTGATGGGGCTGACGCTGCGTTTGTTTGATAGCAATGCAAATTCAGTACAATATCACACGGATAGAAGAGTGGTGCAAGTCTCACGACATGCCGGAGGGGACGCTGCACTTGGAGCATCTGATGCAAGCCATCAAGCTGCTGCAATTAAAAAAGGCGAGTAGGTCGTTTGGCCCAGTGCACATTGCTAACAACCTGAACAGGCAACCCCTGCCGATATCGAGATCATCTACGATGTCTGTTGGATGCTGAGCCCCATGCAAATACAAAGGATGTGCACCAACTACTATGTTGCGGAGTACGAGGTGAGCTTCGCAGCTCCTGTATCTTTATCTCCGTCAAACCCCGCCCTTTGCAGAATCCTATTTCTCCAGAGATTCTTCGCGTTGTCGCTTCGCGAGTGCAAGCAAATGATCGCAACGATCATCTCCTTCTCTCACCGGAGACAGAGGAAGTTGGGCCATTCGAACCTCCTTACCCTCGTGAGGTCTCTGGACTGGAAACATATGTACCGGCATACCTCAACGTGCCCGGTCTCCGCCGGCTGGCTGCCCTTGTTGCATAGTGCACAGTGGGCTCCAGTGGGCGCTTTCTCGTTGCTGTCTCACGCTTTCATGTCTGGGCTGTCGATAACGGCGTAGATTTTCTCCATCTACATTATGTATTGTGCACTTTTTCGGATAATATGAACTATACTGGAAGTTAGAGGGTATAACAATGATAAGGAAGTACACGCGACTACTAGCTCACTCGACTATGAACTGCACAGGATGACAGTCGATCCATCCTCTAATTGCTCTGACAGCTCTAGAAAATTCTCTAGTATTGTATGCTCTCCGACTTCCTCTGAAATTTTCTCTAAATGAAGTGACTGAATGTTGTAATAAGTCACTGAGTGCCATTGACAGCAAGGGGGATTGCATACCATAGAGGCAGAGCTGGACAGATTGAGGTGCTGAGTAATAAGGTCCAGTGCCTTTCCAGTGATGGTGGTCTGAGGTATGTTAGATAATGATACTTAGGTGTGAACCAGTGTCACCTTGCGGAACCACAAAGTAATTTCCTTTGCTGATTGGCTTGCGACTTGAGTACGTACGTTAACATGAAGGCGCTGGTCAATGGCCACAACAGAGCCTTTGTCCTTTGGATCCCCAGGGATAGCTCTATGACGCATCTTCATGAGGTTAACCTTGCGTAGCTGCTCCAGCTTCTTAGGGTCTGTAGGAATTTTCGCGGGACGACGTGCCACGACAGGAGTGTGGGACGTCGACACGGACGCGGGGAAGTTTTGAGCTAGGATAGCACGGGCATCTTCATGCTTGACATCGTCCTCCTTCCCAGAGCTGATGCCGGTGCATGAGTGAGACCGCTGATGGCGGTGACTACGGCTTGCGTAAGATATCTCGGATACAGAGGTGGTATGAACATACTGGACACAAAAAGAGAGCTGACAGCCAGGGCAGATCGCCGGAACACTCTGAGCGTCTCGCTCTTCATTCTGTGCGAGGTTGGCGGCAGTCGCTGAGCTGGAAAGAGAGGGCCTGCTGCACCCTTCAGATGCGCACCTGGAGCGAACCCCTGACGACGATAACACGAAGGGCTGATCATGAGGTCGGTTCGCATATGAACAACCGTGGAGGTCTGGCGAGACGTGGAGCTTGCAAAACCACCTCTGACAACTGCATTGGATCGGAAGGAAATCAAGGACGTTGCACGACTGCAGAAAACAATGTTTGCCGATGGGATCCAAATCCATCGTCACCGTGCGAGTGCGAGTGCTCTGTCGACTTGATGCAGTAACTTCCAATCTAAGTTACTAGATGGTCACGATGGTCAATTACTAATTCCTTTATGAATCCACGACCAGACCATGAGGCCTTCACTTCGTTTCCACTCGATTGTCTTCCACTGTGCGGCCCGCCATGCTTTCCGCCGCTGTCTATCGTCTGTATCAATTAGCAAGTTCTGTTCGTTTACCTCGTCGGGTGCTCGCTCGCATCCTATCTACCTTTCTCTGTGTCCTCGTTGTTGTCATCCGTCCATGTTCTCGCGTCGGAGGTACTAATGCTTTCCTTGTCCTCAGTCTGAAAGAGCTCGTATTTTCTGTCCAGGAGGATCTTGCTCAGCAAATAGAGATAACAATTCTCAACATCACCGGCGCTCTCCTCGGCATAGTCATCTCCACCCTTGCAAAGTATCTTTCGGCATTGTCCCGCATTGACTCGTTGTCCTCCCGGTTTATTCCCGCCCTCTTCCTTACACTTGTAGCATTTCTCGGTAAGCCGTGTAGCTCAGTCTCTGACCTCCTGTGACGTATTGGCTCGTCAGCCGGCTGGGCAAAGAGCCGTTTGCCGCGACTTCACCTATCTGCACGAATTTCGTGTTTCATTTCAATTTGGCTTCTCACTCAAAATGTCGGGGTACCCTCGGTATGTGTCATCCCTCCCACCTCAGTTGTCGTCCTGATCTATCACCAGAGTGTACTCCCTGATACATACTCCTTCCTATGGATTACCTTTATGGCTGCCGTCATTTGCCTCCTCTCAAGCATCCTCGTCCTTCATTGGTCGTCAACCCACCTCGTTGAAGAGGTTTCGGCCACCCTACAAGGTCTCCACGACTGTCTCTCGCTTTCTCTGGAAGGCGTAGTCGCACCTCTTACCTCGAAACAGGTAGAAGGACTAACAAGGCTGCAAAATGATCTTGTTTCCAAGTCCGCATCATTGAATGAATTGTATTCTCAAGCCTCTTTCGAATTGCGTGTTGGTCGCGTGGCTCGTAGGTGGTTTAGGTCCCTCTCGCCATATTTTTGACGAATGTTTCCCCAAGTTAAACATCTCAAACCCCTTTTAGGCATCACAGAACATCTGCGTCGTGATCTGTCCTGGGGCATGTCTTATCACCACCGCTCACAGATGTCTCTCCCTGATTCTGAATGTGCTTCGAAATATCCATTCCAATCTTCCGCCCTCGAGCTTGCTGGAGTCATATTGGCTTCGTTGAAGGCAGTGGAAAATCTTGTGCTGGTAGCTTATACCCACCCCACATTTCGTCGTCGATCTATTGAACCAGAAAGGAATGCCGTAGTTTCTGCGTCCATCAATCTCAATGTCGCTTGGTATACTGTTCAGCAGAACTTGCGGAACATGATCCTCCAAGCGGATGGTCATGGATCTTCTCTTCCTCCTAAGTGGCATCAACAGTCGTTGTTTGCAACCTCGCTGTTACAGGTAGGATAGTCCAACCCATAAACAAGCTCCCGACACCAATAAACGTCCTAGATGGCCTACAATACGAGTCACATCCTCCAGGCATCGCAAAAAATTGCTGCTCACCACGAGGCATCTTCCATTCGCCTCTTCTACCCTCACATATCTCTACAATGGCTAGGTGTTTCCCCACGGACTTTCGCGACGGAGGAAGATGTGACCGCTTTGCCTTTGGAGCCACACGAAAACGCAACCAACCTTTCAGCACAAGAAGTCAGACAAGGAATGGCAACAGCGAGAGAGTCCTCCATCGCCTTGACTGAGAAAGGATCAACGGTCTGCTTCTCCGCATTCTGCAAAGCATCACTATTCCCGAGACCATCAATTCGTAGGCTGCTCTACTTTATTCCCTCGCTCTTTGCATGGCTCTGGAATCGTCCACAGACGCTTCATGTACGTCTGGCTGCTTCTGGAGCCATCCGAAAGGTCCAGCATTCTAGCCATCTACGACATGCCATCAAAAATGCTATCGGTGTTGCTACACTGAGCATACCGGCGTTTTTACCAGCCAATTCTGCAGGTGTGTCAGTAAGATCTCTCGTCTAGCGGCCTTCAACTTTGAACCCAGGACACAATTGGTTCACTACCTTTCACGGACAGTGGATCGTCATCAGTTACGTATGGGTATTGGAAACTAATACAGGTGCAACTTGGCGTATTGGCTATCTTCGTCTGGTGAGTCTGCTGTTCCGAGCTTAAAACTACGCCTTTGTTCTTACTCGCCATAGTCTGGGACAATCCTTGGTGCTATCTACTCTTACCTCGTAAGGCACACTCCCGTCCTTCCGATGTCCAATCTGAGTCTCGTATCCCATAGACTGTACTCGTATGCAATCAAAACGCCTACGGAATTGTTATCATGGTGACAGTGAGTTGTGTGATACAGGCCAACACCTCTAGCATAACATTTACCAGGCGTTTGACATTATTGTATCTTGTATCATTACGAAAAGTAGCTTCCCTTCTCTCGGTGTTGTCGCGTAAGTCATTTTCCTCACACACCCCGATAGTCTGTGTTGCTGACTGTTTTCAGATCCGTCACCTTGCCCCCAGTAGTTTTAGCGCAGTACCTCAATAATCAGATGACCTATTCCACACTTGGTACCAACAATGGTTTCTTGAATTGATCACCTCTGAATGACTGATTCTTAGACCTTGCTCTGATTCGAGCTGCTACAATCGCTATCGGAATTGTGTGTGCTCTGACTATGAATGCCCTCGTTTTCCCCAGGCACAGCAGGGTATGCACATCTGTCCGTTATAGGCGTCGTGCTGACCACGTTTTAGGTTCTGTTCCTGGATCAGACGAGCCGCACTCTTGGGTTGCTTAGCCAGCTTTACCTTTTATTGGGAAGGTGGGCTTCACCTTCTCACAGTTAATCCATGCTGAATATGATTGACCAGAGACTTGTTCCGAGAACTCTACGTGTTTACTCCTCACGACAAACAAAAAACGATAAAACTCGAATTTCATATTCGCAACGCCTTGCAGCGGTCCAAATCTTTACTGACCACCATGTGCGAGGAGTTAAGCCTAGTGCCGGTCGGTTATCTCCTTCAGTTATCAAGAATTATCACTGATTTTTTTCACGAAGAAACCGATGCGTCACTACAGAGAAGTGATACGACTCCTACAAAAGATTCTTGATCTCATGACAGGCTTGAGAAAAGTCAGAGAAAACATACCACGCAAAGAAACTGTGTTACCCGTTATCAAAGAACGACGCGAGTTTGTACGGCAAAGTTCATCATCCTGCAATGCTTGTTTGCACTGACTCACACTCTTAGATATCATGCGTGTGCCTCGCCCTGTTTGCTAGTGAACACGTCTTTCGCGCACGACATCCACTTCCACAATTCTTTCCGTCTGCCCGTCAATCGCTTGAAGTGCTCACCACTCAGATCGAGCATCATCTCTGCCAAGCTTTCGAAGAAGACCGGTCCCTTATCAAGCTTTCCTTGGTATATTCCCTCGCCGAGCGTAAAGTCATGCAACAGCTTGTCGAGGCGCTCGAGGAGCTCTTAGAACTTTGCAGAGAACTCTTCGGAACGTCCGCTTGGTTGATGCAATCATGTTCCGAAACCCTTGGAGACGAATACTACCTCACAAGTCCGGGCACGCCGGGTGATACGTGGTACAGCACTATTGGGAGAGTTTGATGTGTTGGGGTCCATTAGATATTTCTGTCCTATCCTCGTCGCTTCTTGTTTAACAGATGGATAAGCTTAACTGCATCATGTCAATGTGACCGCGTTGTGACACGCGTTCGCGTTATTTGTCCGAACCAAATATTCTCGCTCAAAAGGAGTCTGCTGAACTTTTCAGAGAGTCCTCCAATGTTTCTTGCGACGATACTGCCCTTGACCGAGCGCTCTCCAACCTCACGCCCTCGTCGCTCAGGTGCTCATTCCCGTCACTTTACATCCTCTCCACCGCCCAGCTTTCCGCCACTTCTAGCCAAAAGATCCATCCTTGACCCCGGTCGGGATGATTTCTAACCCTAAGAATCTACCGGTCGGGGGGAGCGTATTTTTCGCCTGTGTTGGTTCATCGCGACATGGAGTGACGGCGTCGAGACGAGTCGGGTCCGTCATTCACAGCTGGGACTCTTCCTTCACATGTCGCGGGCGTTCGCTCGTTCATTGTCTACTTCATCTGTCATGAAGTCCCTTTCAAACGCCTCATCATTTCTCCGGAACGCATTCATCTCGATCAAGACGCACACATTTGTTCACGCACGCACAAGTATCCCTCAGTATCATCTAGGGATCCCTTTGACACGGTGTAGACACCCCGCACAGGAAGTGAATGCTTCTACCGTGTCGAGCCCTTATGTTTCAAAGGGCGAGATGGTACCGGACAGGCGAGATACTCTGCGTAACACATGATGTTGTCGTCTCGACCATGGATGCTAGAGATATGTCGCGGTTCTCTTTTGGCGTGTCTAGGGACGGAGCAGAACACGCACAGACATAGGACTGCAGTGATATCCTGCGATGTGGAACGTGGGCCACGCACAGGGTGATCCTACCCACAATTGCCCATTCGTTGCTCTAGGGTTCCTTGACTGTGAACGACACCCCACTTTGTGTCAACCAACATCATTCAGGCTCACGCACATGCTCCCCAAGACCCAAGTCTCTGACTTCCCCCCGAGGCGGGCTTTCGGGCTTACTCACCGCTCTATCCTGGTGCTTTCAAGTCTTATTCGCGCGCCGTGGGCTGTACCTGGCTCTTTGTCGACTTCTAGAAAGTCGCTCAGAGCTTTGGTATCGGAGTCCTCAAACGTCTCTGTACGTCGCGAACTGGACATGGCTTCGTGGTGGCTAGCGAACCGGAACAATGGCCTGGAATGCATTTGGCTGTGGAATGCGATACGCACAGGAAGCGCTTCGTCGTCAATCGTGCTCGAGGTTCGCAGAAACTCCAACCCCGCCGTCATCGGCTTCCATACCGGCGGCCTCCCACCCCCATCATACTCCTACGTGGCTACAACCGTTCGTTGGTCCCCGTGTGTCGCTGTACACTTCATAACCGGTTCACGTCGAGTCGGACGGCAGCGCTTCGGATTTCAAAGCCGCGATGATTCCTGGATATTTGTCGGTTCCGCATCAATGGTGGCCAAGACCTGGCAAAGAATTTCGCTCCTGCTTTTGCATTTGACCTTCGTCGCTGTGATCTGCTTCCTCGGTCAGCGCGGCTCCTGGGATCTGCACGATTTACCTGATGGTCCTCCTATATTTGTTGTCGTCCCATCTCGCCCAGCTCGTACACTTATCCGCATTCGGGCGCCTGCTCATTGGTCTTGAGGGTTTCTCACCCTGTTGCAGTTGCTTCTCCCCCGGGAGGGGCAACAGAGATTCGTTCTCGAGGGCAATTGGGTTGGATTACTTCGAGATGCATGTGCGGAACGTTGAATGACGGGAACCACGCACTGAGCGGGCAGGTGGTGATGCCCTTAGCTATCGAAGGGGAGGGTATCTCTGCAGGCTCAGACGCGCTGTGCCTCAACCACAAGCACGTGCAAGGAGGCAAAACAAAGCAGCTGGCAAATTTGCGCCGAGCGAGCTGTCGCGGGCCTGGCACACTTCAGTAGGGTCGTTGTTTTTGGGTCCTAGAGAGCTCCATCAAAGTGCCGCTCGCCGCAGTACCAGGTGGTTGATCCGTTGGTGACGCACGTGGTGAGCGATGGCCGATAAGAATGGGAGTGTGCGCCCACAATCCGCACGGTGTGCGTTTTTGGGGATCGTGTCTGGAGTGGGGGAAGGCCTTCCTTCGAGAGTGGGATGCTTGGCTTTGTGATCATCCTCGGTGGTGACCGTTGCCTCTGTGGAATGACTGGTGATGGACTGGCGAGGCGCTGATCTGCCTATGACCCACGTGCTCCCAAATTTTTTGTTTGGTCTCGTCTTCGTGACGATGTTGTGGATTTGATTTGGAGGACAGTCCAAAGTTATCTCGGGGCTGACGCACTATACAGAGCCTGACTAGGGGAATCAATTAATCATGCTCCGCAGTTGGTACCCTTGTCTCGTATGAAACGCACGATTCCATGAACTCGTTCATTAATATGTTACCTTGTCCTTCCCTCAGAAACTAGATGCTTCGTGGTAAGTATGAGTATGATGATATCACGAGATCACTGTGCTGGTAAGAACGGAAGTCGCGTTTATGAACATCGTAAAGAAAGGCTCGGAGCCATGCGTTGTCCTAGTCTACTAATAAGCGAAGTACAGGTTAAACTGTATCAATGCTGTTGTCACGGTAGAACTTGTGTGTAGATGATGATCCCGCCGGATGTCTTGCTGGGGTGGGTGGAGTGAGTATCATGCGCATGGCGGGGCCATTGGAGGGTTTGCCAATTGTGAGAGGACGGGAAGGGGAGAGCGTTACGGAGTCGGACATGGAATGCCTGTGGATGGGTGGACGGCGGCGGACAGCGCGACTGATTACAATCCAGATCGCCAGGACCATGGAAAGCAAGATGATTGTCGTGGCAACTGAAGCGAAAAGACCTGAATAGAGGTGAGTATTGTGGAACTTTTGGAAGGGCGGTCGACGCACTGAATGTGGACATACCAGTGGTGGTTGAAGTGTCTAGACAGGGGTCACTCCGAATACGGAGTGTTGACGTGTATGTGGGCGTCAGTGGCAGTAACCAAGTTGCGGTAAGTAGTGGTAGTAGATCATTACCAACTTTCAGCGTATCATCCAGCCAAGTCGATACTGTGCACCACCTCGCGGGCAAGATTGCCCCAACCACGACGGGCAGATATCGTCCATGGATACCATATTCGGCAGGAAGAAGCAGCAACCTCGCGTTTCTTCCGTCTCAGGTCAAGACTTGGCTGACTCTGTTCCGTACGACAAACTTCCGCCCAATCGCTCTCCTCTCGCAGTCAGTACTCTTTCTCAAGGTCTCCGTGGCGCCCCCACCACCTCGGTCATCTCCGCTCCCCTCACGAATCCAACCCTCACAGCCAATGGCATAGACCTTAATGTCAACCTTACGAACCTACAGCGTGCTAGGCTAGAGAAAGAGAAAGCTTCCACTCCTTCAAATAGACCAGATTCGTCTTTCAGCACCGCCGAATCGTCGACTTTATACAACGAGTCTATCCCGTCTTTCACTCCGAAACGTCCCAAGACTCCCACTTCCCACAAACTCCGTAAGAGTGAAGCCTCCATCTCATCTGGTCGCAGGAGTCCGTCAGGTTCCGATTTTAGTTCCGTCCCCGTCCCAACATCCCCAAGTATCTCTCTCTCTCTGTTGCGACCTCTCCATGGCCAAGACAACCCCTCCTCACGCTTTTCTACCTCAACATCACACTCTGATAGCCACTCGGCTCATCTGTCCAACATATTTCACAAGCATCACACGGAGGAGTTCCACTTCTCTCGCCCGGAAAAGGACGAAGAAATCGAAGCTCTCTTTGCCCATGTTGCTCACCAGCGCGATCTGCACGGCGTTGACAATCTATCTATAGCGCAGAAGTGGAGCATCGTCTGTGCCGCAGAACAAATGCGACGGCAGGACGATAAAAATGCAGCCCAGAAGACCGTCATGTCCGGCGAAGGTTCGCCAGAGTGGTATATACGCAGATTCTTGGACGGTACTATCACCGCCAAGCAAGTTTCTAGTGTCTGGGTCTCATTGCGAGGACATGAAACTAGGTACCATAGTCCCCGTCGCTTTCTAAATCCTACTTACGTTACTTCTAGTTGGCTGGACACTTTCATAGATCTTAGAGGGACGGCTGTACTGGCACAGTCACTGGCACAGCTTAGTCGCAAGCCCAAGAGGTAATGTTTTTTCCTTTTTGCCTGTCGGATGTATTCAATGTTGTGCCTCCAGAGATACCACTCTAGAGCATGAAATTGCCAAGTGCTTGAAAGTTATCTTTAATAGCACTGTAAGTGAGCTTGCGGTTTCGGACCTTGCTTATCTCACGACCCATGCAGCTCCGAGTTAGAGAGGCTACGAAAATACCCAATATCGTCACTCAAATTATCTCAGCTCTCAATTCTCCTCACTTTCCGACCCGCCGGACTATCCTTGAGGTGCTCCTGTCGATCGTCTACTGTAGCCGAGACTCCCTCGAACTCGTCTTCCGTGGTCTTGCGACTCTTAGTCAAACCAATGGCGATTCAACTGGTTGTTACGATTATTGGTTCCAGTCGTTCGAAAGCGTGCTTCAAGGGCGGGGGAAGATGGGCACTCTCGTCGGTGCTAGTGACGAATTAAAGCGCATCGGAGGGGATAGCTCGGTGTTGAATGAATATATTGTGAGTCTATCTGCCCCTCCCCCTTCTCTTATCAGTGCTGATGACCTGGCCTGCAGCTCGTCAACATCGGGCTCATAGTCCGTATCATAGATGTCATAGAGGATCTCGACATCCGCATGCATCATCGCATCCTGATGGATTCTGCTGGCCTGCCACGGATTGTTGCTCTTTGTCGCCAACTTGGCATACCTGCTATGAACAAACAACTCGACGAGCTTGAAGCTATGCTTGAAGAGGACGAACAACGTCTACGCGAGCGACAAGACTCGGAAATCTTGGCCGACTTCTCCAACCCAGAGGACGTCTGGAGCGCCCTGCAATCACGTACAGAGGGTTCGCGTGCAAAGGACTACTTCCTGTCCATGATGCGGCATATGTTACTGATTCGGGAAGAAGGCCCACAGCTCGCCTATCATTATCAATTGTTGGATTCCGTGGTCACAGACGTCGTGATGGACGGGAAACTAGCTACAGCAGAACAGAGACTCGGGCACTCCGTGCAACAGATAATTGCTCGGTTGAACGAGTCAGATAGGCTCCAAGTCGCGGAGACTGAGGCTAACGAAGCTCGCGCACAAGCTCTCCGTCTCAAGCTTGAGAAGGAAACACTGGAGGAAGAGATATCGCAAGGCCTCGATGGGCTCGTCGGCCAGCTAAAAGAGCAGGTAGCTCACCTCGAACAAAAACTGGTGGTTGCCCGCGAAACGACGTCTCGACTTCAAAATCAGCTCGAGGTGCAGAAAGCTGGATATGAGGAACAGATTGCGCAGCTTGAGGCACAGATCATGGAGTTGTTCAGGATGCTGAAGGAACTAGGAAAGGGAGTGGACAAGATCATTGATTCGAACAACGGGCCTATGGATCGGAAGACGCTCATCGAGGTGCTGAACAGGCATCTGGAGAGGTCGAAGACGATAGGTATTCTCGAGGGTAAGGGGCGAAGGAGGAAAAAGGGTAGTGCTGGTGCTGCAGAAGGAGAGGATGAGACGGATGGATCTGACGAAGAAAATCAAGACACGACACCCAGGAAGACTGATGTGAAGAGAGGCCCCTCTGGACGGGGTAGAGTTAATGGGGCCACTAAACCTGCTCGAATATCAACAGCACAAGGCGGCCGTGACTCCCAATTCATGGACGCGGACGAAGCAGATGTTCGCGAGCAGATCCAACATCAGCTGGCTGCTGGTGTCACGATTGTGCGTTTCCGTCCATTGCCTATATTATTACATGGTGGTCCTAGCTAATAATCCGCAGCTCTCCCCAGAAGGTGGACATATGGCTAGCCCCCGCAGTATCCGAGGTTCACCAAGACGCGCGAACAGGCCTATCGAAGATACACCGTCATTATCTCGCTCAGCTCGTTCTAACAATCTTGCCGTGCCACGCTCAGACGATTCCATCGATCATAGTGATCGTGATTCGTCTTTGCGAGGCGACGAACACGACGCTGAGAGCGAATTTGGGCAGTCGACTCGCAGTGGCTTCAGTGCTCTCACAGATGATACGCACCCTACTTCTGTCAGCTCTGGAAGTTCTGTCGAAAGCTCACGGGGCCACCAACCACGGTCCTTCACGGAGCAACTTGCGAAGCGACTTCATGCCCATGGACGTGCGCCTTCGATGTCTGACGGTAGTCCTACGCCTGAACCTCCCCTTCCGACACTCCCTGAGGAGTCAGACTCTGGAAATGTTCCACCACCACCACCACCACCACCACCACCACCACCACCACCACCACCCCCTCCCCCGCCGCCACCGCCACCACCTCCTCCTATGCAAGCGAGAAGCCCACCGTCCAAAGATGATGCGGAAGACGAGAGTGAAGATCCCCCGCCGCCACCACCTCCGCCTCCACCACCTCCGCCTCCACCACCTCCGCCTCCTCCTCCGCGCGTTGGTTACCTCGGAAAACCATCCTCCTCTTCAAATGGCGCATTTCCGCCTCCGCCGCCTCCCCCCATGAGGGGAATCGCTTCTTCCGCAAGTTCGGCCCCGAGCTCTCGTGCATCCATGCTTCTTGGCGCCAACTTCTCCGTCATGCTTTCTGCTCGCAAGGATATGCCTTATACGCCAGGAATTAAGATGAAGCAGCTTCAGTGGGATAAGCTCCCTCAGCAACAGGTCGCTAAGACACTCTGGAGCGACGAGGACACTCGTAAGGAACAGGAAATGCTGAAGAAGCTGCAAATTGACGGTATATGGTCCGAGATGGAGGAGGACTTCAAGGCTAAGCAGCTAATGATCAACCTAATGGGCACGTGGTTTGTAGTCGTTATTGTTTTATATGCACCTGACACCTCCGCAATAGCTCGACAAAAGCAGGCAGAGTTGAAGAGCGTCCTCGATCCTCAGACCAAGAAACGAGTTGGTACGTCCCTTCGCGACGTTAACAAAGTGTATCCGGTGACGAGACCTGGCGTTGCCTAGAAATTCTCATCCAACGAGTCAAGAAATTAGAACCGGAAGACATCGCACGGCGAATACAACAGTTTGATCAGGAAACATGCACTGAGGTTTTCCTCAGCGAACTCAAGGGTGTCCTTCCAACTCCTGAGCAGGTGATTTTTTCCGTAACTTATCGAGTTTCCTGGGCTTAATATGTCACTTTAGGTTGGCAAGCTCAATGTTTATCGAAATGCCGAGCCCGAGGAGCTTGCTGGCTTACATGCATCAGACCGTCTCATGGTGAAACTCATTCAGATCGACCGCCTTGGTCCTCGAATACAAGGCATGCTCTACAAATGCAAATTCGAGGAACAGTGGTCACTCCTTGACGAGGTGAGAACCGTTCGAGTCGCCTGTGATTCGCCTACTGAACCCGCGGGTAGGGGGCTAGGAAGATTAGCCAAGCGAGTGAGGCGTTGCTCCATGCCAAACAATTCAAAGAAGTGTTAAACGTCGGTATTCACCCCCGTTGTCCTCTCGTCCAATACTGACGATCACCTAGCTCATTCTGATGGTCGGGAACTACATGAATGGCACTGGGGTCAAAGGTGGGGCCTTTGGTTTCCGTGCCAGTAGCATAAATAAGGTATGTGCGATATCGTTTGCTACCCTTCTTCGTGCTCATTTTTCCACACAGCTCGTGGATACCAAATCTGTCAATAACACAACTCTCTTGCATTTCCTCGAGAGGACCGTTCATAAACACTTCCCTGACATGGAACAGTTCCTTGAGGAGCTGAATAGACCAGCGGAAGCCTATCGAGGTTCGTCTTATGTATGGTTCCTCGAACCATCAGAGTAATTTCCGCAAAGTCAACATGCAGGACGTCAGAAAAGACCTTGTTGTTCTCCGGGACGGTCTCAAGCGTATACGCCAAGAATTGAACGACCACTACGTTGACGTGACTCGAAATGACGGCTTCAGTAGGCAAATGTGGCAATTTGTTGGAAAGGCCAGCGCGAAGATAGATGACCTTGTGGACGATGTCAATCATGCTGAGACCACCTTCACGGAGGTCGTTGGGTATTATGGTGAAGACCACAAAAGCATGACATCATCAGAATTCTTCGCGGTCTTCAAGACATTTGTTACTTCGTACCGGGTAACTCTACCGTCTGGGAGTGTAATCGAAACAGTTTGCTGACTCTGCGGTCTCTTCTCAGAAATGTATGTCCGATAACCAAACCGCAGCCGAAGAAAAGGCCGCTATGGAGAAACGCAAACAAGCTATGGCGGAGTCGAGGTTGCACAAGCAGAATGCTCAACCACAGTCTAGCCCGCAGGAAGAAGACAACGCCGTGTTGGATAACCTACTAGAGAAACTGCGCAACGGGGATACCATCAGTGGACGCAAGGCGCGTCGGACACGACCTTCCAAACCTGAAGGCAAGCCCCCCGTCCCGCTCATCACCGCTAACGGGACCGCCGATACCGCACACGTCGCGCAAAATATGTTAGCTGCGCTTCAAGCCAACGGCTTTGCGCCTCCGCCTGGGTCTCCGATAACATCCACGACACCAAGGCGGAGGCCACGACGGAGGACACAGGGATTGCTAAGCGAGGCTGGTGACTCGCATTCGGAGGTGGCGTCGCCTGTGGCTGCATTGCCTGACCTGCCCACAGTATCGGACTTCGGGTTGGAATCAGAGTCGACCATGGACTCGGACTCGGACTTGACATTGACATGACTTTATTGCTTTTATTAGCCGAATGTGTGTTCTATCTGTACTCTATCTGCTCACATTAGTTTTTGCATCATCTACATTCCGTGTCCCCGTGCCGGATGGGTGAGCATACCAAACCTTAGTTTTGGAACATGGTTGGTATAATTGTGTAGAGTAGATGCTCCACTCCACACCCTTCTCCCCTCTCAACCACTACAATTATCTAGATGTTGCTCTTGAAATTCTTAGCCCTCGCGCTTCCCCTGTGTAGCGGACCTGCGCGAGCACAATCTAACAACGCCACGGTGCAAATTGAGGCCATTGTTGCCCACTTCACCCAATCAGGCCTCGTTCCAGCAATTATGCCCTCTTTCCACCCGAGTACCATCCTCACCGCCGCGTTCAAAGGTCTTGGAAGTATCTCTGCCGGTCAGACATTTTCGCGAGAACGTGAGTGATCACCCGACCAAGTGCGCGGGGCGTCGGCTGGACTGACCTGCACCGTACGCAGAGGCCCTGTATGCTCCCTGGCTTTCCTTGACGCCCGCCAACTCGTCTGTGACGTTTAAAGGCAACTTCAGCGTCCTGATGATCGATGCGGGTCCTCCTGGTGCTGACCAAAGCCACGGTCAACGACGACATTGGCTCGTCAACGGCGCTACCATTTCCGGTGTGTCTCTATCCGATGGTTGGACAGGAAACGATGCTGACTGTGTTACGCTCGGTAGGAGCAAACGTGTCCGTGGTGGGGGCCACGGCGGTCACCCCATACGTTCCACCGAATCCTCCTATTGGAGACGGTCCACATAGGTTAGTCCCGCGAGTGATTTACGCGGACGTGTAACACACCTTTTCTTAGATATGCAGTGCTCGTGTACGCCCAACCGGCAGACTTCCTAGCACCACCCGACCTCTCTCGGGCAAACACTGGCTCAGGCATCTTCGTACTCGGAGACTATGTCAGGGTGGGTTTTGGAGGTTACCCTGTTTGACAGCTAGCTGAGATGTCACGTTAGTCCTCCAAGCTAGGTCCCCTGGTAGCAGTAAGTCCTCAAGCACCGGTGTACTAACAAGGGAGTTGACAACGTTGAAATAGGGAACCTATTTCACATGTCAGCGAGGGCCTGCAACGATCTCGGTGTCACCGACAAGTCCAGTGGTTTCCGAGACACTTCCAGGCTGGAAGGATGCAGGTAAGCCAACCGGAGTAACGGCCCAGAAAGCAAACTCGGGATTCGTGGCAACACGCAACGCTGTGGCCCTGTTCCTAGCTCCCATTATGGGATTCCTAGCTTTGTGATGTGATTTTCCGAACTTGTATGCGCGCGTTTGTGTTTCTGTGGCGGAAATGATAGACTGAGACATTATTATTCCTCGAAAGATGCGAGTAACATGCGAAAACAAGATAAACCAAGCAGTTGACTGAGAGGGGATAGGTATGATAACGTAACAGGTGCATTCGAAGTCGCGCGTCAGCTACCATAGCGCTCCCGGGCCTATATTGTGACGAATGAGTAAGAATTTGTGATATGCCATCGTCATTTCTGCTGTCTGGAAGTCCTGTTGCACTTACCGCATCCTGAACCATGTGCACGTAGCCGGAGTAACCCTCGGCATATTTGCCCAATTCTTTGGCTTTAGTAGCGCCAAGGCCAACACCTTGCGCATATATGGCCGTTTGACTATAACAGCGGGTCAGCGTGCATGTTTGCAAAAAAAAAAAAAGAGAAATGGTTACACTGGGTCGACACGACCATCACCGTCTGTACCCAAACCAGAGCCCTCTTTCCAACCCATCATCTTCAACAGTTTATTGCCCACGTTATTATCATCTTGACCGGGCGCCAAGGGAGCAGGGGGTGGAGAAGGTGGGGGAGGGGGACCTTCTGCGAATCGTTTCTTCTTCGTGACGGCAGTTGTATTTTCGGGCAAAGGCACGTCTGGTTGGTTGTGCATAATCCGACGTTCGGAGGCCCGATCGCGATACTTTGGTTGTTCTGTTTCAGCTTCCTTGGCCGCAGAAGCTCTGCGTGCAGCTTCAGCCTTCTGATGTGCGACATCTCGTAGATTTGGATCCTTGAAGTTTTTCTGTAGACGACGATAGCGTTCGACAGGCAACGCGCGACGGCGCGTTATAGAAAAAAGGATGTTCGTTAGTCCCATCTCGAAGCAACTGATTGCAAGGAACGAAGAAGCGAGCCTTATGGAGATCTGATCCCTTGTTATGACGTTGAAGTTGCTCGAGGCTTTTGAACTGTCTTGCGCACAGTAGACATGTCATCGCGGTAGTGTCAGAGAACTCGAATTCGGTTTCGGCAGGCTCAGGAGTGCTAGCGGTCGAAGGGCCATTGGAAACGGCCGGGGGCTGCGGGATGGGAACCTGGAGGTTGGACAAGTGAGCGTTGACTTCGTCGGTGCTTGATATGCTGGTAGCAATCCTAGGTACTGCTTGGGTGCTTGGACCTTCCTTCAGTTCCTCTTGTACTTGGTTCCATTTTTGGATATTGTTGGCAGTCTGGATAACTGTGAGTATACCGACAGCCAGCGCACGAGACGTCTAATATACCTTTTTGCTGGCAATCAGCGGTGCGACTTTCTTAGCTGCAATGACTGTGATAGGCATTAGTCGTTGAGGCCAAAGGCACAGATTGAAAACCGGGGACCTTTGTCATCTTCGACTGTGGCTTCTGGCCCAGTCTCGTCATCGCCAGCAGCAAAATCCTCAGCAGAAAATCCAAGAGAAAAGGGAGCGGGTGTTTTCGTTGCGGAAAGCGACACTGTGGGTTTATTCCCAGTCGCTCCTGTCTTGAAGTTGAGTGTTACTGGCTTGTCAGACACAGGTAGTGCGGAGGGTGCAGGTGGTTTCTTCGCGGCATCATCTACAGAATGTCAGGAGCGGAATATGTGCGTTGATGCGGCGCACCCTTGGCTTTCTTCTTTTTCTCCTTTTCCTTAGTCGATACCGCCACCGCCGACTGGGCGGGTGTTGCAACAGGCTCTTCCACTTTGAACTCCAAGACAGCGACCGTCGCAGATTCGTCCCAATATTTGACAAACGTGTCTTCGACTCCACCGAGGTTGAGGGATGATGGTATAGCAGTTTCATCACGGAGCATATAGTCTGCTACTGGCTGGAAGGAATATGGGTGTGCGAACGACGCAGCCACAGGCTTGTCAGAGATGCGGAAGCCTGAAGGGTGTATTTGCGGCGACATGGTATTCGCCAAAACCGCGGAGGAGGCCTGGAACGGATGAGTAGACTAAATGGCATAGAGATTGGTTCATTACCTGAATGTCCACAAACTCGACAAAAGCAAACTGGAAACTAGCCAGGGTTACTTTATCCTTGACAAGGACAATGCGCTTCATGCCCTTGTGACCTTCCTTGCCCAGCCCCGCTGAACCCATCATAGCCTGGGCGATGGCCTGAGGGCCAGAGAGAGGGTCCAATCCTCGGAAGAGTAAAACAGCAGCTGGCGCATTACCGATATCACGAGTGCCGTCGTTCATGTTTTGCCTCCGGCCTTTATCGTGAGGGAGTGCGCTCTGCGAATAGTCGATTTTTACTCTTCGACCGTTGTGTGGAACGCCTGTCTCAAGGGCTTTGTAGAAAGTGGCCTTGGCCGAAGCGCCATGTGAGGCAGGTGGCGGAACTTGAACGAATGGAAACAGAGGGTCGACAAATGCACGGGCATGTTCCACGCTCGCGAACTGAGCGAAGCCGAAGCCCTTGGATACACCTTCAAAAGTCGAACAGTCACACACGTCAATGCGCTATACAACATAAATATGAAGGGGCAAGTGCCTGATGATCTGTCTCTTATGATGGTGACGGTCTCTATGTTGCAGCCGTTGCTGGAGAGGTAAGCCTGCAGCTAAAGCACGAAGATGAATTTCAGCTTTGTATTGAAGGACATGTAAAGCGTATCGACAAACATCCGCCTCTGAGAAATCGGGGTCTAAACCGAGGAAAATAACATGCGAACTGGGTTCGCTCGGGACCAGGCGCTTCTTACTCTGGAAGCCTTTTCCAAAATCGTTTGCGGAATCGTTGTGTCTGTTTGGATTGTGCTGACTATGGCCTGGGTCGTATGAAGTGTCGTCATATGGCTGTGCGTCGTATCCCTGAAGGAGACATGAATGGTGGAAAGAGGAGACAAGAAAGAAAAAAACATACACCGTTGTTATATTTCCTGCGTTTGCCGTCGGTGTAATAGTCGTCTTCTCGAGCTCGAACATTTGTCCTGCTGTCACCTGCCCAATAGGGTTGGTCAGACCACTGGTCTTTGCCCTTGTCCCAGTCGCGGTTGTAGGCCATCGAAATAGCGCTAAAATTGAGAGAAGATGGTGGTAAGGAGCAGAGCTTGGAGCAGAGCGTCGTCCACCTCAATCCATCTTAGACCAAACACAACACAACAACTCTCTTTAGCTTCCACTACCACCAATGGCCGCTGCGAGTACGTCCGACACCGTTCCACCGCAATGCTAACAGTCAAATAACCACTGAACCACTCTACAGGCTACCTCAAGGTGCCAGAAATAAGCTGCAATTCTGTCACTCACCTCTGATGGCTTGTCAATTTCCAGGTTGATCCCGCAATTGAACGATGGAATCGCATGGTGCGTGTCTAGACTCGTCTACTGGGTGCAGCATGTGTTCAATTACCCTCCACAGCGTGAGGATGCATACAAGCATTTTAGATTCACGCCCCGTACAACCTTGATCGCGCTTACCGGCTTCGTGTTCGTTCCCGGAGCACTGTGCTACCTCGCATCGCAAACCCATGTAAGTTGTGTTCCACACATCGAAGCCCCGGCGCTCATCATACTTGGACTTACAGCTCAAGTACAAGTGGACTGGAAGACGGAAAGGCGAGACTCTCACCCAGGCGTGACTACCTATCTCGCAGGGACAAGCTTGCAACCCGCTCTTCTCATGTTACCCTGTGCTGGACTATGTACATCGTAGCACGGATGCTGCAATTACAATGCAGTAAAATATTATTTTAAAGACCATCTAAAACCGTCTGCAGAGTTCTATGGCAACCTTGCATCCCCCGCCTACGATCGTACTCAACAAGGCATGAGCTGGCGCTCGCTGTGAATGATGCTCGACCGCGGTATCCAGGTGCTCTAGTTCGTCATCTCGCAGCTCCCTGATAACGTCTCGTAGCAGTGGGACACTCGGGTGTGACGTCGGTAACGATTCAAACTCTTTCAATTGACTTGTAGTGTGAATCAGCACCAGAACAAACACGAGCTTGCGAACAACACGCTTACTCGTCGTAATGTTCACCGATGACGGTCTCGACTGCCTCTGTGCATGCCATGGCAGCTTCTTTGCCTAGGAGGGCTGTGGCGACACCGAGCCCGTAGCCAGCAACCTTGGCTACATCAGAAAGAATTGTTGGCCGCACCTGATGCTGGACTTGAAGCTGATTCATGACGACAAGATGTCTCTTTTCCTGATCCCACATGTCCTGCACGACAAGTCGCATGAGGGGAGGGAATAATGGATATGGAGTCCTCACCTGGATCAGTGGCCCCACCTTTGCGTCCCGCCCTAGAACTGCCATTTGGCCCTGGTAGATGTAATTGGCAGCAATCTCCCCAGCCTGGTCGACACGCAGCGCAGTGTCCAATACCTCCCGCTGTTGGAGAGAGATATTTTGAGGGGTGGTTGTCACCGCAGCATCGTGTGCATTTGCGGGGTCGGTGTAAAACGTAGATGCTCTGGTTGCTAGCAAGCGAGTGATAGGTCTGGGAGTGTATCCAGCCGTTCGCCGTATACAATGAAGCATGGTTTGTTGCTGTAGTCAGCCTGTTCCTCGCACTTATGTACATGAAGCGCGTTCCATGGACTACCCACTCATTTCTTCGCTGACGACCCTCTCGGCAACCCAGAAGTCACTGCTCGCCAAAGGTCAGCATCCCGAGTTCCTCCCTTCACTCACAACTAATTTAGCATACATTTAGGTGGATTCAGGGACATATCCGACGTCCTTCTAGCTACCTCGAACGACATCTCACGCGCCTGTAAAATACCACCTCAAGATGTAACCAAACTCATCACCCTCATATCTCGCGCACTCACTCAACCGCCTCGTCCACTCAAATCATTCCTACCGGACGTCAACGAAACCTGCACGACAGGGGACACTGAGCTAGACGCCATCCTCGGCGGTGGGATCAGGACAGGCATGTTATGGGAGGTCGTCGGTGAGAGGTAAATGCATCTCCTGGTCAGAATCCCCCACCTCCCATCTCGGAAAAACTAAGACCATCCAAACTAGTGCAGCTGGCAAGACACAGCTCGCTCTTCAACTATCTCTCCTTGTTCAACTACCATCTGACCTTGGTGGCATCTCGGGATCCGCATGCTACATTACCATTGCTTCACATATCCAAACATCACGGTTGCAGCAAATCCTGGACACTCATCCCCTCCTCTCCCCATCACACTGTAGTCTCGCGAATGTGCAAACCGTCCAAACGTCTACGATTCAAAAGCTCCTCTATGTCATATCAACATTCCTCCCACAACACATCGACGCGACCTCCGAAAACCCTTCCTCGAAGCCAGTCAAGCTCCTCATCATTGACGCACTAGCAGAACTGTTCCACTCTGCTGGGAAAACGACAACAAACACCCTCGTGGAACGCTCTAGGCAAATTTCCAAAGTATCTTCACACCTCCACTTTCTCGCGAACAAATACCAACTCGCCGTGCTCGTCCTTAACGAAGTGATCGACGTCGTCGACCGTGACACATCCCAAACCAGCGACGGAATGAGCTACCGAGACCAATCCAGATTGTTCGGCAGAGCCGATAGCATCACCAGCGAAAATCGCAAAGAAGCTGCGCTGGGCCTCGTTTGGGCAAACCAAATGAACGCGCGTATCTTTCTGACGCGAACTGGAAGGAGACGGTACTTGCAAGAATTAGAGACACTGAAGAAGCGATCAGCCGGCGATGCGGGAACTTCAGCCACCGCCCAGATGGTTCTGACGGCGGTGGATGACCAGCCCGTTCTAATCAGACGGTTATCCGTCGTGTTCAGCTCTGTATCTGCACCCGCGTCTTGCGATTATATCGTCACGGCAGAGGGCATCTCTGTCATTCCTGGAAGCACCATCGCATTAGCTGTTTCGCACCCGACGAGCGCGGATCAGCATCCAGCAACGAGTTCCACCGTGGCCAAGGGGAAGCAGAAGGATCATGTCGCCCCTCTGGATGCTGGATATGTCGCTGACACCTTCGCTGTTGAGAGCAATAGACCACCCACACCCGAGAATGAGCTAGGACCCGCTGATGATGGTGACGAATGGGAGGCGTTCTGGGAACAAAACGCTTTACCAGACACTGTATATACTCAGGCAGACCCTCCTAGTGCATACCCCAGCTCAAATATATGACATAGCATGAGGACCAGCGCATCGAAGGAGCTAAGCTTCACAAATAGGTCAGCGAACACAAAAGGTTACATCTATTGCTGTCAACACTGGCACTACTAGGTAGGTACACAAAGGAATACGATCTCGAGAACCAGTCCCCAAGTACAGGATGAGGATGTAAGGCTACAGCTATGATGTGGGAGAGATGCGATGACTCGAAGCTATGAGATACACCAAACGTTTGGGTCCGAGTCTGTCTTTTTCAAAGAGGGACATCGCTCCACTGCGATTCTTTCCGCGATCTGGGAGAGACCTTTACAGGCGGAGCAGTGTAATTCTCAGTGTCATCCAAGGCATGCATATGAGCCGTGAAATGTGAGCTGGGAGCCTTGGTGATCGGATACCGGGGTGTGACCTTGACAGCTCCAGGGAACTTGTCGATCCACGACACGATAAAACCGAGCATGGCTGAAAGACGGGGCCAAGATCGTGACATTAGATCGAATGACAGGGCCCCGGGTGCGAATGGTGGCTCACCAAAGATGGGAATGGTGTACGCCATGGCGAGCTCGACGCCCGCGAAGACACAGGGGTTGGTTGCGTTCCCAAAATCGTTGCACAAGCCCAAGGCGCGATCCTGTCGCGCGTGGAACGTCAGCGCAAAGGCTTGTGCTGGCAAAGGGATCAGAGCGAACCCGACAGGCGAGAGAAATAACCCCATACCGACACCGAACAGCCAACAAACGGAGAACATGCCGACGTTCCGAGTATTGCCAGTTGCTTCGTTCTGGCTTACGAGTTGATGAAATAAACTAGCAACTCGAGTAAACACTGGGTTTTGAGCAAAGGGGAAACGTGCTTTACTCACCAGCCGATAATAGTCAAAAAATTGAGGAGTACAAAGAAAGTGGCCAAGATCTGGAATGCTGGGTGAAAAGTGTCATTGTTGGACGTTGAAAATATAAGGGCCACCAAGACGTACCGCCAGCGGTCTTGTCATGAAAAGCGATGGCACACAGTGCGGACGAGGTAACATCAGCAAGAACAATAACAGCTAAAAGAAAAACCTGTCAAAAGGGAGGGTAGGGGAGAAGTCGATGAACGTACAAAGAGTGATCATGCGAACGAGGGCAAAAGGGAAAGGCATGGTGTCACAGACGACCGATCGGATAGACAGGATAGATACAAATGAATGTTATGCCAGTATATTGGTACTGGCAAGGAGGGTGTTGGCAATTGGCTTCAGGTCGACATGCCAGATGAACCGGTTATATACCATTCTGTGGGTGGATTAGCTTCACGATCACATAGACAAAGCAAGTATGTGGCCCATTATTCTTGTGGTATTGGTGGACCCACAGGGGAGTTGGCTTCCTATGTCCTCCACACGTCAACAACTAAGATGTGGAACGTTTATCAGCGCACGAGCGGTAGACAAAGAAAGCTCGATTTGCCGAGCACGCCAGCCCCTCCTGATTCACGACGAGGTTCCTATACGAAACAGAATAATGATTGGAATAAGGTATGTCACAAAGCAAAACATGCTACAGGCAGATCAGAGGTAATGCAGGGCGAGTATACATACAAACGAACCGGAACTCCATATGCGTACACCTTTTATTCACTAAAACTCCACATCCGAATATCACCATCGTCACTCCCCGAAATGATCTTGTCTTCTCCAAGACCAAGGCATGTCACCGCACCACGATGACCGAACAGGGTCGCAGTACACCGACCTTCTTCACGGTTCCACACCTGCAAGTCAAAGCGTTCAGTAAGAACCAAGCAAATTAAGTGTGGTGCTTTGACCTTGATCGTCCGATCGTGGCTCCCGCTAACAAGCCTGAGTTTATCACACGCCACTGCCCACACTCCCTCGATGTGGCCGAAGAGTGTCCGCGTCGCTTTGCCCGTCTCGACGTCCCACACTTTGATCGTGTTGTCCAGGCTCCCAGATATCAACATAGGTTTCTTAGCGGCCTGACCGCTGGGCCGTTTTAGCGATTTTCTTGCTGCGCGGTCCAATGTCCGCATATCGTCCATGTTCTCGCTTGATGTCCTTGTGAGCATGGGGGAAGAGGACGCGCCATCGTGAGTGACCACAGTACAGATGTCCGCAGTATTCGATGCCCCATCGACCTGAAGGACGTTTTCAGACGAGTTTTCGGTCATATGGATCGTCTCTGAGGCCTGGGAGCAAGTATCATCTTCGGGCTCGTCATCCACGTCCAGGATCCTGAGGCTCTGCACCTGACCGACATGCCCGTTGAACTGACGGACACACGTCCGTTTTGCAAGATCCCAGAGACGGATGGTCCCATCATCAGATGCCGAGAAAAGCATCTTCCCTGTGTCGATGGTGAGCGACGACCGACATGGTTCTGGGCGTGCGCTCGGGCTTCCATCAGCATCCCATAGCCTCACCGCATTGACCCAGTCACGATGTCCACGGAGGGTGAACGCCTCCCCAGTGCAAAAGTTCCATATCTTGACAGTGGTGTCAACGCTTCCGCTCGCCAAGATGCTGGCATCGAAGTTGAGACACACGACGCCTTCAGTGTGTCCCTCGAGCGTTCGTATGCAATCTCCCGTGCGCCAATTCCACACCCTGATCGTATGATCCATGCTGCCCGTGATCAACTTTGCCTCGTCAAACTGTAGCGCTCGTACGGCCCTTGTGTGGCCCCTGAGACAGCGTACTACGAGACCAGTTTCGAGGTTCCAAACGCGTACCGTGCGATCGTACGACCCTGTGATAAGGATCGGGAAAGACGGATGCTGGAGAGTCTCGCAGAATTGCAAACACATGACACCGTCTGTGTGACCTCGCAGGATACGTACATGGCATCGACCACGACGCCAGTTGCGCTCTACAGTGAGACGCTCGCTGTAGACGTCTTTCCACGGACGAGTCAATGTTTTTGGAGGGATGTGGAGGTCAGGGGGTGGGGGACTTGAGCCGGGTGATGAAGCGGAGGCAATGGATGACGACGATGTTATGAGTTGATATTGGGGGTCAGAGTGATGCTCAGACCTCTGGCGTTTCGGAGGTCTCTCGGAAGAAGCCTCGGGGGATTCTAGTTCCCGTTTCGAAGACGTGGGAGAGGGTGGATGTATGAGAGGGGACGCCGAAAGTGGACGAGCTCGGTGTCTGCGTTCTAATATGGGCAAGCCCCAACCGCACTTGAGGCACTTTTGCCCAATGTGTTGTTGGCAAATTCCGCGCCAGAGGATATCATCGTCCGCAAGGCCTCGCCATTGTTTGGAGACCTGAGCAGCACGGCATAGAGATGTAGCATCGAGGTAGGCGAGGATCTTGAGCGAGACCTCGCGGGGAAGAACGGTGAAGGGGTCTATTCGAATGAGATGGCCAAGTTGTTCGGTCAGAAGGGAGAGTTGGGAGAAGCAGCACATTGTGAGGATTCCCTGGAGGATAAGCTCTCTCCTGGGGTGGGATGACGAGGAGAAGTTTGACCAAATCGAGTTGACGACCTGTCGTTCCTCGAGTGGGAGTGCGTCGAGAGACTTTGGGGACGGATCAGTCGAGCCCTGAATCGGGTGGAAGAAGAGGACGTACCTGTTGGAGCTTGATGTTCGTGCCCTCGTCTGCCATCCGCTGGTGTCGGACACAGAGCTTGCGGGGTGTAGGGGGATCAGGCTGCGGGGGGAGCTGCATGCGAGGGAAGCTATTCGAGTTGGGTGGGGGAGGGGGAGAAAGGGACGAGTGGCCTGAGGGAGAAGCCAAACGAGGCGCAGGAAGGGTATCGCATTCGTACGACGACTTCTCAAGGATCAAAGACATGGGAGACGGGGAGATGAGCATGGTCGACCTTTGAGGAACTTGTATCAGTTTCGGTGTCACTTTCACCGAGCCGACGTCGACATCGCCAACTAACGTGATCAGTCTCGCACGCAATGTCGCGCCATGTTTCTCCAATCCAGCACAGCCACAATCAGGGATACATCATACTCGGACAATACAGCGTCAACGATCAACAGCTAATCGTTCGCAATTCGATATCATACTATACGCACAAAAGATGTCACACAGCAGCCCCTTCCTTTCGTTACAGAATCATCAGTCCAGTGTGATCCTCAGCTGCTCCAACGGTATCGGCTCGAACGTATCGAGGTCGATGCCCCGCGAACGCAATTCGGGTATGCAGTGTGGTGGTACAAGTTGCCGGTTCAAGTCAGGTCGCACAGACAGCTCTGCATGTCCATCAGCCATTCATCCCCACATTCATATCATGTCCCCACTCACCCTCTCGCGTAAAGTTGAACAGAGGCGGGAATTCTTTCTGGTTGGGCATTCTTGCTCCCTCCCCACGTAACTCATCAAAGAATGGGTGTACCATCGCCTCCACTGCGCTCAACCGTGCTCCAGGTGTGTATTCAAGGAGCTTCGCAACCAGGTCTATCGCTTCAGGTGCTGTGCGTGGCCGGAAGACCTGTAGAATACTCAGAAACCCATTCCATCAACGCCTTCAGTGACGAACCTTGTTGAAGGGATGAGGTTTAATCTGCGGGAACTTGTGCTCCATATAGTTGGGGTTCATCGTCTTGATCTGGTCACGCGAAGGCGTACCGAGCACTTTAATGATCTCCACCAGCTGATCGATTCCACTCTCTCCAGGGAAGAGTGGCTGGCCCAACATCAACTCTGCCATCACACATCCCGTTGACCATATATCTGTCACCAGATCAAATTGACTTCACTGCATGATAGCATCGCCACACTCACCGATATTCGTCGTGTAGTTGGTAGCACCAAAAATGAGCTCCGGTGCGCGGTAGTACCGCGAGCAAATATAACTGACGTTGGGTTCGCCTGCCACGAGGATCTTCGCTGACCCGAAATCGCACAGCTTCAATATCCCAGTCGCGGGGTTCAAAAGCAGGTTCTGAGGTTTGATGTCACGGTGGCAGATCCCAACCGAGTGGATGTACGCCAAAGAACGCAAGAGTTGGTACATATACAGCTTGATTTGGAGGGCGGGCATGGGCTGCTTGAGTTTGGAATAATGACGACTCGCGCGATAGACAGTTTCGGGTACATATTCGAGGACAAGATTGAGGTAGACTTCATCCTTCTGCGTAATCAAAGATGGGGTAAATTATCGATCAAGAAACGTATCGTGTGGCGTGCAAACCTTGTCACCGTTGGAGTAGAAGAAGGCTTTAAGGTCGACGACGTTTGGATGAGAGACGAGTCTCATGATTTGCAGCTCACGATTCTATCCATACACAGCCCCGGAGATCAGCACGATACGGACCGCAGCGCCCAAAAATGCACACAAAAACAAACGAGAGAAAGAAAGAAAGTAAGAAAAAAAAATCGATCTGAGACCAAGAGAGGAGCACCTTGAAGCGCTTGTCCTGGAGAACTTTCTTGATAGCAATCTCTTCCGATTCGTTGGAAGAGTCGGGAAGAAGTTTTGCTTGGAAAACGACACCGAAAGAGCCATTGCCGATGACTTTGCAATTTGTGTAGGCGAGCTCGCGTTGTTCGCTGGTCTTTCCGTCTGAGGCGATGACTTTGACGACCCTATGAGGGTCGTCGATGGCTATGTGATTTACGGGTGGGTGAGGATCCGATAACATTGATGTGGAGAGGGTGCTACAAGGAAGGATATGGGGAGAAGAAAAGGAGTGAAAGATGACGGAAGCGAGAGGGCGCGAGGACCATATATGGATATTAAGGAAAGTGAAGGGAGAGGGGAGGGGGAGGGGATAGGACAATGGTGGAAAATGACGCACGTGACAACTTCACCCCGTTTATTGGAGCGTTCGAAGCCATTTGAGCAGCGGGGGAAAACGATTTGGATATTCAGGTCGCGGTTTGAAGACGTAGAAGCCGACGTGGTTGTGAGCAGCGTCGTATATGAGTATGCGTGCGCCGAGAGAGTAGGTAAACGATGGCGGGATTCACTGATGATGAGAGAGGAGGAGAGGAGAGCGAATGAGGGGCTGTTTGGTTAGGAAGGACAAGGTGGACGAGGAGGACAAGGGACGACAACCTGCAGGAGCGCACTGACTGATCCCTAGACTGATCCTGTGACCAGCTTGTGACCGCCCCCAAAGATGTACAAATACCTTACTCCCACCCTCGACCGACGACGACGACGCCGCCGTAAATTTACTAAGCTGCATTCTTAAATGCCATCATTCACGACTGTCGACATCCCACACATTCCTAGTCATTGATTGCAATTCCGCCTCTCTTGCTGTAGAATCACAGTTTGACTCGAAGCTTCCCATTTCGCCTAATCTTGCCTCGTGTTCACCAGGTGGCAGTTACGACGGCCCAAAGTTGACGAAATCATCCTATCCATCTCGACTTAATCCCGTCTTGTGTCCGTCTTCACAACACGATCAATGCCGTGTCGACATCGCCCCTCGTTTCTGACGCTCCATTGTTCTTCAACATTGTATTGATTGTTTGAATGGGGATTGCCGTACTATTGCCAATTTTATCGCGGGCTGTCAGAAATAGGGGCTGTTGTAATATAGTTCTGCCAAACCAATGCCAAACCCTGTCTTACTGCAAACGAAAATATCTAAGATCGGTGTCACAGATACATATTAGAGAGTCACAACAGCAGTTCAACAGCCTGTCCCCATCTTGGTGTGGAAACAATTGCAACCTAGACATGGGAAGCTACCTGATCAGGAGTGAATGCGAATATACCTGCCATCGACATCTTTAAGCAACCTTTTAGATTGCAGCTCAGGCTGCACGGTCGTCCACCCTCGCTCTCTTCTTGTTCCTTCCGTTTTGGCCTCCGCGATAGCCCCGAGGACGCCCTCCGAAATCTCCCCGCCCCCTCCCCCTCCTTCCTCTCCAATCACCATCCTCCCTACCGCCACCACCGCCACCACCGCCATCATCACCCCACGGAACGGAAAGGGTCGTCTCTTCAAACCCACTGACACTTACCTGATCCCCACTGCCGGAGACTCCCTCAAGGAGTATTCCCACTTCGTTCACCTGTGTCGTAGGAACCGAAGGTGCCGGTATGTTCACCCTCATGAAATCAAAGGCTATTTGTGCATGGCCCATGCCCCACGCCCGACTCGCTTGCCGCGAAATCTCATCAATCACAGCAAAGCGGACGTCATACGAATTCTTCCGTTGCCGTGGTGCAGGGAAGCTATCCGCAGCGCAGTTCATCTACGAATCTGGAAAGTCCAAACGAACGAAGACTCACCGGCTCCCGATGTGGTTTAACACTAGCCGTTCAGCGCCTACCCGTTTTGCAAATTCACCTGCCATCACCGGGGTCGAATGTCCCCTTGCCAATACTTTCTCTTGCACCTCGTGGTCCTTCCTCCGTGCTTGTGGATCGACAGAGGTAGGTATATAAGCATCGGTAGCTTCATGCACAAGGAGCGAGGGTGGCGGGGTACTGAGTAGAGGCACAATAGACGACGCATCGTATGTGTCCCCCAGAATTGCGAGTTTTCGATTTGGGAAAAGTGGTT
Source organism: Chalciporus piperatus (assembly GCA_038093975.1). Taxonomy (NCBI): domain Eukaryota; kingdom Fungi; phylum Basidiomycota; class Agaricomycetes; order Boletales; family Boletaceae; genus Chalciporus; species Chalciporus piperatus. The sequence continues at coordinate 77,103 of JBBPTG010000002.1, forward strand.
CCTGGAAAATATAGCCAATGCATGGATCTAATTTCGACGTCAAATCACCCTCATTGCGCCATGGTAATAGAGAATACCCAAATCAGAAATCGACACTACGAAGACAGACTGACCTCGGTGGGATATAAGGCCTGCATCAACGATGATATCTCCAAGCTGACCGCGGGAGCTGGTGATACCTTGCCAAAACCGTTGTTCGCCGCATAAGATATCAGAACCAGGGCATTCGCTAGAATGGAGTGATGCAGCATCGCAGGGTGTGCGCGGACACTCTGGAGTAAGGAGCTCGTGTACCGCATAGGTATCTGCGGTCTTGGTGAGGGTCATGGTGAGGATGGACCGGATGAAAATGCGTAAGCCAGCCGGGCCATATATGTCTATTCGCGGTGGCTGGGTGTAGTGTGTTTTCATGTACGTCGACCGTATCACAAGAGAAGTGACGTACGGGTTTTGTATTAGGAGGAAGAACCTCCGATCCGTCTGTAACCCCTGGCGGATATAGAATATGTCGCAAAAATGGAATGATGCCCATTACATGGTCGGCTGGAATAAGGATGAATTATCTCCGTAAAACGATGCTAGAACTGCATTTTCACCGTGCATGTGCGTTACGAAGAGCTTGGTGACCTTCGGTGCTCGGAGCGCCCCCTCACCATTCCCACGGGGTTGTGTGTGGAATTGACGAGTGGTGCCCTCTGCACAGTCCACCACTATAGTGAGCGTCAGTCAATGATGAAAGAGATCAGTTCGCCGATTGCGTACTCCACAGCGATCCGTCGCCAACGACATCGGCAACTGAAAAGGTGATATGCTCTCTCAGCAGTTCGTTCGGAAGGTAACGAGGACCAGACATACCGAGACTGGAGCAGTTGCGTGAAATAGAAGGTCCCCCTCCGCTGGAGGTCCCTAAGAATGTAACCTGCATGTTTCTTGCCATGGCATCACCGTTCAATGGACTTGGACGGCGGAAGTTCACTCGTTCACTAGCAGTTTACATCACGTGCAAACAGCCATAAACGATCGGATGATCATAAAAGGCAAGTACGTTAGTTCGGTTGAACTTGCTCCGGCGGCTGGCTTCTTCCTTTGTCGTCGTTGTAGTTGCTGTTTGTTTTGGTGAGCAACGTCCTGCTAACAAGACTCCTTGATCAAGCTCAAGGTTTCCCAGTCGCTCTTTATTGATCATCACTACTTCATCGTCAACCACCCTCATGAGGATCACCCATGGCAGGTCTCGGTCCATGACCGCGCCTTCCTGTTCACGGATGCCTCACGTTTTTGTGATTCCTCCAGAGGAAGAACAACAGGAGAACCCCCCGTGGTGCTGTTTCGATGCCGACGAACAGCCAGAAAACAATGGCGACTTTCCTTCGACTCCAGACATTCATTTCAACGACGTTCCCTACCTTTTGCAACAGACACCCCCTCCTCAGTCCTACGGACCTACTCCCATTTATCGTCGCACGACAGTTCATGGATGCGAGCCTCAGCCAAGGAAGCTGGAGAAGAAACAGCGACCGGAGGCGGTTAAAATAATTGAAAACAAACCTGTACGAAGGCAGAGCAGAGAGGATTCCGACGTCGTCGAGGTCGTGAAAGTGAAGCGGGGGAAAGAGGTTCTCACGGACCCGGAGGAGAACACGAAAGTGAAACGTTCCAAGACCTTCAAGGACCGTGCAACCAAAGCACTGCAGTCCATCAAGAACGTCGGCAAGAGCTCGCGTAGGGCCCACGTCAAGGATCTCTGGACGTCGAGCGAAAGCATGCCTGGCATCTTCAGGGGTATGGAAGAGCAGGTTCGCCTTCAACAGGAGCGGATGGACACCCCTGGTACCCCTACCAAGAAGGAATCGTTCCCGCGACGGTCGCTTTCGCAGATCTTCCACGCTTCAAAACCTTCACGTCCGGAGTCGCCGTTTCCCGCACGCGTTGCATCGCCCACACCGCTCACCGACTCGCCGTACGTCCTCCCATCCCCGACTTCGTCATCCCTTGCATATCCTAAAGGAAACGAGGGGAATCCATCCGCTAACGAGGCTCGCGGTTCTCTTACGGTTGATGGCATACTGGATAGACCTGTGTCACCAAGTCCATCAATGAAGAAGACCACTAGGAGGTTCTCTGTCCTAGAACTCCATAAACTCTTCTCGTTTTCTTCGACCTCGCCAGACGACCCCCTAGCTCTATCATTTACGCCAGCGCGCGACGGTTCTATGCCATCCACTTCTACCTCTACAATGTCATCCGACTACCCAGATGTCCCCGTGGAAGAAGGTGTCTATGACAGTACACACTTCTTTGACCTCGAAAGTGCAAATCGAAAACTCGCTCCGCAGTACCACGAGATAACACATGCCCAGGATGCTGACAGTTTATCTACGCCACGTCGTCCACAGGATCTCAGTTTTGAGATGAGACTGGACTCTCTTCACTTTGATTCGCTGTCTTTTGATCCGGAGGACTTTGATGTTCCAATGGAAGGCGGCATCCTACAGTGATATTTTGGTGCTCTGCCATCTTGTCCGAAGTTTTTTCCCGCTTTGGATCTTCCACCGCTCCCCCGATGATATTTCTATGACGTCTGTATGTCCATCTTTGTTTTATCCTTTTATCTGATCACATCGATTGCTCGCCATTGTGCATACCCAACCCCATTACATGAAAATCTCCCCTGGAAACCAACTATCATACCCTATTGCTTCTCTAGGTACAAAAGACATACTTGACTCCCTCACGACGTTCACGTACTCGCTTTCTGGACGTACATACAACTGCTTTCCCGTTTTTCGTTGTCGATCTTGGGCTCTCGGCCGGTTTTGCATTTACGCTATATATTTCTCGCACGTTGAACGTCTCATCTCTCTCGGCCGAGCCGCAGTAGATCATATGTATCCAGCATCCTCTTGAAGTCTATCTTACTTGATCTTACTGTTCGTAGATTTGAGGCTGGTGCCAAGTCGGGACGCCCGATGGATCGCAACCGTAAACCCGGTTACCGCTTTTGACAGGCGACAGGTCGTTACCAGACCAAGTTCAAGAAACGGGGCCTGTTGCAAGTCACATCTATCCAAGTCCCTTTGAAGTCTACTCGAAATCACTGTCCCCATGTCTTCAACGTAGGTCCGGATGGAATTGTCTCAGGACACATAATCGATCGTCATGCGTTACATAGATTTACGCCATCTCAGGCCGTTGATATGTCCAAAGAGAAGGACTGGCCAATGAATCTCGGTGCGTTTTCCCGTGCCACCCTCTGCTAGTAGGTCGTCGCTCCAACCAACCAAACGCAGGAATGATGGACTGGGATAACACTAAAATCGTGCTCACGAAACGCAGTTTGGTGGAATTCCTCAAGTAAGTGGCTCGAACCGCTAGAGAACGTGTCGCAGCAAGTTCAGCACCCAGTCCAGGTACACTGGCGTCACTGTCGACCCTGGGTTCACGAACATACAGAAATTACCTCGTACGTCGCGTTCTCTGTATCGTCGGTCTTGGTTCCTGTTCCTGACCACCCACCAAAGGGTATGCTGAGTTCGGAAAGATGGTTCCCAGTGCCGATGTTGAGGGAACGACCGCTGAAGGTAGGAATGATGGATAGATTCGTTCGACGCAATGACTCAAATCTCTTTTCATAGTGACTACCTCCCCCACATCGGATGTTCGTTCTCCTGCTAGCGCTGGGGCCCACCAACTTCTGGGAGAAGAGTTCTCAGACGACGCTCTGTCCACCGCTCCCAAGCTGGCAACAACGACGGATGCTAGTAACGATACCGAGGTGAGTTGTGCGCTGCTCGTCCAGGGAAGGCTCTAAGATTCTTTTTCGCTAGCAGTCGGTTGAAGTCAAGCCCACGCGGTAAGCCACTTGACCGCAGTGATGATTGGGATCTGAGAATACGCCACCATTCTCAGACGCGTCCGCACGGGCCCGGGGGGAACAAGCAGCATCGGAAGCATATTCTCTGACGACGACACGGATCGGTTTGTTCCTACGCGCAGGTAAACAATGCTTCGCTGCTTGTTGATCGTTTACCGGATATTGAGTAACATCTTTCGTCAGGGTCCGGCAGCGTCCGGGAGGACAAGACAACATTGAAAGCGTAGGTGGCTCACTCAACTCGGATTGCAGCATTGCTGAATAATAGACAGCTCTTCTAATTTGACAGGGCCTGGATTGTGAAATCACGCAGCTGTTGGACATACCACTGCATATTCATGTAGGAAGGATTGCGGAAATTCAGAGCTGTTTCTTTGTGTGAAAAAAAGACTTGTTGAGAGAAGGATTTTCGATTTGCACTCCTTGCGACATTTTCAGAGGATGAAGCACAAAAAAAAAGAATTTGGTAGCGGCGAGGTTCGAACTCGCGCGGACTTACGCCCATTGGGATTCAGGTTTCTTAAATCCAACGCCTTAGACCAACTCGGCCACGCTACCGATCGCCGACTGTCGGCGCTGTGAGACCATAGACTCTCGTGAATGCAAACCCACCTTCTCCAATATCTGTACATATGGTTCATTCATAGACTAATCTCATCTTGTATTTAGACTTGCCACCAGCATATCGAGATGGGATCACCATTGCCTTGCCCATTGAACCTAAATAGTGAAAAGGATAGACAAAGAGAAGGATTCAAGGAATCTCATCTTCGAAGATTTGCAATTAAGCAAAGCACACTGCGATGAGATAATTATCCCTATACAAGATGTATTGATTGTGACTCGGAAACAAGCGCAAAGAAAAACCGACAGACGTCAGAAAAGTAGTAGTATACAGGGGGCAAGCAAACGAAACGATGGAGGTATGTGAGACGGATGAAATGGTGAGTGGGGGTCATAGGAGACTTCTGGTACGCTTGCTGCCTAATATCGGTCTATCGGATCAGAACTTCAATCACCACCAAAAATTGTAGCGTCCGGAAACAACGTTCATAGCTCGATCCATGCAGCCTCTCCGAACGTGTTCTCGCCTGAATAGCTGACATATAGGAAGTTGTCCTCGTCCCTGTGATGGATTTACAGTCAGGTCTATTCTAAAACCAACCAGAAAGGGAACGCACTTGTGCTCTTCGTATATGGCACTCATGAGGGCAGCCGTGGGCGGAAGAACCTCGTCGACGAAAATGAATATGGCTTTCTCTGGTGCAAGCTTGATGCGTTTGCGGATTACGTAGACGAACTGACCGACAGTTAGGTCCTGTGAAAGATGCAGACACCGATCAGATATTCATCGCAAACACCACGGATGCGAAAGTAACTGACAGAAGGGACAAGATATTTCTTCTTGTCAATCGTGGGGATATCCGACCGGTCTGCTTTCTCGCAGATCACCTGAAAAGCATCCAGGGTTGGTCATGAATTCTACAGCACACACCACTGGTGACACTGACGGGGATACGATCAGGGTACTTCTGTCTGATGCGCTCAGCTTCCTGCTTGCGCTTCTCTGGAGAGTGGCGACTTGTATTAGCAGACGAGCTGCGGCACAGGAATATGACATACCAAAGGGGTGCTCGTCCTTGAATTTCGACCTCATTGTCAACGAGTGCAGCAATTAGAAAGGCGGGCTATGTAGAGTGGCGCGTTAGATGATAAGTTGGTGGAGGAAGTGTCGTAGTCAACGTTCAAGATGAAGGTCAATGCAGCCACCCAATCTGGCTTTCAAAGCCTCCTGGCTGTCGTGACGTGTGACTCAAGCGTGACTCAAGCGTGTTCGGTTGCCGGAAAAGGTAGCCTCCAGTGGTGCGTTACGGGCTCTGACTCGCAATCGGAGGAGACAAACAGCTCGTGATTCGGAGCTTTCTGAGGCTCCGTGACTGTGCTTGATGGACCCAAGCCAGAGGTACCCACAATAAAGAACATTGGTTGGGCATTTACAGTGAAACAAGTAAGATAATAGCGTGGTAGAGTATGTACTACTACATACTGTATAAATCAAGTACTAGATACTACGATAACATTGAGTGAAGGCCCAGGCAAGACGATAAATAAGCAGAAGAGGCAGGATAGAATCGTACCAATCAATCAACTTCCGAAACCAAGTGGGGATCTTCGGTCACAGGCCACGAGTCTCATTTGCGCGCGTCATTTCCCATCGCCGCGGCCATTCCAATTGCCATCGCACCACCCATCTGATAGCCAGCGCTATCCGACGGGACAAATATTGTTCTGTCGCCAAACGCCCGAACCCGTGCTACCTCAATACGCCTCATCTGCATGTCCCGCGCAAATTGATCCACGACGCCAGCGTCTGCTGTTGCCTTGATCCGGATGGCCTCAGCCTCGGCTTCAGCAATGAGGCGGGTAGCTTCAGCCTGAGCGTGAGCTTCGATCTTCGTACGCTCAGCCTGAGCCTTTGCGGCGGCGATCACGCTGTAAGCTTCAGCATCGGCTTGAGTCTTGAATAAAGTCTGTCAGGGTATTTCTCAAGAATAAAATCCTGGGACGTACATTACGGGCCTTTGCCTTGATGCGTGCGACTGATAGCGCTCCTTCCTCCTGTTTTACCTTGTTCGAATTCTCCCTATCGACATTCTACCCAAAGGTCAATACCACACCTTCATACCTACACAAACACGGATCACTTACGGCAGCCTCCACTTGGGCCTGTAGCGCCCTGGTGGTAAGTTTATCCATGGTTGACGCAATTTCGCCCTTGAACTGTCTGTCGATCACGGCTGTCGAAGGTCCCATGAGCAGTGAGGTTGTATGGAATCAGAGAACTCACCTAGGTCTTTCAGCACAATACCATACTCTAATGCTGCTTCGTGCATCTCATCCATTGCGCGCGTTCGAAGAGCATCGAGGAAAGCGGATGAAGGGTCAGTGCCGTCATCCAGATTGTCCGGTCCGAGCGAACGTTGCTTCACCATGGAGCTGTAGTCGACTAATAATTCAATTAAGCACACTGGTGAAGGTCGGTGTTGGGAAGGCAAAGACCACGCACGATGCGCAACGATTTGCGTCAAAATTGACTGTGTCTTGTCACGGAGTGCATCATACGGCGTGGAATATCCATGGGTCGTCAGCTTAACGCGAGCATGAGCATAAACATTTCAATGTGTATAGATGGCTCACCTTGAGTGGTTCAACCAACTGCCTAAATACAATGAGTATCATAGCGAACCATTTAAATATGTTATTCACCATTTGAGATAGATCCGCAAGCCAACAGGGACCTGGTCTCTCGTGAAACTGTAGCAGATTGTTTAGAGGACAATGAAAACCTCCAATGGATATACCCACATGTCCTTGGTTGGCATCTCCAGCTGATTTTCCCCGAGGGTGTACAGCCCACGAAGGGTAACATTTGGATTCGTGATGTAATGTTGTCCAGCAGTAAGTAATTCTAAGTCGTCTCCACGTTGAAGAATGGCACAGTTGTTTGCGGGGATGTTCAAGCTGCATCGACAGATTATATCAACGAAATCGATAATCATGTAGCTGAAACGGTGGTACGAACAAGAGAGCGACAATGTATTCCTGATCCTTTGACGTGCCAACCCTTGTTCTCATCTTGACCTCGTGTGTCCTTCGAAGTGGTCATCTTATGTGAACTCTCGTGTAAGTATTGACTCACCACCCCAGGACTGCACCAGTTACATGATCCTTGATAGCTGTTGGCAGGTGCGTCTGATCCACAATCCCGAGTACGTTGTATGTCCCTTCAACAGCGTATGCGACGAAACCTGAGTTCTTGATGACAAAAATGCGGTTCTACGGTAACACATTGAGCTTGTAAAGGAAAATGGGGTTACGATCGGAATTGACCTGTGGATCGGACACTACAGCCGCCTGAGTTAAGATCAATGCAGTGAGATGAGATTGAAGACGCCAGGAACCATGCACCTACTTACCTGGTTCTGAGAAACTTGAACCACTGTTAGACCATTGAATTCAATTGCCGTGTCTGACACTAAGTATGCAGAGGGACGGAGGTCAACGGCTGAACCTCAATTGACCTACTGGAAATCGGAAACGTACGCCCTTGCGTTCCGCACCACTTTCTTGCCCACCAATTGCGTAGGGGGAAGCCTGGGTAGCGGCCTGGGCGCGTCAGTATCTTTGGAAGACCTCCGTGGCTTATGAGCCCAATAGTCCCCGGAGGAACCTCTCGACCGATCCACGTCACGGGACTCTTATGAAAAAGTCTCGATCAGGATGTTGATTCGGTGCGTAGAAATCCGTACTGACCTTCCTGGACAACAGATTGGCCCTTCCGGTCTGCGAAAATATGCGTATAAGCATGCAAGTGTGTGGCGAGCGCCCCACCGACCTCTCGAAGTTGCTTGTCTAGCTTCTGGAGGGCAGCAGTCATCCCGTCTCTCCCAATAGGGACATAAAATGGCTTGTTCTCCGTGGCGTAATCCGCTTTGGAGAAATCATGACTGGCGGTCTTGAGTTTGGACCCCCCATTGGTCGTTGGTAGGTAAGGTCCAGCTGGGAAGCCATCGCTGCGCTCCCTGCCAGTGAGCAATTCCTTGCGATTAGCAACTGATGCAGGACCAGCAACAACGGTCGCGTCGCCGTCTGCAATGCTGAGATTGTCCATGGTATTGATGGGGATACGGTGAATGGAAGCGTGTGGAGAATAGGTAGGTCCCCTTCCCGCCTCCAGTTTACTTAAATGTGATCATGAAATTAGGAGCTTCGGTTATAGAATTCGGTGAAACTGCTGTGTTTAGCCACAGCCTGAGCGTAGTACACTCAGGGTCATTGAAGTCAGTTGTCAGTGGCATTGCAATGTCACACCACTGCCAACGCCATTTATGCTAGTAGCTTGTCGAACAAGCGCGCCCAGACCACGTCTCCGCCGGAACATACGCACGAACCCTAGTGGAGGGTGAAAGACTGTCTTCATCCCGACTCTTGCCGGGTCTGCCTAGGAGACTGCGCACGGACAGGTATCGGACTGTGTCGGGATTGATCAATCTCCTACATTTGCCAACCTCGGACTGTCTGATCGGTGAGGGAATTTCTACAGCAAAACGACGAGGTCGGCTTTCAAACAATCCAATCAAAATCATTACACGCACGATCCCTCACCGATTCTGATTGCTGCCCGTAGTTACATTTTATGTACTGCCCCCGGTCGGTCCGGTTCCGGGACGATCACGTGACCTTCAGGCTTTAAACACGTCGCAGAACTTTCAATTATTCTTGGATCTGCACAGCGGGCAAGATGCAGCTACTCGGGCTGCTGTTGCTCTTACCGGCAGTATTTTCCCTTCCACAAAATGCCACGGAAGACTTGTATTGGGGTGCATTTAGGCCAGGTTTATACTTTGGTGTTCGACCACGCTTGCCCCAGTCACTCTTGACTGGCTTGATGTGGTTCGGAACGCAGAACTACCAGTCGTTCGGAAGTGTGTTATACAAATTCATAACTCCTGTGTGTCCCTCTCGGCTGACTTTACCTCAGAGACTCGCCACGCGTGCGACCAGGGCGATGGTCTTGACAGTTATACCTGGACGACGTTTGACCCGCGTCAGGGCGGTGTACAGGTTCTCAAGGACAGCCCCAATAACGTTGAAATTACGACCGAACTTTTGAAGGTGCCTGGTGGCCGGCATGGTGGTAGTTGGGCTGCCCGAATCAAAGGGAAACCTATTGACCCAGGTGCGTGTTGTTCTGCCGAGTGACAACAGCCTCGTAATTGGGACGTAGCATATCCTTCTAGAATATCCACAATTTTCTATGTTGGACTTGAAGGTCTTGGTGGGGTTGATTTGATTACCGACGAAGACGAAAATGTAATTTTATTGCCCTGCACTCTTCGCTTTCGCTCATCATTCTCAGGGGATCGACGGGCCTATCGAGTTTTCTGGGACTTCGCCTGACCTGGAGGACTTCACCATCCGCATCGTCGAGAGTGTGTTCTTTTCATTACTATAACATTTCCTTTGAGTTCATTCGTTTGTACAGCGGATGGCAACCAAGCGTTGACCTCCGGACCTCATTCAGAAGACTTCGCTGAGAGACTCGGAAAGACTCACTTTGTAGGTCTGCGTGTCAATCCAGGGGACATATGGACTGCCAAGGGTTGGTGTTTGTTCGTCCATCGAAAGCTCTTTCTCACCAGACCATCCTGCTTCAGAATCGATCCTACAGAGTATCTTAAATCATGCCGCACCAATAGCTGAGCAATATCGCCAGACAGAAATTTCTCCTGATGCATCTTTTATACTTCAACTCCCGGACGAGACTGTCACAGCAAGCAACCTTTTTGCTGTGCAAAAATTCTTCGATGGCGAATTCGAATTCGATGTCTTCTTTGAAAGTGCTAGCTCTTCCCAGAAGCTAGAACGTACGTGTCTGATCGAATTGTTCTCGCATTCTTGACTAAATTCTAACAGCCGGTACAATCGAGCATGGCATTGCTGCAGTGGTATCCTCATTCAACGATCGCTTTGAAGCTCGATTCCCGACACCTGAATCATTCGCTGTGTCCAGCCAGGAAGGCCTCAAAGCGTTTAGTAAGGCGATCACGTCCAATCTCCTTGGAGGCATTGGATATTTCTATGGGACTTCGATCGTCGACAAGGGTTTTGCATACGAATGGGACCGAGAAGACGATTATGGCTATGACGAAGATGAAACGCAGGATAAGGAAGAAGGAGCAAGGCTTACCGAACCCAGATCTTTGCTCACTGCTACCCCCAGTCGTAGCTTCTTCCCAAGAGGCTTCTATTGGTAATGCAAACTCTTGTTGTCGTCTTTTCCCTACTCAAGTCCGTTCCAAGGGACGAAGGTTTCCACCTGCTTCACATCGGAGCATGGGATAACGACCTCAGCCTTGAAATTCTCAAGGACTGGATAAATCTCATCGATGAAAATGGCTGGGTCGCTCGTGAACAAATTCTTGGTGAAGAGGCCCGCAGCCGTGTTCCCCCTGAGTTCCAGACCCAAGTACCGACATTCGCTAATCCCCCGACATTGACTATGGCAGTGACCGCCTTCATTGACCGTCTCAAGGCACGCAACGATGGCCCTTCCGCCGCAGACCTTGGAATGGAGTATACTATGGGCGGTGCACAGGTTTCGTTTACTGGGCTCAGCGACCTGCCTCAAAGTGGTGACGAGTATCTCGCTTATGACAAGGCTCTCGGCTTCCTACGCTCCATTTACGCCCCCCTGAAGCGCCATTACGACTGGTTCCGTCGCACTCAGCGCGGGCAGATTAAACAATACGGCCGAAAAGCACGCTCACGTACCGAAGCCTATAGGTGGCGTGGTCGTTCCGAGCTGCATGTCCTTACCAGCGGAATGGACGATTATCCAAGAGCTCCCCCACATGCTGGTGAATTGCACGTCGATCTCATTAGCTGGATGGCATTCTTCACCCGGACAATGCGCGGTATTGCCGAGTTCATTGGAGAGACAGAAGACGCAGAGAGTTTCAAGGAAATAGAGAAAGCCATTATCGACAACATAGACGGTAAGATTCTCCGTAGTTCTAGAACATGCTGATCCCTTACATTGGATGTCAGATCTCCATTGGAACGACGACGCCCAAATGTATTGCGATGTTGGTGTTAATTCAGACGGTACGCACTTGTTCCTCGCTCAGCTTTATAAACTCACATCCTCAAACATAGATGAGTCTGAGCATGTATGCCACAAAGGATACGTCTCCTTGTTTCCCTTCATGCTCTCCCTTCTTCCCCCCGATTCTCCTCACATTGGCCCCATACTCGACCTTCTCCATGACCCGAACCACCTCTGGTCACCATACGGCATCCGGAGTCTATCGGCTTCACACCCCGACTTCGGACATGGTGAGAATTACTGGAAAGGACCCATCTGGATTCAGATGAACTACATGGTCTTGAGCGCGCTATACAAGGTACTTCCTCATCTGTTGGAAGATATTCGACTCATGCTTACGGTCCTTTGCGGTAGACTTATGCGGCTGTTGAAGGTCCATACCAAGAACAAGCGAAGCAGGTTTACACGGAGCTGAGGAAGAATGTGGTCGAGAATGTTTACAAGGTACGGGAGAGGATATCTTGATGCTGATCTCTCCTCACGTGCTATTCAGGAGTATGAGCAGACTGGATATGTTTGGGAACAATACGATCCGCTCACTGGGGAAGGCAGAAGAAGGTGAGACCTCCGCCCATACCGCCTGATAGATTATTAACCGTCGGTCAGTCACCCCTTCACTGGTTGGACATCCCTCGTAACCCTCAGTAAGTTTGATGGTGCATTCTTGGCTCGCTCTGACCTTCGTCTTGCAGTCATGTCCGAAAAGTACTGAGGTACTCTGCACGTTCGTCGTGCCATCCCTTACTTGGTGAACTCGAACTAGGGATACATGCCTCGTATACCTTGTACACGTGGATAACATGAGAGCAGTTCAACAGATTCAATTGGTTAGAAAGATGGTAACGCCATGAGGACCCCAGTGATCAGCTGGGGATTTATGAACTCCCACCGTAGACCGGGGACCGAGTCAATACTCAGCGCTCAGCGCTCAGCACTCATGATGAAGCACACGCTGTTTCTCAAGTACGGACACCTATTGCATCATCGGGTGGGTGCCTCAAAAACCCCAGCGGGGAAAAGCTACCACCCTCCGACAATGAGGCGCCAAGATAAATTGACAGAGCACGAGCGTACAGGACGACGACGAGAAGACTACATGGGTGCACAGGCGCACAATACATGATGCTGGGTGAAGACAGGAAACCCAGTGAGGCAGCCCAAAACGGGCTGAATGAACGGAACGTCGGGTGATCGAAGTCCAAGACATAGAGGAGATCGCTCTCGAAGGGGGAACTAGTCGCGCCGACCAACGCCAGGGGGGAGGGAACCAATCGTAGAAATCAAAGGGAGACCATTGGCAGGACCAGAGTTCCAAAACGCCACGCCAAAATGGGGGTGTGCCACATTTACGCGTTCCGGATCACCCAAGGTATACATGGATTCCCGCCGAGGTCCTACGGTCGGCCGAGTGGAAGAGATCCATCTCGCCGAAGAGTTAGAGGATCCAATCGTGCGCCACTCAAGTATCGACCGGTGTTCCGCTCCAAAAACGCGGATGGCGAGCCAACTTGAATCCAATAGGAGCGAATGACCAGTGAGAAGGGGTGGGATGTTGTAGGACACGTCGTGGGAGGGTAGAGTAGAGTGGGTGGTGGTCATTGCCAGTAACGGAAGCGAATGGCTGACGGACGTGCTTGGTTTTTATAAGTCGAGGTCAAAGCAAAGCCAAAGCAGGTGTGGCGGCGGACATCCACAATCTTATCCCACACGCGACATAAGTAGGTCGACATCACACTCCGAAAAGGGAAGTAGTAGAAAGTACAGCGAGTGGACCTGTCCAGAATCCGCCAGTGATGACTTACCATACTCCGATCCATAGTCTTGACGGAGGCGGGGCATAAAGCAAGAGTGCACAGAATGGCCAGATAATAATTCTCAGTTCTCGATACCTGTTACCATCTTCATATATTCACTGGTACAGATACTCACCGACCAAGCAGCAGATGCGCTGGAATAACTGAGGGGAATGATTTTTGATCCATGATTCCCGGTGGAAATTAGGAGATAGGCGGGATAAAGAACAATTGCCTACATAGAGGTTGTGGATCGGATGCAATAAACACGCCAACGAGTGTCAAGAAACCTACAGACATATGCATCAGCCTTCCTGTGGCTCGGACCAGGTTCTGCAGCTGCAGTGTTTCGCCTTTTTACCCTCCACCTGTCAAAACAACAGGGCGGCAAGCTAGCCTTCCTGCATGGCATCTCTATCTTCTTTCATAGGCTCCGCTGCCGCTTCTCCGCCACCCTTGCTCAGACCTCTGACCCCAAAATTCAAACAACGCACACCCAATGTCCGCAGGTTGACTAACACCAGCGTCCCTGTCTCAGCGAAGCTGGGTACAAGGACCACTCTGCATTGCCTGGAGGCCTTCTTTCCACGACCTTGCTCTGGGCCTACCAATGTTGTAGCAAACTCAGGCATGCATCCGACGATGTATACATCAGGTGTTTCCTGAAGGACGAATGGATCCCGTTCCCGGTATGGGTGACACCATAACGTGTCCGGTGCTGTGGGGGCGATATGTCGCCATTTGAGTGACAACTTTGCGATTGACGCGTGGGTGAAAGGGGGCGTTGGGAGATACTTGAACATGTCAAGGACAGGTTGACCAGAGGTCACTAATAAGTTTCGGGTTATTGGGGGCCTGCCGGCGGTCGAGCTTTCGGAGTGTATCCCGCACTGGAGTCGGAGCCAGACAGGATTCGTCTCGCAACGGAATGTTTCGAATTTTGCTGCGCTCCCGAACATAGCCCGTGGAAATGGTTGTTGTGGTAAAATTGCCCCGGCGGGATCGTCCGGGCCTGGTAAGATATGTACGGGAAGAGCGGATGCGAGGTCTTGAAGATAAGCAGATAGTATCGCATTTGGATGTGGCGAGAGTTCCGTCGGTGCCACAGCGCCGTACCTTTTCTGTTTCCTAGAGCATTAATTATCCGCGCAATCTGACCATTACGACTTACAGACTTCTTTTCTTCATCATCGGCCGCACCATTATTGTTCTCGACGACTGACGATAGGGAATTTCCTGCTACGATCAAACGGGTGATTTGCGATGACAATATCTGATCATCCGGCCCCCCTACTTCTCCTGTAACATACTCCACCAACATTTGAAGCTGGGCGTCCGCAGGAGACTCTGAGCCGATACCTAGACCTGAGACAACAGCCAAGTACTCGTCTGAATGCACGGCACTGCAACCCAATGTTGATAGGTCAAAGACATGACAAGCTGTGAATAGAAGACTTGCCTACTATCCACGTCCATATTATCGTTATCCGCGTCGGCCTCATCAGCAAATGGTGCAGTATCGGCGTGGCACATATCTATGGCTTCAAAATCCCCACTTGATGTTTCCATGCCAAGTGCAGCGATGATAACACCAGTGACGAGTCGGGTCGACCTGATTTTCTGGCCGACGAGCTTGATTCGGCCAGACTCATCTTCCAACATGATACTGTCTTCACCTGAATAGAACTTTTCTCGAGGTCGCGGTGGAGGTAATGAGTGCTTGAGCAAGAATAATGAGTGCATTATCGATTAAGATTGAACTGCATACTGACGTCTCTGCCCAAGTCTTCGAGGACATTGGGTTTGAGTGGCATGTCCATGTAGACAGTGCCCAACACCCAGCATAGCTGAGACTTGACAACATCCAGTACTCTCGGAACATACACAGGGCTTCCTGGTGTGATTTCATGAGATCTCGCTCTACTAGCAGGCGTCCTACGCACCGTCAAGGTCTTTCCATCTCGCGTTTGCTCGTTCAAGGACAGGTCTTTTCAACATTGCAAGTCTCGTAAAGTAGATATTAGAGTATTGGTGCTTGTAGGATCGGTTTTGGGCATCGACAATAAAGGAAGGAGAGCTGGTGGTTGGGGGTAGCAGAACGGTCGAGTGCCGCACGAGAGGTGACGATGGAACTGTGCTATGAAGGGGTGAGCGAACGCACCAAGACGGTAGACAAGCTAGTCTTACATGGGTTCCATGGAATCGAGTCTTCGAGTAGGAGGATCCTCGAATCGACTTGACACCAGTTATACAGAGTTATACTTGAGCTATACTCAAGGTTATACTCCTTTGACTTTGACGCGTAATGCAAGGCGCGTCTCACGATCGCGTCACGCGTGAATTTTCTTCAAACCAATTGGGCACAACTCAACACCAATATTAAGTCACCATCGTTGTGGTCCATGACGAGCGCGACGGCCTCACTTTCTCAAGATCTCATGCATGTTTCACCGCTCTTGTGACTTTGTGACCAACCAAATCCCTGCCCGACATGCGCCTGGCACTATCGTTGTCAACTCTTCGACTGCGAATCTTGAACATCACGATCTGTGGACTCTATGCCCAGGTAAAGGTGTCTACTAGGGGTTCTATTTTCGATCGCATGTCATGTCTGATTGTCTCTACACTGCACAGTCTTTACGTCTGCCTCGAAACGTCACTTGTGTACATATACATGCCATTACCAATCTGGTTCTCCAAGTGTTCTCCATCGTGCGATGCTTGCCTCCATCAATATGTGTTTCATAGCGACAGCTGTCCCGGTGAGAGCTGTTTCTCCCAGCCATGACGTCGCGTGCTCTGAAGACCGGTCATTGAGCGCTGAGCGCTGATCAGTGCTGCGGTTGGCATGCTTCTCGCATCATCACGGGGGAATGAAACGGGGTTCGCCTGTTCAAGGCAGCAAGGTTATGGATCGATTTGGATTATCTGCCCATCACTTGTATCAAGTTGTGGCATGGGCGCTCGTCAGCTGCGCAGGCCCCAGGGGAGGACACCCAAAGTCCGACTAGCCGATGGGGGACATCACATGCAAACGCGTCAGGCTCCTGGTGATCATACTTATCTTGGAGTTGATCATCCTGGACGATACAGCCTCCCAACAGCCTCCACTATGGTAAGTACCAAAAATACACACAGATTGCTGATTACGTAACTCAACATTCCCTTCGCGACGTCACTACTCTGCGACCTCCTCGCCCCATATAAAATGGTCCTGAACTTGAACCAGCGCTAACTCCAAGTTGGCACTCTCCCATCAACATGTCTCTCTCAAAGGTATTCGTACAACTCGCAGTCCCCTCTTCCCCTCGCTAACCCCTCTCCAAAGCACATTAATCCCGAACGGCTTCTCCGCGAGTCCAGGGTATGCATATTTTGATCAGCGCAGTCGCTATCATGTTCCTCACTTCAAATCGAATAGGATAAGAAAGGTCCACGTCATCATATCCTTAACGCCGCGTCCGTCAACACGCTAGCCCATCCCTATGCTGCTCGTTATGGAACAGAGTCACTTCCAAAGTACCACATACCCTCCAAGGGGACGAGCGCGGAAACTGCGTATCAGCTCATTCACGATGAATTGAGCATTGACGGTTCTCCAACCCTCAAGTCAGTGTGTTGACATATGGTGTCTCTGATAACTTCTGACATACACACAGCCTCGCGTCATTCGTGCAGACTTGGATGCCTGAGCCTGCAAACAAGCTCATGATGGAGAACATAAACAAGAACTTGATCGACCAGGATGAATATCCTGCGACGCGTGAGTACCCCTGGCACCAGAGTCAGCGCCGGCGCTCACGCTTGTTTCCCAGAGCTCATCCACACCCGATGTGTCTCGATTCTTGCCGATCTTTGGCATGCGCCTTCCACACAACAGGCTATTGGCACTGCCACAACCGGCTCGTCAGAGGCCATACAACTTGGCGGCCTCGCCATGAAACGTATCTGGCAGGAACGCCGAAAGGCTGCTGGCAAATCCATCCATGAGCCTGGCCCAAACATTGTCATGGGTGCAAACGCACAGGTTGCGCTCGAGAAGTTCGCTCGTTACTTTGAAGTTGAGTGCCGACTAGTTCCAGTCAGTGTCGAGAGCAAGTATAGGCTCGACCCCAAGAAAGCGATGGAATATGTTGACGAAAACACGATTGGTGTATACGTCATCCTTGGCAGCACGTACACCGGCCATTATGAACCGGTCAAGGAAATGTCAGACCTTCTTGACGAGTATGAGAAGGAGACTGGCCATTTCGTCCCTATCCATGGTGAGATTGCCCATCGCTTAGTTGAATCCTTCAACTGAAACGACGATGCAGTTGACGGAGCATCTGGAGCGTTTGTCGCTCCCTTCGCTCACTCGAAGCTCGCATGGGATTTCAGGATTCCCCGGGTTGTGTCCATCAACACTTCCGGTCACAAATTTGGTTTGGCGTACGTCGGTGTCGGATGGGTTGTATGGAGATCCAAGGAATACCTTCCGAAGGACCTCATCTTCGAGCTTCATTACCTCGGATCTGTCGAATATTCATTCTCGCTCAACTTCTCTCGCCCGGCAGCACCGATCATCGCTCAATACTTCAACCTCATACATCTCGGCTTTGAGGGCTATCGCGCTGTTGCCTTGGACGACCTAAAGAACGCGCGGCTCTTGAGTCGTGCTCTCGAACGTACGGGGTGGTACACCGTACTCAGTGACATTCATAGGCTCAAATCGGATGCAGACGCCGATGAAGAAAACGCAGAGGTATGAGATAGCATTCACAATACCTCAACCATCTCATTAGTCTTTTGCAGAACTACTTGGAAGGACTTCCGGTGGTAGCATTCAGATTCTCAGACAACTTCCAAACACAATACCCAGAGATTGAGCAGAGATGGATCCAAACCTTGTTGCGAGCTAGAGGATGGATTGTCCCAAACTACGAGCTCCCACCGCACTTGGAAACTGTCCAGATTTTGCGAGTCGTCGTTAGGGAAACATGCACTGAAGTGGTGAGCTTGTATATCTAGGAGCATCCTTGCGATGATACTTAGCGGCTGTCACAGCTCGTTGATCGCCTTATTCATGACATCGTGAGTGTCTCTGTGTGTGAATCGAGATTTAACCCACTTACCAACGGCCCTCTCAGGTCGAGGTTACCCAAGATCTCGTCGATCGCGCTTCATCGGCACACGCCCTCGATCTCTTAGGTAAAAGCTACCACCGCAAGACCCACATGCAGGTCGGACATTTAGATGAAGGCTCTGGGTCGCAGCCCACGGGCACATACGCCAAGCAATGCTAGTCGTTAATCATCGAATGATTATGACTTGGTGTATGATTCGTGTAACAAAAAATGTAGTTTCTCGATTGGTCGTGTAAAATAATGAGAAGTGTTGTATGTCCATACTTGAATCAGAAGGACGGGAATTCGGACCGTTAACATTGTTTGAGCGGGCGGCGGTGTCCATATCCGGTATGTCGCGGCTGTATCCAAGTTTAGTAAATTGACCCGAACGCGACTTGGACACCTCCATTCAGCTACCAATACCGAGCGCCTACCATGGGAGGCCCAAATCTCGAGGTGTTCAAATTCGGGCTGTATCTGTTTGTGCCAGTCATGGCGCTGTTGCACTTTGGTGACCCACAATGGTACCACGAGCATGTTCTGCCAGTACGCAATGCCTCAGCTGCCCGCTCGCACTTGCTAATCTTTATATTTTGCGCAGTACAAGGAACGCCTATTTCCTCGCGCTGACGAAACCCGAGTATGTACATTGGCTTCGCTCATGTAGTCATCTCTCATGCCTTGCTTCTGCGCCAGCGCCTGCCCACTGAGCAGGAGGCCATACGCAACGAGTTGGCGCGAATTAAAGCAGCAAAACTGGAACGGAGGTTACAACGAGAGAAAGAGGCTCGGCAGGATGAAGTCTCATCTGCGCAAACGTCGCGAGGGTGGTTCAGATTGTGGTAATTCTGCATCTTCACAACTCCATATCCATCGTCAAATCTCGACGATGACCGCTATCTATCTTCCAATGTATCACTACGACTGCCAACACTCCTAATTCCCCTACAACCCTCTCCGCCATTATTGCATCATTTTTGCACGCGGAATTCTGTCCCATTGCAGACAACTTGCCACTCACTCTCCACTACTGCCGCTTGCTCCAGAATCTGTCTATATTCTACCACCTCATCGGATGTAACTTTAACGCCCCCGCAAACAACGAAGATGACATTCTTCTCCCGCTTTTCCTTGTTGGAAAGCTCTGACCTTGGGTCCAAGACTCGCCAAAACAGTTCACGATTGTAGGCTGGAGACATTGTTGTTGAGCAAGCGAGCTCAAGCAGGGATTTGTGCTCATCTATGCCAGCCGGTGAGAGAAGCTCAGTATGATGTTCCAGACGCTTCACCTGCAAATCCACGGGCCGCGAACATGGCCAACTCGTCGGGTATACATACACACATCACCCCGCCGGGATGATTGAGAGCCATACGCACTACACCAGGTGCCGGCGAGGTCGCTCCTAGAGAAGCAGCGCGCGATGTTAGTGCACGCATAGAAGGAATCGCCACTCCCCCCTCTATCTGTACGGTATATGGTGCGTCAGGGGTCATGTCTGTTGTTGGAAGTGAGGGTATTCTTGAGCTGAATCCTTTTGTGTTGAGCGAGCATGCGTGGTAGAAACAGTTCGACCCATGAGTCTCTAGGGCGGCAATTGGAACTGCAACGAGGTCAGTTGAGCCACCACGATATCGGTACTTTGACTTGGCAGACCGTTATCCCAGCCAACAGATTGACATCCGAGGAGAATGCCACCAATCAGTCCCCCGCCACCCACTGAGCAGAGGATCGCATCTGGTTCGTGGGGCAATTGAGATTTCATCTCTTTTACCATTGAGGCGTGGCCTCTCCAGAGAACGGGATCGTCGTAGGAAGAGACAACGACGCTAAATGAGAATGTAATCATACAAGTGCCTCCCTCAGGATAAACAACATACGCACGCGTTTGGGTCCTCTCTGGCAGCCTTACCCATGGCCTCTAGGGCTTCGGTGTATATTTTGCCAGCCAAAACCAGACTTGCCCCTTGCTTTCGTAGCATATCCTGTGTCTCAATCGCTACGACGGTAGGAATGTAGATGGTACACCGGACTCCTAATGACCGCGCAGCGACTGCAGCAGCGAGGCCAGCGTTTCCGCCTGACGCCATCATCACATGCACGCCAGGACCATACTGAGCTTTACACTCTTGGAGTCGAAGTGAAACCCCTCGGTACTTGAAGGACTGAGACGGTTGGAGGTTCTATGAAATCCCAGTGTGGGTGAGTGGTCACAGAGATTCCATGGTTGTATACAACTCACCTCGAGCTTCAGATAAGCCGAACATCCCAGACGATCGGATATGTGACTCGAATAAATCAGGGGTGTTTCTGTCCACACGCCAGCCGACGGAACTTCCAGGGTACTCATGTCGAAAGTACAGGTATCCTGTACAGCTGCAACCGCAGATTTTTGGCGTGTCCAGAATCTAGCTGTGACTAGTCTGTGACTCTCAGTGGATGACTCTCTCACCTTGACATCGGAACTTTCGGTGCAATTTCGGTGAGATCCTCATGCTACACTAACGTAAAGGTTAAGGCTAGGAACCACGTGACACCATCCCTGAACTTGTTCAAGCTTCAAACTCAAGCTTGATGGGAAATGTTGACCGGCTATCGGGCAGGCGTGGAGGAGACTTCGTTCTTCCATTCCTTCCTCGCTGCATTTGCGCCTATCGGCCCGTTGGACGGTCCGTCGAGCTCTCAGGTGGGGAGTCACATGCACCTCGAAGACTGCAAGCCACGACTTAAATCGGACCTCCATGGACATATCTCCATGACCTTCAGCCTCCTCGACGTCATCATCTCTTGATCGAAATGAAGTTTAACGATGGTTTTTGGTTGCTCAAACACGGTGTCAAGGCGTATTATGGTCTACAAACAACGCAAGTGAAGACCGAAGCAGACGGCGTTTCCCTCCAGGTAGCTACACGTCCTATCAGGCACAGGGGAGACACTCTAGGCGGTTTGTCATGTTCTCCGACGAATTCCGCGGAGAGCTGATTGGCGTACCCCGATAAGGTCCATTGCTCAGCGTCAAGGTCTACTCGCCAACGCAGGGGGTGATTGGTGTCCGGATCGATCATTTCAAACACAAGGAAGAATCCCCTTCCATTCCTCTGTTCCCCGATTCTCCCCCCATTCCAGACGTCTTGGTGTCCAAGACAGAGACTGGAGCTGTCCTTTCTACCGGTGGACTTACAGCCGAGATCACTGAAGATCCTTACACCATCACGTTCAAAGACTCGAGTAGGACTCTGACCTCGGCGGGACCCAAACATCAAGGATTGTTTGATATTCCGTACCATTGGACCGTTGGATCTGCTTCCAACAGCTCGTGCCTAGCGCTCGATCCCAGCTCCAATCCTCATCCGCCCCATCCACCTGAAAGCGTTCGCTATGTTCACTCCGAGCTTAATATCTCCCCTGGGGAGCTCATATACGGGCTTGGCGAACAATTTGGAGCATTTGTGAAGAACGGTGAGAGATATTTCTTGGAACACATGTGAGCGCAAGCTCAATATGTCTCACAAGGTCAATCTGTCAGTGTCTGGAACAGGGATGGAGGTACCTCGAGTGAACAAGCTTACAAATGTGTTCCATTCTACATCACAAACCGAAACTATGGTGTATTTATTAATCATCCTGGAGAAGTTGAAGTGGAGGTGGGCAGTGAGAAAATCAGTCGGGTTGGCGTGAGCGTTGCTGCAGAATCCTTGGAGTACTTTATCATCTATGGCGAGAAACCTCTCCATGTCAGTTATTTCTCATCTTTTCCATCTGTTTTCAGCTCACGACGACCGCAGATCCTCGAGCGATACACACGCCTGACCGGGCGACCTGCGTAAGTGTCTTTCATTCATCCGATAGTAATATTCGTTAAACCCTCGCGCATAGGCTTCTCCCACCGTGGAGCTTTGGTCTTTGGTTATCCACGTCGTTCCTGACTTCGTATTCTGGTAAAACTGTGGCAGGATTCTTGCAGGGAATGAAAGACCGTAACTGTCCAGTTCGGGTCTTCCACTTGGACTGCTTTTGGATGAAGCAATACGAGTGGTATGTTCTTCCGCTACAATAGTCCACGAATCCAGGTTAAGCTTGCTGAAAGGTGCTCCTTCACCTTCGACCCCGACAACTTCCCTGATCCAAAAGCATATCTCTCTGACATAAAGCGGAAGTTCGACGTCAAGATCTGCGTATGGAGTCAGTAACTTCTCTACAAGATTCATTTCATCAGCTGACCTTCTGCTAGTCAATCCCTACATTTCGCAGATTTCTCCGATATTTGAGGAAGGTGTTAAAGGAGGGTATTTCATCAAGAGAACAGATGGAAGTCCTTGGCAGTGGGATCTCTGGCAGCCTGGGCTTGCCGTTCTGGATGTCACAAATCCAGATGCGTGCAAGTGGTACGCTGACAAATTGTCAGCCCTACTTGATCTAGGTGTGGATACATTTAAGGTCGAGTTATTTTGATTTCCCCCATCGAATGTCGATGCTAAAGCCTGTCTCAGACCGACTTTGGGGAACGAATCCCACATGCTGATATCAAGTATCACGATGGTTCGGATCCGATGAGAATGCACAACGCATACGCAGTCATCTACAACGAACTGGTGTTCTCACTCCTTGAGAGGAGATTTGGGAAGGGAGAAGCCGTGGTTTTTGCCAGAGCCTCAGCAGCTGGTGGTCAAAGGTGATGGTTGGTTCTGTCATTCTAGCGGGATTACTGACACCCCCGCCAGATTCCCCGTGGTAATATATCCATCTCCTCCCTTTCTGTCAAGTATTCACTTTTTTTACCAGCACTGGGGCGGTGACTGTGATTCCACATTTGAGGCTATGGCTGAGGCCTTGCGTGGGATGCTGAGTTTGACAGTGTCTGGTTTCGGGTTTGCGTCTCATGATATTGGTGGTTTCGAGGTGCATTTACTGGAGAATCCAACTGATCGTCACTAAATTGTCGTCACCAGGGACACCCTCCACCCGAAATTTACCAACGCTGGGTAGCATTCGGTCTCTTCTCTTCTCACTCGAGACTACACGGGTCCTCCTCCTATCGTGTGCCTTGGCAATACGGCGAGGATGCGGCAAAAGGCATGTCGAAATTGATCGATGCTAAGCATCGGTTGATGCCGTATATCTATGCGCACGTACGCTCGATTCCACCATAATCTGAGGGATATGTCTAACGAAGCAACCTGTGACCAGGCCGTCGATGCGCATGTAAATGGACACCCGGTCCCTCGTGCGATGTTCCTGGAATTCTTGGAGGACAGAACCACCCACTACATTGACCGACAGTATATGCTCGGTCCAAATCTGCTCGTTGCCCCCGTATTCGTGCCTCAAGAGGAAGAGACGGAGTACTACATCCCTGCCGGTCGCTGGACGGCATTTTTCAACCCACAGCGTTCGATCCAAGGTCCGACCTGGGTTCACGAGAAGGTTCCATTGGATGAGATTCCGGTCTGGGTCAGACCCAACAGCGTGCTGTGTCTCGGCCCGGCTGGGAAGGGTCGTCCTGATTATGCACTGCATCAGGACCTCGAGGTTCATCTCTACGAATATGCGGAAGGGACCTCGTCTATCCTGGCGCTTTCCCCTTCCAGCGGCAAAGTTATTCACGGCTTACATGTGGCAAGGACGTCGAGTGACATTTCAGTGATTATCACCGACGACTCTGTTACCATCACCAGTGTCACACTCCATGGGGAATATCCTACCATTCAGGGGTTGGTCGGTGGAACGGCACTTGCCAATGTCATCGGTGTCAGTGTGGAGAAAGACGCACGAGAAGTCACGATCAAGTTTTGATTCGATGGAGATCTGTACCAAATGTAACAATACTGTCTGGAGTAGCCAATAGTTGAGATGTAGGAATACTGTGAATCGATTGAGGAGGTCACCAAATACTAGGATGGGAGTTATCACTCGGAACTCTCCGATCCACATCACCCTGAGCAATTGTCGCCGTCAGTACTTGTTGCGTCAGTGCTACAGTGGACGAAAGATATCCAACACCCCTCCGACCATGCTCGCGAAGCTTCCGCAAAAACTCACCGCACCCCTGGGCCTTCTGACGGATGAAGCCAAACTGGCTTTTCGGAGTCGACCTGAGGGAATCTCCAAACTCATATCCACGAGGGTGTGTGCGCAGCCTGTCCATGACGGAATTTGGCCTCATTCAACTCAAATAGAACATTCCCGAGACCAACAAGTACTGGGATCAGGTCCATCTTTGTCTCTCGTGTTCCGGTGGAGAACCTTACCCAATCTCCACAGTACTTCACCTTATTTGACACGCCATCAGACGTGTTCTCGCTCATTGCACCGCATGACAGTACGTGTATCCCGTATAGCTCTACATGTCTCCCGATTCACGTCTGTTACTAGTTCGTCGCGCAATGTTGGATGCGCCCGAAAACGTCGCCACCCTGATCCGAGTTATATCGTCGAGGTTATTCAACCTGGTGTCCGACCATACGTTTCCCTCCACATCTGGTGTTTCTGTCGCCTCTTATGCCACCTCCCTCATCAAAGCTGCATCAACCGAACGCAATACCACGAAGGAGGTACTAAATGCAATCCGGGTCCTACAACGCGTACTTCCGGTCGTTTTCGAGGTCGAGGGTGAAACGAATGCTTTCGAGTTGGAAGTTCTATGGAAAAGGGTCGCAGTCGACAATGGAACTGAACCTCCCACGCAAGAAATGGCTCAGTTTGTGATCGAAGACGAGGACGATGATAGCGAAGACGGCAATTCCACAACACCAAACCAATCCTTGGAATCCAAATCACAGCCCGAGAAATTGCTTTTACCATCTCTTGGCGAAAAGCTCTTTAGCTGTATTAACGATCTTCTATTTTGTTGCGGGTTCACCCTGCCTACCAAAATACAAGTCGACCATTACAAGATCAATTATGTTATTTGGTGCGCTCACTGAGTTGCTACCATCATTCCACTGTGATGACCTGATCGCAGGGAGAAAGGTGTTGGCACTACGACCGATCCAGGTCCCAACAGCCAATACGATTCAAACAAAACCGAGGTTTTACGCCTGCTCCTGGTGTTGTTATCGCGTCAGATGTATGTTTCCCCAGGATCGCTGTTCAGTAAACCGTCTTTCTATACTCTTCACGTGGTCCGAAAAACTCCTCGTCGGGATGTTTTGACCTTGTTATGCTCCTTGCTCAATACCGTCGTAAATTCCTCAAAGACAACGAATGTCACAATCGCCAGTATGGCAGGCAATATTCCATATAACCACCTCGTGTTTAAAGGGGAGGACTCAAGAACTGCCCTTGTGGGCATGTGTCTCCAAACTCTCTGCGTCTTACTTGATTTCCAGGGTGGTCCTGCCCGTGACGCCGCATCTGGAAACGTGGAAACGGCGACCTCCGCACCGACAAGTAAGACTAACGCATTCCGATATTTCTTGGCGAAACTGGTAGGTTACTGTCCGACGACATGAAAACATCGAGCTAACTCTCTTCGAGCATCGCACGCAAGACTTTGCTTTCATCTTGGACGGTATCACGAATATTCTAGAACAACAACTCGCCGTTGCGAACAACTTACTTCCGGGATCTAAGAAGTCGGCACCGTATGTAGCGGAGACCAGTACGTTTTCCGTTCGATCAGAGAACATCGGAATATTTAACAAGTTTAGTTATCTTATACTGGAAGATCATCGAGTTGAACAAGGTAAGATTCGTCAGGATTACCTCGCAATTTCTCATTCAACACCACATAGAAATTCCGCGCATACCTTTTGGACTCAGATAAAGCCATGGATGTGTTGGCGTATATTCTGTGCTACGGCCTAGAAATCAAAGACAAACCTCGTACGTCTTCTCCGAAATATGCTCGCATCAGACTTGGACTTACATCGCGGCTTAGAGCAGCACGGTCTTTGTCGTGTGTTATCCTATATGATCCAGAGCTTGTCGGCGGAGCCTGCGTTCGGCAATAAGCTCTCATCTCCCATTAGAGTGTCGCTACCTGCCAAATGGGCGGCCCCTGGGACAGCTGCCGATTTCATGATCACAGTGAGTGGCACACAGTGCACAATCATTGTATCGACTGAAGTCAGCCCAGGCAATATACTCGATGATAGCCACAACATCCGGCGCGCTTAATTCCTTAT
This sequence comes from Chalciporus piperatus, assembly GCA_038093975.1. NCBI lineage: Eukaryota > Fungi > Basidiomycota > Agaricomycetes > Boletales > Boletaceae > Chalciporus > Chalciporus piperatus. Next base: position 103,671 of record JBBPTG010000002.1, read on the forward strand.
ACCCCGCCCTTATCATCGCTTTGTCAAACGCCGCCCCATACTTCAAGAATCTTTCGGTTATCTCGTCTACGCGACTCATTCAGATGTTCAAATCATTCTCGAACACCCGCTTCCTCCTTTCTGACGAGAGCCACCCTAGACTTCTCTTTTTCATGTGAGTGTGTAGGTTGCTTACTGTATATGGCCTCATCAACGATTTCAGGCTTGAGGTGTTCAACGCAGTGATATTCCATCATTTATCTGATAATCCCAACTTACTGTACGGGATTCTTACTGCGCACAAAATATTTCAAGACCTTGGCACATTCACTCTGGCTCGAGCGCTGCGTGAACTCAAGCGCGTTGAGCTTCCCAGAGACGAACAAGCCAATCAATCAGAACATGAGAAGGGCCCTGCTCATCGAGGAGATGATCTGGAGAGTGGAGACATACATGCGGAAAAGGCTCGATTGTTGCAACACCAAGACGATATTGCTGATCGAGCAGCAGAGTCATCTCGTGATTCAAACATAGCGGACGATGAAGGGTCTGCCATTCCTCGTCCGATCATTTCTCAAAGCTCCGAGGGCACTCCTAATACCCCGACTTCTGAAAAGGTAAGGGGGAAAATGAGAGAGAGAAGCTCGCTCTCCCTGGAGGACATCGACAGTACTGAGAGACTGGCCAGTGGTGGAATAGGACGAAACGGATTCGTGCCAACTCAAGAATGGGTGAGTCTTTCTGCGGCAACGATATCTTTTAATTCCTGACTCTTCGCAGGTGACCTCCTGGCAGCATGGGTGAGCATGCCATCTCCATGAGATCTGTCCCCAAAACTAAATAGCTCGCAAAGCCTCCCTCTCGACACCGTGATGATAGTCATCTCAGAGCTTCTTCCAAAGGTCCAGAATCTGCAAGCGGGTCGTCAAAAGGCAAACACCACAGGTGTCATCACTGATTTCTTGCAGAGCGTTACCCTCGTGGACGTCCTTCCTCCGACACCCCCGGTATACCCTCGGAGATTCTTAGTTGGTGTTCCATTTCATTCAAACTTTCATTTCGCTAACACATGTGTCCTACCAGTGGTCGGATGCCTCGATTGTCTGGCTCACCTCATTGATCTGGGGAGAGATCTACGTGCATGGGATGTCACCTCTGGGAATTTGGAACTCGACCAATGTCCGGTTGTTCCTCGTGAAACACACACAGCCGCAGCAACGTCAGATCACGGAGACTGTATCGAGTGTTGTTGGCGGATTGTTTTCTCCTCAGAGGCAGCGGTCAGAGCATTCGTAGTTAATGGGGACACTGCAAGTGTTCTGCGGACCTTTTTCTTACATGGTTGTGTTGGTGCGATAGAACACTTCTGTCTGGACACTTGTTCGTAGGGTTTTTTGGAATACGGCATATGTTTCACTCCTTCATGATACAGCCTGAGCTCTGGCCGCTTGGCATCTTCACATACGTGAGTTACAATGTGTATCACGGATAATACGGTCTAAACCGAAAAGGTTTAAGTATCAGTCCTGGCGAGGTCTGATAGATAGACACGAGACTATCAACCCATTCCCTGAAACGGTTGAGGCACGGAAGGGTGACAAAGGGCCGTGTATGGGGAATTGTGAGGAAACGTACTAAGACTCCAGCCTGATTACTGCCTGATTCCTGAACGTCGTGCTGGTTTGGCAGGCTAATCGTCTTTGTGGAAGTCTCTCCAGACTTGTTCTGTTTTCTGTCGGCGTTCCTTGGCAGTTGCACGATTGCGACTCGAACGCTCACGGGCCTGTACAAGACGTCAACGCGAACAAGATGTGCAACTGGCTATAATGCAGACCTCTTTTCCGAGACACTTGATGAGTTCTGACTTCTCAGAGTTGCATCCACCAGTCAAGCGTTTCCAACTGCTGGTATGACAAGCCTCGAGTGCCTCGATGAACTCTTGACAGACTGGCCTGTCCGTCAGTTTATTCGGTGACTCCCAGGACTAAGTACAGACCATCACGTTTATGAGACAGCTGAGGATGCATTTGGAAGACAATTCAAGAACAAATCTGAACACTTGTAAAAGAGTCCAACCGGCCCGGACCGTGAGAGTTTGGCGAGGGAGATTATTATTGAGATTAATAAATATCATATCAATTCCGAGGTCGTCAACTTTCTTTGTCTTCTTCATCCACCATGTCCAAGTTCACCCCAGAGCCAACCGACCCGACTTGCGTCGCGACTATCCGCACCCTTGCCGCCGATGTCGTCGGTAAGGCCAACTCTGGCCACCCTGGTATGCACTCTCCCAGTCCACAATCTCATCCATATGCCGATAAAGATCCCCATCAGGCGCTCCTATGGGTATGGCACCCGTCGCACACGTTCTCTTCACCAGGTAAATAGGTGCTCGCTGATCCCCCTGAGCTGCTTTCCTCAAAGGACTATTTCAGGTTCTTCAACGCGAACCCAAAGAACTCAAAGTGGTTCAACCGCGACCGATTTGTTCTATCCAACGGGTACGTCAGCTATTGCATATATTTCACCGTATCTCATGTTCTCTAGACACGCGTAGGTGCACCTTGATGGAGTGGCGGCACGATCTTGATCTGGATTTGACTACAGATGTGCTTTGCAATATATCTTGTTGCACCTTCTTGGCTACAAGCTGTCCATGGATGACCTAAAGGCGTTCAGGCAGCTTGATTCATTGACTCCTGGTCACCCAGAAGTTCACCACACTGATGGTAGTACAACCTACTGTTACCCCTATCTCTCGTACCCTGAAATGGCTTGTTCTAGGTATCGAGGTCACCACGGGGCCCCTTGGCCAAGGTTTTGCCAATGGTGTTGGTCTAGCAATGGCCCAGGCTCACCTCGGCGCCGTGTACAACCGCGATGGCTTCAACCTCATCAACAACTACACCTATGGTACGCTCCCTTGCCTTGCTCTTTAATCGACTGCCAACAATTCGCGACAGTCTTCACCGGAGATGGCTGTCTTATGGAAGGTGTCGCAGCCGAGGCTGCATCACTCGCTGGCCACCTGCAACTAGGCAACCTCATCGTCGTGCGTACATTTCTCATGCGTGAGACACGTTCACATCTCACCAGCACTCTTAGATTTACGACGACAACCGTGAGTAAGTTTCCCTTATAGCATGATGCATTCCACCGAGTTTCACTTGAAAAGATATTTCCATCGACGGTGATACCGCTGTCGCATTCACCGAGAACGTCGAGCAACGCTTCTTGTCGTACGGGTGGCAAGTGCTTCACGTCGACGATGGTGACCAGTGAGATACAATTACTTTGTTCCCACTTCTTTTACTGATAAGTCAACACAGTGACTTCGCCAGAATGTACGACGCCATTGCGGCCGCTCGCCTCGAGAAGTCGAAGCCCAGTATCATCCGGCTCCGAACGACCATTGGCTATGGCTCTAAGCAACAGGGCACCCATGGCGTTCACGGTTCTCGTACGTACTTTCTTCATTTTGAGATTCCCCTTTCCCTCACCGGCACGTTATCTCAGCCCTCAAGGCCGACGACATCCAAGCTCTCAAGGCTAAAGTCGGTTTCCCAACCGACCAAACATTCTACGTTCCCAAGGAGACCTATGACACGTACCGGGCAGCCGCCCTTCGTGGTGCCCAGCTCGAGTCTGCTTGGACAACCCTCTTCTCGGAGTACGGGAAGTCTTATCCCAAAGAACACGCAGAGCTCACACGTCGGATTGCCGGAAAACTTCCGGAAGGATGGGAGAAAACCCTCCCGGTTTACAAGCCTACCGACCTGGCACAGGCGTCCCGAAAGCTCTCCGAGATTGTTCTGACCGCTATTACACCTGCGCTCCCAGATCTCATCGGGGGCTCGGCAGATTTGACCGGCAGTAACTTGACCAAGGTCAAGGGAACTGTTGACTTCCAGCCTCCCAGCACAGGCTTGGGCAACTACGCTGGAACGTACGTCCGTTACGGTGTTCGTGAACATGGTATGGGCGCCATTGCCAACGGGCTGTCGGCGTACGGTGGCATCATCCCCTTTGTCGCAACTTTCCTGGTGCGTATGGCTGTGTCGTGTTCTTGTCGATGTCTCATTTCAAAGCAGAACTTCGTGTCATACGCTGCTGGTGCTGTGCGGTTGTCGGCTCTCAGCAAGCACCAGGTCATCTGGGTTGGTGAGTGCTGCAACCCGTTTCCTCTCTCGACCCTCCGCTTATCTGCCCAACTACAGCCACTCACGACTCCATTGGTCTCGGTGAGGATGGTCCTACCCACCAGCCTATCGAAACCGCTGTCCACCTTCGTGCCATTCCCAACCTTGACTTCTGGCGCCCTGCAGACGGAAACGAGACTTCTGCATCCTACCTAGTAGCGATTGAGAGCAGAGAGACCCCTTCGGTTCTATCTCTTTCCCGACAGAACCTTCCCAACCTCGAGGGATCCTCAATCGAACGTGCTGCACGTGGTGGATACGTGCTATATGAAGTGGAGAACGAGGACCTGACCATTGTCAGCAGCGGAAGTGAAGTTCCAATCGCTCTGGAGGCTGCAAGCAAGCTCAAGGCAGAGGGCCTCAAAGTCCGTATCGTGAGCTTGCCTTGCTGGTCGGTATTCGACAGACAAGACAAGGAATACAGGCTGAGCGTCTTGAGGAGCGGTGCTCCAATTTTGTCATTGGAGGCATTGTCGACTGTTGGATGGCAGAAGTACAGCCACGAGGTGCGTAATTGGTGCTATTGAGTCATTGATGGGTACTTACGACGTCCTTAGCAATATGGGTTACCGGCATGGGGAGCGTCTGGCCCGTACCAGAAGGTGTATGAGAAGTTCGGAATCACTGGCACAAGTACTTTCTTTCTTTTTTGCTCCACGAAGCACACACTAACATTTGTGACTTAGACATTGCGGCTGTCGGCAAGAAAGTCATTTCGTTCTACAAGCAAAAGGGTGGAGAAGTCATCTCGCCTTTGGTTAAAGCTTTGTGAATCGAACAAAATGTCGAAGCGATGACATGTTGGTTTCTGAATTCGAAAGCCAAGTAGGGCATGCAGTGTAACAGTCGTGTAATCAATAGACCGTGAAGTTTACTGCCTCTGAACGTTGAGCGAAAGTTTGGAGCGTCATGCAGGCATTACGCATGGAATATTGATAGTCGCTGGTGGCGGTCTACATCGAAATAAAGCAAGTCTATTTTCGCTCGATGGTCATGTTATCCCAAGCAGTTCTCTCCTCGTCTTCTTTGATGACAGACTCGATATGTGACTTGAGGTAGCGGACGTCCTGTGGAACAAGAGTTCAGATGGATAGTACCTGAGCAGCTGGTGTATCGCGTACGTCTTTTGCAGAAACCCACTGTTCCTTGGGGAGAGGTTTGTGGGTGAGACTGGCATGCAGCGAGAGCTTCATGCGGTATGCACGGTCGTATGCCTCACGCGGGGTCAAGCGTCCCAGTGCCTGTCCGGGTTTAAGAAGCGTTCCACACGTCGACGAGTCGTATGAACACGTACCCTCTGTACCTCGGGCAACTCCTCCATCTCTGTTCGTCCCCGAATAAATCACTTATAAGCCTGCCGGGTAAGGAGGAGAGGATCAAACGTACGAAGGTCGTCGTATTTGAGACCCATTTGACGGTAACCCATCACGTCGGCATACCAATGAGCGACTGGGGTGATGAGCTTCTTGAGAGAGCGGGAGGAGCGAATGCAGGGTGCAAGGGATGGCCCGAGCGCGTTCATGGTGGTCAAAGTCGAGTCTTTGCAAAACCTCACAAACTTGGCGGAACCACTCGGGAACGTGTTTGGCTGTGTTTGTTTCAGTCGGGTTTTTATAATAATTTTGATAACTCTTTTTGATAAGATCAAGTAAATTAAAAGGCAGATCCAGCGCAATCTTTCTTTCCTCCAGATACCTCTGATCGTCAATCAGCAATGGAACAAAAGATCACAGAACGCACCTACATCATGGTCAAGGTAGGCTTTTCTCCTCGTCCAATATGGAGATCCAACCTTGACACGATGTCTCCAACAGCCTGACGGTGTCGACCGCGGTCTCGTCGGCGAGATCCTCACCCGATTCGAGAAACGCGGCTTCAAGCTCGTCGCTGCCAAGCTCGCCCGCCCTACCAAGGACCACCTCGAGAAGCGTATGCGTCCCACCCCATCCGTCGCGCGACTGACTGACCACACACTGACCATCCAGACTACGCCGATCTCAGCGAGAAGGCCTTCTTCCCCGGCTTGATCAAATACATGCAGAGCGGCCCCGTGTTCTGCATGGTCTTTGAGGGTCTCGATGCCGTCAAGACCGGTCGTGCCATGCTCGGTGCTACCAACCCTCTCGCTTCTCAGCCTGGTGCGTAAACACGTTCCTTCGTAGTGAATCGATCGCCCGTAATCGCGTCGCTGAAATGTGTGTGACTAGGAACTATCCGTGGTGACTACGCCCTCGCAGTCGGCCGCAACATCTGCCATGGTTCCGACTCTGTCGACAGTGCTAAGAAGGAGATTCAACTGTACGTTTGATCTGCTTCGTTTAATGGTCTAGTCACTCATCGTGCACTCCAGGTGGTTCCCTGATGTTGATGTCGATATCGTCCAGTACACGCTCAGCCAGGCACCTATGATCTACGAGTAAACGGATAGATGCGGTTCAAAGGGACTTGTATCATAGATGGTGTATTCAAATCCAATACGTCCTACACAAAACCATATACACGAGTGTCCCACCTCTCACACAGCGAACAAAAAAAAATAAGATTAATTCGTCGAACATCCAAGCGCAGAGAAAACCAATGCAAATCTGTGATAGAGAGCGCTGGTATGCAATGAAGATTGAGGGTATGCTGCAAGCGTATGTATGAAATGATGACAAAAGACCTCCAAAGCCCCGTCGCGTCGCGGTTTGGGCAACGCTGATCTATGCACGACAGGTTTGGCGGTCATCGCACCGATCAGGGTTCAGCCAGCTATCCAAGCGACAACGCGTTCTCCGCAGCGACGCGCTTCTCTGTTTCATTCCCCAACAGACTGGATCACCTTGCACCGGGCGTGATCATAAAATTTGACCAAGTGAGCGTAATCATAGCTCGTGGACTCGTCCTTGTTACGTCCCACAGGCGAGAACGGCCGCCAGATCCTTCTCGCCTGCTGCGGCCAACTGACGTGAACGTGCCTTGAGACGAACTGGCATACAAACGACCCAGTCAGAATAAAATTCAAATAAGCACGTCAACGAAGCACGACACTCACGATTACGGTCGAGACTGAGCAATACGACCTTGACGGCACCACTCGTGTCCCGTGTCCCCGCACCCTTGAGAAGCGCCGATCGATCGACCCAATGTTCGTCTTGCCATATGGCAGCCTTGAGGATGAGATCGTCCATACAACGATCCCAGGATGCTTCGTCGGAGAACTCGACCTGTTCGGTGCGCACGTTGAGGGACGTAAGGTAGTTGCCTTTCGAGGTCTGGACTTTGAGAGATATTGCGTGCGAGCGGACATGAGAGGTGATGTAGGCGAGGGCTTCTTGAGCTGTTTCGCCGAGTTGGGAAGTGTTGGAGGAGAGACCGTCCAATTCCATGATGACCGGGACGGGGATGACAACGGTCCACCGAAGAGACTCGATGATCGATGCGACGATTGATAATGATGAGAGCAGAATGTTGGTATCGGGCACGAGAATCGTGTAACCAGGTACGACGTTCAATGTAGGGCCAGAGGCGATTGGACGCCGCGATTGCCGTTTCGAGCGATGTGTCGATGAAGCAGGTAGTCGCTGAGCAGATGCAAGCAAACCTCTGAGATAACGTCGCCGTGCCTATAAAAACAATGAGCAAACGTCGAGGACAGACAGCGAGAACAATCACCTTCAACGCCTTCACCTCCTCCTCGTCCTCGTCATCTTCGCTCTCCTCTGACGATGCGTCGACTTCCGCGTCCTCAACGTCGACCTCCATCGCGTCGTCAGTCCACCTCCTTCCATGACGACGAAGCTCCTCCTGTTCTCGTTCATGCCGATCCTCATCTCTCCATCTCCGCACTTTCGCCTCGAGCGTCCCATCAACCTTCCACTCGCGCGTTCCTTCCACCCACGTAAACCCATCAACGAGCCCCGCCAAATTAATCCCACTCCTTGAGATCCTTATCCACCGTCTCGCGGTCTCGCTCTTCATCTCACCTCCACGCTCGTCCTCGTCGTCCTCATCCTCGATGATCCCGTCAGTGAGCTGGCCTCCCTCCTCGACGTCCAACACTTCGATTTCCACACGACGATCTTCACCGCTCTTCCAGTAACCGCGCTCGAAGACCTTGCGGCCGACCCATTCCATCCCGCGCATGCACCAGTCCTCGGGAAGTGGTGGTGCGCAGCCGCTCGTAAGCATCGCCCAACGTTCCGTATCGGCAGGGGCAGGGAGGTGCAGCCCTTGAGAACTAAGGATATTCTTCGGCAGAGAACCCAGGAAGGTCATCAGATCCTCCCATGGGATAAACCTCTCGAGAATCGCGAGAGTCTCGGAATGCTTGCAGACGGTGGCGAGGAAAGTGAGAAACACGGAAAGATAGGGATTTAGCGTAGATTTAGCGAACGGCGAAGCTTTGCGGGTCGGGTTGCGGAGCACGAAGGAGAGCATGGAGAAGGAGAGCTCCATCGCGTACTTGAATGTCTGCGGGAGCTCGACGGGCAACGCGCCGTCCGACGAGACGGGGGAATGTTGCGTTGGCGGAAGCTCGGACTTGCCGTCGTCGTCCACATCCATCCGCTTCGCTTCTCCATCTTCTTCGTGAGGGGCAGGCACGGAGACGTTCCGCTTCGCGACAACGCGAACGGGACCTGCCGAGGAAGCATCGCGTGTACCCGTCCCTCCGATCTTGCGTAGGACGCCGCTGGGTCGACCATATTCCATGATAGCACCTATGTTGGTGACAGCCATCATAACCCACTCTCGTTCTTCGGCGCCTTCGATCTCGAGTCGCTCGAGCAAACGTGAAACCGTGGGGGTGAAGTCGTCAAGCTCGATGTTGGTGAACAGCATCCCGTGCAGGAGGACAAATAACTCTGGGACACACGCATCGGGTTGAGATCTCCGCGACTGCGCTGTCGACGACCAAATCGGAAGAACCGATTCGCGGGACGTCGAGAACGGATGAAGAGTTGTCATGCTACGAAGTTGAATGCAGTGAGTATGTGTTGGGCTGAAGAATGGTGCTCGCGAACCTTTTCACAAAGTGGTATACCGCTCTCAATTCTTCTGTTTCGACCTCGCGACTGAGCAGCCCAAGATGGTGATGCAACTTGCCGGTTCCCGGTGTATCTGCAATCCCCTGCGCGTACCAGTCCTTGGCAATCGATCGCCAACGCTCCTTTTCGGGTTCGACATCCATCATTCGCGCAGCAACGATACCAACACTAGGCGTCGGCGAGTCGTCGATACGAGGTGCCGGTCGATACGACGACGATTTCACACTCATTTGGGATTTGCTCTTCTCGGCGCTACTCGAGTCGTCTCCAGATACGGCATTCGCTTGCGAAACTGCGTCCGTCGTCAGGGCATTACCGGAGAGTTGGCTATTGGTGACCATTGCAGCGACGGCCATACGGTAACGAGCGAGGTCGCCGAGCGCTTCTAACCACCCGGCACGGAACGTTTTCAGTATCGGTTCCTCGAGCAGACCAGTGTAGAACGTATATGCGAAATAGATGAAATCTTGTAGGTGCTCGAGCGCGAGAGGCGACGAAAACGAGGCGCGACGAAGCGCCTCGAGCAGCTTATGGAAAGCATGCGTCCAGAGCCTAATGATGATGTTATACTTGGTGGGGATAACCCGCAACGAGGCGGGAACAGATGGGGCGAGCGAGATTTCCATCAAATTATGCATCATTTCAGCGAGTCTAGACATCAAATACTAAAATGAGCGTGCGTATTGCGGCGGAGACAAGAACTGAGGCTTACCGTTTGTGATCAGATATGAGTTTGAGCCATTTCTGTTGCTCGAGGTCTTCGTCGGACTCGCGAGTGCGACCGTGTAAGAGGACGCGGCTTTCGTCAGCATCGTCGATGTCTTCGTTGAGGATTTTGGATTCGAGGGTGGAAATACTACGGTAAAGCTTTTTCAGCTGAACCGCGAATGCGTTATTCCCCGGTTCCTCGCGAGGTTTTCCCTCAAAGAGAGCAGAGGAGGCGGAAGAATTGTCGGTGGTGCCAGAGGATAACGTAAAGTTCGACGAAGTCATCGAGTGGGCGTACGACGATGTAGATGACGCGGAGACGTAATCCCCTGAGCTCTTGGTGGGCGGGCTCTGTGGTTTTTGACCTCCCGATGGTCTCGCGAGTACAGAGAAACGGACCGGGTCATCTTTGCGGTGGTCGAACAGTCTCTGGTGCGCTGGTGGGTCTCGGTGATGAGATGGAGGTTGGCTGCGAGGGAGATATGAACTCGAGGTAGCGTCAGATACGGGTTCTGGATCGACTGGTTTTCGCATGGGTATTGGATCTGTGTCCGGATTATACAGCTTGGTGTGTTGCGACTGCTGCTTAGACTGTTGGTTCGAACGATGAGGGGTCGATATCTTCAAGCGTCGAGAGAATTCTTCGTGGTCAGCTTCTGGCCGAGGCATGACGACTGGAGGGGCTGGGTGTTTGCGTGGAGAGGAAGCGACGGGTGAGGTACGCTGTTGAGCGGGTGAGGAGGGAGGAGGACGGGAAGAGGATGGGGAAGGGGGGGGACGCTCGGTGCGTTCACGGGGACGGGTTGCGCTGGGAGAGAGGATGAGTGTATGTATGGGTGTTGTGGGTGGAATGAGGACGTACACTGCGTTTCTTCTCTGGAAAGCAATCATCCTCTCAGCGATGTCAGTTGGCTGAGCAGGGTCTCTGTCTCTGTTAGTTGGGTCTCTGTGATTCTGGTCTCTCCTCCTCTGTTTGTTTTCCATCTGGTCGAAGAGATGCAAAGTCAACTCACTTCTGCGCATTTTCGACGAATCCGCAGTCACTTGCTGCGCCGATCGGGATCACCCTTATTTAGTAATAGTCACAGGTCACATCAATCATGTCACATTATCAGACCGCATTAGTACAACTACCACGAATGGTGTCCTCCGCTCACGATAATGCTGCGCATCTTGGTTAGTACATTTCAATCAGCTGCTCGGTTCACTTACTCGCTTCCGGTGCAGAAACTAGACGCATCAGATGCGAGCCAGGTAACAACACCGCGCATCTCGTCAGGCCGTCCAATTCGTCCAAGTGGGTTCATGCTCGACCACTTCTCCAACAAGTGTGGCTGTTTGTCCAAATACGCTGCAGTCATCCTGTCGAGTCCTTCAGTCGATGATTATACACGAACTTGTCTCGACCCACTGTGTGTAAATGTGCCCAGGAGAAAGCGAGTTTACTCGGATGTTCTTCACGCCGAGCTCGCAGGCCATGCTGCGCGCCATTTGCAACACAGCTGACTTGGAAGTGTTGTACGAAACCCACGCATGATCCTGCGCCGCACAGTCAACCCCTATACACGTCGATGGACGCACCGACTCACCCTGTTAGTAATACTGCCAGACATCGACGCAATCAAGATGATGCTACCACCACGGCCGAACCGTGCCATCTGTCGACCAGCTGCCTGTGCAGTGAACAGCACACCAGTCGTATTCACCTCAAGAACCTATAGTCCAACCATCAGCGAACCGTACATACGTCATCGTCGATGACCACTCACGTCTCTGAACTGTTGCGCAGGGTACTCCAAGCAATCCGTATGTGCCTTCAAGATCCCAGCAGCAGCAATGCAAAAATCAAATCGCTGTTCCTTATCACCAATCTCTTCCACCTTCTTCCACAACGCCTCCTGATCCCTCACATCGGCACTAAAGTACTCCAATCGCGAATTGTTGCCCAACCTGCTCACGTACTCCTCAGAGGCTTTGAACTCCTCAGAGGGCTCTGCAGGGAGATCGAAGCAGTAGACCACCCGTGCACCTGCCTCAGCGAGTCCGATCGCCATTTCGAGTCCGAGACCTCTGTTACCACCCGATACCAGTCCAACACGATCCGTGAGCGCAAACTCATCAAAGATCTTGGGACGAGGGGTGATGGACGGATTAGCTTTAGCCTCGAGGGCAGCCTGGATACCCAAGGGAGCGATAGGGGAGACGGTTTGCGGTTTCCTACCCCGGTTGACTAAGTCTCGCTCAAAGGTATAGCCTTAGGCAGTACTTACTGAGATGCCATTTCGAACGGACAGTAAAGGGAAGAGTCAAGAGATGGGGAACAGCGTCACAGTCGATCAAATACTCCCAGAACACCCCCCCTATTGTCACCCTCTCTGCATGATCTCGCTGATAATACGGGGGACCATGTCCCGTGGTACGCTCAGCTGACCAGGGTTTCCGGAAGCTCGTAGGCACATGAGCGTGTTCAAGGGACTGGCCAATCAATAAAGGAAGCCGGATCCTAGGAATAACACAGAAGAGTGCCTTCCTCTCTTGTTGATCTGGGGTAAGAAGAGCCTTCAGATGCGAACGTAACCATCGATTGTCCCATACCTGGTCTAGCTCGAAATGAAGGTACTATCATGATCTCTATTTACTCGTGCGAACGTTTCACATGTACTGTCACGGTCCTATTAGAGTCCAGAACAACGAATGGCGATGCGATTCTCGACCATCATAAACGTCCACACCGAATCGTTGGACTCACTCCTTTGACACTCCGACCAGCCACGGAGTGATCCATGCATTCAACCGGCGAAGGAGATCTGCTCCGTAACGCGTCGGCAATCCTTCCCCGCTCCACCTATCCACCATTTTCACGATTCTGGCCGAGTCGTCCAGATCGAGTTCGATGACAGACTCGATTTTCTAAGGAAGATAAGCGAAATCCAGCTTTTTATGGAAAGCATGGGTCAGACAACGAACGCACCTGCGTCTTCCCTATGAATCTCACCGTATACTCTTGTACCTGGCTATACACCAATCGGCGAGGCATTGATAGGATGATCTTCCTCGAGATCAATCGAGACTCGGAGAACAACCAAGGCTTTAGCTCGGATGAGACAACATATGACGCTCTGTTCATAGCATTGAACGCACCATCGCACACCACTGACGATGATAGGGCTCGATCAACCATTCAAGCATGAACAAAGCACTAACCTGCGCTTCATACTGATTTCGACCTACCGCTCTCACGAGAGGGTCCTTAGCGGTAGAGGTCAGTGCACTAGCCGATTGACCGAGAACGCCAAGTAACACACCTCGAAAATCGCGTCGGGATGCCACCTCTTGTCAAAGACCCTTTTGGTCGGTCTGCAACAATACAGCTCACTCAGGTCGTCCATGATGCTCTCTTTCTCGGGGTCGTCTTTTTTCAACTTAGTCGCGTCTCCCGACCCAGCCCGAGTCGTATTGCGATTCTTTAGTTCTTGCATGGTGGAACTACTAGGAATGGGGAAGAGTTTGGAGGAACATGTACAGTCTCGAGGGTTTTTATACGACCGACAACAGCGATGACGCAAAGTTACCCCCTATCTGTTTCCTTCGTCGACTTCTCGCTCACTTTGTCCTACCAAGTCCGGGCAAAATCAATTAGGTACAAGCTCAAAACAGCTCCGCTTTCTATCTACACTGTCCCTCAGTGACAAAGACTAAGGGCGCGCGTTTTTTCAAGAGCAGTGTTGATTTGACAAGCTCGGTTACAATCAATTGAGTTTGAAATATCTAACATTGTGGGATTTGCGTGGGATGGACCCACTGATATCCACAACACGTCCACAATGCAACTAAGTTCGTCTTCCACGTTCATCGATCATCGCTCAGCGCTCAGTCCAGTGAAGGTTCTTCCTGTGTCTTCATCTCCTTCGCTTTTACTCATTGCCACTCCTCCTCAGACCTACGACTATGGCAGACTCAGACGACGAATCTGCAGAGAATAGCCTAAGCCCGACGTTCACCATACCAGGTCATGAAGAACTTCAAGAAGGGTGGGCAAATTGTATAGCATGGTTCCGATGACCGGGTCGTTACTGGCTCGAGCGATAACACCTTGCGGATATGGAATTTGACGACCGGCACGCAAGAGGGTAGGTCGATGGTGCACCAGGGTGCGGTGCTTAGGGTCATCACCACAACAGATGGGCGGATTATTTCATGTACAAACGTGGATAAATGCCTGAGGGTATGGAACACGGACCTGCACGAAATCACTAATGGCCCGTGGTCAACCGAGGATTACGGTCCTGTTCTGTGCATGGCTTTGTCTCAAAACGAAGAGCTCCTCGCGAGCTATCACGGAAAAGGGATCGTCATCTGGGATATGGCGGGAACTATGTGAATCAGAAATTCCATCGGCCACGACTCCATCGGAGGGTACCAGCAGGCCAAGTCAGCTTGTTTCTCTCCCGACGGCAATAAACTCGCAATATGCGCTGACATCTGGACGGTCCTCGTTCTTGATGCGGCAAGTGGCGAAATAGTCTTCGGACCACTCGAGGTCAATGATGCTTGAGGGTTCTATGCTGTTGTTTGGGCATCTGAGCAATCTGACCAACTCTTCTGTGCCTGTCGGGACCGTCGGATCCGTTCGTTGGATTCGAGCACGGGCAGGATCATTGATGAACTAGGGCAATGTCATTGCAACTCAGTGACGTGTCTGTCCCTCTCTCCCGATGGCAAACGGCTTGCCAGTGGATCACTCAGCGACGGAACAGTTCGCCTTTGGAATGTGAAATCGCGCTTGCCTTTCAGAGGGTCGCTCAACCATGGCTCATACGTGTCGGCAGTTGCATTTTCTCGTTCTGGAGAATCTGTTGCATGCGGTGGGAAAGGGGGACAATCTCAGCTTTGCGTTTCCGGCCGGATAATAACAATCGAAAGGTTCCACTGTTCATTCAATGGTTAATTTCATAAACTGATGTTGACGCTACAGACCCTGAGTCGATCCCCTCCTTGACGTGCGTTCTAGCTCTCTGTGCCTACCTTTGCTACATTTCTGACACACCATATGTGTAGCAATCAGTAGTTGTTTCACCCGACGTTCCATCAAATATCGCTCGTGAATCTGACTTCGATCTCTTCGATGTAAGTTTCATCATTATACATATCTCTATTGCCAGAAATTGACGCTTAATTCCGGCAATTCGTAGGTGTCTGAATCACGTCGCCACCGTCCCCTTCAAGACCGTTCAAGAGTGAATTCAACCGATCCCTCTCCCCGGGTACGGCGCTCAATGCTCTCCTGGAGGTTTTGGCAGATGATACCCCGGTTTGTACATGATCGCTCGCACCCAATATACATGGGGTGGGCGGAACCAGTAAGCTAATCTCTCGTTTTCATCACACGTACTGAATAAGTCTGTCTTGGATAGCGTACACACGTTGCTTCGAGGTCCACTCTGAGCAGCGACCCTTCCACCCCTTCTGAGGACTACCCCCCTCTCACGGTCGTCGTGGAGTCCCCTTCCGAAGAGAGCAGCGAAGAGAGCATGAACAACCCGACCACTGATCCAGAAGTTAACCAAATCGGATGTTGTGGGCTCTTGTCCCGTCGGCGGCCTGCGGCACGAGAACGAGACACCGTTCCCGTTGAACAGTCTTTACCTCAAAATAGTCTACCCTCGTCCAGCAATGCTGGCACTCCCAACCACCCACCCTCGCGCCCTACAGCTCAGGATATCCTAGAGCCCTCGTTGTATGATCATCCGAGACTCCCTGAAGCCTGGCCTTTACGTTTGGTCCAGTATACCCTTTTCGTGGCACTCGTGACAAGGATTATACTCCACACTGCTATCAAATTTCTGTCGCAAATGATTGTGTTGTAATTCTCAATGTCTTCTACTTGTTTTTGCTACGCGAATTTGCTACTTTCCGGCTGTCTCGTCGATCTAGTCAGCACATGCAAGTATTTTCATAGCCTCGTGAACCCATCGTACAAACCAAAAACCAGCGAACCATAAAAACCAAAGTATGCCCTGTTCATCAAAAAATCTACCAAGCCGTATATCCTCCATCGACGATGATGCTGTATCCGATAGGTCAATAGGGAGAACAAGACAATACGAAAACGGATACTCAACTCGCTACCAGTGCAAAAGCTGGACGCATCTGATGCGAGCCACGTCGCTACTCCTCTCAGTTCATCAGGCCTTCCCAACCTTTGCAAAGGTTTCATGGAAGACCACTTTTCCAACCAATGAGGGTTTGCTTCGATGCTTCTGTTGGTCATCCTAGAATCGCCGCGGGCATCACAGCTAATCAGAAGAGAAATGAGAAATGAGTCGAACGCCTATGCGTACCTCGTTTGAACGTAACCAGGCGAGATGGAGTTGACCCGAATCCTCTTCGCACCTAGTTCACACGCCATACTCCTTGCCATTTGAAGCACAGCAGACTTGCTCGTGTTGTACGAGATCCATGCGTGATCCTGTCGGCCCGGGCTCGTGAATATCGTGAACTAGCATGAAACGTGTGTTTGAACCCTGACCTTGTTGGTAACGCTCCCACTCATGGAAGCGATCAAAATGATGCTTCCAGGCGTGCCGAATCGAACCATCTGTCTTCCTCCAGCCTGCGCAGTATACAACACCCCATTGGTGTTGACTTCCATGACCTATTGAAACGTTTCAGTCGGTGATAATAACAATGATTGAAGAACACAACCGACCTCGTTGAATTCCTCTTCTGGATATTCAAGACAATCGATGTGATTCCTGTGTATACCCGCATTCGCAACACACACATCCATTCTCCCCTCCTTATCCCCAATCTCCTCCCCAATCTCCCACATCCGTTTCTGATTTCTCACATCCGCACAAATATACTCCAGCCTCGCACCATTCCCGAGCCGTTCAACAAAATCACATGACGCGATCCACTCATCGCCAGGTTGAGAAGGTATGTCAATGCAATACACCGCTCGAGACCCAGCTTCGGCGAGTGCGATCGCCATTTCGAGACCGATGCCTCGATTGCCACCACTGACGAGGGCTACGCGATCTTTCAGCGAGAATTCGTCAAAGATCTTGGGGCGAGGGGTGTATGTGGGGTTGGATGCGGCTTTCAAGGCGGCTTCGACACCGAGGGGACCAATAGGGGATGGGGCTTGGTGCTTGGAGGAGCTATCTTGGTGTCGTGCGTGGTTTGAAGTGAAGGTACGGAGAGAGGTCGCCGTCGTGGGCTTTCCTACGGCTCTGAACCCACCCTTCATCCCACCACTGGAGGTAAGGAGGACTCGGGTTGCTACAGGATGCATTCGTTCGATTCGAGGCGATGTGATACGTGTGGAATGAACCTTAGTGAGACCTTAAGCTGGGAGTTTTATACTTGACACCCTGCGGGAATTGGGCGACGCGTACCGATCATGGGACGCGATCGTGGGGCGCGACACATGACCACGGCGTCAGCTTCTCGCCTTCGTCGATTACGATAACATGTTCTGCTCCAGTATTCGTCGTCGATACGGGGACCAACCCACGCGTTGGATTACCAGATTGAGTCAAGTTTTGTCTCAAGTTAAACCAGAAACTACCACTTTGAGAAGATTTCCAATGGATCGATGTGTAACGCAGGCCAGATGAGACTCGTTGCACCGGGAATTCGAAGTGTGGCACAGAAAAAGACGGGTGCATGACGAATTGAAAAGTATGAGCGCAGTGCGACTCGAGGGAAGGAAAGTGGGGAACAGAGCCGTACGTTAATGCGTCTGGTCGAATCTAGAGCTGGTCCTCGGAAGTCAGAAAATACTCGAGCGTTGCTTACAAACTCGTCATGTCGTAGTGCCAGGAACGCCTTCGTAACTCCCTGCTCGGATACGTGCTCACCGTCCATAAGTGTGCAAGGAGTGAATCCAACAAGCCTGTATGATTGTTGGACGCGTGAACTCCAGTCGGACTCGGGGTGAGATGAATCAATCCGTACCGGTTCGCCAAGGGCGATCAACATTCCCAAGAAACAACCTACCGTCCAACTTCGCGATAAGTGGGTAGGGATAGTTTCGCGGGATAGCCGTCACTTGTGGTCTCACGCAGCCTTCGCCCAGGGGTTCGGACCTTGTCCCCCCGATTCGAATTGAGGCTTGATTGTTGCATACGGTGAATGAGCCGACAGGGTGTCACTGCCACAGAGCATTATGTATTCGCCAAGCGTTGGAGGTCTTGAGCGAGCAGGAGGTCCTCGGAGATCCGTTATTCATCTATACCTGGCATACTCGTAGAGCGATGAGTGTTATCCCTTTCTTCTGGATGTAGGCCCTACAACTGATCATTGGGTAATATGCCAGACGTCGTGCTCGAAACTCGTCATGGTGAATAGTTCACAGGGGTGCGGGGCTACTTGTAAAGATTGTTCACATACCGCAAACTATTCTTCAAGTTAAAACGAGAAAAGCCAGGGCGGCCGCTTGGTTGACGTGAGATGCGCTTGCTGATATTGCGTACCCTCCGGATATTACAAGTAGCTCTTCTAGCGGGCTAGTATCCACCAAACCAAGCAGAAATAGTGCAGATATGTAACATTGAGTCATCGCGATATGTGGTGTCCTGCTGCGCATCTAACCACCGTTGGTATTCCCTTGCCACAGGCCGTAAGTCTTTCCGGGTGCTGTTTGCCAAAGCCGGATGGTGCCTGCGGAACCGCGTTAAATTTCAATAGATAGGGGGAGATGGAGACTCACCGTCCTCTGAAATGGTTGTAGGTGTAACGTTATCACTATCAGATATGATGCTGGATGTCAAGTTTGTGATATCACGCACCACTGCCACTGGCATAAAGTTCACCATCTGGGCTGAACTCAACGCAATGCACGGGACCGTGATGTCCTTTCAGGACTTCCCTTTCTTCACCATCCATTCCATGTATTCGAACCCATTCGTCCACAAGACTTCCCGTGACAAACCGATCTTTTAGAATAGGATGGATGGAGGCCGAAGAAGGCGTATACGGCAGGCTCAAACTGTGAGTTTGGGCGGTGCCCGGCAAGGCAGGCATGAATGCCACGGTCTTGCCTGATGTGACAACGAGCCGATTTGTTTGTGTGGAGAATTCCATCGAAGTGATGGGATTTGGGAAAGCAAGTGAGGTCGTGAGCTTTCGAGTCCGTAGATCCCACCATCTAGGTACCATGAATACAGTGGAATTAGAGTGTTTGTGGAAAATGCGCACTTGATGACACCATCCTCGCCAGCTGACACGCCGGTATGGTCGCCGACCCAGACCACACTCTTGACAGTACCCTCATGTGATGTCGAACCAGGTTCGCCAAGGAGTTCTGCTTCTGCGTCAGGTCTGCTGAGATCAAAGATGCGCACTTTCTTCTCCTGGCCGCCGGTTAGTATGTGAGAGGCTGGGGCAGAAATTGCGACCGTCCGAACGATGTGATTGTGGGGGAAGGAGTGGAGCGGGTTGCCGGAGTAAGTGTCCCAGATCTTGCTATCAGAGGATGAACACGGCGAGGTAAGAGTTGTGAGACACGTTTTCAGGCCGATGGATCCTTACGCAGTAAAATCAGCGCTCCCTGATACCGCTTTGGAACCGTCCGGAGAGAGTTTTGTACACCAGACGGCGCCTTTGTGACCCAAGAAAGTGCCGATCCAGTCCCCAGTCCATTCTCTAAGCATAGGGTTACCATCCTTGCAACTTGAGACTAGCAAATAAGTGGCATCCTCGAGGATCGGTGAAAACGAAAGGTGAGTGACTGGGCGTGTGTGGCCTGGCGCGACGAGAGGAACAGCTTTTGGATGGGAAGTCATTAGTCGTGAACAGAAAAGAAAAAGAGAGATAGAGAAGGGATGAGGAAGGTAAAAACAAGGTTGAGATGAGGAGGAACTTGTGCCAGTATTACTGGCGCTCTGCGCAACTGGGCTCGAGCAAGCCAGCAAAACACGAGAGTCTACGCGTGGTAAATTCGGTAGCTCGGCAATCCCTCTGCATTTTACCTACTTGAGGCTTGTACTAGTTCACGTAGGTTGCAGAAACTAGGTTGGTGATCTCCTTCACTCACTACATTGGACCGTTCATAACCATGTGGAACGGCTCTCCAGCACAACAAATCCATCGCCCAAGGACTCTGCATGACAATTGGGCCTAGTAGAATTGCCAGAAGAAACTGCAATTGAACGGTGCAGGGACACGAACTCGTGTTGGCAAATATCATTGATGTCATTGTCAAGATTGTCAAGAACAAGCTGATCATCCAGCATTAATTTTATTGTCAAGAACATCCATTATTTGTTCACCTCATCGCCGCTGTAATGGATAATATTCCTGGCGGTTCGGACTTTTGAATTTTTGACAGCTGGTGACGAGGAAATTTTGATTCCAAGTACATGCATGCCAGTCCATCAGATTGCGCCAGTTTGGGACTTGCAGCTTGCAGGGTCCATCTGCTTGGCTGCCAAACGAGGCGCCTTCAAGCACTCAGTACTCAGTACTCAATACTCAATCCGGACAATCATCAGGGCAAGACTCGGGCACTGTCAATATGTAGCGAGGCCTCGAGACACGTTGGCTAAGGTTAACCAAATAAGGAAGGTTTCAAAGTTGGTAGATAAGATCGTCAGATGGCGTGCTCCAAGCGTGCTCAGTCGACATTCTCCCATGGGTCCCTTTTAAAGTGAAAACCAAACTCATCTTGGGGCGTTACGGTCACCTGCAGGGAAGCACCACGACGTAGTCCACCCTTCGCGTACGGAGCAAGCCGATATAGCCTATATAATTCGGTTCCCCGTTCTAGTATTCGAACTTGCAGGCCGCTCCCCCCCAACCGCCTCCATTCCGTGCAGCAATTAGCACTCTCTTTTTAACCCCTCGCCATGGCCTCTTCTGTGATGGGAGTCGCTAAAAAAATTACAGGTTATCGTGAAGACAGCGCGCCCGTCGTATCGTCGGCGTCTTACATAAAAGGCCTGGTCAAGGATCCAAAGAAATCGGTATGCGGTGTCTGTTTCTTTCATTTCGCCTTTTTATATACTGATCTTTACCCCAGGCGGTTAACTACTTTATCAGCTTATTTCCAATCCTTGGATGGATCACTCGTTATAGTCAGTTTGCGGCCAGTACTTACTCTATCACCTGTGCTTATCATGGCCCTTCGTAGATCTTGCGTGGTTAACGGGTGATCTTATCGCCGGATTAACTGTTGGCATTGTGGTTGTTCCCCAAGGGATGTCGTATGCCCAGGTATGTAACTTATCGAGCAAGGCTTTCTCGACACAGCTGGCAACTTCCCTAAACAGATCGCCACACTTGCTCCTCAATACGGCTTATACTCTTCCTTTGTCGGAGTGCTCATTTACTGTGTAAGCTTGCAGGCCAATTAGTTAGACTCTGATTAATATCGTCCTCTCCTAGTTCTTTGCCACCTCGAAGGATGTATCAATCGGTCCGGTCGCTGTGATGTCTCTTACTACATCGCAAATTATTGCCGCGGTTAATGCTCAACATCCCGGGAAATGGTCGGGATCCGACATTGCAACGACAGTCGCATTCATTTGTGGTTTCATTGTCCTCGCTATAGGTCTGTTGAGGATTGGATGGCTGGTCGAATTTATTCCTGCACCGGCCGTGAGTGGTTTCATGACCGGCTCAGCCATCAACATTGTGACGGGTCAGGTGCCTGGTTTGTTGGGCATTACCGGATTCAAGTGAGTGACCAGTTTATCGATTTTCGTGGGCAACCACCCATTCGTCAACAGTACGAGAGCTCCCACGTTTCAAGTCATAATCAACACCCTCAAGGGCTTACCGCATACCGCTCTTGATGCCGCGTGGGGCTTGCCGGGGTTAGTCGCACTCTACGCCATCCGCATAGCCTGCAACAAACTCCAAAAGCGTTTCCCTCGCAGGGGTAAGATCTAGTAAGATTGACTTCGTGCCTGTTAACTGACACAGTTTGGCTAGCTCGCATATTCTTCATCATCATGGTGGCCAGAAACGCCTTGGTCATTCTGATCTTGACAATCGCAGCTTGGTTATATTGCCGTGACCACATGAGTAAATCCGGGAAATATCCCATCAAGATCCTTCAAACTGTTCCCCGTGGATTCCAAAATGTTGGGCCCGTTTCGATCGACTCGGAGCTCGTGGGTGCTCTTGCACCGCAACTTCCCGTCGCCACCATTATTCTTCTGTTGGAGCACATTGCCATCGCAAAGTGTTTGTATTCACGCCTTGCAATCGTGCGATGAGAAGTACTGACATATACTCCCAGCTTTCGGACGAGCAAATAACTACAAAATCAACACTAACCAAGAGTTGATCGCAATCGGTGTTACGAACACAATTGGGAGCATGTTCCATGCTTACCCAGCCACTGGGTCATTCTCACGATCAGCATTGCAATCGAAGTCTGGTGTCCGCACTCCCGCCAGTGGGATTGCAGCCGCTGTGGTCGTCATTGTCGCTCTGTATGGTCTAACACCGGCGTTCTTCTGGATCCCAACCGCGGCTCTTTCAGCAGTCATCATACACGCTGTCGCTGATCTCGTGGCGTCGCCTGCTCAAGTGTACACGTATTGGCGCATTTCCCCAGTGGAGTTCCTCATCTGGCTTGCCGCGGTATTGGTTACCGTCTTCTCTACCATCGAATATGGTATCTATACCTCCATCGCTGCATCGCTCGTGCTCTTGCTCCTTCGAATCGCCCAGCCTCGCGGTTATTTCCTCGGGAAAGTTACTCTCACCGATTCTCAGAACAAAGAGACACGCGAAGTTTTCGTACCTCTTCGCCCTGACGGCGTCACGGACTCTGAAGTCCCTGTTGAAGCTCCTGCATCGGGAGTCATCATCTATCGCTTTGAAGAGAGCTACCTCTACCCTAATTGTTCAATCGTCAACTCAACAATCGTTGATTATGTGAAGGAAAATATGCGTCGTGGGATCGATGTCGGCTCCATCAAACCACAGGATCGCCCCTGGAACGATCCAGGTCCTACCAGTGGAGGAGCTAAAGCTGCTCAGGCTGCAAACTTGGCGAAGCCGGAACTTCGCGCGATCGTTCTCGACTTTTCTGCAGTGTAAGCTCCTTCACCTATCCATTATGGTGCTAGGAGCTTACAGTTTTTCCCCCCCTACAGATCTCAAATCGATACCACTGCAGTACAAGCACTCATCGATACCCGCACTGAGCTCGAACGATGGACACAAACACCCGTCGAGGTCAGTGTGTCTGTTTCTTCCTACCCTGGCGGGATTGCTGAGCAACCTTTTAGTTCCACTTTGCCTCGATCCTCTCCCCTTGGATAAGACGGGCACTTATCGCAGGCGGCTTCGGAACTGGTTCGCCTTTTGATGTGCCCAGTGAGATTGCAGCAGTCGTTCCTTATCGTGGCGGACGTACAAACGCCTGGGAGACCGATTTCGAGTCACCGCGGTCGGACATCGAAGCTCATGAGATTTCGTCTTCTACATCTCGCGGAGGTAAGATAGTACCGGAGAGCGTAGCTCTGGTTTCGGAGGCGACCCCCTTCTTCCACTTTGATTTGGTGGCCGCGGTGCGCGCTGCGGAGGCTAGCTCGGGAAAGTCACTTTCACGTCAGGAAACACCGTTAATGAAGCAGGCTGATTCTGGATGAACGGACTAACTTAGGAAGATATAGAACCCTGTCACACGTTATCGATGCTTTGTTGTATTTTGTATACCATATGAACACAATGTACAGTTTACCTGGGTATCGACTCTGAAGGCGGACTCGGATGACGCGGACTTCAGACTCTAATTCATCAACACATTTTCCACGGATCAATTGATCGAAATTAGGTTGCTTCTGGCTCGTTCAAAGTTACCAAGCTCAATCAACTCGAATCAAGCTTCCAACGAGTTGCAATACCCAATTCCTTCATGTTCACCAGGGCACTTTTCCGGTCAAAGCTAGCCCTGCCGACTCGGAACACAAGACATGTCCCACTCTCGCTGAGGACACTATCAACCACTCCGAACTGTCTTTCCGGCCACAGCAAAGTATTGAACGCTCCTCTCTCACATTCGGTTCCGCTGACAGGGCAGGCAGTGGTCCAAAATAAAAACCCGAAAAGGATTGGAGGACGCTAGGAAGTCCAAAATCTATTCCAAAGCTTCTCGGGTAAGCGCGTTTCACGCGTCGCGCACTTGTCTAGGGCTCATCGACACGCCAGGACATTGTATCTGCAGTAAAGGGTTGGTGCCGTTTGCCAGCAATGGTTCATGTGGATTAAAAAGTCGTTTTACAGCGGGTGGTTCCATGGATCCGGAGCAAAACAGTCTCTTGGCGAACGTTATACGTCGAGCAAAGGAAGCGGGCGTTCCGAGAGAGAACATAGAGAATGCGCTCGCAAGGGTAATAAACTGGGCTTATTCGCGGACAGCGTATTGACGCTTGCCTGTGCTTGCAGGCCGAACACTCCAAAAGCCACGGGGAACCTATGTTGTTCGAAGCCATATATGGCAGCAACGTCGGTATTCTCATGTAGGTCTTTCATGTCTGTGTGCAAACCTCGCCGAACCAACTCAGCAGTCATAAAGAGAATGTCGGTCGGACAACGTTAATCGCACGGTGAAATGTGTCAAGGATATCTTGAACTCGTACAGGTGCGCATTGTAATAATTTTTTCTGTTGGTCGTTCTACTCACCCTTTCATTCGAAGAGCTCGTTCTGCCCCGGTCAAATTTATGTTTCAGCAGCGGGGATACGTCAAATTGGCGATCGGCAACAACGACATGGACCCTCTTCTGGATAAAGTGTTCGAAACTGGGTTTGCCGACTTTGAAGAGTGGAACGAGGGTGACCAAAGTGGTGTGGAGGTGAGCAGGGACTGACCATCTCACCTCTCGCTTTGATTGACGCACCCATCTAGATTGCCTGTCCGCCAGCGTCCTTGACCAAAGTCATGAACGCGATCAATGACTTCACCTCGACTTCTCCTCGGTGCGAGGTGTTGGCTAGCGAAGTCAACTGGGCGCCACTAGAATCGCAGGAGGCAGCAGAAGACGACGAAGGAATGAACCGTTTGGAAAGTCTTATAGAAGCACTGGAAGAGAATGACGACGTCGAACGGGTCTACACGACATTGGAACCGAATAATCTCATTGTTGAAACATGATGCTAGAGGGTAATCATGACGCACCGAGCATGAACGGTAGCGTGGAAGGATGGGCACTTGGTTCTTGCATCCTTTCCTCCCCAAACCCGGGTTCAGAACGCATTAGGTCAGTCGTATTCGATTAATTTATAGCACTCCATGCATTGAATGATCGACAGAATATATCGCCCTTTAGATTGATTGTACATTGCTCCCTTCTTTCATACAAAGTACTTAAGCACATAGATCATCATTCCCCAACACCCTGCGGGGACTCCATTATCGGCAGAGAACCCTCATGGGTTTATACCCGTACATCCGGGTGCAGACGTATCCATGCATAACCGCCAACTCCTCCGCATTCAACAAGTTGCGCGCTCGAAGCAAGGTGGACATACTCCTTAAATCCCACCACTCCCGCACGAGCATACACCTCTTCGCCCAATAGCTGTCCTACCAGAGATCGGAGGCCTTGGTGGGTTCCGTTGTCTCGCAGACGGACAAGAATAGTTATCAACGGCTGAAACTTGGCGGGTATCAACGTGCACGCGGTGCGATTCCGCAAACTTGGCGAGTTCGAAGGACTGTCACTATTGTTGAGCGAGCCAAGTTTGGGAGAAGGAGTTGATGGTTGCGAGGCGATACTTCTCCCGATTGGTGAGCTCCTCGAATTGGTCGACGTCTCCCCGATTGCGTCTGAAAGCTTAGTCGCGGGAGACAGGGCTTCCTTCGGGAGGGTCTGGGTGTTGTTCATAGTTGCTTCTGATCGGAACCAACTTGGATCCAGTGCAATCCATGCTTCAGCTGCTTTACCGCCGAGCTCGATTACACCTGCTTTCTCAGCTAAAGCAGTGTAATCTTTGAATCTCGACACCCCAGCGTGTTGATAGACATCTTTATCTGCTTGCACGAGATACACGGCGATGATGGAGCGGGGAGGATGGATGATGCCCTTCTCTCGGTGCACGAGCAGGAGATGAATGAGTGGTTGGAATTTCATCCACGTTTCTCGCCGGTCACTTTCGTTGGCTTGGCATGGTTCCGCAGGAAGGGGAAGCGGGGGGTTGGTAACGGTGGGGCGCGCAGGCGTTGCAGCTTGTGCGGAATCGCTTGGTTTATTCACTGCATGCGACAAAGGGGTGGATTGTGTCGAATTGACATCATTACCGAACCCTAGAGAAGGGTCACTAGACAAAGTGATCGCCGCAACGGGAGCGGCATGCTCGTCGCCTGAAGAGGCAACGGCCGGGAGTAGCTCCCCTTCTCTGATGAGTGATGCATGCGCCGTGTGGGGTGTCGCGTCGGATCGGTAATTTAGTTTCGGGACGTCAGGTGAATCTTGAATTCCTTCCTTTGAACCCGCTCGACCAAGGAAAGATCGTGTAGATGCTCCGTTATCATCGTTGGCGATTAGATCTGCCTCAAGGTTGGCCTCTTTGGGAGCCCCGGTATCTCCTGTCCGCGACGTATCGCAGATAGTTTGATCAAGTATCTTCGATGGGGTTACGGAGGTTGTAGCCCCGACGTAGGACTGATCGTTGCAGGATCCGGGGCTAGATTTCAGACCAGCTGAAGTCTTCGTTATCACGAAAGGTGATGCGAGGTGATTTAACGGTGAAGATGGTGAAGATATCGGCTCCATCGTTGGTGGCGCGTCATCTATTGAACGAGCCTGTTCAAATGGAGAGCGTATAACGATTGATGATGGTGGCCCGTCGTAGAGCAGGGACAACTCGAGTGCGTCGAGTGAGGGCAAGTCCGGCGAACTGGAGTTTGCGAGATCAGGGACCCATGCGATGTCGTGGACGCTCAGGCGCCTTGCAGTGGATACCGGTGGGTTTCTCAAGGAACCTACGGAAGGCACCGTTTCGGCAACTTGTTTCTGTGCCGTCTGTGTGACGACAGTGGCGCTGCGAGCTCTTGTCGGAATCGGAGCATCCACAGATGCGTGTCGAGAGCGCGATGGCGTCCTTGGGATGGGCAATCCCCCAAATGATGCGTCGCCTCTGGACTGGGAAGGCTCAAAGCTTTCTAGGGACTTTGAAAACTTGGACGGTACAAGAAGATCTCGAGCATTTGTGCGTCGGATTCTCGAGGGATTTGGGAGGGTATATTGTGAAGGACCTGAGTCGTCGAGGGAGCGCTCTTCCAGCTCCCGTGACAGCTTGGCTACAAGGTTGGCATCAATGTCAGGATGCGCCTGTCTGATAGCCTGAGAGGAGGGAACTGTCACGGTCTCTGTGCGTGGCTTTAATGCCGCCGCACTCCAATCTACGACTAGCGAAGCTTGATTTTCAAGGCAGGATGGGGTGTGAGGAGCAGAGGGAACGATCAGGATAACTTGGTAGTTGCGAAGCCTCAGGGTTGACACGGCATAAGCATAGTCACGATCGCCAGTAATGAGGATGACGGTGGCGGGTATTGGATGATCCACAGCAAATGCAAGCATGTCGACTTTGAGTGGTTTCGCTCCTCAATATACGTTGCAAAGAGAGACGTATGGCGGAACACACCTAGAATCATCTTGTCTACAACGTCTTTCTTGCCATTATGAGGGCAATCTATCATAGAGATTCCAGATGACTGGAGCTCTGAACGGAGAGCAACAGACTTGGGAGACTGGGCGGAAATATCGAGATACGCTTTGAACGTCGTTACCGAACCGAATACACGGGCCATGCGACCAATATTATTCGCGATATCGTAACCTAAACCACATGAACCAGAGGGGGGACTACAGTTTTCTGGATGAGGTCAGTTGGTGAGTTGAAGCGACCTCCGGGGCTCATTCATGACCGCACTGACCGTAGTCCCAGAAAATGGCAACCTTTGCGTGATCAGACATGGCAGAAATGGGAAGAGCACGATGAGGAAGCACAAGGAGGGCTTTGTAGTTGGTAGCCTGCGCCGTTACGTGTAATCCTCATGCAGAGGTGCTGTACACGCTCAGGCACTCTTCACGGAATGAACTGCACCGTAGAAGGGCACAACCACACCGCACGCCACCGAGCGCCCATACTGATACAGCAGCATGTCCTGTCAACGCAAACACACACGAGAACCAACCAACGTGGGCAAGAGAATGAGTACTGATTGCTGCTGCTGATTGCCGCAGGATCTGGATCGAGCTCAACGGAAACAAGAAGTTCTTTCTAACTGCGGAACCCAAAACAGCTACGCCTCGGTAGAAGAGCTCTTCGATTGACATGGGAAGTGACTGCCGAAGACTCGTGGTTGGTCATGGGGTACCACCTGTGTACCACAGGGAGGTGTGTTATCTTATTTTATTAGGACAGGGAAATGTTCCCTGTTACAGCCTCACATTACATCGCATGGCGTTCGCGAAGGATATCAATACGTCGAAACATCTAAATCAGCAAGATAGAGTCTACTTGACTTTTCGGTTGAGTTTACTGAGATGGTAGTTGATGCTCGGTCGTTGTGGTTTTGGGAAGACGGGCTGAAGACACGCGGCACGTCAGTGGAGAATGAGTGAGCTACATGGAGTCACTGACCGTCGTCCGCATGCAATTGAACAATGCGTCTGCTGCATCCTTGCATTTGGTGGTGTCTTTGGATAGAACATCACCGGTAGCAGCCCAGCAGCCAAGCATGGCCACGAGCTCCACCTTGCATGGTGAACGTCTCTTTACTGAGTATGGAGAATTAGGCCCAGACTAAAGTTTCTGCAAAGGATGGGGGCGTACGTTTAGTCGGCCTGACCTTGACGCGCTCGATGTGAACCATGTTAAAAACGACGCGAACGTTGCGCAGACTCGCGAGCAATTCGACTTTGAGTCGATTCGGTTCAAGTCCGCGAGCGTACCCGGCAAATCCCGACAGCCGACACGTTCCGCAGACAAATGACCACGTATGAACTACAGTGAATTACAGCTCGGAATTGGAGTGATTAGACCACTATTAGACCAAGTTTACTCCCAGTTACCCTCACTTACTCACATTTTCACTCGTCCTCGCCAAGGCAGATCAGATTCACACAACCAGAACCGTCCTCTGCCTTGATTATGCCACCCACAACATCCCTGAACAAGAACAACGCCGGTGTGCTGGTCCGATATCACATTGTAGTCCCTGTTTTGCTAATTCGCACTCACCAGCTGTAAAGCGCATAATGCAAGAAGCGAGAGAGCTCGCGAATGATCCTTGCACTGACTACCATGCTGCCCCTCTCGAGGTATTATTCACCAGGTACATCTCATTCGACTAACTCAGCTCCTCTTGACAGGATGATATCTTCGTATGTTACCGGAAGCCTCCAGCCCTCATCCTGTTAATTTTCCTCTAGGAGTGGCACTGCACCATCAGAGGGCCGTCGGGGACAGAGTTCGAGGGTGGTTTGTATCATTTCCGCATATTACTACCCGCAGAATACCCATTCCGACCACCTTCACTCATGATGCTTACCCCGAACGGCCGGTTTGAACTCAACACCAAGGTATTCATATTTCCTTAGCGTACACGTTTCATTTCCATCTTTAACCGTCATCTTGGCAGATTTGTATTAGCTTCACAAATTGTATGTCGTTTCCGCAATTTCACACATGGTCTAGGCTTATCCATCGAACAGATCACGAGGAAGAATGGCAGCCTGCCTGGGGCGTGCGAACAGGTGCGCACCCGCTGGCTTTAATTGATAGATCACTGATTCATAGTCGTAGCCATCCTTGGCCTCCAGGGTTTTTTCCCTCTCAGGGGCCAGGCAGCCAATGGTGTCGGCTCCGTCGAGTACCCTGTCTCAGAGCGCAAACGCTTAGCACTACTGCAAGTGTTTATATTAACGGACCCGTTGGAATCACTCTGACCATTTGTCACATTTAAGATCGCGAGAGTGGGTTTGTCCCAAATGCCAACAAACTAACTTGGAATGTCTTCCAGACCCGCCCCAGCAGGCAGGGTCGACCCTGAACGAGCCCGAAGGGGTCCAAGGACTTTCTCGCGCTCAAGTTACAGATGACCCCCCTGTTCTTCCTCCGTCACCTACTCCGCCGTCAATTGCCCCAGAACGTTCTTTTATACCAGCGACCAGCACAGCTGATCCCGATCCAGTCGCCCCGCCGATGCGTGCTGCAGAACCTGGGCCGTCGGTTCCTGGAGACCGAGAGAGCGCAGTAACGAGCCCTTCAGAAGCAACCCGCGGATTAGCTCAGACTATCCATCACCGCTCTCACCGGCCACCATTACTTTTGGACACTGCGATCTGTGTGCTGCTCGTGCTGGTCGTAGGACTTTTATGTAGACGGGTTCTGTGAGTTTCATGTCAGTTCCGTTGTAGATGATGATCTATGATTTTCTGGACCGAGATTGGTTGTAGGATCTTGTAACTTTTAAGACACTGACATGAACAATGGAGATTGCACAGCTAGGAAGGTTTCTAGACCATTGTTTGCAAATTGAATTCTGCCTTGATCGAGCCAACTCGCTAACTCAGCATCCCGGATCGGGTCAAACCCCATTTCCCGTTATGTCAGTCCTCCTTTGATCAACGATTTGTCAACCGAACACTCGTCCTCGATATATAGTGCACTCGCTGGGCCCCTTCCCCTCTTCCTCAGCATACCGTCCTCAGAGACACTGGCTCAGACATTGACTCCATGTCTACGATGTCCCCTGCCATCCACGACTGCGTTACCCTCGTGACCCCACCAAAGAAGAGGTCGTTCTTCCTGTCCAGCAGGCGTTCCGATGTCGCTCCTATACCGCCCACGCTCGTTAATTCTCCCCACCTATCTTCACCTAACAGCGTTTTCCGGCGAAAATCCTCCGTCCTCAAATGGCCTGCCCCGCAGGCCGACCAGTGGCTCAGGGACATGGTCCCCATGGACAGACCAACGGCATCCCACGTTGACGCTGACTCCAAATCAGTGAGATCGAACGACTCGACACCATCCCCGACCTCTTCAGAGAGCTCGCAAAACCAATTTCCCTTCCCCCCGTCGCCCATCCCGCGACCTCATTCTACCCCCCCTGAGATCTCCACAACGGCCAAGCGTGGGCTGTACAGTCACAGTGGCACACGCCCCGGTCAATCTCCCCGCACCTAACCAGCACACCATCGCTTATACATTTACGTCGCAAGAAGCGACTTTGACGAAACGTTTTGGGCATGAGGGACGGCATTAGGACGTCCCGTTCTCTTCTCTTTATCAATTATTTCGGGCATTTAGGGTCTTACGTGGGTTACAGGGCACATCGGTTCTTTGGGGACATTGGTCGTTCATCATTAAGTTATCATTCGGGCTCATGGGCTTTTGGGTATTAGGTATTTGCAGGGCTTTTGGTTCGTTTCTCCAGCATCATCTCTCATCAATCACACTATTAACGTACACGTATTTATCAACGGTTACCTCAAAATCACCACATAGTTCAGTAGCATTTCTTACAGTAGACACACGGCGCATGCATTCATGGTTCAAAAATGTACTACATTACACAAACGAAGGCGAAGCGATGCAAAAAGAACAGCAAAGGATCACTTCTTCTTCCCTGCACTGACGCTCAGCACAACGGCATCTTCGTCCTCCAAATTATAGCTCGCGATCGTGCTAGAATTCGTGAGCATTTTACCCATATACGATATTCGAATTTTGGAAGCAGATAACGTGCTGCCCGTTGCCTGGATGAATCGATCACGGAGCGTCGAGACAAGTAGCGTAAGTGGTAAATCGGAGATGGTGACCATCTTCCCATCAAGCTTCCACTCTGGCTTCGAAGGATCACTGGGAAGTTGAATGTTGAGTGAGATTGTGTAAGGATGCATGCTGATCCAGTCTGCTTCTGGATAGAGTGCACCACCGGGAAGTTTCGCGATCTTTTGTCTCTTCACTTGGGATTGCTCCTCAAGACCTTCCATTTCATCAGCGCTCCTTACCATGCCGACCTGTGGACCACCGGGCATACCGGCCATGCGAGCAGGGTGCATGCCGGGAGGGGGAGGCTGGAATCCAAACGGTTGTACAGCATCAGGTCCCTGATAGTGGAGTGGTGGTAACATCACCGGTGGCGGTTGGTTGGGATATGCGGAGGCTGGTTGAGGCCCAGATGATACGGTCGCAGCGGAATATCCCGGATGAGATCCTGAAGGCTGAATGGGTGGCGCTGGTAATGATGCGGGAGCTCGTGGAAGCGTGGTCATCGGAGGAGGTGGAGCTGCGGCCGGTCCAATGCCAGGGCCGATTGCATTGGCGTCTTGTGGTCCCAGGCCCTTGGCACGATGAATAGCGGCGATCTGCTCGTCGAAGTTGACGTTGAGGGAATACTTGTCCATGGTGCTGACTTTGGTTGCTGTGTGACCGTCCCAAACGACTTTCTCCTTCTCCTTGCGACGTTCTCGCTCCTCCTCCTCTTCCCTCTTCCGACGCTCTTCGTCACCCGCAGCACCGAAGATATCAACACGAGTACGAGCGAGGTCCTTGAGCGATGAAACCACATTGGCGCCTCGCAGCAGTTCCGAAGCCTGAACTTTGCGAGCCTCCAAAACGTCTCGTTGAGATTTCCACTTGGGATCCAAGAGCTCGATACGCATGTGTTCGTCCAGTTCGTCCACAGGAATTTGTTGACCACAAATAGCGCAAGTGGTGAGGGCTGACGACTTCTTGGCACCGACTGTCACAAATCGTTAAAATGGTGCGGTCACTAAGTGAGGTATAAGACTTACGTTTGGGCACATAATCGGACTTGATCTTCATTGGACCTGCAGCGTTCGCACTGGCTTGAATAGCCCGTGCACGCTCCAACTCCCGCATCCTTTCATCTTCTTCACGCTGCATCCTCTGTTGCGCCTCATCGGCTTCGTCATCACTTTGCTCCATCGCGGCATCCTCGCCGTCTGCAAGAGCACCCACACCACCAACAGCAGCCGCGGCCTCTGCCTCTGCTGCCGCTTGTCTTGCACGATGAGCTTCGATGTCGTCGGCGGTGGTCTCCATGATCATCGCAGCCATACGTTTTTGCGCCAATGTCATACTTTCTACTTCTTGTACGCTCATCGGCGGTGGGAGTTCCGAATTTGCGTCAGCGACGGTGAACTCGATTGTCTGGACGATAGCATAGTCATGCCAGTCGATTTCTGCAAAGGCCACTACGAATGAAGTCAGGGCCACTGATAGAACGAGAACTGGATCAACACATACATTTCTCTGCTTCCTGATCATCCTGTCTCTTCTTATCCTTCTCCCGCTTCAGTCGTTCCCACCGTGCGTATTTCCTCGACTGTTCCAGAGCTTTCCATTGAGAGCCTTCCTGGGCACGCTCGTTAAGATGTGACAGAATATCCTTGCTTGGATATAGGACTTTGAGATATTGCTCGACCAGGCGGTTAAAGTAGCCGAAAAGCGAGTGATTAGGTCGCAAGAAGTCGAACTGATAGTTACGCCCTTCTTTCTGTGAAAGGGTAGCGAGGAACGGGCGGCCACGGCGAGCAGTGAAGAGTGCAGTCAGTTTCATGATATCCCTACGCGAAAAGTGAGGTCAATGTGGATCTTATCAAGTGGTATGTCACTCACAGATCAATTGGACTGATATTTGGCATGTCCATGACGAACTGAGGCTGTGGTGGTTCCACCCCGAGATCTTCTTGCACTACAGGTGTCTGCACTCCTTCCTCCGCCTTCCCCCTTTCCTGGCTCACTTCCTCCAAGTCCTCACCGGCAGATACTCGTTCCATACGATGCCTATAGTAAGCATGGTAAGGGTCCGCAGGGTTGAGGAACGAGAACTTGGGATCCTGACGCTGGTTCTCGCGAATTTTGTCCTCGAACTGTGGGGGGTTGGCCGAGCGCGCGACGAAGAGAGCGGTTCGGTCAATAACAGCTGAAGAGACACGTTAGAGGATGAATGCTTTCAGCGAATGAAGCACGCTTACATTTGATTTCTGGTGGAGGCAGAATGAGTCCACTGGCAAATCTGAGAGAAGGCTCTTTGGCTATGCCAGCGTCTCCGTTGAAGGGGATCCCGTTCAGTACGGGCATTGTCTGTGTCTCTACGGCCATCGTGTCCAACGCGGTCGTCGTCGTCGCTGTTGTTGTGGTCGTGGTCGTCGCCAAAGACGGTGAGGAAGTCGGGTGTGTCGGAGATTGAAATGACGATCGGCATCTCTCGGCATTATATTTCCGCTTTCGCTTTCTTGCCAACTGCAAGTCAAGGCGTACGACATGTTTGGCGCGTTCCGTCCAACGTCTGTCGCATTCGGCGGTCTCTTATGGTCAGTCAGATGCGTACTAGGTTGTCTAACACACTCAACCATTGACACAGGAAAACACCATGGAAGTTGTCAGTCACCCGCAAGGCGAATGCGCGTGCCCGCCTCAAGAGGGTCGACACCGTCATTGAAACTGTTCGTGCCAGCGGTATCCAGTGCAAAGCCTTGGTGAGCAAGCTACATTAGCTTCGGTCGACACATCTGACCACGAGAAATCGACCCAGGACCGCGCCTTACTCTTGCCCAAGGAGCACGAAATGGACCCAAAGAACAAATACACCGTCTTTAACAAAATGACCCGTGGGTATAGAAAGGGTATTCACAAAGTGCCAAAATGGACTAGGGCAAGTTCTTGTTCCACACTCTTGGAGTACTCTTCTCATCTTCTCCCCCCACAGCTGACACTAAGAGTAAACCCAAAAGGCTTTTAGATTCACAAGTCGTTATGGTACTTTTATCTACGTATTTTAACATCGCTTTACGCATACTCATCTTCCCGTGTCAAGTAGTTTGCCGCAGTAGGGTCGCCGGTGGATAATCGCTAGAAGAGCACAACATGTAATTCACCCTGCTTGATTCTCTCGAGAACCTTCGGGGCCCCAAGGACCAATTTGAATATCTCGTCCCGTGTTTCTGGGATATCAAACAGATTGCGCTTCTTCGTGTCCCGGAAGGAGACGTCGAGAATGATATGCGTCAGCTGCGATACCGATAATGCGTCTGGGAATGATTGGGAAACGATCAATTCCCGACTTGGCGTCGCTGTTCATCACTCACCTGTCTCACAAAGCAGTTTCCCGATTCTTCCTGGAGTACCAGCAGCGGAGCCAATCTTTGACCGTCTGAGATAAGAAACATGCTCTTCCAGCTTAAAGTGTTTTGCGAAAAGCTTAGCCACGTCTCCACCCTTATCGCCGCGCAGTCTCTTATCCTTGAGAACCCTGGTCACGTCGGCTACCCGGAGGGCTGCTCCGGCAATGAACAGCAAAGTCGGTGCACCTGGTGCCTTGGACCTCTGCAGGAGCCGCTTGTGCAGCATTGGAACAGCTACGCGGATGATTGATGGTTTATTGAAATGTTAGGGGAAGCAAATAAGCGTTGGAATACCTTGCACGATGAAATCAGCTAGATGATCCAACGATCTCGATTCCGTCCATTGCGTCGTGTCCATGATTGCTGTTTCTATCTACAGTTTAACTGAGAACACGGGGAACCATATGGGTCACAGGAACTTACCAGGTATACGCATGTCATCGAGCTCAAGTGCGGACAGCTTTGAAAAGGCCTTGGCTTGCATGGCCACCATATAGTCCGCAATCTTGAGAGGTGGTTCCGTGGCTATCGATGGTGCTTCGATGGCCTCTACTGTTTCTGCAAGTTTCCGCTTCTGATGACGGATTGTCGGTCACGATGTGGTTGAACACGGGAGAGTAGGAGTGACCTTTGCCCGTCTTTCCTTTTCTTTCTCTCTACGTTTCCTCTTTGCTGATTTGGCTTTATCCTCGGCAGGTGGTTCGTCCTGTTCTTCTTCGTCTGCACTGAGTAGGTCCTGTATATCATCGCCTGTGTCTGGCCGAGCGTCGAAGACGGTGTCCTCCTCTCCGGATGAAGCGACGAGCTCATCTGGGACGAAGTCGTCCTCCAGATCATCGCCGCGCTGGCCACTCATCTATGCGATGCAGAGTATCACCACTTGTGAGTACTACTAGTCCGGCGAGGTTGAATATTTTGTTTCCGCTCCCGGCCGGGTCGGGTCGGGTCTTGCCGTGTGGCACCGAAGAAGCCGAATAAAAATAAAAATAAAAAAATAAAAAGTCAAAAAAAAGTCAAACATTGGAAATAAGTGACATGACATGACAAGAAATGACATGACAAGAATGGAGGTCATATGTCTGCGCCAGGAGTAGCTGAGACCCGAACATGAGTCTAACACGCTCCCTTCTTGGCCACGACGCAGGGGAACACTGAAATGTCCCCCTGGTCAGCCCTTTTGCCTTTCCCTCTCTCTTGCATGCTCTCCTTTGTCTCCAAATTAACCCAGTCTATACTCCCTACTTCAACCCTAGTAATCCTCGCTCTACTCCCTTTCGCATTATTCCTCCTTATCTCCAGATCTCTCAAGCACCCGAATCGAGCTCGGGTCAAAGATCCTAAACCTTCCCCTTCGCCACAATCAAATATTCCCTCTAACCCACGGCAGGGCTCGCCCGAGATGCCCTCCATACTTTATCAACCACCTGACCATGTGTTCGAGGGCTTGAATGTCTCAACCTCTCACCTCGATCCGGAACAGTTCCCAAGCTCGCCCGAAATAGAGACGGCTTGTGTGAAGCAACCATACGATGCTTTCCTCGTCCTCGATGTCGAGGCAACGTGTTTCCAGGGTGCTGGCTTCGACTGGCCAAATGAGATCATCGTATGCCTCCTCTTTCATTTACTTTCTTACCTCTCGTTCCTGACCATATGGACATCAAGGAATGGCCAGTCTGTCTTCTCCGTTGGAAAGATAGATTTGCCAAGGGCAAAGCCGGTCGATTGGAGATTGTCGACGATTTTCGCAGCTTTGTCAAACCCACATGGAGACCCCAACTGACCCAGTTCTGTACAGATCTGACTGGAATAACTCAAGTCCGTCTTCGTCTTCTTCGTTCTCTCGGTCCCATCTCAGTTCATGTATAGGAACAAGTCGATTATGCGCCCGCTTTCCCCAAGGTCCTCAAGATGTTTACGAGATTCTTAGTCAAACATGGCCTAATCGATCCCAACGATGGCACACTCTTGCAGCGGTTCTGCTGGTGCAGTGATGGGCCATTCGACATACGGGATTTTGTAGTAAAGCAGTGCTTTATATCAAACGTTGGTCTTCTTGCAAACAAATACTCAAGTACCCACAAACGCCATATTTTGTTTGACAGATACCCATGCCGTTCTGGCTAAGAGGTGATGTTCTCGACGTACGAAAAGTCGTCTCCGTCTGGGCAGCGTCAGATGGAACAACTGGCGGTCAGCAAATCAGAGCAAAGGTATGTCTAAGCTCTGATACCAGTCCCCGAGCATTCTGTTGCTTAAATCCAATCAGCAGCTTGGTCATAGCCACCACTTCCGTTCACTGAACATACCACAGCAACTACGTGCACTTGGAATAGGTCCGTTTCAAGGGAGACAGCATTGTGGCATTGACGTCAGTGCAGATCATTTCGCCACTTGTATGCGATCACCGTGTTGACAGTATCACTTATTCTCCCGCGCGTTAAATTAGGACACCCGAAATATTGCACGCATCGTCATCGAGCTTGCCCGACGCGGAATCCGTTTGGAGCCAAATACATATATCAACCTCAACAGGCGATGGCGATGGATGGGAAGGCCTGGAGAAGTCCTGGAATACTGTCTGATCTAAACCCGTATTGACGACTGCATGATATACAAAGACTTTACGACCAACATATGTATCATCAACCACTTATTTATGTGTTTCGCACTGTTCGCGACGACTCTCCCGCCGTATTTTTGCTGGCTTCGAAGCACGCAGTCCCCTTCAAATATTGATGTGAAAACATTCATGAGACTTACCTTGAGACAACAGGTTGTCCCGATGGATCAATCGATCACCGACCATGGAGCACGTTGGATAGAATCGATACCGATGTTGACACGCAATATACAGCCTGAGATAGAGTGACAATACACTTTATATTACCATATATATATCATCCACCTTCCTCTACAAAGTCCCTGAGTTGCCTGAGCTGTGCAGAAACCTCCTCCTTAAACAATCCTATTTCGTTACTGTTCTTGGCGATTGCCCGAATGGTCTCATCTTTCAGTCGTGCGACCTTGGCAATTTGTTCGCGATAGCTAGAATTGTGGATTGAATGACAGAAGAATCGCGTTTGGGAACACGAGCTTACTCGAATTGCAGGGCCTGAAGACGCGATTTCACACCCATCCCACTCGATAATGCTGCGGTGCGTGCGTGTGCGAGTTCCCTCTCGAGGCGGGCAGCTTCGGCATTGCTAACCGTTGATTCCTGCTGGGACGCCTATCGCAGCAACGCAAACGGTTTGGTGTGCACGGAAAATGATGGAGCAAGTGACTTACATCTCGGAGGTCATCGGCTTGTTCATTCAACACCACTACCTTTTTTTCGACCTCTTGAACTTCCTCATCCACGTTTTCGCACTCCAATGTTAATTGGTCGAGTTCGTTATCCACCTTTATCCGCTCGCTTTCCACGTCGGCACGCTCAGTCCGTTTAGCTTCTGCCACCGTGCCAAGAGCCGGTTTGATCACTTTCCGGATGTCAGAGCCTGTGAGAACTTGCTGAGGATTAGAAGTCGCGGTGTTGAGTTGGAGCGTGAGGTCGACTCCCTGGAGGGGGGGAGGCATAGGGGGAAAGAGTCCGAGGGAGGAGAGAAGATTGGTGTACAAGTCTAGAGCCTCTTCTGCAGCGGCCCCACGATTCGTCATCAATACCTCCAAGGACATGACAGTTTTCTGGGCTTCCGAGAGTTTATGTTTGAGATCTTCAAGATTCCGAGCCAACGTATCGTGGTCGGTGTTCATGCGAGCAACTTCCTCGGGTGTTAGATTTTGCACTTTGACCACATCTGCTAGTTTCGTGTGCTCGCTTTTAAGCTGCTCCAAATTTGAAGCTAAAATACTAGAACATTAGGACATGTCATGGAATTTATATGCGGCGTACTTCGAATGCTAAGTTCAGCCTTCTCATGTGCGATAGTGTCAATTAAATGCTTCTTGCGAGATTCGAATCGTTGCAGAACGTCGTGGAACTTGGCCCTGTCACTGACGAGAAATCCAAGCGTTTTTTGCAACTTCTCGAGAGGAGCCTGCGCGAGCTTGAGATATAACTCGTCGTCAAATCGTGCTACGTACCGCAGATGAATGAAGTTGATCGTACTCTGCTTTGGTTCGGGCCAGGCGTTCCCTTTGCTCTTCAAGATCATTTACCACTCTTTCATTCTTTTTCGCTAGAATGAGGATGAGGCTCGATGTCAAAACAAAAACGACGGTCCAACCATAACGTGTTTCTAAAGCTCTGTCTTGCTCCTCAAAGATATCCGCACCGTGAAAGAATGCGACGTATGCTTCAGCGAAATAGTCAAAGGCTAGGGCTTGGTGATGTACTAAATCGTGGAATTCTTCTGGAATTCTTTCCATGACTTGTAGTGTAGGGTCGTCGGATTCGAGGTAATGTAGTCGGGCCTAACAAGTGACTGAGCGGACGAAGTCCTATATTGCAAGGAGAACTCACCTTGCCCATTTCTACCAACCAATGAAGCACAGCAAGCAAAGCAGGCCATGAATGCATACTACCGGGTGCAGCCAACCATTTATTGTCTATTTGAGAAGCGAACGGGTATCGAAGTGCTTTCAAAGCTGGTTGAAACTCGTCCTCGAAGCGCATCTTGGGGTCAAAGGGGTATGATGTGTCGATGATGTTAACGAGATGCTGGAACATCGCTCGGAAATCCTTTCCAGTAATACTCGTCAATGTTTGCATGGATATTTCGTAGTCGGTATTCTGAAGCCAGGAGAATATCTCCTGCCGCATTTTGGCTTGATACGAGCGCTCGCGAATTGGTCGAGGGTCCTTGAGTACTTGGCTCCCTGAGGGTGCAGGAAGAGCAGCAGCACCACCCCACATAGATCCACGACGCGTTGAGCTAGCGACAGTACAATCTCGGTTACAAATCGTAGAGTAATGGAAGCAAGTACCGTACTCACCTGTTGAGCGGTGTCCGACCATAGTTCGATTTAGTTGTGCTCTGGAGAAGCGGATTGACAGCTTGTGATCGGTATATTGACTGTCGTGGATTAGAGCTTGGGCCAGCAACAGAGGGGGGATATGGTGCACGTCCGGCAAGGCTCATACGCATTGAAGATGATGTGGGAGGCTTCTTGATGGTGGTAGGCAAAGGTAGACCAGAACGAGCATTTCCGTAGTTGTCCGCTGTGGGGTGCATCGTCGCAATGACCCGACACGGTCGTTGTTCAGCTCCGAGATATCAAACGCGACACGACTCACGTGATCCATACCTCCTAGTCGGAGTACGTTAGACTTATGGCGTTTACACCTTACAATTAGCATACGATGGCCTCGAGAAACCTCTTCGGTGGTGCAATCACAGCTACGCTGCCAACCCGCCTTGTAGATGCGTCGTATGTCATCGATTTCAATTGTGTGTGGTGATCTTGATCCTCATCCCGTGATCAGTGCATTGCGTCAAGTTCCGGATAATCAGGAAGTCTTTATGTATCCTGATTCAGGCGCTTCCATCATCATCGAAGTTCTTAAACGCGTATCGGAGGAGAGGGATGAGGAAGCAGTAAAGTAGATTTCGTTGTCCCTCCTCTTGTCTCGATGTTCAGCGATTCGTCGTCTCTTTCACAGGCTCATCTTCGAAGCATTAGCCCATGATAACGACGCGATCTCACGGACGATGCAAGACCCCGTTGTGAAAGATAACGTGGCTGAACTGCATGCCACCGTCCTGCGGGGAACTCAAAGCATCCGCAAATTTAATTCAAAAATTTCGGACGAGGTGGAGATATTGATGGCCCTCTTTCGTGTTAAATCCGAGCGGGCAAACGCCGACCTGGTGATATCTGTGAACATTCCCACCCACTCAGAAGACGGAAGTGCGGTAGGAGGGGATGCCATGGCCGCTATCTTAGCGGACTTCAACTCCCTAGTCCTCTCCTTTCGTATCGTCGATTACGGCCTATTCTGTTGATATTGCACATCACAGTCAAGCTGGCCAATTCCGCTCCCATCTCATGTCGATGTTCATCATATCGACTACCTGTGAACTTTTCCTTATTCAAAGGGTTCGAGTGTAGACCTACATGTCACGGTGAGTCCCACGAAGGCGCATGGTGCGTCTCGCCTGTCAGAACGTGGCGGTGTCAATGGTCTGGAACCTCCAGCGTGTGGAAGCCACAGATCTTGACTAGATAGCACCGTCTTCGGTGCAATTATACAGGAACGATTTTCGCTCGATTTTCTCATGAACGGTTCACGCTCGCGGCATCATTGATCACCTCCGCCTGCCTTTCGACTAATCATTACAACGTTTGAACAATCCCTGGTGTAGATCCCCGATTCCAGGGCTGTTCTCGTGTCCGCAGTCGCATTTGTAACACGTTTTCGATGCTTAGCGAGATCAATTAAGCAACGGACAGTATCCAAGCATCGCCCGGGCCCCTCTGGAGGTGCACTTGTTATGAAACACCGGCCGCTACATTGCATGGTGGGGCTCATGTTGCACTTGCAGTCGAAGTATTCGAGTGCCTACGAGCTGGAGGGTTTTCACTTCACCGTCGAAATTCAATTCTGGATATATCCGAGTAGCGATACAATGTGATCTGGAGAATAATAAATAATG
This sequence comes from Chalciporus piperatus, assembly GCA_038093975.1. Taxonomy (NCBI): domain Eukaryota; kingdom Fungi; phylum Basidiomycota; class Agaricomycetes; order Boletales; family Boletaceae; genus Chalciporus; species Chalciporus piperatus. Next base: position 145,306 of record JBBPTG010000002.1, read on the forward strand.
CACTGGACCCCAAAAGGCGACAGAAAACTGCTAGGCGTAGCCGGGTTCATCCAACTCCTGCTCTGCTTCAGGTTCTTCCTCAATGCGCTCACGGATACCAGTCTTCGCGGCATCCGCGGCAGCCTTGGCATCCTTCTTTCGTTTTGCCGATTCTTTGAGTTTTTCCCACCGTTCCCGGAAACGTGCAATCATGACTTTCTGTGAGACAATGAAATTTCAGACAATGAGAATATCTGTCAGAGCCACGGCCAACCTGTTTATCGTTATCTGTGCGTGCGACTCGAAGTTCTTCTTCTAGATCCCTGATCCGGCGTAAGAGCTGTGCCTCCCGATCACGCCCTGCATTGAGTGCTGCCATAGGAGCGGGGACGGCCGGTATGTTAATATTAAGAGCATTGAGATCAACCGTCGGTTGTTGGCCGCCTGGCCGCTGTAAGACGAGCGAAGCACCCATAGCGCGTTGTGCCTAAGACACATTGGTCAGTGTGCGTAGTGAGGTAGCCGCGGGGGGATCCCACCTGATGCCGCGCCAGCACTATACTATCCCGCAGCATTTGATCTTGTTCTTTTCGTAGTTGTATCACGCGCTCCGCCGTGGCGAGTCGTCTCTGAATCTCCCCTAACTCTTGTGTCAGGGAAACATTTTCTCGTCGCAAAGCCGACGGTTCCGACTCGGAGGGAATTAAACAGAAAGATTCTGATAGGTCGTCACCTTCATTCAACGGGAGGATTGTAACGAAAGTGATTTCGTTAGAGAACGAAAGGACATACCTTCGTCTACCAATACTTCCTCGTCCGTTTCTTCCAGAACTACATCTTGTCCTGCACCAATGGCATGAGTGGGGTTATTGATATGGACTTGGCAATGAAACATACTCGATTTTGATTTCCCATCTAGTCCCAGTTTCCGAGAAAACTTGGAAACAAACGGTTCATCAGTGTCACTACTTGAGCTACCATCTCGTTGCAACCCCTTCTTTCCCAAAAAGCTGGGCTCTGTTCCGAGGGGAGCGGTAGTGAAGGCGACAGGCTGGGAAAGATTGTCCATCATCCCTTCCATGATTCTCCAAAAGTTATTGAAAGCGTCACCCGGATCAGACTGTTCCCGGAGCGGATGTAATGATCATCTGTTTCAGACAAGACGTAGAGCGAGATCTGACGTACCCGTTGCCCAAGGACCATGAACGATTCGTCGACGTTGTTTTGCGAGTCCATCAGTCGTAAGGAACCGGTTGAAAGCAGTGGAGGGGATGGAGCTGGATGGACGGCATGGGGTACTCCACTTGGCCCTGAAGCACTCCGTTCGGCTCGCATCTGAGCAGACGATGTCTTCTGTGGCAGAGTCGGATCTTTCTTCTCTTCTCTTAGTTTAGAAATCCTTCGCTCGAGATCTTTCGCCGCCTTATTGTGGTCATTGTACAACATATGAAGGGTTCGCTTTGTCTGCAAGGATGAATCGCTAAGGGGCACAGCATGACAAGTTGAAGGGAAGTACGTTGCTATTGCTCGATTTCTCTTCGCATAACAGAAAGGCCCTTGCAGCCTTTGTGTGTTCTTCTGCGGCTGGGATCAACAGCCCTTCATTGAGGAAATCTTCGGCATTCGCAGCGTGTTGGTGTGCCTATAGAACTTGCCACCTGAGTAATGGGCATGGTCCACCGCGATGGAACTCACGAGGTGCAAAGGTGAGTCTACTGCAGACATGGCTTCTGCGCTTACTACAAGGATGTAGAGGGGATTCGTGCAAGGGATATGGCAGGTGTGTTCATTGAGTGGCTGGTTGTTCTCGGCCCAATGTGACCTAATGCAGCATCCTTTTTGGGAGAGCCACTCAAAAGTCACATCAAGCTTGCTCAAGTACATGAACCAAGTCAAATGGATTGGACCTCCCAATGCCTCGGATGGAAGCTCTGGAGCTCCATAACCTGTGAGATCCATTTACAATATATCTTGTACCCTCCAAATTCTAACTGGGTTAAAGACTTCTAGTGCCGACTTCCCTAGGAACGGTCTCAGTCCGATGAAACAAGCTTCCTGTCTCCGTTTACCGTTAGTCCGGCGCAGGAAAAGGTTGGTGGTCTATTATATCCCTGTCAATGGCACACGTCGGTGCCCTTGTCTCGATTAGTTATGATCGCCTCACGGAGGCTCAGAGTTGTTATGCCAGTGTTCTTCTCCCAGGATTGCATCGACATCAAGCCTGCGCACGCGACAGAAGGATAGATCTATCAGGCGCGCTTAAACGTAGTAGCGGAGACTCGGAGACTCGGTTCGGGGACGGAAGACTGACGGAAGACATCTGTTTTACTCCCGAACTCCAAGTGACCAGATCTAACCCAAGATTCGGGATGGGCGCGACATGCCATATCCCGGTCGAGCCAGCGCATTGAGTGTCAGACACACAAGTTTCACTCATACCGGCCGCCAGTCATGACGAGCGTGGCTAGCGCGGTTGGTACTTGCCCCCCCCGCTACCATGTTCAAGAAAAGTTTTGATGGAGCTGTGGTGAATCATTGGCCTCGTACGATTAGATCCATACCTACTGCTAGTAGACTCGAGGTAGAACAAGACTTGAGCTTGATGCCGAATATGCCGAATGACACACTGCGGGCGGTGTCTGAAAACGGGCGCCGTTCTGTCCTCGCCGTTGTTGTTGTCCTCCTCGTCGTCAACATCCAACGACATCAATTTCACGATCGCCAGAGACCCATTTACTGAGGACAGGCTATCTGCATCGAGCTAGACTCAAGACTTTGTTCAATCCGATGTCGACACCAGCACATCTGTCAGTACCCACCTTGCATCTCACACTCATCACTCCACTCATATCCACACAGCAGGAAGAAAATCAGAGTAACGGGTATGTTCTCTCGCTCGTTACAGGCATTCATGATCATGTGAACACTGACCATGCATCAGTCGTTGCCGCCGACGGTTTATCGAAGCGGGATGTCTTCCGTCTTCCAGACCCTTTTGCAGTCATTACCGTCGATGCGGAGCAAACACATACCACGAGCGTGATCAAGAGGACTCTCAATCCTTACTGGAATGAGAGCTTTGACATGTTAGTAGCACCCTTTCCACACCATACTCTTCTCACCTCTCGTGAGTACAGCACCGTCAAGGATTCCTCGGTCGTTGCCGTCCAGATATTTGACCAGCGCAAGTTTAAAAGACGTGACCAAGGTTTCCTTGGAGTGGTCAATGTCAGAGTCAGCGATGTCCTTGATCTTGAATTGGGCGGCCACGGTAAGCGCCCGTCGTCGAGTTTCTCCCTATCTTGGAAGAACTCAGCTCTGTCTAGAAATGCTAACGTTGGATCTGAAAAAATCCAACGATAACCTTGTTGTGCATGGAAAGCTCATCATATATTTGTCCACCAACGTCAACCAACCTATATCCAATCCCGGTCCCTCGCAGGTGCAGGGTGTCACCACAGCACTGGCTGACATGGGCATGAACGAATCCAGTCTTTCACTCTCACCTGGTGGCGTTGGTGCCTCAGGTAGTGCCTTGTCTCGAACTCCGAGCTCACATGCAGTAGAGGCCGCAGCGACTCCCCTGTCAAATTCCCATACTGCAACTGCCGCGTCCGGTCATACTGACCAGGATCAATCACCCTCTCAATCCTCGAACCGTCCTGTCAGTTCCGCTGGTGCAGGAGCGCTTGCTGCTGCTCAGCAGGCTAACGCTGCAGTTTCTGCCGCAGCTTCAGGAGCATCGGCGGCTAACCAACAAAGAAACTTTAACCCTACTGTCGACCAATATGGTCCACTGCCTCTTGGGTGGGAACGTCGTTTGGATCCATTAGGCCGAACTTACTACGTGGATCACAACACTCGAACCACCACCTGGAACAGGCCATCCGCCAATCAAGCCGTGAATGCTAATAACCAGGACAGCGAGACAAATGCAGCTAGGGATCAGCACTCCCGTCGTGTTCTAGCGGATGACATGGTGGACGCCAACTCACAGTCGAACGTCCAGCGTCCCACCTCCGCCAATCCTCCGCCTCCGCCTCATAACACTTCATCAGCTGCAATTGGGGCAACCAGTCACACAACTACCGCCGTTACCGGTACTCTTCCAGCTGGATGGGAGGAGAGGTACACTCCTGAAGGCCGACCTTACTTTGTCGATCACAACACCCGCACAACTACATGGGTTGACCCTCGTCGGCAGACGATCATTCGTGTCATGGGGCCCAGCAGCCAAAACACTGCTCTGCAGCCTCAAGCTTTCTCCCAGCTTGGACCATTGCCCTCTGGATGGGAGATGCGCCTTACCGCCACTGCACGCGTGTACTTTGTCGATCACAACACAAAGACCACGACTTGGGACGATCCTCGTCTTCCATCTACATTGGACACGAATGTGCCACAGTACAAACGCGATTTCCGAAGGAAGCTTATCTATTTCCGTAGCCAACCGGCTATGCGTGCACAGCCTGGTAACTGCCAGATCAAAGTCAGGCGAAATCACATCTTCCAGGACAGTTATGCAGAAATCATGAGGCAGACTTCCAACGACCTGAAGAAGCGCCTAATGATCAAGTTCGATGGCGAGGATGGTTTAGACTATGGAGGTCTTTCCAGGTGCGTAGTAATCGTCGGAAATAGGTCGCAGACTCATAGTTTCACAGAGAATTCTTCTTCCTTCTCTCGCATGAGATGTTCAACCCATTCTATTGTCTATTTGAGTATTCTGCCCACGACAACTACACCCTGCAGATTAACCCCGCGTCTGGTGTCAACCCCGAACACTTGAATTACTTCAAGTTCATCGGACGATGTCTTGGTCTGGCTATCTTCCACCGACGATTCCTCGATGCATACTTCATTGTCAGCTTCTACAAGATGATCTTGAGGAAAAAGGTCACGCTATCGGACCTGGAGTCTGTTGACGCAGAGCTCCATCGTGGTCTTACCTGGATGCTGTAGGTCTCCAGATCTCCTCCGTCATCGGTACTAATTCTTGGCGCAGTGAGAACGACATAAAGGATGTTATTGATGAGACGTTCACCACGACCGAAGAGCGGTTTGGAGAGCTCGTTACCATCGAGCTGAAACCCGGAGGCGGAGATGTTCCTGTGACAGATGAGAATAAGAAGGAATACGTCGACGCCGTGGTCGACTATCGTATCTCCAAACGGATCAAGGAGCAATTTGAAGCCTTCATGTCGGGCTTCAGCGAGTTGATCCCTCAGGAACTCATCACCGTTTTCGATGAACGCGAGCTTGAACTGCTGATTGGTGGCATGTCTGAGATCGATGTGTAAGTTTCCGCGACGCTATTGTGGGATCAGTGCTAAACGAGCCCGTCTTCAGTGATGATTGGACTAAGCACACGGATTACCGAGGTTACGAGGTCAATGACGAGGTCATCCAATGGTTCTGGAAGTGTATCCGCGGTTGGCCTTCCGAACGCAAATCCCGTCTGTTGCAATTTGCGACGGGTACCTCACGTATTCCCGTTAATGGTTTCAAGGATCTCCAAGGCTCTGATGGCCCTAGACGATTCACGATCGAGAAATCGGGTGATCCGTCACAGTTACCGAAGAGTCATACATGTTTCAACCGAATTGATCTGCCGCCTTACAAGGATTATGCGAGCTTGGAACACAAGCTTACGCTTGCTGTAGAGTGAGTCTTTTCGTGTCGACAGTCGGTCGGGTCGTTGACGAATTTACTTTTCCCCAGGGAAACCGTTGGATTTGGCCAGGAATAAGCTGTATAGAACCGGAGAAACATACTATTTACCCCCCTCCCCACTTGCCTTTTCCCTCACCTTTTCATTTTCCCCCCTTTATGACTGAATGACATCCTATCTCTTTTGTAATCTTATAGGGACGTATTTGTTTGGAACCCAACAGGTTCATGATCCCCTTTCGGCGTTGATTCTGGTGTACAGAGATTTATCGATTATCGCTCATGTTTTTACGCGCAAAGCAAACACGTTGGTATATAAGAACCCGTAACGATACACTATCTACAGTAGAAACGAATGTGAGGGAAACGTCCAATACCCATCTCATCGTTTCTCAAACGCGAACCCAATGTAAATGTCTGGCGCACCGTGCATCAGCATCCCCGCGGTATATAAGGCGTAGATGAGTGAAATGACTCACTGGCAGCTTCCCATTGATCCTCGTTCATCGAGCTCTCGCCATTCGCGTCCACGACCTTCATGCGAAGCATGAGATCCTTGAACTCTTCTCGCTCGGAGTGTTCTGCAAAGATTTCATGAAATTCTTCCTTGTAGATTGGGTGGAGCGAATATTCCGCGGCGAGACTACAGCAAAAAAAAAGAATATCAGAAAATCGACCGACCGGTCATCCGACTGCATCCAATTCGAAAGCGGAAGAAGATTTGAGGGTGGCAAGTGCGAACATCTTTCGAGGGGGGTGAAGCAGACCCCACGGAAGTCGTTTACAATTACACGACGCGGAGGGGTACGACCCATGACAGACTGGGGAAACCTACCCTACGAAATTATCCCAGTCGACAATATATTCTGGTACATCTTCGACCGCATCCTTGAGGAAAAAGTAATAGCGATGTCCAAATAACGGACGAGATTGTCGATCTTCAAAGCGGATTCGGTAAACTGAGTTGCCAAAGGAAAGATCAGTTGCGGAAGGAGGTAATGCGTCCAGCCGTTCCCTGAGAGCTGAGTTATCCTTCCGGCAGGCAATCGAGTAAGAACGATGCATACAGTAGTTGATCGGCATTTGGGATAGTACCGAGATATACCCCACCCTTGCGGAGATATTGGCTCACGTTACTGAGCATGCAACGCGCTTTTTGTGACGTCTCGAAAGCATAGTGCATACAGAATTGCATAGAGACCACGTCGAAAGGCTGGGAAAGCCGTTCCGGCGGGAAAGCGCTGGATATAGGCTTGGTATAGCAATCGATTGCAGCGAACGCAGCGTCAAAGCGCGGTGGACGCATCGTCTGCCATCTTTCGCGAGCTTGATTGACAGACACATCAGCAATATCTGTAAGAGTTATTTGCACGCTATGAGCGAGCCCAAACAGAAACTGGTCGTGACCCACCAGCACAGACCAGTTCTTTTATCCGCGCTTTTGCCCATTTCGTTAGGTCACCGCCCTTGCCACAACCTAGGTCAAGAACTTTACCACGTCCTCTATTTGGCCCTGAGGACTGGGATACCACAGAGGAAGAGAGGGCTGGGTGAGCAAAGCGAGTGATGAGGACTGATTTCACCCAATTATTGAAATTTTTGAGGCCGATGATGGGAGAATCCATGCGTTGTTTCACGCCGACTTCGGGACGCATGTTATCTGCAGAAGCAGAGACGGTACCAAGTCAGAAATACCACGGGCGAGATACACAGGAAACCTTACAGTGGTCGACGACTTTTTCCACGTCTCCCGCATGTCGCTTGGTAGGTGGACCATCACTCGGAGACGTGCTACGATCTCGTTTACGCTTGTTGAGGAGGAGCTGCGCTCCGGTGCCACGATAGTGTCGGTACAACTCCATCTCTTGCGGAGTCATTGGGACAAGGACGGAGCCTGCGGGTGTTTTACGGTGACGCGGGTGGTAGGGGATATTTGAGAGGGGAGGGGGAGGGGGAGGCATGGATGAGGGTGATGCGGTACGGTGAGCGATAAACGGGGGATGATCTGAAGAAGCAGAGGATATTCGGGGGGAAGGAGGGAATATACGGGAGGAGGAAGAGGCAGATAGGGAAGCTGTGTCGGGCTGCTGGGCTTGGAAGGGTGTGCGAGATGAAAGCGTTGGCGGGTTCTGGCGTGAGAAATAGTGCGTCTGTCCATCCTCTGAATATGTGTCCTCGCGGGGGATATCGAGAGCCGGGAGATTGCTCCGCCGCCGCAGGGAGGGTGCACCAGCCAACCTGTCCGCATCCCCGTTTGAAGCGGTCAGTGGCGAGGCGGAAAGAGGAGATTGGGTGTCGTTGGCAAGCAGTAAATGCGATAAGCTGGACGGTCTCGCCGAAGCCGGTCCAGGGGTGCGTGGCTCTTGAGGTTCCGAGTTGAGTAAGACTGCCAAATCTGTGGCCCGACGAGCAATGGTTGGGCTGTTGGTCGCTCGCGAGGAAGATGGACGGGATGAGGAGGGGGAGGGGGAGGGTAGGTCGGTGTCGTGGGGGTGAGTTGGGAGTTGTTTTAGCTGAGAAATTGGGGAGTTGAGGGCTGCATCTCTGACTGGGTCGAAGGCTGGCATCTCGAACGTTAAGTATGACTGTCATGATCATACAATTCACTCCATGTATTCAAGCATTACGTAATCGTGGCGTCTTTATACTACTCTGAGGTCCTTCCCTTCTCAAGCCATCCCGATATGTCACCCGTAGAACGCTGGATGCGCTTTCAGCCTCACTGCCAGTGCTCACTCGCCAACCAAAGACTCACCTCGATCCAGGAAACCGAAGCCCGTAGAGTATCCAACGACTGGGAAAGGGCAAGGTGGTATCGTGACGTATCTCGGTTCTACCTCTACACTCAGCACTGAGCCACAAACGAAGCGGTGCACATACCTCGAAGAATTGTTTGATAGTCTTGATGTCGTCTTCCGTGCTCATGTTGCCGAATGCAGCCTACCAAAAGGTCATACGTTGGAATTGCTCACACACCGAGTGACCCACCGATATAACACTCTTGAACGAAAAGTTGCCCTTGTACCGCTCCTCAAGCTGTTCAAAACTCATCAGCCACGCTCAGATCGACCACATACGAACTTACTGTGGCAAAGTTGTCCATGACAAATTTGGCAGAGCTTCGTCGTGTGCCATAGTTCATCTGTTGTCCGGAGAAGAAATAGACCAGATCCTGGTTGCGGGCTTTGTGAAGGATGAACTGGTCGGTGTCGGCGTTGCATGACTTGTCCTTGCTTGCGCACATCGCATACCTGCATACAATGCCGCGTGAATACACCGCATAATGGATCGATCAAGGGCACTTGCATTGCGGAGATACCAACTGAAGGCAACGTTGTTCCATCCTCGTAAAGTGCTTTGACGAAGTTGTACTCCTCAACTCCACCGTATTTCACGGCCTACAGTAGTCAACGAACAATTCGGACAGTACTTGAAAAACGTTCACTCACAGTGATCGCTGTTGTCCTGAACAAATCCGCAGGGATCTTGGATTCATCCTTGGTCTCCATGTATGCTTTGAACATCCCTTTCAGCGTATTAACAACACTTGTCCATGTTAGCTCAACCCGCCGACGCATACATGCATGAACTTACTCGGGGTCCTCAGCTGCAGCGGCCTGATTAATAGCCTTAGTCCTTAGTTGCGAAATGTCCACAGGCTCGGAGGGTGAATAGACATAGCCAAGCCGGTCAACGATCGGTTTGAAAAGCTCCTACCCGGATTGGTCAGCTCCAATAAGGAAGCACGATCAAAATCATGGAACTTGCCCCTCTAAATCCATTCAAACCTCGAACGATTTCCTTGTTTTCCCACCACGTCGAGATGAGGAGACCCAAGTTTTCTGCAATACTGTCCCAAACAAGGACTGTCACAATCCGCCAACTGAGTCAAAGAGACCCCAAGTTCAAGAGCACTGAAATACTCACACTCGCGCTCGTTCTTGAAAATATCAACCACTGTGAGTGCACTGCTCACAGTAGCATGTCCAGACTTGGCGAGTGCCATAGCATCATGAACCAGCCCAATCCGGTCACTCAGGGAGAAGATGCTGTCGTCCCCAGCTGCTTCCCACGCGATTCGCCTCAGCCGCTCTTCAGAGTACAGAACCCTGTCTGTTTATTTGTCAGTCCGATAATCAAGGATACAAAAAGAAAGAGGCACGGACAAACGCCATACGTCCCCGCATTCAGCTTGTATGGTTTGCTGGTGTCAATCGCAAGAGTGGCATCCCGGGTAGATAACACCGCTGTGTTATCAATTGATGGTTTCCCAACCGCATCTGCGGTCACAACAGCGAGAGGGATAGTCCTATGCACAGGCGAAGTGTTGGTAAGCACACCAGATCATGGGGTAGAAGCAACAAGCCGAACCAAAGGGTCTGGTTATCCTTTTCTTCGGCGGGGCCAGTTTCGAGGAAGCGGTCTTGGCGTACTGTGATACCATGCTTCGTTTCACTTACAGTTATGACGGGGAATCCCATCTGTACTGTGTCAGCGGTTTGTGGCGACGAAATGGGGTAGCCAAAGAGTACCTTCATGATCCAGTTGTCCATCATTTCTGGAATGTTGACATTTACGCCACCGGGGACATTGGTAGCTTTGTTGATACCTTCCCAAAGGTCCTTCGTGACAGTGTTCCCGTAAAGATGGTTCTTGAGATAGATCGACACGCCTTTGAGGAAACGCTCCTGGCCAACGAAGTTGCACAACATCCGGAGAACTTGTTGATTCTATCGTCAGATCCTCATAAATGGCATATCCACTGTATTCATACATACCGGATGCTGCCTTGGCATATGAGAGCGAATCGAAAATCTAGATGGACACCGTCGATTCCCTGCTAGTGGTCCTTGCATGCTTAGAATGCTTACCTGATTAATCTGATTTGCGTCGGGGCAGCGAACCTCGATGGGATGGGAGGACAACTTGGAGTCAAGATCGAGGGCGTCATTCAGGTGCTCAGTAATGAATTTAGAGTCGACCTTCCACTCAGGGTAAACCCTAAAGCGAGATCAGATGGAAAATAACATCTAGGCGGGGTCACCTTACTTATCTAAGTACGATACCAAGGTCAGAAAAGTATAAACCGAGGACACCGCACGTACCGACAATGATAACTTCGCCCATCTTGGATCCAGTGTGAAGATTGTGGTGTCTGAATGTGGGAAATGTCTGCGCACCAGAGTTGCAAACCCTTCATTCAAGTACAAGTAATCCCACCACTCCATCGTGGCGATGTCACCAAACCTTCCGGTAGGAATTCACCAGAGTATCCGATGTCAGACAGGATGAACTTACCACATGTGAGCAACTTCATGCGATTGGAAGACGGTGATACGTTGCATTGTCGCCATATCAGGTCGTTCAGGATTCATGAGGAATGCGCTCGTGCGTCCTGTGATAAGCCCCTACCAATCGCTGTAAGTTTACGACTGGGCAAATCATATAAGTTATTACCCAGTTCTCCATGGCGCCGGCATCGAAGTCGTGGGCCTTCAAACCAACATTCGTCATTATTCAAAATTGCCAATATGCTTTCTTACCACCAAGGTATCCAGTTTCGGCAGGGGATACTCAATGTCGAAAATCTGTTCGTAGAGAGGAAGTACTTTCGCCTTGACGTCGAGCGCATACTGAGCCTGAGCGATGACATCCGGAGTCCCTAATAACGTTCAATCAATTGATGTCATTTGCAACTGCGAGCACGCTTACCGTAAATACGGAGAGGTCGAATCTTTCCCGACAGCGGACTGTTGTATGAGCTCTCCAAATGAACGAATCCTCCGTTGGCATATGCGACAAGGTATGTCGACATCTACCGTCCAGTGTTAGTCCGTCTTCAAGATGTGCCGCCCGGGCTAACAAACTCACGAGAGGAGTTGTATGGAACTTGGTGATCTTCCATTTATCGTTTGCTTCCTCCTCGGTGCTCAGAGTCGCAAACAGCGTCGCCAGAGCCGCATCATCACTCTTGTCTCCTTCGGGGTTGTAGATCTCTTCGGAAGCTACGGACATGTTGCTCAAGTTGACAGTATTTTCACGAGATATCATGGTGATTGCGAACGACGCTTTGAGTAGGGGCTCATCCCAGGATGGAAATGCGCGCCGGGCAGCAGTAGGCTTGGATGACGACACTCGAATGGAGGGCTCATATTACAGCAACAGAACTGAACATACCTCAAATTGAGTGAGAGTGTATGCCTTCTTCTCGCCAGCACTCTCATACGTAGACTTGTAGTACCCCATCATCGAACCTGTCAGGTTTCCCGAGAAGGCGATAGACAGTGTTGCCGTGGAGTTTGCGGGGAGGGCTGTGGGGAAACTTAGGGTGCCCCGCTCTGCCTCGGAATCAAACGTCCGTGCCGTATCGATCTGCTGTGTCTTGAGTTCATGGGAGTAAAGTGATACGTCTGATAGCTCCAGATCGGCTACGTTGAATACAAGCGCAGAAGTCTCTTGCTTGACCTCCAAACTAGTAAATGTATTGGAGCGATCGGTTTACTGAAACGGACGCGCGTCCTTACCTGATCTTGACAAGCCCTTCGAAGGTCTCCTTCTTGAGATCTGTCTTAATGGTGAGATCATAGTGAGTTGGCTGAACGTCTGTGGGCAAACGAAAATTGCCGGTTGTGACTTGGTTTCCGCTGCTCATCCTGGATGAGCGAGAGCACGTCCTAGTAGTGATGAAGCTTCCGGAGAGTCGTATTGATATCGGGTCGGAACGACCACGGCGGGCTATGACAGCCGAATGTTGTCTGCAGAATGCCCCAAGAAAGGTCGTCTGACCCACGCGCAGTAGGAATGATGCCATATCTGATATCACCGCGTGGGCTACTTCCTATCTTGATTCTAACGTCGACTTTTAGCAAGTTGAGTTGAAGACTCCAAGTTGTCTCAATAGCAGAAACATGCACACGAGGAAACACAAACACCGGCAATACAGCTGATTACACACGTAACGCACACCAACAAAACATACATGCACAAGGTCGCAAGGTCTCGAACAATCGAAGCGTCAAACATTCAGGCGACCACGGGTAAAGACCGGTTTCAGGGCTGACAAGGATTTCGGTAGTAGCTCTTGCGCGTTTTGATCGTGTTCCTTCAAGACATTTTGGAAGTGTACCAAGATACTTTCGTTGCAGTCGATCAGGTCTTCCCAGCCGCGAGTAATAGCCTTGGCATTTTCGTGGTAGGCTTCCTCGAGGCCTACTAACCCATTGAAATACTTTGCGCTACGAAGATCATATGAGAGGGTGCATCGAAAACAAAGCGAAACGTTTCACTGGTCGATAGCCATGTGCTGCAGTTCATCCAAGACTTGCTGGACAAGTGCGTCTCGACCCTTGCGAACATCCTTCCTGACTTTCTCGAATCTATTTGAGACGCCTTTGATGATTTCCTGAGGATTAGATCAGTTATAACAAGAGACGCTTTCAATGAACATGAAACTACCGCTTGTATATCATTGAGCACCTATGAATCCGGGTGAAACGTAGGAATGGGAGGAGTCGAGAATCACTCACGTCTACGATATCTTGAATTTCAACTTGGTCGGATGTCGGGGAGCTCATGGTTTTTGCACGGAATTTGGTTTTCGGTGGGCTTGGGTTACTTTGAATGCTGTACGGAAGACGTTTCTTGCCGTGGAGTAACTTCGACTTTGAGAGTATCTCCCAAGATAACGCTTGATCGAATGGCTCATTTTTGATGTTTTCAAAGGCCGTTGGAATTATCAGGGGAGAAAGGACATCGCTCTCTGGAGACGGTAAGCGACCAGTAGAAGTAGGGGAACCCTTGGTTGGCGTTTCCGTCTGGCCGGAGCGAATAACCGGCAGTGACGTGTTGACCCGTGGCTCGCTTTCGAGTTCGCTGTCCAGCATATAATGGATGGGAGATGCAAATGTAACACTTCGGCCTTTGTTCTGATGCGAAGGGGTAATCGTTCGAAGCTCCTCGGAGAGCTGCTTTGTGGGGGTAAATTCTGGCTGGTCAGGGGAAACACGGACGTTCGCCTTGCGTGAACCTCTCTTTTGTTGGATTGGAGACTCGTCGAGAGTGAGATCAATGGTGACAACCTCTTTTCGAGGTGTCGACTCCATAGGTCTGAATGGCTGGACTTCACGTCAGAATTCGAGCTCGTAACCCAAACCGGACCAGTCACCTCTGAGGAATCCTCACTTCCCTTGAGGGAGACCGAGTATTCGATCACATCCTCGGGCTCATGAACATCGCTCTCAACGGGGGAGAGGCCAGGCGCGAGATCAGTCTCATCCGTACTCTTTCCAGCCTTGATCGGGAACCCTTCTCCGTGTTGAGCGTTCGAAACTGCAGGGCGAACGAAGTCCTCCCACGGTGCCTTCGACAATTTAGCACTGGGACCACTCATTTCATGAGGTCGGATGCTGCAAGGCTACGGTGATAATTCAGAGCCGTCAGCTGCCAGTCGGGAGACCGGACTGACCTGCGGAATCTCTTGAGCTACGTGGTTCATTGGAGCCATATCCTCAACGACCCTCGTCTTCGCCTGCTATCAAACAGTGCGTTTCAACCCTGCAGTTGTATGCGACTGCGGGAGTTTAGTGGTGGCTCACCGTACTACCTTGGGTTGTTTCACCGATGCGAAGGGATTCTATGATCGTCGGGGCCGATATGGGGACTGAACTGTCAACTGGCGGAGTGCCAGGACTTATCTGATCACTGGAGTCCGGCAAAGAAACATCGTCTGACTTGTTCGTATCAGTAGTGGGAGACGGCCGAGCGCCTGATTGTTTTCCCTTTCTGATCTTGCCACGCGTGGCTTTAGTCTGAGGTCCAGTTGTTGCTGTGGTCCGCTTCTCCTTGATCCTTTCTGACCTACGCGTGCTAGCTCGGGTTGGCGTAGATTTCTTTAAGAGGTCGTCCAAGCCCGAGATCAGTGGATCCACAGCGGGAGCGGGTGCACTGGCCTTCTTCCTTGAGTATCTCTTCGCCCTCGGCGCCACAGTATTAGCAACGGGATCCGTGGGGGCCGATCGTTCTTCGATCGTGTCATTATCCCCCATCTTCGCTCTACGGATCCTCTTGTGGGGAGGAGCGGATGCCTCAGCTTCGAGTGAGGTAGGCTTAGTCTCTCTCTTTCGACGGCTTCCCGCAATCTTCGGCGGCGGACTCCTATCTTGGAGACTGGCGCACTCCGCGATTCCCATATCGGTGATAATAGACTCTGCTGGCGCCTTCCTGACCGATTCGTCGGTTGAGTTTCCGTCGCGGAGCGTATCGTCTTTGACGCCTAACACCTTTGAGATGTTTTTACGGATGACTGGGGGGTCTCGAGAAACAGGAGGCTGGCTTCCAAAAACGTCCGTGTCGACTATGGGGCCAGCATCCGATGAGGGTGGGGAAACATCGACCCGTGTGCTGGACGACCAATCGATTTCTGGCGATTCGGAAGGGAGCACCGGTTTCTCGTTTTCCACTGGGCTCCAGGCGGAATCTTGAGGCTTCAACGTAAGTTCTGGGGATTTCTCGCTTCCCGGGACGGAATCCTTTGATTTTCGATCCAACTCGCCGATCCGCCTGCGCTTGGTGGTACCTTGTTTTCCTTTCGGGTCACGTTTGCGGGAGGCAGAAATCGAAGTTGTCGCGCGATTCTTGCTCGTATCAATCTCTGGTTCGAATTCGGAAATGTCAGAGCATGCATCCTTGTCGCCTGGTGCTTTCGTGACTGTCGCCAGTTCCCCGTGGTGGTGAGGAGGAGGAAGCTGGGTCGACACCGATAACTCGCTTTTGAGCGCAATGGTAGGTTTGATCTCTCTAAGTGTGGGTGGCTGGGTAATAGCCTCTGGGTCCGAGAGGAGTGCAGATATCTCCTTTCCATGCTGAAGTCCCGGAAACCCTTCGGACGTCGTCGAGTCATCGATATTGGTATTGTAGACTAAATAAAGTGATTAGTCGCGAGGGACAAACAATCTCCTGAGTACGATCACCTTGGTTGACGAGCTGGACTTTATCCTCAAAACTCGAGCTAGGCGCTAAGGAAATATCGTCCCCAAACTTGACACCCGAGCCGAGCGAAATGCTCTTGGACCGTTTCACTGTCTTTTTCGGCGGATTGGTAAAGTGTAGCTTTCCCTATTACTGGTCAATAGGCGGATGGACTGGAAAATAAGAGCACCTACCACACCACGCCGTCGCAGCGCCTCCATGAATCTGCTCATGGAATCACTTTGCAGCATAAACTTTGCATACAAATGACTTCCGCTGAGTGATTTCATCTCGTTATCAGCAACAAGCGGGGGAGATGTTAGATCAATGGTTATCAACGCCTTTACGGTGGGAAGTGCTCCACGGGAATAGTCGATGGTTACTGTGCGAATATGAGCGTAGGGCACTTGTAGGCTCTCGCAGGGATCGTCCTATTACAGTACGAGCATAAGAAGGATAAGATGAGAAGTATCGAGTGAAGCGTAACCAACGTTTTCGGTGACGACATTGACAAGGAACGCTTGTTTATCCATGACAATCCTATCGGTAGCAAGTGGCTGGAGGAAGACGCGTCCACAAACGTCTATTTCATCGATGGGAAACGGTTGTGGACTGGAATAGACTCTTTAGCGGTGTTAAAGTTTCCTTGGTTGACCCACTGACTAGGTGATGTCACTTCTCGCGAGAGCATCGATAATTTGAGCCGCAACGTCATCCCAGAGTGTACCAGATGTCTTCTGTACGATATCGACTAGTTCCGCGCTACATTTGAACAGCTTTGGGGAGCCCAGAACCGCTTTCACAAATTTGATTCTTTGGAATTTTCCCTGCGAAGTGTTGTGGATAGGAGGTAGAAGTCTAGCAAAAAGGTTCAATAGCGCCTCGGCGAGTAGGTAATCTAGTGAAGGAGAGTTGTAAGCACAACCGTATCATCGGCAAAGGGGTGGAACGACCTTTAGTTCTGGATATTGCAGCCCCAAGCCGCTCACTGTTGACCAGACGTTCAGCTCCGGGGTACCCATAGCGATAAGAATATAGAGATTACCCCCCCAAAACCGCCTTGTCGCGGAGCGCGGACTGGATAGTGGGCTGCCTGATGGCAATTTCCGTCAAAGCATTGAATGCCTGAAAACAAACTGTTCGAGACCAAGAGGCGACGGCGCATATATGCGATCGTAAACAGGAAATTTTCACGCACGGATAAGCTGAGGGGTATGCTGGGTGTTGGGAGTCCACGGGAGGAGTCCGAGAAGAAGAAATCACAGATAATACGACATAGACTTTCCCAAGTTGTGATCTCGAACTCATCATGGCCTAGCGATCGTGAGTATGATCTCCAGGAAAATAATGGATGTACGCACTGTCGTCTTTCTGCTCCAAGAAATCCTGTGAGGAGCGTCCACGTCAGTGGTTGCTGTCAGCGGCGCTTTTTCAAACGTCTTACAAGCACTCCGGACAAGATGATTGATGCGGTTGCATCCCATGCTTCAGACAACTTTTCTTCTGAATTGGACGATGCATCGCACAACTTGTCCAGGACTGCAGAAAGGAGAGAGGAAGAGAGTTGCAATGTAGGCTGTAGACAAGCACCATATAATGGAAGCAGCGGCTGGCGGAGCACGGAGCGAAGCTTGTTTATCATCTGAACGGTGGGAGACGACGAATTCTGAGGAGAGGATCAGCAAGACATGGATGAGAAGCCCACGCTCATACCAGGAGCACCAAACACGATGCGAGATGACTGAATGCATCTTGTACCTGGCGATCGACGCCTTTCTTGTGCAAGGCTGATCTGAGGGCCTCGGTCGCTTGCAAGACACCCGACATGTCGAGACAACCCCAGGTCTGTCCTACGTGATGGTATTGGTTTGACCCTGACGCGGACAACTCGCGAAGATCTTGCCTTATCGCGTTGCTCTCAAGCAGCACGTGATATGTGACTTTGGTCATGTGATCGCGACGCGGGGTATAAGGATCTCGCGCGTTCGACTGTGAGCATCAGCGATTCCTCCCTCTCTCTTTGCACGACCTCTACTCCAATGGAAACCCCCAAAGAAGACGTCAAACCGACTATCCACTCAGACGATATCGTAAATGTCCAGAGCGGTATCAAGCCCAAACACTCAAGATATGAAGATGTATGGCCGGCAGATGTTCACGCTGCCTTTATGGAAGGTTAGTCCGACGTCGCTCGTGTTGTATGGCACAGGGTGACGAGCGGTAGCTATTGCGCTGTACCCACCGATGGGGAAACGGCGTCTCAAATACTATCGGGTATCCACTCGCACGGACGATAACAAAGGTTCCCCTCCCTCCGCCCGAGTTAGATCGTTCGGACGTTGCCAGTTGATCCAGGCCTATATACTGGAGAAAACTGGTAAAAATAGGTCCAGAAAACAGGTATCCAGTCATCTCCAGAGGCTTAAAAGAATCCACAAGGACAATCCCGCCAGTTTGTCCAACGTCACGTTCATCCTCAGGATTCACTTCTAATTGTTTTCACACTTAGTGCACGCTCTCTTCTCGGAAGCCTCTCAACCTTTTTCAGACAATCACACAGTAGCACACATCACGACAAGGCCAACTATCTCCCAAGGCATCCTCACTGGCACCAATCTTTCCTCTAGAGCGAGTCCACCGGAGAGCGAGTTCGACCATCCCGCTGCCACACACAATTCTCAAAACATGGCTACTAGTCTCGATCGTCCTTCCACTTTCTCCTACAATTCAGATTTGTCGTCATCTGTCAGCGGTGTGCCCAGAAAGCTGGAACCATCGGCGAACTTCTACGGTCACCCTTCCTTCATGCTGTCTCAAGAGAGCTTTTCTCTACAGGGATGTCAGACAGGTGCTCTGCACCATTCCAATGATCCTCTCCTCGAGTACCATGAACCATCGTTGTTCAAGGATGCGATCAGCGGAACTTTCCAAGCGAGTCCACACTTTAATACATCCACGTTCTCGATGTCAACGCACCGTTTTGTCTCCAAGCGTCCCGTGATTGGCCGACAACTGGACTTAGCACCTCCATTGTATCAGTCTCGTACAGCGTACCCTCCTGGATTCCAGCCTGCACATCGGACTGACTCTCGTGACAGTGCGAACTGCCCCTCGCTGGACGCTTCCTACTATTTCCTGGTCTCTCCGGACGAGCAAGTCCTTTATACCCCACCCCATTCTTTCCACTCCGACAGGCGACTCCTTAGCCAAGATCTTGAATGCGACTGGGCCTGGCCTCAAGATTCCGACGTATCTTTCTCTCCTTTCGTGACTCCGCTACCCCGACGAAACGCCTTTGGCGAGATCCGCCTTCAGTACCCGCTGTCGATGTATCAGTTCAGTCCCTTATGTTCGGAAAGGAGGCTCGGCTCCCCTGAGTCCTACACGTCTTCATCCGAGAGCGACCCGGGATCGATGCTTTCGAGAGGGGTTTCGTACTCGACCCATCCTAGCGCCACGTCCCTTTTCGAGACCATGTCTACAAGAGCTCCGATTTCCGAACAGGACGTGCCAGGATCATCATCCGAACACCTCGCGGCGCCACCCGTGATTAAACCCACACCACTGTACCCGCTTTCGTACGTTCACTCTGACGACCCCATGGGCCTCCTTTCCGAGTACCAAACGACTGCTCTCCATGACTACTTCCCGACCCAAACGCTCTACCCGTCATCCCAGCAGTGATATCAAGTTTTCACTCCCGTTTTCGCCAGTTTCTTCTTGACGTGACCCTGTACGTGTAGCTTACTGTAAGGCTTCGTTTAATAATGCTCGTGTTTCGTGGCTGTGTAATGCGAGTGTATTTATGTACTGTAATGCACAGTCTTGACAAGAGGCACTCGTGGCAAAGTTAACTACCCTGGTAGGGAAGACTAGGGACCACGCTAGCTACTACAGCGATGGAACCACGACAAAACTCAAAGTCCATTCTCTCCTCACTGAAGGTAATGCCAGCCTGCAATATTCCACCGCACTGCAACAACTCAAGTTGATCACATTCAATCCCTTGACAGCCACCCAGGATCAAGAGGCAGGACTTGCGCAAGGTCAGGGTTCTTTCCCCGATTAGACCCTGCGCATTCCTAACGTTCAATATCCCAGTACTCATGGCTGCCTGATGTCTTGCGAGTGAAAGGCAGTGTACGTTGAGAAGCTCGCCGTGTTGGCAATGCCCGCGTTTACAGTCCTGAAAAGATAATACCGCGCATTTTCGGTCCTGTCCTCACAGTGGCGATCTTCTCTGCGCTTGTGACATATGCATGGTCGCAGGGCACGAGAATCCACCTCACGAATTCAGTGGTTCCTTTACTTTCCGTCGTGGTGAGACCATTCATTGCAGATCCAGAGACACCACCATGACCATGGACTAAATTCCACAAAAAGGTCGGCCTCATCTTGGTGTTCAGGTGAGTTTCACCATATACCGATCTCGTTGAACATGATCGCGAACAGAGCTACGATGTACCAGAAATGGGTAGGTCTATTTGGTCCAACCCTGCGCACAACAAGCCCGACGCGGATTTTCTGATAGCACTTCTTACGACCGTTACTGGGAAGGCAGGAAATGCTTCTCGACTCTGACATCTAATGTACTGTGTTTCGCGTTATGTCCTGCTCCTGCTGAACAAACTGTTCAGGTTCGCAATCTATCTCGGGTGATTTGGGTCCACGTTGCCCTTCCTCCGGCAGCGAACGATGCAACCAATACCCGAGGCAAGATTCCAAGCCCACAACTCACCCACACTGAGCTCAAACGCCAGAAGATCGAAGCATTGCAATACTGCGTCGGGTTTGTTTACGCAGTAAAGCACTATCTTCGCGGGGAGGATGGAGCGCATCACGCTGATTTAGCAGGAATTTTACCACATTTATCTGGAAACGGAGTTCTTGGCGATACCACGAGCAGCTCTAAAATATCTCTATCCACTTCTCCATTGGACAGTGGTGCGAATGGTGGGCGTTCAATTGACGCCACGAAGCGGGTGAGGCGAAAACGCAGCAAGAGGAATGTAGATCCACAAACACACGCGGCTGGTTCCACCACGCCGCTTCTTAGCGACTCCTATGTTTCCGTCGAGTTCCAACCCTACACCCATGACATTTCGATTCCGCTTCCTCTGATGTTCGTGTCTTGGAAAGCTCGCAAGTTTGTATGCTCACGTCACACCGTTCAGTATTGCGCATGAAATTTCGCTTGCCATCTTCAGGTTCAAGCGTGAAGGTCTTCTAGAGACGGTTGGTCCCGCAGGTAAGAATGGTGACTTAATCCGTGTACGCAGAGCTGAAGTTCTTATTGTAATCATCAAGGTACAAATGCTATGAGTGGATTGTGAATTCCTCCTCTCTGTTGTCGCTGCGCCTATGCTAAACTTTTTCAGGGTTCAATCTATGGTCGATCAGATGACGAACATGGAACGGGTTGCGAACACGCCAATTCCCTCTTCCTGTTAGTATCCTGTTATGGTCATCTGACATTCGAATCTTACAAAGGCGGCAGATGGTATCCATCTCAAGCAATGTGTAATGCTCTACCTATTTGCTCTCCCTCTTACTCTTATAAATGATTTGGGCTGGAGAACTATCCCGATCGTTACCGTGGTTGCATTCACATTGATGGGTATCGAGGGAATTGCGGATGAGATTGAAATGCCTTTTGGTAAGTCTGGCTTCAGAGTGTCTTGATCGCTAACGCTCATGAAATATCAGGTTATGGGCGCCACGATTTACCCCTCGGTAAGCATATCTCCGCGTCAACATCACCATGCTGATTTGAGGCAGAAACCTACTGTGATGACTTGAAAGAAGAAATCGAGTACGTGCACACCAATTTGCTCCGAGACTTGTCGCTTACGGTGCATGCGTACAGATATATGATTGAGAGGCTGGCGGAGGGTGGACACGGAGTAAACGAATTCGACGATGGGGAAGGCGATGATTGAATGTTGATACCTGGCCATTTAATCTGGCCCAATACCTACCTGGAGGATGTCCATTCACGGAGATACCATCACTGCATTGTCTCGAATTTATAACCAGCAGGGGATCATCGTATTAAACCATCAAGTCTAACTAAATTCGGGTGTGCAGAACTCTCCTGGACCGTAAGGCTGAGGGCGAAGAATGAGTAAACGAGAACGGGAGCGATACCTTGACAAACCTTGGATGCTAGTGCAGTCAATCCCGCCGAGTTCTCACTGGTATGTCGCCCGCTTTGTGGCCCTGGCTTGGGTTTTTGACCTTTTGCGAATGCATCAAGAACCTTCTTCGTGGTTGCCGGTGTGAGATCCTCCTGCGTTCAATATTAGCATCAATGCTCGAACGACAACATCACAGACGCACATAAAAGTCGTCACCAACGACCAACATCGGTGCATTGCTGCAAGCACCCTGGCATTCGACCTCGATGACGGTGAACTTTCCATCCTTGGTTGTTTCTCCGGGCTTGATTCCGCCGAGATGAGAACAAACGGTGTTCAGAATCTCGGTAGAGCCACGCAGCATGCACGGCGTAGTCGTACAGACTTGGACAAAGTTCTGACCGATTGGCTCTCTACATAGACAAGTGGTCAGCTCAATGTGCACGATGATCACGAACGAGCATACCGGTTGAACATGGTGTAGAAAGTCGCGACTTCGTAGACGCGCATTGGTGGCATTTCCAAAAGCTTCGCGACGTGGTTCATGACGCTGATGCTAGTCCATCCCTTGTTCTGACGCTGGCCGAGATCGAGGAGGGGAATGACAGCAGCTTTCTTGTACTGTGGAGGATATCGGGATATGATTTCTTCCGCTTTCTTGAGGTTGTCCGGGGTGAATTCGAATGGAATCTACAAGTTGACTGCATTTGAGTGTTCACGTCTTCATGCATGGTACGTGCAATATACCTTTGGGTTGTTATACTTGGTGTCCCGGTGCTAGTACAGATATATCAGCAGAGGCTTATTCGCGATACCAACGCTACCAACCACAAAGAGTGCATCCGAGCGCCTCGTGGATGATGTGGAGATGCATCTCCGGGGCAACGCTGGACGCAAAGCCCGGGAGGACTTGAGTAGCTGGGGGAGGAACATAAGCTGAGTGCGGTCACTGCCGGAGGAGAGGAACGAGCAGCATGACAATATTTCTCACGCTACCAATTCCCACATTTCCCAATACAAGTCTATCACATACAGCAATACTTGGTGTCATGATGCTACAACTAACTGATATCGATCATCGAACGACGCCATCGTGAAGTAATTTGGTCGACCTTGAGAAGCACCCCAGCGGTAGCCCTCCGTAGCTCGGCTTCATGCAACCCACCAACCCCTGTGACACGAATGCCTTTCTCAAGTAAACCGAACACCTGCCCAGCCCATTCCCCTGTGCTTATCAATAGTGCAGTGTGTTCCAGACCGAGCGAACGGCCACCATCTAGTTCAATGCAGCCATCCAGAATGACTAGAGCCAAGTAAAGGGCCGATGTGAGCAATGATGCCTCCTTGCTCTTCTCGGGTCCTAGCGACTCGTCTTGATCGTCAAAATTGTCCTCAACAGGCTTGGCTATCTGTCTGGATCCTAGAGTAACCGCGAGCTCCAGTGTGTCGGGTGCGATGAGGGCGAGCCACTGTGGGGCATTCTGAGATGCATGCACGAGGATCGCCATCGCGTTCAAAAACGCCGACAGGATGAGTGGGTTCAGGATGA
Source organism: Chalciporus piperatus (assembly GCA_038093975.1). Taxonomy (NCBI): domain Eukaryota; kingdom Fungi; phylum Basidiomycota; class Agaricomycetes; order Boletales; family Boletaceae; genus Chalciporus; species Chalciporus piperatus. The sequence goes on from JBBPTG010000002.1 coordinate 168,607, forward strand.
GACCTGTGCCGGCGCCACGATATTGATGTAAGACGTCACGATGAGCAGTCCGCTCCTCCCGCGTTTGTTCGTCACGGAGGAAGACCCAGAATCGGTTGATGAAAGGCATTATGAAGAATTCGGCAGCAAGGTTAGTGAACAGCACTACGCTAGGTGGGGGTTGCGGAGAGGAAATCACGGTTTCGCGACCAGCTGAAACTTCGGCGACCTTCGCTGGTCTTCTTATCCGTAACTGCCTTTCCCGAACCATTTCGGGGACCTTGTCAGCTGTGGCCTCTTGACTTCTATCGATGGCCATCCTTGTGATTCCTTCGACAAGAGGTTGCAAAGGACTTCCGGCTCTGACAGCCAAATATTGCTGATGCAAGGCAGGCGATAACATTTTGCTTGGAAAGGCGGTCCGTGAAGGGGCGGACGGTTGTAACGCTTCGGAATAGATAGGAAGAGACGCCAGTTCCCTAGCACCCAACGCCAATGCATTTAGCATCGCCAAACGTTGGTCAGATGAATACTGGTTCTTGAAAAATTCCTCAATGATACACCTAGGACCCCTCAGAGATGGAAGCGTTCAAGTCGTGGAAAGTACCTACTGGGCAGCAATCTTTGGGCAACATGCAACCAAGGCTATCATGATACGCTGTTTCTTGTTATCAAAATCGTCAAGGTCGAATTTATCGTTGAGAGAGGTGAAGCCGTAGACAAGGTTGGCAGCGTTTTCGGCTGCAGGGAGGATCAGCACATGCGATATTCTGGACGAACCAATTTGAACTCACATAGTTCTGTCCCGTAATCGCGCTTTCTGCGGATCAGATCCTCACCGACATTGATGGCCATCTCCATCTTGTCCGCTTCCTGATTCTCCTCAGAGGACCCCACACCAGTACCCCGCACGAGCTCGCCCAACTGAGCTAGATACACAGGACGAGGTATCTTCTTCGTACCGACGCGAAGTGTAGGATCTCTCTCAATCTCCTCGAGTTCTGAGGGTGTGGGCGACGGCGAGCGCGAGGATCCCGGCGAGGCATAACCTGTCAAAGAATCATCCGAGTCGTATCCTGCATCACCCCGAACCTGTATCCTGGCCGCGAGGGCGGTTCCTTTACGAGCGGCTATTTCTGTCATCACTTCCGTGGAGACGTTCCCGACTGGTTCTACACGATCTCCCTCATCTCCCTCATATGTAGGCTCGAAATCAACATCCCTCTGGGCGCAGAGTTGTCTGATGTGTCTTGCCCAGGGTCTTCCATCCTCGTCTCCCTCCCAATCACCGAAATCCAGCTTTTTTCCGACCCTGTTGGCCACCACTTCAGCGACTAGCATACCACAGCGGCGTACAGAAGCGTCCAGATGACTGATATAAACTCCAACCGCAGAGATTATGGAAGGGGAACGTGCGATTGAGGCAAGTTCCGTCGAGGATGGCGGAAAGTGTGTTATGATGAGAAGCAGGAGTGATGAGATGTCTGAATAGACGCGATCAGTGAGGGACCATAGCTGTGTTGTTGAACTTACATTGATGTCGAGAAAGTAGGGAATGCTTTATGTGCTCTGTGGCACTCCACACGTCAGTAACGCGAGAAAGTAGGACCTCCAAAGCTAAAATCGCGGAAAATGATCAAAACGCGCTGTCAGAAGCATGAAATATGGAGTCTACCTTGTGAAGATCCTTTGGAACTTGCCAACCAACATACAAAAACTCGGGAATGAGCTTCACTCCAGGCTCGAGCCAAGATGACCGATGTAAAGCTATTCCAAAGATCATCGTCTGGCACAATGTCACCAACTAGATCGTGCAAAAAAGCTGCCTCCCGGCGTATGGTACCTCTGTCGCGAGAGGATGTATTCAACGGGGCCTCCAATGAAGTGAGTGATGATAACAGGGAGGTGAGGATGGCTTGTTGCGATAGCACAGAAGGCGACAACGCTATTATACGATTCCACAGTTTCTGGTACGACTTGACCTCCTTGCTCGCAAGCCTGCGTCGGATGGATGGTAGCGTGGAATGAAAAAATGAGGGCTGTGAAGGCGACAGACGTGACGTGCCCGGAAACGCGCCGACATTTACAAGTTTTGACAACAGTGGAGTCACAAGTGATGTATCGTCTACAGACGACAAATGTAAGAATTCAGAGCGCAATGTCTGACAAAAGGACTGACCTGTACCAGATTGCGTGGATTGTAGATAGATAAGAAGTTCAGTTCGCAAGCTGAGGTTATTGTAATAGTCAGGCATCCCAAGTTCAGCTGGTACGCCCCGTCCTTGAAAGGAATTGGCGACCTTGGTGGGTACTGCGAAGACATTGCGAAGGCAATCGTCCCAGGCAACAGACCTTTTTGCTGGATCGCGGATCGAACGGACAGCCTGAAGGAGTCTATCGACTGGATATTCCTTGCTGAGCTTCGCCAATATGTCCACACATCGGTGGTGTAAAGGGAGAGACAGTATCGTTGAATACGCGCATAGAGCCACATCGCCAGCAGCGGGGGATGCATTTGAGAACGCGTCTGGGCAGAAGTACTGCAGAGTTAACGCGGAGCAATCTTCCTCCTCCAAGATTGTCTCCCATGTTGGAAGTATCGACTCCAGCAACGCTCGGTGGAATCGCGGAAATACCTTGGTGATGTCGAGTGTCACGTCTTCATCGGGCAAGGAATTGAATTTTCGGAATGGTGGGGGTAACAAGTTAGCCTTTGCCAGCGGAAAGCACAGAAGCGGGAGAAGGGTCTGAAATTCGGTGATCTGTGTTTGAAGTTGAGAGAGGACATCTTCTATGACCGTTATTCGCTTGTGGTCTGTGGACATGGTCACGGCCAAGGTGGGTCTATCTCAGATGAGGCTCCAGTTGATCAAACGCAAGGCAGATCTGGGCATTGTCAATGTGAAGCGTTCGAACGAAACATACACATATTCTCGATCCAGAAGTTCAAGAGGTACAGGCAACAGACGAGAAATAGAAAGCGCCAGCATGAGAACAACAACACGAAACACAACGAACGTCTAACGAGAACTTATTCCAACCACTCTGAAGGCCCCATTCGTCAACACTCGTACAGTCACCCCCGTTGGTACCCAGTGTTCACCTCCATTCTCCGTGGGGGTCTCACCCTTGGACAAGAGCACTCCAACGGGAGGTCCACGAACGTTAAGCTCTCCTTTGGGGTCGCTGCCGCTTTCGATCGCCGCGTCTTCCACACCAGTGAGCTTCGCTTCGACGTTCACGCTTGGGGCGCCGGTGTGAGCTGCTTCACCCTCTCCAGAGGGCAGGGACTGCAGATCGAAGGCATGCGTAGCAAGAAGGGGGCCACTCGAAGACGGGTTAGTAAAGGCGTTAATGAGTGGCACCGAGAGAGCAATCCGCGCAGGAGTTAGCGCATCATCTGGCAACGAACCTAAACCCAAGTATTAATGCAGAAGTTAAGGGATAAAAGCACTCTAATCACCTCCGCTGACAACAACAGCTTTCATTGTACTTGCCATACGACCCATGACATTTTCGCGAGCGCCATCGAATACCGTACGATCCCACAAACTCTCTCCGCTCAAGAAACCCTCAGCTAGTGCAGCGAGTTTGTGCCTCCACGCGATGGGATAGATGAAGGACGAGTTCGCGCGCGAGATGATCGCTTTCGATAGATCTTGCAAGTGGCCTGGGTCGACGAACAGCACCGTGGGCGACGGGATGGGGAGTTTGGTTGAGGAAAGGATGTCACCAAGATCATGTGCCCGATTGTTTGACTCCTTCGAATCGAAATATATGCGGGTCGAGTCGCAGGTTGCGAAGCTCGCACCTTCGAAGAGTGCAGTGTAGGCGACTGCTCGCCCAAAAGGAGTACTCAGAGAGTGTCCAGACACAATAGTGTCAAGGGTTGAAAGCGCTATGGATGGCGGGAGCAAGGCCCTGATCGCCGTAACACCAGAGGTGAAATTCAAGTGCGTGAAGCGCACTCCTTGCACCTTCCCGGAAGGTGTCTCGAAGAAAGCAAGGGTGAATGAATCGTTGGGACCTGAACTTCAGGTCATTTCAACTTCATGACTATTCAAACATACAACTTACGGGCTGTAGCAAGAGGGCTGTCTTCCGCCTTGGTACCATCAGCCTCCACTTGGGTCCAACTGAGGAATTGGACCTGTTGAGCCGCCTGGGGCTCAATGTTGGTAGCGGGCTGTCCTACAACAATGACCTTGTGGTCGTGCTCCTTTGCGTCATAGAGAACCTCGAGGAGATGAGGCAAGAAATCCGCGTCAACAATAATAGCAGATCGGGGGTGGGCTTCCAATGCATGGGAAAGAAGCGTTCGCGAACTCAGGGTGATAGAGGTTATGGAATGCTTTGCAAGTGCGAGATCGGCAATAACAAACTCTGCATATTTTTCGCGTAAGGCTACCGAGCAAGAGGATGGGGGGGTACAAACTCACCAAGGCTGTCATTCAAAAGCAGCAACACAGTAGACTCTCGGGGCAGAAGTCGAGAAATACCAGCACCAAAGGCAGCGATGCGCTCGTTCAGTTTAGCGTTGGTGATCTGTGTGGTGAGGACGTGTAAATGCTGGACTGCGCATTCTGTCAGGTGCTCACCTTGGTAGACCAGAGTGTCCTCGGCGACTCGAATTGCGGCTTGACGACGTCGGTGACCAGGTCTATATCTTTCTCAGGTCTGACAGGGAACTGTATTCAGAGTGTATGAGATGCGTCCCTGAGGGAATGCAGACGTCGACATACCCTCCCCATCAGCCCAGTCCCATAATTCCTATAGACCGCACTTTCGCCGGGACACCTGACGCGTCCTACATCGCTCTGTCTGCCTAAGAGGATGGGGTGCACGAGCGGTTGTGGTTTGTACAAGTTTTGAAGGAGAAAGACCGAGACACCAATAAAACCGAGGAGAACCGTCAAGTCATCAGTGACAAGATAGTCTGACAGTGACATTTTGCTAAAGAAAGTCTCAGACTGGGAGTCAGATATTTATGTTATGGAGATGTGAAACGGACTGAAACCAGCGAGTGACGTGCTGGTAACCACCGAACACAACTGCGGTCATTGCCGCTTAACCGGCTTCATTTTGTCATCACTACTCCCCGCATTCTCAAGGAAAGTACACTCCAAACCATCTTGACAGAATATGGATTCTAGTCAGCTACAGCTCTTATAATTCCATCCACACGATCACCACTCCGCTCTCAGCGCCGCAAGGGCTCAGGTTACAGCATGATCCGTGCACGATGAGCAAAGTCACGTGACAAACCCCTGTAGGAGTAAGACTTGAGATCGAAACATTCCCCCCTTTATTTATATTCTTGTCCTCTTTCCACTTTATCTGCCAAGCTCCAATATTCCACATAGTTAAACGACGTCATCATGGTCGTCGCTGCCTCTGCCAAGGAGATGTCTAGGAAGCTCGCTCCAAAGGCTAAGCCTGCAGAGAAAGTAGCGCGCAAGGCATACCATTTTACACATCCATCTTGGATTGACATGATCACGGTACGTCTCACTCACGTTTCTGTGTTGCAGACATCCTGATCCCCCTATCTCGCAGGAATGTATTGCGGCCACGCCAGATGGCACACGCTTGGGTGTTTCTCGACCTGCGATCAAGAAGGTAGGCTTTCAACTAAGCGACGCAGCGCACTGGATAACAATTGGATATAGTTTGTTGATTCTCAGTATCACCTGCCAATGACTGCCGCCGACGCAAGTCGATTGAATCGCGCCATCTCGCATGGTGCAGAGAGAGGCAACTTTGTTCTTCCCAAAGGTTGACATTCCATGCATACATCTTCCACGCTAGCTCACGCTGCTCACTACAGGTCCCTCTGGCAGGGTCAAGTTAGCGCCGAAGAGAGTCAGCGAAATTGCTAACGAGGTGAATAGGTATCGTCACAATATCCATATTTTCCTAACAAATTGTCTTTCAGAACAAGAAACCCTCCGCAGGGCAACCCGCTGAGAAGAAGACCAGAGAAGCAGTGACGAAGCCTTCAGCTTCAGCTACTACGAAAACGAAGGCTCCAGCCAAGGAAAATTCTCCTACAAAGACAGCCTCCACACCCAAGAAGTATGTTTCAAAGGCGAAGAAATCGCGTATAACCCCTATCCCGGGAAGGCAAATCCCAAGCAAGAAGACCTTGAAGAGCGGTCGTGCTAAAAAGGCAGGTCATCTGGCAATGATTTTAGTGATCTTCTGTTCAACTATTTCCACCAGGGTGTGACTGGTTCGAAAGTTGCTACCAAAAGGCCCGGGGTGGTGACAAGGAATGCGGCATCTGCCTCGAGAAAGCGCACGAGAAAGAGCGTTACAAAGTAGGTTCACACAATGTCTAATCATCAAAGCAATCAAGTCTTGTTCCACCATTTATATCTTAATTTCTGAACACATTTTCTGATGTATCGTACGCACGATAGGACTGTACTGTTGATTTTAAGGTACAATGTAAAAATAAATTGTGGCAAGACTGAATGTGACCCTATGTGAACCTATGTGAACCTGTCCTTTAAGGTGAAACATTTACTGCATGGCTGACAGAGGTTGACAGACGCGACTTTACCTGAACTGAGGCTTGCTTCTCTGCTTCTGTGGCTTAGCGTGGGTACGGGGATGACTGTAGGTTGCGAGCGCGTTGCCCGCCATTGATCTGCGCAGGTACCATCAAGCAGCGCTGAGAATTAAGAAGTTGTGGCCTGAGAACGAAGTCGGCGTTCGGGACTCATGTAGGAGTAGGATGCTCGTGGTTGGGTTCGGCGGTCTTAGTGTTGCGAGTAACAGTCGAGGGAAGCTACTGTGGCAGCTTTGTGAAATAAATGGGGGGCTCCGACTTGGCTTCGTGGGATGACTGAGAGGATCCGGGGAAGCTTACGGCGTGGGTCAAAAATGAAATGGACAGATAGCGCAATTTTCGTCGGCAAGGGGCGGTAACTGAATTTACAGGTCACATGTATAATGCTGGATGGACCCATGAATTGCGTGGATTTTTGTGCTCATGAGGCGGGAGACAATAACCATAATGACAGGTTTGGTGGCGCGAGAAACACATGCTGTAGATTCTGTGACGGTGTGACTCGATACGAGGGGCGGCATGGCAGCTGGGAAGCGAGGAACAACATCCGCCTATTGAGTCCGTCCAGTGAGGGTCGGGTGTTTGTGAAATATGGGGTTGAGTCGGCTACAGGGTATTTTTCAGGAAGTGTACGTGGCAACCCTCTGGATTCAAGCACACTGCCATGCAGTGGAATGAACTGGCAGTTTGTGCGGTAGTAAATGGCTGAATTTGGGGAAAGGAGATAAGAAGTTATGTGATGAGGGTGATTACGTTATATGATTACATGATATACGTACGCAGCAACTGTTTTTGAATTTGATGGCAGGTAATTTTGGGTGTCACCCCGAGCGCGTTACCTCTTCCTCCCTTTGTCTTTCACCATCACCATCCCTCTATCCACCGACTCTGCTTTACCCTCTTTCTTATAATCAAAATAACTGCTTTATATCTTCTACCCTCGCTGGTCGAACTTAACGAACTCAACGCGCCAAATAGTAATGACCAGCCAGTCCTCCGAATCCATATCTCAAAGCCTCTAACTACTACTCAATGCATCCCCCCGTACAACAATCCTCACCTCACAATCCCAGCCCTACTCAGCACAACTATGGAACCCGTATCAGAAAGAACTCCGTCCTCAAGCCCAGCGCACGCCTAAGGCAGAGCCCCCCTTCCCCGCACCCTGCGCCACGCAAGATCAGGCCCGTCCCTATCCCACCCAGTCACCGTCCCAATCATGCTTCTCCGGACCCCTGTTTTCCCGTGTTTCCCCTCCCCAATGTCATGCTTCATCCAGAAGATGCATCCAACAAGGTCTTCCACGCGATCGGCCGGTCCTTCCTTTCAGTCGTACGTCCCTGATCTTGCCTATTCGTGCTATCTCTGGCTCATCATGCATCCCACGTGCCGTCCTCTTATGCTACCCCCTTGTAGGAAAATCGCGCCATGACGATCAAGGATCTCGCGGAGATGACCCTCAAGTATGGACTCATGTGCCAAAAGTACGTGGCCCCTTCCGTACCTTGCCTTATTCACTTCTCCTGGCCTCGAACTTTATCTTGCGTTTTCATTCTCTGCCTCGCACATATCTCATGTTCGTCTCGATCACAGCGTCTCCGCTGCGTCGCAGGCTATCACGACCTACGTCCGCAATCATATGACACGGTGTGAGTCCCAGCAAGATCACCCGCTATTGCTTCGGCATGTGTTGTCGGGAACTCCCGCAGACGACGACCTTGTGCCTGCACTTTACAGTCGGGTCGGTGGCGCGACGAACCCCAATAAATCGAACGCCAAGGACTCAGGGGCTACCGAGAAGAAGAGCGATCAAGTCGTACCAGGTGGCGTGGAAGGGGAAAGACTCACCAACTTCCGACGAGGCACGATGGTATGGTACCTCTCAAAAGCAGCAGGGGTACCATGTCCGTTTGCCCGTGCTGGCATTCGCCTGTGCGAGTACGGGAAAGAAGGCAAAAAGGTCGCGGGAGAAAGTCCGGATGAGTTGCCACCACGGCTGAAGAAACACATGATACAGGACGATGCACAGTGTGGAGAGAAGAGGAAGCGACTGAGGCGGGGCTGTCGAAGAGATTCAGACGTCTCTCGGGAGAGCACCAGCTTTGATCGTGAGAGTTGGAGTCCAGCAAATGACAGTGGCTACGGCGAGCTGAGTGCCGACTCGAGCGACGACGAGCGCCCGCCGAAAGTGAAACTCACGCTTCGGCTCAAGCCATCCGCGTCCAAGCAGAGAGAAGTCATCTACCTTGCTGACGACGCGACTACTTCTTCGGAAGACGACGACGACGACGACGACGAGATGCACCTCGACCAACCCGAGGTGCCGTGGAGTCTCCCACCGTATCCACGCCGGTCCATCGCCGTACCAGGCTACACACCCTCATATGACAATCAGTCACACAGACCATTGATCCACTCACCTCGGTCCCCTTCTCTCCCTTGGAGCGCCTCTCCCCCTCCCGACTCGGACCATGAAGACCTCGACTCGGACTTCGACTGGGACTCCTCCTTATCTCTCCCATCACCAGCGGTCCAGGTGAAGGTAGAGTCTGTCGAGGAGCAGCACCCGTTCAAGCTGGAGTCTACCGATATTCGCGACATGCTGGATGCATGGGAAGATTTTGACTGTGCACCCGTCAACCCATCCACCGTGTCATCAGCCACTGTCAAGCTACCAACGACGGATGACCTCAAGTTTGACACACTCGAACTATGGGAGTGGGAATTCGAAAGTGGTTGGTCTGGTGTTCCACACGATGATCAGGATCCGCCCGTCGTCAAGATTGAGCCAGATGAGCGAGAGAGTCTTGTCCTTCTTCAATCGCTTGCAGCATCGCCATGTTCGCCGTGCACGTCGTCCTCCGACTCTTCGTTATCCCCCTTTTCTGAATCTGGCGTGGGGTCCCTGCAGTCGCCGACCGTTCATTCACCTCTAGCATTACGTTCATCAGCATCACCGTCGTTGCCATCGTCTTCGTATCCGATCGGAGGTGCCAGGGATGGTGCTCTGACTTGGCAAGATGCTGAGTTACTCGGCCCTGATAGTGTCCATCCACATGAATTCGAGGACGGGTGGGCTGACGAAGCAAGAACCCATATGGATTGTCACTCGCCGTCACAGCAACATCCTTCTCCCCAGGCTTCTGTTGACTTTGTACAAGAAAGACGACCCGCCGAGGTCAAAGAGACGCCACCTTGTCAAACTCAATCAGAGTCGCAGGCTTCCCCATCCCCATCTGATATCGGGGCCCCTGACAGCATTGTTGTTCACACGTGTCGTCCCTGCACACCTGAGGTTTGTGCAACCCACATCGAAGGTATGCAGCGAATGACCCAATTACTTGCCAGATCTATATTGATACACTTCTGCAGGGATATCCGTGTACCAGACTACGCTGGGCTCGAACCACCTCTTGAGACGCATTGACACAGACTTTGTGAATCTCAGTACTATTCTATCCTACACGGCTCTGTCCCCGCCATCACCCCTTCCTCATGCATGCGTGAATGTGTCTCACCCCTCCTTGTTCATCAATGGAATTTGGGCCCCTCTCAGTGTCGCTCGCCTGTTCGCTCACGGGTTACCGGAGGGAATAGAGAGTATATTTCTCTCTGACGACCTCGTCATGCGTTTTCCTACTGCTTTACAGGAGTTCTACACAAAGAGCGCATCAGGGAGGTCACTCAATCAGTTCGGACCATCCTTCACTGCACCCATCTCCTCACCTGGATCTGGTAATTTGCTGCTGTTACCGCAACGTGATCGGATGCAGTCCGAGAAAGATGTTGCTTGGGAATCTCCTGCGGATGCTGGACATGGTGAGGAATCATTGCTAGCCATCCCATCCTCCTTCGATCTCGCGCTAGCTGCTCTCCAACCTCTGGCGTCAACCCAGGATATCACTACGTCGCCGGAGATGCCGCTCAGTCCTACAGAGCAAGAGATGTTCCACGCCTTGTGTGTGCATCCTGACTGGGAAATGGAGGTGGCTGGGACGACAGATGATGGAGAGAAAGTCGCAACCGACTCTAGCCTACTGGCAAAGGAGAAGCCTTTACGCCGATCACGGAGGGTTGCCAATGCTGTTGCTGCACGAACTCGCGTTGTTCCACCGAGGACAAAGGGTCCTCGACATTCCTGATCCCTACTCACTCGACTCTGCCTATCCTCCGCTCATGCCTGTCAACCGGGGCTTCGCTCGCCCACGTTTGGACGTTTCTGTCATCTTCAACTCTGGATTTCGTTCTGTTCACCGCTCACACCTTGCTTTCTAGAAATTGTATCAGATACTGTTCGACACTACCTTCGTATACCTTTCGTATCCTACGATCCCCACTCGGCTTTGAGCAGTGCACACCTTCGCTTCTTGCTCTTTCTTGACCCTCGAAGCCGTGATGGAGCTTACACTTTGCATTCACCTCTTAATGGCTACTACATGTATTATGCTATGGTACATGCCCACGTATATTACCAAGCGTTCTAAGAGCGTGATTGATGGTCTCGCACGATGTTATGGCGGTTGGTCAGAAAGTCGAGGATGTGAGGAGACAATAAACTGACAATAGATTGGACAACTCTGTTGTATTTTTTAACGAAAGGAATGACAAGGAGTGGGAGAGGTACCAGACAGCGGAGTGTGAAAAGGTCGCTTGGGATTTCTTGAGAGTGGACCTGCTCACCAAGCACTCAAATTCTACCATCTTACTTAGTACTCCATATTTCTCTGGTCCAGTACACCAGGTCTTTTAAAGTACTCCTCGGTGGACATCCTCCATCAAATATCCTTTGCTTTGCTTTGCTAGCTTTTTGCTTTTTTTTTCTAGCTCATTCCCAGCCAAACGCAAGCTAATTCATTGACACCTCGACCCACATCGCAGACACGACACCAGTCCATCTCCTCTTCAGCTTGGGTTCTGCCTTATTTCACCCCCTGCACGAAAAAGCGGACCACTGTCCGTTAATCTCTCCACAACCCAACGGTAATCTCTAATTGCACACGAAAATAAGCCCTATAATGTCTTTATCTGCCTCTGACAACAATGGCTCCTATTCGAGAGTTTCCTCGGGCAAAACACCACCCCCTGCCCCCTCTGCGGCCTTTGCGAAGAGGTGTGTGTCATTCTTTGCCGTTGAAATCGTGTTGACATCGTCACCCCAGAGCGCGGGAGATCCAAGCAGAAGAACGCCTAGGAAGATATAGACCTCCTGCGCTGCGTGCCATTGCGCCTTCCGGGTCTCCGCCTAACGATCTTACGTCCAATGTTCCATCACAAGGCGATGGCGCCATCGCTCCCCCATCCGCTTACCCTCCGGGATTTAGGAGAGCTAGGGCAGGCACTCTTCCCTCCGATGTCCATCTCGCGGCCCAGAGATTTGCTGCTGCGTCCAACACCTTGGGTGGTACCACCCCCTCGACGGAATCATTCACCGAGCAACTGCAGCAGCTTCAAAATGCCAACATGCCCCCCAGTCTTGTAGTTTCCTCGCGTCCCGGTATCCGTCACTCAGCTACCTCCATTACTCCTGCTACCACCGCTGGTACACCCGTTGGTGCAGTCGAGCGTAACAGTCGTCTCAGGTCTGGCTCGTTGACTTTACCTGCTTCGGGCCTATTAAACCCGTTCGGACCGTCTATCTTCTCCTCGTCTTGGTTATCCTCCACGAATGGCGCTGGCTCATCGTTTCCGGTTTTGGATGAGCTGCGCTCTGTAACTTCCGCGGATTCTGCTGATGAATTTGATGTTCACACTCTTGATTACCTCGGCTTGGATGACAACCACCGTCCACCTCCGGCGGCCACGATTTCTGAATTACGTACCCAGGCGCAAGCTGCAATCGCGGGAAACCTGGCGAATCCACCTCGCCTGCGTGCAAGCACGGTGTCCAACCCATATCGCGCCCGTTCTTCCGGTGCTACCTCATTATTGGCTACACCCAGCAGTGAGGACGACGAAGAGTTCTTTGAAAACTACGAGGCCCGGCAGTTGTACGAGCGTCAGCGTCTCACTTCGTACGATGGATCCATCCCCGATGCCAGTTTGTTACACTCGTCTTACGTTGCCAAGGGGTTCAAGCAGACGGATCATCTCTCTCCTGGAAGTGCGCTGGCCTCGCGGCCACGTGCAATATCCATGGGGACTCTTGATGACCCCATCCGCTCCATCCAGCGTCGTGCTACAACCAGTGAAGTCCAGACACCATACATGAACGACATGGGCCCCGCATCCAATAATCTCAACCATGCCAGCATCCTCAAGTCAGATGCCAAGCTAGCGTCTCGCAACACTGCGTCGCCTACCGTCCACTTCCCTAATGGAGATGTTAGCCGCGCATCGGCTTACCTTATTGCCCCTAACTCCCAGGGAAGGGCTGTCTCGCCAAAATCTGAGGCCAACAACAACTCTCAGCTCCAGACACCTACGCGGTCGTTGTGGATTGGCAACCTCGATAGTGCTGTGACCAGCGAACAGCTCATCCATGTGTTTGCGCCATATGGTGCGATCGAGAGTTTGAGGTTGTTGCCTGAGAAGGTAGGCTTGTTCTTAGTGATCTCTGACGATGCTAACTGTGATTTCAGGAGTGTGGCTTTGTAAACTTTGTCGATCAAGCCGATGCTATCCGTGCGAAGGATGACGTCTTGAATCGCCTCGGAGGTAACATTGGTATGCCGAATGGGCAGACGGTACGGATCGGTTTTGGAAAGGCGGACAGTGCTCCAGTTGCCCCTGCGAAAGGTTCCACGACCACGAATTCGGGTACCACGTCCCCCAACAGCATGGGCAAGAGTGCCAGCCCGGGCCTTGGAGGCTTGGATGCCCAGCTGCAATCCACCCCTACTCGTGCATTGTGGATTGGCTCCATACCTAGCACCACTACGCCCGCTACGATTCTGAACGTCTTCAGTCCCTACGGTCCCATCGAGTCTGCCCGTGTTTTGACGCACAAGAACTGTGGATTCAGTGAGTTATTCCTCCCTTGGGAAACATGAGGATATTCCTGACATTTCTTGCAGTCAACTTCGAACGGTTGGATGATGCTGTCCGCGCGAGGAAGGCGTTGAACGGTCGCGATGTTTTGGGCAGCGACGTCGGAGCGATCCGAATCGGATTTGCCAAGGTTCCTGTCAAGAACGGTCAAGAAGCCAATGGAACTCAAGATGAGAGCCCCAGTGTTGCGGTACAGGGTATCGGCGATCTCAGCGTTGGTGCAACTATCCATGCTCTTCGCAGCGTCAAAGGTGCCTCGACAGTTCCTGCTGACCAGCAGGTCCTTGGTGGGGCCGTCGAGAACTATCGTTCCAATTTGCTGCTAAGCATGATCGGCTCGGGCACGCACAACCTCCCTTATGTTTCGGACGGGCTCTCCAAGCCTGCTGGATGGTCTCCCACCGTGACGGAACAGCAAATGATCATGCGAGAGCTTACCAAGGGGGCTACTGATGCTGAAGCGGATGTTCAGGCCCTTTCTGGTCGGTCACTTTTTACATGGATCAAGTAAAGTTGATTAAACCCTCCTTCAGAATTCCGTCCTCCGACCATGTACTACACCACCATTCCGCTCGTCTCTGAGAGACCGAACAACAGGCGATGGGATGCTTCTAAGCTTCGGGAGCTACGGAAGCGGCTTGATTCTGGTACTATGACCGTTGAAGAGACCGACCAAGTCGCAGGTGATTTCCTTGACGGCGAGATTGTTGACTTGGCTTCAGACTGGCTCGGAAACACGGTTAGTTACCAGAATTCGTCCTTGTATCTTACTGAACGCATCGTTTAGGTCGTCCAAAAGCTTTTCGAGAGATGTTCCGCTGTCCCAAGGTCTGCGATGTTGGAGCGCATCTCGCCTCATCTGGCTATGATTGGTATCCACAAGAATGGAACATGGGCCGCGCAGAAGATTATCGAGTGTGTCCAGACCCCTGAGGAAGTTGGACTCATTGTGCAGAACCTGAGGGCGTACGCACCACCTCTTCTCCTCGACCAGTTCGGGAATTATGTCGTGCAGTATGACACCTCCCAAATTCCTTTTGCCTCACTCTGACTGGTTTACTAGATGCTGCCTCCGCTTTGGTGCACCTGGGAATGATTTCATCTTCGATGCCATGGTAGACCGCATGTGGGAAGTTGCTCAAGGCCGCTTCGGTGCGCGGAGTATGAGGGCATGTCTCGAAAGCCCTCACGTCACCATCAGCCAACAACGACGTATCGCAACTGCCGTCATTCTCAACTCGATCCCTCTCGCCACCAATCCGAACGGTGCGCTGTTGTTAACCTGGTTGTTGGATACATCTTCGTTCCCATCGCGATACAACCTGCTCGCCCCCCGATTTACCCCTCATCTCTCGCACCTCTGCACGCACAAATTGGCGTCTCTCACCGTTCTTCGCATTGTCAACCAGAAGATCGAACCCGAGGCATCGCGTCAGATCGTGCTGGCTTTGTTCTCGTCGCCTGGAGATCACGTGCTTACGGATGTTTTGGGAGACCAAGTGAACGGCGTTGCGGTCGTACACAAGATCCTTACAAGCTCGTTCCTTGATCCGGTTGACAAACCGAACTTCATCGAGGCCACTAAGCGTGTGCTGATCGAACTGAAGGTCATTGCTACCCAGGCCTACCGTCGTCTCATCGAAGAAGTCGGCCTTCCAATTCCCAGTTATCAGCCGACCTACACGAACAACGGCCCACCTGGTAAAAAGGGGCAGTCTCACAACTCCTATGGTGTTCCTGGTCTTCCTTCCGGATACCCTTCCAATGATCAAGGATTGGCTTCCATGATGGCCGCGTTGCAAATGGGTGGCCAGAATGCCCAGTCTGGTCCACCTCAATTGCACATTGATCCATCGTATGGTCAGAACAACCAGCCGCGTCCTCGTTCTTCGAATCCCCCATCTGCGTTCTCACCATCCACGGATCCGTTCAATCCTTTCGCTCTTCGTTCACCGGATATCAGTAGCCCTCGTACTGCGGTTCGCCGCAACGGGACCTTACCTGGCGTCCTTCCCATGGCGCCACCCCCCGTTTCTGCCATTCCATATGGTGCACAGCCGCCCACTGTTCCCCAGACTGGCAACGTTCTTGGAATGGGCCACGTTGCGTACAATGGCCAGCACGTTCCACAAGTCTACTCGCCGTATACTATGTATCCAGCATACCACCAGACCCCACCGACGAACATGGGCACGTTCAATTAAAAAAAAAGATGACTCTCCGACACGAAATTCATTCATGACAATGCTCTGTTTGCATCTCCAATGAAGTTATTCCTTCTGTTGTCTATCTATCCCTCCTGCATACAGTAGTCCGGGTCATTGCCAAACGCTCATTTTCACTCCTTTCTTTGATACCCCTCGGTGCATTCGCTCCTTTTTGGCATAAGACTGGGTTGCGATGCTTTGGTCAGTGCTGGAATGCTCGCTTTCTATTTTTCACTCCTAGGTCGTTTTTTGCGACCATGTACGAGGACATATCGGATGGCTGTAAAAACATGGCCGTATAGACTCAATAAATAAATTGCTTTCAGTTCGATGTGGTTTCGGAGACAAACTGGAATGACGGCTAAATATTGAATGCTGAAATTCACCCGACATTTGTCGTCATCGTCCATGGGCAGCGCAGCTTCGAAAGCAACTCGCAAGCTCCCAACTGAGAGGCCTCCATGGGCAGGCTCACGCACGCCTGCAGCAGGCGTTACCCCAGGGGCATCGCGGCCACGACCAGAAAGGCCACTACTAGCATTTGAAAACAAGAGTGAAGGTAAGCGACGAGTACCTGCGTTGCTGCTCGCCGTCTAACGAGACCTAGCCGTCGAAGCAGATGCCAAAGACCCCCATTTCATGGCAAAACTGTCTCAATTGGGCCCTGTCCGAGTTGACCACCACATGCAGACTGTCCGAGCGGTGAGTGTGATACGCAATACTGTAGTCTCTTTCAGGGGGTTGGGGGATGACACGAATCAATTTTCAGGCTAGCGACGTACAAAAGATGTATCGGTCCAGATTGCAGTCAGAGACGGAAGCCTCGAGTATGCAACCCACGAGGAATCATCTTTTGGCACCGTCCTTGTCGGACCTGCTGGAGGCGAGAAAGTCGATCACGAACTCTGCTGAGCTAGAGCCGCTTGCACAGCAGTATCAATTTGACGTTGCGAAACTACAGCAGCTTGCGCGGTTTGTGAATACACCCAGTATTGACGCGAGCACGGTCGTCAGAACGACAGACGAACACGGAGAAGAGTCGGTGACGATGATGGTAAGTCGCTTCGGTCGGCACTGTCGCTTGGACTGAGCGTCATATACAACCAGGCTCGTTGGGTGGATCCTGCGCTACTTCCTAGAACACAGTAGTGTTCTGCCCCTCGTGTTGATACGTTGACATGGAAAAAGTGGGTTATGCATTGAAGTACAACTGATCATGATATAAATACATGGATGACTATGATAGCGGCAAAAGAACAACCAAAATTATGATGCTAGAAATATACACGCAATGCGTTGCCTTGCATAGATTCCGTTGGACAGTATGGACATTTGACACGCCTTGACATATCCATGTCAGCGATAGACATACCAGGGAATGCAGGAGAAACGAACCCATTAACTTTGCTAAGCTTCTGTAAGCTATCCTTGGTGACGACATGTCCACAACTCATCATCATTGGTGGATTCTGTTTTGTAGACTGTTCCTTTGACACAGGACACGCGAATGTGGAATGATAACGGTTTTCCGGTGCAAGGGGTATTTCGATCTATCGAAACGAGGCCATAAGTAACACCCCAGGGGACGCAAGTGGATGGAATGCGTACAGGGAGTTCGTCACTTTGACTCCATTCACTCTTCCTCTCTTTCATAACAGTCCGTGCCTTCTCGATTCTCGCCAACGCACCACCACCACCAATGTCACCGATAACTCGGAGTGGGACCTGTCGACTCATCCCCAGGCTAGCGCAATATTCTTTCGCGAAGAGTGGTTCGAGGTCGGCATGGAGCGACGGCGACGCAAGGTCTGCATAAGGGGATCGTTCTAGTCTCTGTTTGGGGAGGTAAATCAGACAAGCCATTAGACGTTTGAATTCGGCAGCATGTTCAGGATAGTAGCCTCGCAAAGCGGCATTCGCGTATGATATTGCTGGGGCTGAATTCAAGGAGTCTTCTGAAAGGAGTAGTCGTATGTACTGAGAACGGTGGAGGTAGAATTCTAACGGAGAGGACCGTGAACGAAGGAATGAGCGGTTTTTGATGGACCACCTTGGGATAGAGCTTAGTAACGGGAGAAACATCGTTGAATTAGCCTTACTCGAGTGCAGGAGAAACATCCTGTCTTCGTAGTGCTGTCAGGATACGGTGGAGCTCCACAAACTGGCTACGCAATTCAGATGTGATTTCGGTGCCGGACTCCTAGGTTCACTTGTCAGCTGACAACTTACGGCGAACGCGATGATGAACTACTTCGATAAATGTCTCGGCGGTGGAGAACTGTCCTGTGCGAAGGAGATGTAGAGCGACGGTTCGGTCAAGTGCATCGTTGGCCTCATCAGAGGCGAAGAACGGGTCGTACGCCGGCAGTGGTTGCGTGAATCTCTGTAGTAATTCATGAGTAGCAGCTCCTTGTATGATATGATCCAAGGAAGCCAGACCTTGTCCAGAGCTTTCCCAACCCTCGCAATCGCATTGTAAATCTCCTTCTGTTTCTCATCAATTTCCTTCTTCCTCGTTTCCACCGTCTGCGCCAGCAATGCGAATGTATCCTGAGTGATTGTGCCCGCCTCAATCCGGCTCTTGACTTCGTGGAGTGTCTGGAGTAGCGAGTCCAATGAACTCTCCACCGAGGGATTCTTGCCCTTTGCCGAGCCTTCTGTCGATGCTCTGAGCTTTTCCAGCTCCTTCATAGGGCCATCCATGGTGTTGCGAGATTGGGTTGTAGTGCGATGTGTTGGTCGGGTGATGAGAGCTACATTTGGTATGGGTTTCCGTTTGTCACATCACACTTGATAAAATGCCTCGTTTTTTTACCGGCGACGAGCTGGGCAGCATAAAATCTATCTCGTATGACCCAGACACATCAACAGGGAATAAAACCTTGCTAAAAACCTTGCACGATGGTACTTCGACCGGTCGTACACGAGGGGTTCACAGACTGGCCACCACCACAGGCGAGGGGACTCTGGTACGTCCCTAGGTTTGAGTGACGAACTGAACTCGGCAAAATAATGCTCAAGATAAGCTGGCTTCAGCACACGCAGATGGCTCCCTTCAGCTCTCATCGTTGACGAGCGAAGATAAACTCGAACAACTCCACGATTGGAGAGAGACGAGATGGAATGCGGATCAACGATTCGTCGGTCTTGTATCGACACAAAAGTGAGTGACAAAGATGATATGGCTTTGAAACTGTGCTCAGTCTGGCGTGTTCTTTCAAGTGCTGTATATTCCTGTGCTTCCAATGGTGCACTTCGACTAACGAACATAAACGATGACGGCGCACCGACGCACAAACTAGGCGCGCTGCCGTCGCGGCTTACGGACTGGAGATTGAGTGCCAACCAAGAAACCTTTGCATACGGCGGTGACGAAGTCGAACTTTCAGTCTGGAACACCGAACGTGCTTTCGAACCCCATCCCGAATCTTCTACATCCAGCAGTAAGAAACGAAAAAGAGCCGACGTTTTATTCCCTGGAGAAGTCTGGCGCGCAAAGAATGTACCGAATGACCATCTGGGATTGCGTCAACCGGTCCACAATACCTGTCTCACATATATCTCCACGCAACAACTCCTTGCTGGAACGCGGTTTGGCGATCTTCGTCGGTACGACACGCGGTCCGGGAGGCGACCTGTCAGCGATTTCAAGGGCGTTGGTAAAGTGGGTGGTGTTCGATCGGTCGAAAATGGACTCTCGGAACAGTGAGTACAGGTTAACGAGTCTTTATGCGATGTTGACAGGATGGCATCACCACTTTTCTAGTCAAGTGTTCATCTCAGATCAAGGCACGAATTTGTTTGCGCTTGATCTACGCAACGGTAGCATCATGTATGGATACAAAGGTATGCTTCACCACGGCGTTCTATCACTTTCCTTGACATCAGTATCTTGCAGGTATATCCGGCGTGGTAAATTCGTTGGCCGCAGCACCGTCGTTCCTTGCATCCGTGTCGCTGGATCGATACGCTCGCGTTCATAGTACATTTTCACCCCCAACCGAGGTCGGGAAGCAACAAGAAAACAAGGGCACCGTACTCGATCAAGTGTACATGACCACCATCCCCACCGTTGTCGTCTGGGACCAAAGTAGCATGGGAAGCGCGCGCCGGACTGCCGATGAAGATGACGGGGATGTTTGGGAGCAGATGAAACACGTGGGGGATGATGAGGAATGATACTTTGAACTGATCATTCTGAAATGGAAGTGTGGATCGCTGTCCTGCACATCTTTCTCGAAGAAAGTGTGGGCATGCTTGATATTTGTCGGAAAGATGATAAATAAAAGTACATCATTTAATCTAGCGCGATAATGGTTCCTTCCCAATCTTGCTCTGCCACGTATGTGCCTTCTCAAAGCCATTCCTCCCAGATTGATCTGATCGAGCGTGTCAACGAGGGTGCGGATTAAAGGAACAACGGATTGCTTACAGTCCATCAATGTCTTCTGTATCTCGTCACGCGTCGTCATCACAAATGGACCATATTGGACAACAGTCTGGTCCAGAGGTTCACCAGCGATCTGACGCACGTTCATTACTAAAAGCGACTGACCAGGATCAATGAAACGTACCAGAACAAAATCGGTGTTGTCTTTGGTGGCAGTGACTTTGACTCCTGACTCCTCCTTCCCATTGGACAGGACGAGGGTATGGAAAGGGTCGTTGACGGGACCATTTTCCCCGAGTGTAATGGCACCCTTCCAGACTGATCACAGAATTGTCAGCTCCCATACGTACTTGAGAGGCTAGTACGTACGATAGATAAATGATGTCCAACCAGCAGCTAAGCATTCAAGTGAGGAGTGTGCCTAACAAGAATGATGCAAAGACCTACGGATTTCCTGGAAGATGGAATCCCCTGCCTTCTTCATTGATACGTGGAAGAACCAACAACCGCCAAGTGGCCGGACAGGGGATTCAACGTCGTGACTCTTCCCACTAATCACCTTAATACTGACAGAACCATCAGGACCATCAGGATATGCAACCGGGATGCTGTCGTCAAACCGTTAGTCGATGCGATGGTGAAAAAGTCATTATCGACGGACGTACGATTTAGGGCCGAGTTCTTGATAAGAGGGTTCCTGAAGACCAAAGGAAGAACAATTACTCCGCAAGGAACTCGGGACGTTTATGATTAGTCACTTACCACCATCTTGAACTGCATAGACGAAGGTGGAAGAGTAAGTGGTTCAATTCAAATCGGCGATGGCTGCGCATCTCACCTCCTTGGGCAAGTCGACCCATAATTGGAACCCTCTGGGCTCGGGAACACCGGGGGCATGGACTGGCATTTCGGCGTGAATGACGCCTCTGCCCTGTAAGAGCAATATAAGGGTATGTAATAACCAATGGGAGAACGGGGTGACGCACAGCACACATCCATTGGACACCACCAGCATCGATCGTTCCAGCATGCCCTGCCGAGTCTTCGTGACGACTCGATCTGAGCGGGAAGGATTGTCATGAGTGTTATCTCGTACCCCTAAAAAGTTGCATACCCTTCAAGCATGTACGTTACGGTCGCTTGACCACGATGGGGGTGATCAGGGAACCCCTACAGCAAGGCTAATTGGTGATCGGCAGACAGCAGAATTAGGGCTTGCTCACGGCGCCTTTGGAGATATGGAAATGATCTAATAGCAAGAAAGGAGTCAAGTTGCGCAGGTTCATGGTACCGATTGAGCGCCGGACACGAGCGCCTGCGCCCTGTGGGTTCCGTAAGGGGATGGAATTGCACTAGTAACGCGAAGGGGAACGGACCTCCTCTGCCTCGACAGCAAGAACCTTTTTCACTACGCTGCGAGAAGTCATTCTGATGAATTGGAACGTGTTGGAAGAGTTGTGATGGGGAAGAGATATAGAATGGATCAGACGTGGAGTGGTGAACGAGGCCTTATATGTTCTGCTTCAAGTTATGCTTGCTAATGGGTGGGCGTGATCCGTGACACTGTTGCAGGGACGGTGGACTCGGAAGAAATGAAATTCATATCGTCTGTACCATTACGGGGAGAATATGCTCACCGTCACCCGTCGCTGAATCAGCCGATGACTGAAAAGGAACGAAAAACTCACCGAAATTGATTTTGTGGATACGGCTGTACTACGTATGAATGAACGGGTGTTGCAACCTGATCAAACGCATGGTTTCGAAGTAATGAACAGCCCGGGAACAGGAAGGTCTTCCATGGAACAGAGGTCTTGGCGGGGACTGTTCTAGCAATAGGCTGCACGCTTACAGAGCCAAGTAGGCTTGGACGTCTTGGGCAGCTATTGGCTAGCGTAACTCGTGGCGGGCTTTCGAGAATGTCGCGGAGATGCTGACTGCGGGCGCCATACACCCAAGTCTGGATATGAGGAGGATGACAAAAATAATGGCTCGAGCATTCGTCAGCGAGTCGTCCATTACGATCGAATTGCCATGTTAATCAGGGGTAAGCGTATTCGAGCTGTCACATCGATTTACTCGACCAGTCGACGGCCGACTCGGAAGAGTGTCCGAGTTCTAGTAAGTACTGGGACGTATAGGGTGGCTGTAGCACCTCGTCATCATCCAATGGAGTCAAACCGGAGTCGGCACTCAAGCACTGTGCCAAGCACTAGTATCACTGTGCAACATCTCCGTGAAGGATAGTTCAAGGGTGAGCGTCACGGCTAGTTGATTCCACGAATAGCCATGACCGGCTGCAACCCTATCGAGGAAGACGATGGGATCTGATCCGTGTCAACGTCCGGTCGGCCCATCAGGTAGCGTATTCTAATTTTTGACACTCGAAAAAATACTTCTGGAATACCGCCATTACGCAGGAACGCTAGTTTGTAGCAGTACATTTTATGATATTTTTTTCATGAAGCGGCAAGGATGGAGGTGGTATCGAACGTGCGAAGTGGCTCGAAAAGGCAAAGTGTGCCAAGCCAAGTGGACGCGAAACGTTTGTCGCTGGAAGCCGGCCAAGAAATCGGCTGTGTTTTTGTTCAAGTTGAAGTTTGCAGGTTGAGATCTGTCGAGTCACATCCGTTTATAAGACGCCCCGATTCCACATTTGTGGTACGACAGCGCATCAAATTCCACATATATATATACACTCACGCCGCTCCTTACTCAAAGTTCATTCCTCCTCTGACGTGCGTACTATGGATCGCTTCCTCGCCCCAAACACCTCAGAGGCAATGGCCCACTCCCATCTCACGTATGTTTTTTCTGCTGTTTCATACACTCATCTAACAATACCCCAATAGCCAGAACTGGTTTACATGGGATCAGGACCACCCATCGTTCAACGAGACTCTGGTAGCCGGATGTGCCTCGTATCAGGCCTTTAACCGCTACCTTTCTGGCTCTGACCTATTTATCGTGCCACGTTCTCGCAGTGAACTCGAGAGTGTTTTGTCAGTACAGCTTCTTTGTGGCATTGACTTTTGACTCACTATCAATCCCATCAGGCGAAGGTACGCTTACGACAGCATCCATAATGCTATCGCTATCGCTCGTCAACCCCTCCAGCGTGGCGGTTACAGCAGAGTGAGTCTTTCCACTCTCATCCTCCAACTATGACTCATCTGCTACCCCAAGACATGTATACTGGCTGAAAAGTCGATACGCGATGTACTGAATAAGAGTGATAATGCCGAGGTCCTCCTCGCTCTACACGCCAAACCCCAGTCTCAGCTTGCAACATCAGGCAGGACTTTCCCAACAAATACCACCATCAGGACGTGATCACGCGCAACATTGTTTGCACTCCGATCCCCTTGTACCTATCCTTCCCACCCCGCCTTTGTCATGCATTCAACACTGTGTATACTTGGCAATGCGGCTTGTTTCCTTCTTTCCCTCGTCCGTATATCACAATGCATCTGTACTACCAGCTTCGCAACTATATCCGTACCATGGCACCTGCCACTAGTCGTCGCACCTTTTGTACTACTTTCCAATATGTTATCGAATCTCGGGTCCCGTGTCATCTAGTGTGAAGCTTTGACAAAGAACGTTTGTCTTGCCAAAAGCACTATGACTTCTGTCTCAGTGAGTGAGTCACAACACAATCAGATAGTGTTGTTCAGGGGTATTGCCATTAATGTAGATATTACCGGTCTCTGGATGTTCAAAACCACCGTGGGTATATGACACGTGATACGCAATTGCTATTGCCGCCGTTTACTATTAGCCTCCTAGGCGTAGTTAGCCAAATAATGGAGTTTAATGAAGTTACACAAGGCTAATCGAGCGAGTTTCAGCCAGCTACTCTTGCGTCGCAGTCGGACGCACTTTCGGGCCAGCCCCGTTTTTTCGATTTGTCTTACAAATCAATTGCCTCTATGTGGCTACCGCTCTACGCGTCATCGGGCATCGTGCGCCCTCCATTTTCGTCTCTGATCGTCGGAGTCGTTTTGGCTTACCTAGCGAGTGTGGCGGTCACAGGGGCTCCTCGCCTCTCTTGACCTGCTCCCGCCATCTCGCTAGGTGGGTTTTCTCTTATTCTTGAGTTGGCCTCTCTTGACCTGCTCCCGCTGTCTCGCTAGTCAAAAAGCTCGGCTTTTTTCGTAGTCGTCGACGTAGATGTATAGGAAGTAAAGAAGGAGTTTCATCACCGCAATCCAAATCACTAGTGACATAACAGCATGGAAGAGTCGCTGTGACGCCCGTCCTCCGAAGACGTTGCGACGGTCGACATACCGTTTCCCTTCAAATCTCACAATTTGTTTGACTTGCCAGAGGGGGTTGTGTCTCATCAGAGTCTATTATTGTCTTTTCGAGTGCCTGTGTTACTCGTCTCTAACTCGTCTCTTACTTCGTAGTCTCGCTTTGTGCTCTTGTCGTCAGCTGTTCAAATCCACCTGATCTCCCGACTCGACGTTGAGGAGATCGATTTTGCTGGCTAATAACTCTTCGCGTTCCTGGCCACGAGTTCGATTAGACCTGTTCATTCATTCACTCCCAACGCATCAGGGCAGGCTAAACGACAGCAATTGGATCACAAGCAAGGTTTCTGCCGACGCAGGCGGCGTTTCCCAAGTCCGAATCGCACATGGACATGTATAATTCATTACAGCGTGTCTACAAACCCGTCCCCACATGCCCCGGATCCTGCATCGTGATGGCGTTTGCATCGCGTCCATTAATCACCGCATGGCGGCCAGTGGCCACGGATCGCTCACCCTTGAATATCGTGATGACAGCTGTGGAAACCAATGCGAACCAAGAGCCGTATGGTTGCAGAGGCACCTAGTTGTACGGCAGTGTATCCCGGGAGATACCCTGGATCTTGAGAGCGGCCATAAATCGACTGAACACAACCATTACATAGGCATCGGCATCGCAGCGAGTGCCAGTCCATGGGACGCCCATCCCATTCGCCCGTTTGAAGGTACCTAGAGCCTTTCCTTCCAAGGCCAGACCATGAGGTGTGTGCAATGCGATGTACAGGTCCCAATTAGCGGCGCTCAAAGTAAAGGTAAAGATAATCGCATTAATAACGTTGTTAAGAGAACCAATCTTGACCGGTGTAATACCTATACAGTTGGTGATAAGCCACTGAGGGTTTCAGGCAGAACGGGCTTCTTACCAACAAGAATCGGTGAAGCTGCGCCAGGTATGGAGCTATCGGCAACAAAAAGCGCCTTAAGTTGAACGTCACGAACGTGTCCTGGGTTTCATTCCATTCCACGGAACTTGCTCGTACTGGGAACGATCAGGTTGATAACGATTACGGTTCCGATTCGTAGAAAACGGAATTCGGATGAACGTTCGCTTGATGACACAAGGAACGTTTTTCTTCGGGTTCTTTACCTCGCCCACAGTTACGCCCACAAGTTCTGTCCCGATGGATGAAAACAGGGAGGTGGTCAGAGTGCTCCAGAAGCTGAAGAAGATTGCCAGGCGCTCGTTGTGAACGTATGACAGGAGATAACTACCCATTGGGACGTTAGGGTGTTGCCAGTATCGAAACCCAATCCGGTCATGCACAGGGTTACCGCCAAGGTCGACGATAGGACCGAAGAGTATGAATCCAGCGAGCGAGAGGACCTTGAGACTGCATCATCCAGAATTCCAGTTCCCCGAAACCCACATGCCGAGCAAATTGACGAGTAAAACTGTAATTCATCCTCCTGAGCCAAAGAGGTATGAAAACAAACGTCATGGACATACTGCATACGATGTAGATACCTGCGAAGTTCGACTCGTCAGCTCAGATGCAGAGGTAAAGTTAAGAACACGCACTTGTCCAGGCCTCAAGGGGCACCGACTCGGAGCTTGTCCAATATTGCATGGCTATGCAAGCCGCATTGAGATTACTGGCTGGGGCAACGAGGTGTTTCATGAGATAATTCCAGCCAACAGCGAAACCAAACGCAGGATCCACGAAGCGTGAAGCATAACCAGGTAGGTTGACATCTCGCCTAGCGCAATCATGACCAAGTAACACAAGATGCCCACAAATGCCTAGTGAAGTGTGAACGACTATCTTCATCCGACTCTTGGGTCTGCCACGAATGTGTGTCCGAGACACAGTCCGAGTGGTCCGCCGCGAACGAAGGCAGTTCCGGAACCTATGAATCATAAGTCCCGCGGCCCCTCTCCGAATCGTTTCCCCGAGCTATAAGCAGATAAGACACAATCATCTGAACGTTACACTGAACGACGTACGGCGATTATGGATATTTGGCGGCTCTCAAGCTAGCTGCTCACGGTGCAAAGTGCGGTGTCGTTGAGTACCCACATCATCAGATGCTCCTTATTGCTGCTGGAACTTGTGACTTACCTGGTTCATGTTGTCCCTAGAGCTGGTCAGATCATTCAAAAAGAGAATACACGAGTTCCGCGAGGTTAGCATGTCGCCGTCGCGTTATCATCTTGCGTACTCTGTGCCAATTGATAGGACTTTTTGATAGCTCGTATAGGACTTGTACACTCTCCGGAACCACATGGTCATTGGTAACGACGAGAAGGTCAACAATATTAATGTTCCTGTTGTGTTCCTCCGAGTCTTGTTGTAGGTTATAGTTTGTGCCTTATTTCCTTTCTTGCAATCATCCCAAAGCGTTCTGCCGGTACACCAGTGACGAACTTCTCCGCCTGCGCGTAACTTTCCCGGAGGTTGACTGCATCGGGGTCATTCTTCTCTGCCAACCCAGCTCTGAGGAGCGCTTTGATGCCGAGTACCGAGGCTTGGTCCAATCCATCGAGCTCGCTCAGTACATGTTTTCGAACTTCCGCATGGAACGACTCTGTAGACTGGGAGGGGAATATTTCGCTGGAGAAAACATCGAACTGTAAGCGATCGAATCGAACGAAATATACGAACATACTTGACGAAACCACATTCAAGTAACTCTCGAGCGCCCTTCTTCTTGTTGAACATGAGGACTTCATTTGCCTTGGCAAGGCCCACTGTGAATAACTCATTATTAAAACCCCGGGAAACCAAATGAAAGTAGACTTACTCCTGTTGACGAAATTGACACTCGCTCCTCCCTCGATGACGATTCCTTGCAGCAACCTCAATCAGCGTGCACGCTTGTGCCAATCAGGACGTACCCAAGAAGGGAAACCCGACATACAACCACGCCTCGGGAACAGCGTAGATGAAGTCGAAATTGCCCAAGAAGGCTTGAGATAAGGTTTGTCGTCAATGAACACGATTAATGTATCAACTCGACCGACCAGCAGCAATACCTAGACAACATCATGAGGAGACGAGTGAGTCGGCAGCCGTCAGCAACAGCCTGGGCGCTTACCCATCACGGGTCCATTTAGAGCAGCGACCAAAACCTTGCTGTGGGTATAGAGCTGAAAGGAATGAAAGCGTCAGTCAACAATTTGACTACGGACAGGTTCATGCATACCGCTCGTGTGCAGTCCGTGTTCGCAGAGATAACTCGTACACGTAGCTGGTCTCGAACGGTTGGCTCAGCATTGCGGCCACCGGCTTTCACATCAGTGCCTCTGCATGACCGACCTCGTGTTCACCAATACGATATGGCAACGAATGGTTGGAACTTACGCGCAGAACCAGTTTCCATTTGCTACAGCAATGCTGGTCAGCGGAGTGTGAAGAACTAGGTGACAGCTTTGAACACACCTTGCCACACCGTGGCTACCACATCGTCTCGTTTGTCGATTTCTCTCAGCGAGTTTGCAAAGTCATCGTAATCTGTATTTCATTCCTTAATGTCATTCGAATAATGTCGAATAGCTCTCGTCGCAAACCTTCCGCCGAAAGCGCGTTCAGTCGTTGAGGTTCGTTGAGGGTGATGGTCGCAATGCCTTGAGAGACATCGACAATGATTCCCATGACGTTTTCAATGCGGACTGCTTCCCCACACTCGCGGTTTTTATATCCACACCACGGAATCACGGATGCACCGTTGCCGGTATAACCGGTAAGTACTCGCTTTTGGTTGGGGCGGTCTAGAAAACAAAGCACTAAAACTACAATCCAAGATACATAATACAAGGAACCCCCCCATCCTGGATGTTGCTAGATATCGTCCAGATCCCTCCGTCACTGTCTCGCTCACGTCTGAATCCACAAATCGAGAGCCTTCTTTGCTGCAACCGCGAGCATGTTGTCTTTGACACTACTGGAATTTGCCAAGTCCTCAAGGGTTGGCCTAACATTCTCCTTGACTGCCTGCAAATGTTCACCTGAAGTCCGCTTTCCAAGCTGACCAAACAGCGCGCAGATATTGGCACGAAGCTCGACAGGGTATGGAGGTAAATCCGCCCGCCTGGGACTGGCTATGACATCGCCACCGCCGTTACACAGAATAATCAAAAGGAGGTCTAGAGCACGCTTCTGGGGAAGGGTGCGACTCCGTGGAAGCGGAGGTGACATGATTATCGGAGATCCCGTCTCACTGCTAATTGACGCTGCCGTAGACATCGGTGCAGACCCTGTGACAGGGGGAGTCACCTCGGTGGGAAGGGGTGCTAGTATAGTGGTTAAAACCAGATGACCTAAGACAGCTATGAGCACAGCAATGGCACATCGTCTTTCTACTCACCACCGTCCTGGTGGGTGCTCAATAAACTGAGCGCAACAACAGCCTCATTGATGAGACTCGGATACTTCGCACTTCTCCCCACAAGCGCAGCAAGTGCCTCAGCACATGGTGGTGTGACCAAGGCTTGTATAGCCTTTTCTCTCTTCTGTTGTCTCATTTGGCTTTCTTCGCCGTTCCTCTGCGCGCTGGTAGGATCATTGGACCAGAGTGACTTGATGAGATTGACAACAACGCGGGTACCTTCGCTCTTGATAGCGACTGTGTCCGATCGTTTGATCAAAGCGAGAAGTTGCGATAGTCCGGTGGTCGAGGAGTTCGCATCCTCCGAAGGTAGCACCATGGCGAATGAGTTATCAACTTAAGTCGAATGCATCGTCAGGGAGAATCCAGTGGCGCAAGTGAATCGAACCCACTGCTGCTATTGCAAAGATGCTTCACAACGCCGATAGCGTTGACTTGCACAATATCCGCCATGACATCACTGCCGTCATCCCAGACGCCACTTGCGACAATACGCTCAATGATTCCAGCGTTGCTCAAGGCTGTGCGATTGGATTGCGAATGAAGAGATGACTGAGAGAGATGTTTGAGCAAGCCGAGTACTCCATGTTTCAACTTAAGGTCGGTTGTAGGAGCAAGCAATGATCCCGACGAAAGAAGTTGAGCAATACTATGTGGCGGAGAAAGCAGGAGAGTTGCATGGAGTTCTACACAGAATCACACATCAGTTAGGAATCATAGATAAAACCATTGGTACTGCATTCACCTCTTCTGGTCAGGTTTCCGAGGACTAAAGTGGCGCAGATGACCATGTCATCTCTGAGATTTCCGTAGCTGCCCGCAGTAACAAACGTCCGAATCCAGTTGACCATACGTGAAACGAATCTGCCGCCTGGATATGTTTCCGAGTCGTCCCATAGAACGTCCACATTCTTATCTTCTCCAGACACCTCTACCACAGCTTTGATCACAGCGGCTTTACAATCATCAAAAGCCTTTTCTTGACTCCGAACTTCGTTGTCATCCAGGCTAGCTTCGTGTTGCACATACCAGAGTGGAGCATAGTTTCCTTGTTCGATGAAGTTCAACATCGCCAAGAGGCAAGGAACATTTTGATGTTCTGCAGGGAACGTGAAACCGCGAGCTAGAGACAATCGGATGTCTTCGACATCCAGAGCTAGAGACTCGAGGTGAGTGCATGACTCCGAAAGTAGATCGAAATCAGTATGTAGCAGAGATGTCCTGAGCTGAGAAGGCTGGGCAAATTCTGGTGGGGGAGGCGCAGTCAACAAGGGAGGTGTGAAAGCAATCAACGACTGGACGAGGTAGGGTAGAACATTGGTATCGAAGAGTGGATTCGCTATAGTGTTATCAGAATCAGGGGTCAATGAAATAAGTCGGGCGCGCTCACCATCATCTCTAAGTTCGGTGATAAGTCGCCAGGTCCAATTGGAGAGTCCAGTGCGTAAGGTCCAAGACTCTGCCACTTTCTCTGGAACGTTGTCCATCCCAGCCGATTCTGCGGGAAATAGACTTGTCGTGCTCCTCATCCAAGCGCCAGCAGGGTATATGGCAGTTGATAACCGCACAAGCGTCATGGCAACTTCGAGCGATGTTAGTCGGAACTTGACTGGTTCTGTGCACGAATTGTGAACCAGGGTAAACTCCAACGATGATGGATGGGGAATACCGTAGCCGAGAGAAGAGTTCAACAAAGAACCGATTGCAGTCTTGATCACTTGCAAGTGCGAGATAGATAGTGGTAGAGGACCGGATTGTGGCTGGGACGATAGTTGATCGACATAACCTTCAAGCAGCGATACGACGGCTTGGGGGAAACCAGCTTCTAACAGCTGTCCTCTGTTCTGATCTGAATGCAAGGCAAAGCATATGGCAACTGGGTATACCGCACACCAGATCACTCACCATGTTCAACACATAAATTAGCGCATACACGGAGAATCTCAAAGACAGCGAAGGCGCGAGTATCAGTCGGAGTTGGTGATCCATCGAGTGCTTTAGATAACAGAGAAGTGAGATTTTGCGGCAGTGAGGTCCTTCCCAATGCTGTATGGTAATCCTCTGTTGAAAGGGTGTTGACACCGTCACTGCAATAAAACAAGAATCATACGGACCAGGATTCCTGACACGCAACAAGTTCGCGAGATGTCTACAAATGAGTTGAACGTCGAGCCAGGACTCCTCGGTGGGGTGAGAAGACAGCGCCGCCACGAGTGAGTCCAGCTTTGATGCACTTTCTGTGCACGTCAGTGTCAATGTCATTGGCGGGATGTCCATGTATCGAAGTGGCGTTGGTGAGTCTGCCTGATGGTTTCGTTCAACTCACTCGATGGCTGGGGCTTGATCTGCAGTGGCTGTGCCCAATCGACTTTTGAATCCCCTTAAGAGCCCATCTATCTCTTTACGAACAACTTGCTGAACGATACGACGACCATCCTCTCTTTCTAGCGAGGATAGCACCACATTATGCGATGCGTAACATTCCGTCTATGGCTTTGCATTACTATCACGAAATGGATGACTTTGACTGCATCGCTAGAGCGATCTTGATGCCCCTTCTCAGGCACAAATGTCTGTCGAAGATCCAGTATTGGACGCCACCATCACAAACGTTCCCGATGCGCTGAGCAACTTGAAACCGTCCAGTGTTTTCTGGAAGAGCATCGCGAGGACACTCGCAAAGGCTGGTGTTCCACTCATTTGTTCGTAGGGATATTCAATTCACTAGGGTTTTATTCTGCCCAACCCTGGAAGCCTATTTCCTTGACCTCGCGAACAGTCTTTTCACTGGCAGGTACCTTTACTAGGCATACAGCCTCCTGAATCCACTGGCGTCAGCTGAGCAGCCTACCCTTGACCGAGAAACGACCTGCCGCATACACGGATATCTTATGAAGACCGACAGGGTCAAATCAGACGGGACGAGCTGCATTGTGGCTGGCGAACGCGAACGCTAACTCGAATGAATGTCCTCGTTCAAGGTAGTCATCGCATGATTTAGTGTTATCCGTTTCCAAAAGTTGACGATGAACTGGACTACATGTATGATTTGCAAAATGGCAAATGTAAGTTTATCTACCTACCCCAGCTTTCTCTTTTGCTGAGACTTCTTTGATTCTTGTAGCAATGGATTTCGTCGTGGGATCGTAACCCCTTTGCAGCCGCCAGCTGGATGCATCCCATCCTCGTCAGATGCCATCCCTTTGAGGTATAAATTCTGTTCAACTGTTCAAGGTCATACATACATTTGTTTTGAGTCACTTGGTCAACGCAGGGCGGAAATGGGCGTTTGAGTCGCTTGCCTGCCTCCATCCCGCTGATGATGGGTACCCACCGATCGCAATTAAGCTAGAACAATCGGCTGCATATCACGATGCAATCAATGAAGTATGCGGATTATCCTCCCCAAATCTCAGTGCATGCTGATTCCCGAGCGCCATTGGCACTGCGGCCTATAACGGTAACCACAAACCCTTCATTGGTCCTTCGACCTTAGCGCTCTCACTAACCTTTCCCTAGCCCCAAGAGATATAGTACTGATATGCGTTCTGTAAACGTTGCATCCTTTCTTCTTATCCCACCTCTTGCGACATTGACATCATGCTTTCGCATTTTCTGGGTTAAGTATAAGTAGCAAGAAGAGGTCCATAAATGATAATTTGAATTACATACTCCTTATCTCGAATAGCTCGGTGCACTTCCGTGTGCTATTACAATTCTGTACGCCTCGTTGAGGACGGCCAGAACATCTTCTGGAAGAGGGTCCTTGGTGCTGTCCGCACAATTATCCATCAACTGGGTAGCACTGCTTGCTCCAAGGATAATGCCATCTACGGGCGTTAGGACCGAGTAGTGTTGACACCACCGCAACGCGATCTCCGTCATTCGCAAGGTATTCTTCTCCTGCCCATTGACTGTCAGCTGAGAAGTCACCCCGATAGCGAACAATTTTACCGCGACGTCTTTAATCATGTTCATCGCCTTGAAGTAGCCGTCCTTGAGGTATCGTTTCCGATAATTTGCCCCTTGGTCAGTCCGTGGATCAAAACGACTGCCCTCATCGACAGCATCATCCAGGGAGGTGACCTTCCCAGCAAATAACCCACCCCTGTCATTTGGTTAGACCCGGATGCCACTCCCTTGGAAATGGAAGAGTGCTCACGCTAACGGGTTGTAAATGACAATTCTTATCCCAAATTTCCGGCAGCAGGGCAGAAGCTCTGTCTCCATCTCACGAGTAATCGCGTTGTACATCCTTTCCCCCGACTATTATCGCAAGACCAATTCAAAACCTTCAGAAACACATACACCTGGTATATCTTTGGCTGCACCTAGCCATTCGCCCTGCAAATGGTGACTACCTCAGCGACCTGTCCAGATGTTCAATTCGTTATTGCGTAGTTCAAACGACTAGTGATATGCACACCTCCCAAGCCGCGAAGTTACTCAAACCGAAATTTTCACTGAAACAGTCAGACCGCGATAAGACGTTCATTAATTAATGTAGCACATTACAATTTGCCTTCCAAATGCAGTGCGTTCGCCTCCCGTGCGGTTTCCTCGAAGGAGACACTCCTGTCTGGGGCATGCAAGTAAAGAACTTTTACTTTGTCCAACTTGAGGGTTTCAAGAGACTTCGTGAATGCAGCTCGCAGTGCTGCAGGTGCATGATTTCCCGGCGGATGGGGTGGAACCCTTCGGCAAGTGGCAAGTGGCAGCCTCAATCATGTCGCCCTACAACAGAGTTCAAACACTCACTTGGTATCGATAGTAGCATTCCGAAGATTCAAAGTCGCCAGCATCTGCAATGAATTATTACATGGTCAAGTTTGATGTCCATGTACCCTACCTGCTCTGTCGTACCTTCTCCATATCCCCGTGCTGTATCCAACTCAGTGTGGCCATGGCTCAGAAAGATATCAATGATCTCTTGACAAGCTTTCTGGTCAGACGTCCGGACGCCATGGTCATCGTTCCCTGCCATTTGTGTAAGCTGAGGGAATGGCTACTGTGGATCTATACGTGCAAAGATGAGGGGGATTCTGGTACTCATTCCGTGTGGTGGTGTCTATTGTTCTCCTCGGGGAGCGACATCTAGGATGAGACAGCATGGTATTTATTATGTGGTTATTTGGGGACGACGGTCAGCTGGCCGGGCAACTTTGAATGTCCTCAGAAGATTAGATGGCAATACACAGCCACAAGGCATTGACACTTTCCTTGGATCAAACCAAGATCAAACCGTGACTAGTTGACTCTGGCACCCGGGACACAGAACATGCCAAAGCGAAAGGGAAAGAAATCTGCATCGTCAACGCCCGCAGAAAATCTTCCACATCCACCCTCTGCGCAAGACAATGAACTGATGGATGATCTGCTCACAGAGCTAGAATCCAGAGATCGCCAAGCCGTCACCACCACCCAGGATGAGCCTGAAAACAATGGCGAGGAAAAGTCTGAATGCGCTCCTCAGAAGCAGGACTCCAAGACTCGATATCTTGCGAGGCGGGTGTGTGGCATCCTGAATTCGAGGCCAGGCAAAGTTGTTCATTATGTTTGGATTGCAGGCACGAAAAGCAGCCGCATTAGCTCAGAATATTGCACCCTCAAATCCTGACGCAGATGCACAGATTGATCGCGAAATCAAACAGGAAGTAGCGTCCATAAAACGGACATGCGATGAGCTTGGTGTGCAGAATTACGAGGTTGGTACAATCGATGCCTACTGTCGATCAAAAGGCGAGGTTTGCGCTTCACAGATAAATCCAGATGGCCATTGTCTATTCTCAGCAATCGCTGACCAGCTCGCTCTCCTTAATATCCTACCAGCGGGCCAAGCGAATTATGCAGCAGTTCGTGCCGCAGCGTCAACTTATATTTCTGAACATGCCGACGACTTTCTTCCTTTCCTACCATCAATATCTGGAGAAGACGGCTATGGCGCAACCGAAAACACCGGGCTTATGAATGCACGGCAGTTCGAACAGTATTGTCTGACCATCAAGGATACTGCTGCCTGGGGCGGGGAGCCAGAGATACTGGCACTCAGTCGGGCGTTCAACGTACCGATTCAGGTCATTCAGGCCGGTACTCCATCAGTGGTAACCCATACCCCTGATGGAAACATGCCTGATAACCTCTCTCGAAACGCGAAGATTGTCCGCATCAGTTTCCACCGCCGGATGTATGGCCTTGGCGAAGTGAGTAAATCTAACATAGTTTCTTCCGCGCAGTTCTGAGCTGTGGTTATTAGCACTATAACTCGCTGAGGCCCAAGAATCCCATTGTAGCTGTTGCAGATAAGATACACTCGATACTCAGCTGACGCCGACGCTACAAATCATATATTCGCCGGGCTGGCAGGCTTCTTCTTGGCTGAGGCAGGTTTTGAGGTAACGCACTTCAGCGAACTCAGACTCGTGATGTCACCAATGCTCACCCTAACCAGCAAGTACACCCTCCTGCCACTCTCAGGGGATGTTCGTTTGACAATTCGGAAGTGTTGAATCTGTATTACTTTACATACCGCGCGGGGCATCATGAGGGGCGGATCGAATGGCCTCACTACGAGTGACTAGTACACAGCCTTTCACAGTAGAATATAATGGTCATCATGATGGACTTGTCCTCAACGAAAAAAATCTCAGAACAACAGATCGTCCAGGTCACCGTTCCCTCTTCGACCAACCATGGGTTGAGGTTGGTCTCCCATATAGCCTCCAAATGCACCACCTAGGTTCGCATACGGATCAGCTGCCTTATTACCTGCGATATCGTCTTCATCCCCGTCCCCATCAAACCCAACTTCTCCTTCATCTTCATGTCCATCACCCGTGCTGCCGGGGCCCTGGTGTCCAATCGCGTCATTGGTGTCTAGCAAGTCAGGTGCGCCTGAAGGAACCAGTTGGGGCGCATTGACGGAGGCGTCGCCCATCTGATCCCGTGTACGTGGTTCAACAGGGCCAGGGCCGGCGACAACAACTGTACTTGTCGGAAGCTGTGGTCGTGCAAGGGGAATGAGGACTGCTTTTGAGTTGGCATTGAGAGCGGGACTATCCACCAACGCTCTCCCAGCTGCGTTCCGGATGAAGGTCTATACAGCATGCGCCACGTCAGAGCCCTGTTTCCGAGTATTGCACGTGTACTAACCTCTGGGTTTTTGTGGTAGATGCTACCGAGAGTGCCAGTGTGAAGCAGCAACTGGTCAAGTGCACCCCGATCCATGCGGTCCGAATCCGTTGTAATTGGAGGCTTCTCCGCTAGGACGATTTCGCCTGCTACTGTGGGGTTCACTGCAAGCATTCGCCAGTACATGAATCCACGATCTCGCAAGTCGGGATTGTCAATTTCTTCGGTTGCCCACTTCAGTACTTTGTGAACCAAGGCCTTCGCCGTTTCAGAGGAGGACTTGTAGATGAAAAGTTTGACTACGGCAGTCAGAAGCGCAAGTTGAACCTGGACTACGTGAGTACGCGAAGACGGCGGTAAGAAACCGGTCGTACCTCGACGGATTCGTCCAAGAATTTATAAACCAAATCATCCAGAAGCTCGTCGGCGTTCTCTATTCTATCCGAGAATTGACCCAATATCCATACCATCGCCGTCTTGGCCTCGGGCTCCTCTAGAACGTCCATGTTCTCACATAACGTCGGGATGATGCCTTCGTATTTACCGGGGTAACGTCTGAAAATATCCTTCGTCACAATGACAGCCTCTTGGACCACATATGTGACTTTGGTCTCGATCAAAGTAAGAAGGGATTGGATACACATGTCGGCCGCTGCCTCGACCTTGATGGCCAGCCGGCCTATGGAGCGCACGGCTTTACGAACAAAATCTATGTCTACCTCTGAGGCATATCTTGAAACGGGGATTTAATGTTTGCTCAAAGCGGGACAAAATGGAGGCGTACTCTTCCAGCTCGGACAACACCTCCCTCGCATTCTCTTCGCGTGCAAGTCGGTACATGATTTCTAGTTTTGCGAGCTTGACGTAAATCGGATCGTTGTACTTGCAGAAGAAGACTTTCACGTCATTCTTCAGAACTGTTGGCCTCCGTTGAATGATGAGCAAGATATTGCGGAGTGCGACATATTGAACTTCGGGGCCGGAAGATAGTAATGTAACTATGAGACCACTACTGTGAATCATGGGAGCTCCAACATGGTCGTTGTCCTTACCTAAGGGTGGACCCATCTTCTTGCAGATATGCTCGATTAGCCTCCGGTTCTCCATGTAATTCATGAGATATAGGAGAACTTTGATGGTGGTCAACACAACGGCTGAGTTCGCATGTTGCAGTTGAACGATCACCCGCTCTGCCATCACTTCAGCATCATTGTGTTGTTCTGGCACGTAACGCAGCAACGAATCGAGTATGTATATCTGGCCCCATCTTTATTCTTGGTAAGAAAAACCTGAATATAACACAAACAAACGTACTCTGAACTTTCACCCAATGCAGCGATGAGTTTATTGGCGATAGGTAGGTTCAAGCGGAATATAACCCCATCCTGGCGATCGCCAATCTCCGAGAGGGCTGCGACAGCATTTGCGATGACGGTTGCATTCGTATCGAGCATCATGTCTCGAAGCATCTCAACAAACCCGGCGCGTTCTGCTTTCCGGGGATCTGCAACATAAAGTTTGGCAACACAAATTGCAGCCGTCTTGCGTACATAGGGATCCCGGTCCTTGATGCAATGTCGTAGTTGGTCGCAAAGGGCCTCCGTTACCACAGGAATAGGTATGTATGCCATCGTTCGTATGGCCAGTGCCCGGATAAGGGGATTGCGGTCGTTACAGTCCTATCATGAATGAACTATGAGCCCGGAATAGACGAAACGTGCACATGGATACCTGTAGAAAGCTCGGGATGACAATTTGTATCTGTTCTGGTTTGGATCGGCCATAGCTGACCAAGTACAGGTAAACCACTACGCTTGCGGTTGACTATTGATGGAATCGCACATTTAAACATGGTGGCACTCACTCTTCTTTATTTCAAGTAGAGGGGTTCCGATACACTGGACGACGTCGTGAAAGAGCGGTGACACTAATACGCAGTTCAAGCTTGCCGGAAGCACACTCGACTTGTTCACGTACTGTCATTGCCCATCGTTATGTTGGCCACGATCTTTTTGAGAACTGTCCTT
The DNA here is from genome assembly GCA_038093975.1 of Chalciporus piperatus. Lineage (NCBI taxonomy): Eukaryota > Fungi > Basidiomycota > Agaricomycetes > Boletales > Boletaceae > Chalciporus > Chalciporus piperatus. The sequence continues at coordinate 206,541 of JBBPTG010000002.1, forward strand.
CGCTTCTGGTATTTCTTGTCCTTTGCTTCTGCAGCTTGGAGCTCGGCGCGGAATTCCTGGGTAAGAAGAAGTCAATGATGATCTTAGACTCCAGGCAATTTGATGTACCTCGATTTTTCCCCGCTGGAAGAACTTGGCGTCTTGTCCCGCTTGAGTGGCCATTCTCGTCCCAACAACTGCTGTTGATATGTGAAGATTAGACTGAGAAATATAATGTTGTGGTGTAGGGAGTTGGTAGTGGTGGTGGTAATTCGCACACAGCTTTGCAACAACCGCTTGCAGATTGACCAACTTTACCTCGTAATAAACGACAGCAGTAACATCAGCATCAATCCATCGCGCTATCCATATTTTACTGGGTCTCTACATGCCCGCAGAACGACGCCGATTGCCCCCAGCCATCGAGTCTACCCCCAGGGATCAGGTCGAGAACATCCATCACAAAGAGATCGACAACCTTTTGAAAGACCTCAGGAGTTGTTCACGCCGTCTCAAGGTAGCGATGGACAGCTTCACGGACGAGCTGAGGATTCTTGAAAGACTTTATTACAAGAGTAAAAACCAACATCGCATGGCCTTGTCTTTCAAGCGTGTTGTCGAAATCAGGCGCTATGGTCAACGCCTGGAGGAGCTGGAGATCTTGGAGTGTGTAGATCTTCTCCGAGCTTCCTTCGTAGGTCTGGAGGGTACGAAAGAGTGCGTAGACGCGATTCGTTGTTTAGTTCGTACTGAACGACGCCCTCACAGTCGCAAAGCGTTGAAGGGTTCCTGGAGCCATGTGCCCCACAAAAGCTACGTTAACTATGTCATTGAAAGATTGACGTCTTGTTCTAGCCTTATCTGTAAAGTAAGATTTATACAAATTCATTGACTATCCGACCTGAATTCCGTAGATGCGGGAGCGCCTTGAGGGAGCATATCAGTAAGTTCCAACGCGAAGTGTCACACTGAAACATAGACTGACTTAGTTCTAGTCATCTTTCCCTGGCCATGCAGTCGGGTGCATTCATACAACTCATCATCTTGTTTGCTGCTATATGTTCTAGGATGTCAAGTTTAGTATCAGAGTTAGAGGATGCTCTTCAATTGGGTGCCTCGACATGTACTCGGCTTTTGCTAATCTTCAATGTAAGCTCCCCTTCAGCCATGCAAAGATACTTGGATACGACCTCCCCTTTTGCTTTGCAGCCTACAAATAACCTGATGACGACTGTTGTCCCTTCTATGCCAAACCCCTCTGCAGAGCCGGGTAGCCCACGAACCTCACAAGTGTTTATCGACCAACCGACTGAGGAAGTGGGTCAACCTATTTCTCATTTCGATCATATGGACACCTCGGGCTTCGTCCCCCTATCACTCCAAGCGGAGGAAACCGCGTTGAGAATACGCATCACGCCGCCGCCGTGTTTGTCGAGCACCGTCGGTATGATTAAGGCACAATCTCCAGTACCCCTCTACTGATTAGCCCTCAAGCTTCAGCGGTTGACCATACCACCATCACGGAACAGGCTTCTGCGAAGGTAATTCGGAAACCCCGCTTGAAACGTGCCAAAAAGCCGCGAGACGAAATTGACGAGATCTTTGGGTTTTGATCAAATAAATAGCACCCTAACATACCCAAACGCGATTTCAACATTATTTGTTACGGGCATGACCAGTTCGCCAGTCTCAGCTACACATGTCGAACTGGATGCACGACACTGCGTCGTCAGGCCTCAGGAGGATGGCTAAATCCACTACTGAGATCATTCGAGCCACCACTTGATCTGTTGGACTTGACCACTACGCGAGATAATTAACAGGATGAGTTCCACAGAAGATCGACTTATGAAGTTGGTATGAGATCATCGATCATCCCTAGATTCCCTACGCTACAAGTATATGATATGACATCGTCTATCTAGAATGCTTAACAGATCGTGTCTGCGTCCACGGGCAGGCGGGGTAATAATAAGATTCGGATCTAATAATAATTAATTAATCACGCCTTGCATGACGACCAATGATTTCGCAATTCTTGCGATTGATGCCAGAACGTGAACAAAAATCTTGTACTGTATACGATGCTGGATTCGATTCTCTCACCCAATCACTATGCTCGCTGCACGCACATTTGCATCTGTGCGGTCAACTCGACTTGTCCGTTACGCAAGCACCGCGGCCAAGGATAACTTCAAGGTCGTCGTCGTCGGTGGAGGTAAGGTCGCCGTCAGTTAGTCCATGCGATCTAAATACCACTCAAAACATCCAGGTTCCGGAGGCTTAACCGTAGCAACTCAAATCTACAATCGCTTTCTGGCTGCAGACAAACCTTTGGGTCACGACGATATCGTGGTTCTCGATGCGGCCGAGTCTCACTACTACCAGGTATGCCTTCAGGTTTGGCCGGCTCTCTGTTTCTCGACGAACCGATCTTTGTCTATTTTCAGCCGGGCTGGTGAGCCTATTATCTTACCTATTGTCATCCACCTCCAACCAAGATGTGCCTAGGACCCTTGTTGGCGCAGGGCTTTCTTCCAAGGAAGAGTTCAAACGGCCTCTTGCTTCGCTGTTCCCGCCCTATATTGCGCATATCCCCGAAAACGTGTCTACATTCTCTCCCACGACCTCCTCCATAACGACTTCTACAGGTCGCTCGATAACTTATGAGGCACTGGTCGTCGCTGCGGGCTTGAAGATCAACTGGGATGCGATCACAGGCTTGCCTCAGGCGCTATCTGACCCTGCTTCCGGTGTGTCATCGATCTACTCGTATGATTCGTGCGACAAAGTTTGGAACAACATCGACGCTCTACAATCCGGAAATGCCATCTTCACACAACCTGCGGGAGTTATTAAATGTGCTGGAGGTGATAATATCTGCCAAAGAAGTTGATTGACGTACTAAAACTATTTTAGCTCCGCAAAAAATTATGTGGATGGCTTGGGACCGTTATAGAAGATCTGGCAGGAGCGAGAAAATCAAGATCGACTTCATGACGGGAATGCCATCAATGTTCAGCGTCAAGAAGTACTCGGATACGCTGAATGCTTTGCGCCTCGAACGCGGCGTTGGCGCCGAGTTTCAGCACAATCTCGTCGCGGTGGATGCCCCCAATCACAAGGCTACCTTCAAAAAGACTGACGGTACAACTATTGACCGGGAATACACAACCCTACATGCAACTCCACCAATGGGCCCTCTAGACTTTATTAAAAATTCCCCAGTTGCTGACGCTGCTGGATGGGTCGAAGTCAATCAGGCGACCCTTCAACACACAAAACCAGAATTCAACAACATTTTCGCCTTGGGAGATTGTTCTTCCTTGCCGACCAGCAAGACAGCTGCGGCTATTACCTCCCAGGCTCCAGTCCTTACAGAGAATCTGTTTTCCTTAATGGACACTGGAAGTCTTAGTACTGCCAAATATGACGGTTATACCAGCTGTCCGGTCCGTGTCCTTTGAGCTAGATCAAGGATGCATATCGTTGTTCCTGACTTCAGCCCAGCTTCTTACAGGATACGGAGAGTTAATGTTGGCCGAATTCAAGTACGGCTTGGAGCCAAAGGAGACCTTTTCCGGTTACTTCGGCGACCAAACACAGCCACAGAGGTCAGTGTCATGGACTCAGATCAATCGTATTGTGACGTTGACTTGATATTGTCTAGGCTGTTCTACCACTTCAAAAAGGCATGTAGTTCTGCTCATCATACAAGCAGATCGGGATTAACTAACTGGCTACCAGGATCTATTCCCTTGGGCCTACTGGAATATGATGGTAAGCTCAAGCTCCGCGATGACTCTTTGCGGATTCAAATCTGACACATTGTGTCAGATCACTGGCAACTGGTTCGGACCGTCGGGGCCAATCCGACCAAGGTTTGCTTAGAGGAATGTATATATACCACGGGTTACCGGATCGCGCTTCTCCATTCTGCTGCTGCATTTGTATCAGTAGCTTCTCGAAGAATACATACACCTGTCCCTCTCTGGATATTCGGCGAACCAATCTCATCGCCGCTGCGGCGGACAATGAACATGTAAGGACGAAAACCCACCTGGACCTGAAACTATGTCAGTTTTGGAAGGATGAATCTGAAACTTTCGTCAGGTCTCCACGCGGAGCGTTCGCGTGACATCTTGGTGCCCGGACCATGGATTTCGAATCCGCGACCTGAAGGCTCTCTTCGGAGGGCTAGCATCCCTGCAGCTTGACTCAAGACCTGATGCAATACCGCAGATTCGAATTATCGGGTGGAATGTGACCGTGACACATTTATCACGTGATCGTGGATTGTGACACTCATTTGATGACTTTGTTGCGCGCACGTCTTCGTCGTCGTCGGCCACGATGTCGAGGTCTCTCACCACAGCTCAAATCATCAGACAGGGAGACTATCTCGACAATGATTTCGATCCAAATACACTGACGGTATCCCAGCTACTAGGTGTCCTCAGCTACCACCAAATCCGTTATCCCACCCCTCACACCAAAGCCAAACTTGTGCAGCTATTCCTTGACGAAATCAGGCCAAAGGTGGTCAAGTTTCGAAAGGAGAGGCTAAAGCAAGAGAATAGCGTTGCGAGTGATGATGGTATCACAGATGGCCTCACTGGACGTCCACTCAGCTCAAACGCAAAGGTACGCGTTAGTTCCTTGCTTACTCGAGGATTCGGCTCATTCTTGTCCAGACAACCAGGCGGTCCTCGAGAAGGCTCTCTCGTGCTCCCGAAGAGGAGGAAGAGCCCAAGAGACCCGAACCAGTAGGCGCATGGCGTTACACAACCCCTCTCCCTGTTTGACCCTCGTATATAGCCAAAGCGCCGTCGTTCCTCCGCCCAGCCGGACTTGGGGAGGATTCCGGGTACCAAGGCTCGCGCTGCTGTACCTACAGTCGTAGAAGAAAGCGAGCCTGAAGAAGACGAAGAACTACCGGCTCGGAAAGTCACTAGAAGGAAGGGGGTACGATCTCATCCGAAATACGTTTCTATTCAGAATCAAATTGATACGCAACCTTCAGGACGCTGGCCTTCACACACGACGAGTATCAGTATGTGCTGATCATCATTGTACATTAGCTCCTTACAAAATTCTGTCCTTTACAGGCAGCAGACGATAGTGGATGGGAAGACAACAACATATTCCAGTCTGGCGCCGAATCATCTTCACCAGTTCGACCATCCCCTGTCCGCAGGACAGCTAGGAAGAGTGCTGGGCCCAAGAAGTCACGCCACTCTATGTCAGCGCCTCCCCATCTTTCCCCTCCGTCATCTCCAATCAAACCCCCATTCATGTCATCACCCCAGCGCTCACCTCCGCAATCAAAGTTTGAGCCACAACTGCCCCTCGACATTCCACGCCAGCCGCCTATATTATCCCCGCCGGGGAAAAGAGGGACGTTTAGTCCCCTGGAACATCCGTTGGCCACCTCTTCGACCCCAGAAAAAACACCACCTTCTCATACTCAGGGAATGGAGTTGAAGGCTCATCAGGACGTTCTTGACTCTACAGCTCCCCTGATCAGCGATGGGGAAATCGAAGGGCAAGAATTTGAGGGTGGCAAGCAAATTACATCGACCTCGCAACACATTTCCGAAGTCGATGAGGTTGGCCACGTTGCGCCTCGCCCGAAATCCAGGTCCTATCTACCAACAATCTTGTATACGATCTGCTTTGTGATCTGCTCAAGCATTGTCGTCAAGTACAAGGGGGAATCCGCGTCCATTGGATTTTGTAACGCGGGATCAAATAGTAGTCAAGCATTGCAGGAATTCCAGGCTCGCATATCAGCCATTGGACCTTCCATCTGGGAGAATCGAACCCTTCTAGACATCCCCTCGGAACTCTTTGATGCCATCACTTCCAACCACGGAATACTGTGCTCACCAGAGGTTCTGATCCCCTTGCCACACCCATCGACATGTACACCTTGTCCAGAATATGCGTCGTGCAATCAGAACACGGTCACCTGCAACGCTGGACATTTACTGCGTCCGCACCCCATTCTTGCCTTGTTGTCACCTTTCGGGACCGCCCGATCAGCCCCTGTCGAGTTAGTCTGGAACTTCATTTCTGAGGTGGCCGATGGGTTACCAGGATTGGGCCCCGTTGCGTTCCCACCTCATTGTATTGAAGATCCGAAACGAAAGCGGAATATAGGTGCCTTGGGGAAGGCGATCGAAGCCCTTCTTGGTCAGGAACGTGGGAGAAGAGTGTGCGCCGGTGGTCAAGAAGGCCAGCCGATGATATCCGATAGTGAAGGGGGTCAAGCCAAAGCATGGGGTTTGGAGGTTGAGGTTTTGCGAGAGATGATGAAGAAGAAAACAGCGGTATGTTGAGTTCTCGCTCCTCGATATGCAGCAAGCGATATTTTTTTTTTTGGCTCGGCAGCCGCATCTTCTCGACACCTTTGACGATACGTTCGATGAAGCCATGCAACAACTAGTTCAATGGGGGAGCGTTGTATTTGGGGAGGACATGTCGTGAGTTCATTATCACAAATTGTTTGATGCCGATCGTCACATCACTCAATTGGCTCAAGTGGAGATCGCTATCTGGCGCACAAGACTCCCAATTTAACCCTCAATTGCAAGATCACTGTGAAATTGAGAGAGTCGTGGTTGCGATGGCGAACCACTGTCCTGGGTATTAGTCTTGCATTCCGCTTGTTGTTCAATCGCTGACGTTGACCCTTAGCATTAATTGCCAGTACCTTTACAGTCTACTACTTCAGACGGTCCCGCGCCCAACGCCAAATAGAGAACAAACGTGTCGCAGAACTTGTCCAAATTGCTCTTGATACCTTGCGTAATCAAGAACTTGCGCACCACACGGATCCGGTGACGGCACCCCATCCGTATTTGTCCTCTCTTCAGCTCCGTGATCTCATACTTCAAGACGAGCATTCAATTTCCGCCCGAAGGAGACTTTGGGATCAGGTGGAACGCGTCGTTGAGGGTAACGCAAATGTCAGGGTCAACCTAGAAGAAGTACAAGGGGGTGACGAACACCGTGTGTGGAGATGGGTAGGAACCGCGGGAAGGGGACCGGAGTATCGGAAGAGGGTTTCAGCTGGGACGGAAAAGGGTGAAGGTCAAGTCGCCTGATCTGTCTCCAGTGTGAATGTCGGCGTATCATTTAGTTCGATTGACAGACCCCTTGACCCATCGTAGTTGCGATAGCTATGTTTGTCGTTCTGTCGTGCTTGGAAACGTTCATGTCTGCTGTCGTGTATGTATAAATTAGTGAAATTCTTTTGCTCATGAAAACCCATGAAAGCAATAAAAGTGGTTCGATGAATCGATACGCCTTACGATCTCGGAACCTTCTTGTAGTAGGATCCGGATCCGGGGTTGTAACAAATGCGAAAGGCACTGCCTGTCTGCCAACCGGATGGCGCACTATCCAGGAACCGATTGCAGCCACCAATTAGAATCACAACGTAGTCTTTCACTTCCCACCACACATTACTTTGCTTACGAGGGGGCCAACCCCAGTTAGAGCTCGAGGCTCAATCAGCATGGTCCAGAACATTGCATATAAGGCAACTACGCTGTCGAGCACCCCATAAGATCCAGCTAACCCGTCTGGATCTGTCATGTTTGGTTGCTAACCCGAATATGACTAGGCAAAGGGAAAACTCATTCCCATCGGGATCCCCTCCTGGATCTTCTCAATGAGCGCTCTTTTCATGAATTGTTCTTCTGCGAGCACGCGGGTCGTCTGAGTGACAGAATGAGACAAAAGAAGCATGTGATCGATCGGGAGAACAACCCTCACCCTCAAAAATCGTTCTAGATCGATTCGTCCAGTGTTCAAGGCCCTATGCAAATGATAGATGGTATCCTCGATCGCGTTATCTTCAGCTACTAAATTGATCAACCTGAACAAAAAAAATGGAGGAGAACATGTCGGTCAGTCATGACCGAATAGCCCGGCTTCGCAGGACTGGACACTTGCTGATTATGGACGATGCTTGTCGAACACACTAATTCGTCAACTTCCGGGTCACCCTTCCGGCGTATCTCGGTTAGGTTCCGTTCAGCTTGTTCGACAGTGCTCCGCAACCTCGCTGCGACGTTTCGGCAAACATCTCGAACTGCTTCTAGTCTCGCCATCTCATCCCGGATAGCAGGTTCTCCGGCAAGAAGGTCCGCCTGCTGAGCACGAAGCCGATCGGCGTCCGAAAGCATGACTTGCGACAAGGAAGAGAACTCCGATCGTACCCTGTCACGAACTTGCGCGTGCAATTGGAGCAGCTCTGGATTCGGTGGGCGTGGCGGTGCTGGCGCTGTGAGAGGCTGTGTCGCAGGCGGTTCGGCAGATTCATCATCGAGCAAGTTCGGAGGTGGAATATTGGGCTGAGGCGACCAAATTTGCCGTGGATGCTGGGGTAGGTTCTGGACGGGAGGAGTCCACGCTGGGGCCGGAACGGGAGGTCGAACGTGCACCGGCGGACTGGGTACATTTGTATCAGGAATCGATGCTTGATGAGCCTCTGGGGGTAGCGAGCTTCGGTAATTACCATTAACGGGAGACGTTTCTGTACAGTGTTCAGATGGTGATCGCATATCATTTCCGCCGCGAACGAAGATGCCCTGCGGAAGTTGGGTTGATGCTTCCTGGTATTGAGGTGGTCGCGTATCTGCGCGAGTGTGTTGGGGCAAAGGCGGCGGCGGCCGATTATACAAGTCAGTCTACAGACCCAATCAGGATTGCGCGGCTTGGATTAAAATGCCATACTTGTACATATCCATGGAATGACACGCTTGGTGTCGTGATAGGGCGCGGGGGGGCGACGGGTGGTTGGAATAAATTCGGTTTCGGTGGCAATGCTGGTCGATCGTCCTGCTGAGATTGCGCGAGAGATGAAGACTGCGGGGCGGATAGCGACTGTGGCGGAGCTGGCGTTGATGAAGGGGACGCAGCAACTTGCGGGGCTGGGAGTGGAGTAGAGGACTTGGGTTTCGCGTAAAGAGGAGGCACACGGGAAAAGTGATCTTGCATCGCATCGAGCAAAGCAGAGATATTACAAGCCTTGGATGGGATCTCGTGTCAAAGAGGATGTGCCCTGAGGCAGTCCACGCACCTCGGGCTTTCTCTGCCACTCTTGAAGGTAATCTAGGTTGCATCGACCACTTACATCTACGTATCTGCTCGGTCGAACGAGCATATCCTGGGTCGGGACCACATAAGTGATCGGAGGCTGTCGAGGGTAGTCCCTCGTTATCCAGAGGGCGATCGGGATATTGTAGGATGTACCCCTGAATGAAATAGGAAGCAGACCGTGGATACAGAGTAGAAGCTGAGTGCGACCATCGTCGTAAGCTGGGGAGAAGGCATGAATAGTTGAGTGGATATAGACTGACGAATACTGACTGAGTACATCGGACTTGGGTCGAAGGGTAGGGATGTGCACAAGGGCAGCATCGATATCCACATAGACGCGGTCCTTGTGTGGATATGAACTTGCGTTCTGTCGAAGCCACTTCTGCGTTGCTGATTCTACACTCATGCCGCTCCTGACCAACACCTGTCAAGATCGATGCCGCTCGGAAGGCCCACAACAGTTTAAGCGGAGATGAAATTACAAACTCAGATTCCGTGCGGTGCACACCGGCATCTCTCCACTTCATTATCCACTATTCGCAACGGCGGAGCGCTTTTCGGTTGGCAAGACAGCCGGAAGTCGACAGTACCCCTTGATCACCATATGCTTCCGCCCGGTTGACCGGAACAACAGTCGCATAACTTGCCAGTGGATCCGAGAGCTGTGGATGAAGTGTCAACGCAAAAGAGGAATGCTCAAGGAGGGCCATAGCCATCGCTGCGCAGCACCCTGAAAGATGGGGTAGGAATATTTCCGTCACCAAGGTTCTGGCCCGTGCGCGTCGGGACTGGGCCTTGTGCCCCAGATCGCATTCACGGGAAAGCAGGTGAGTGTGTTTTTTTGTTGGGCCCGAGTTGGCGATGGCGCTTAGATCTGGCCGATCCGTGTCGGATTGGTGTCACTGTGTCCCACTCACTCCGCTCGGGTGGCGGCAACTTTCCATTTCCGCCTGGCTGAACTCAATTTTGTGACGTGATGGCTGGGTGCTGCCGCAAGGAGGCACGTACTCCCACGAACTGCCCGATCGGTATCTTGCCATAGCCAGGGGGATTTCAATAGACGTATCCGAACCAACGGGTCCTTCATGCCATACCGGATCTTTAGCCTTCGCCTGCGCGCTATCCTCTCTTTGTCGCTGATGAATCCCTTGTACCCCTTCTCGTCCTGTTTCACATATAAAAGCCTCCTTCTCCTCTCCATTCTCCCCGTCAAGTGCTCCGTGCACCCTCTCAACCATGAGGTCCTCCAGACTATCCACCACATACGATCATGACGCTCCTGTCAAGTCCCTCACCCCCCAACGCAAACACAGGAAACTCCTGAAAGATGGCTCCAGCGAAGTCTGGCCTGAAGAGATCGAGCGCATATTCGTCCAAGGTCGGTGTCTCCCTCTCTCCACATCCTTTGATCCTCTTTACCTTCATCCCTCCAGGCCTTCGCGAGTATTGGGAATCACCATGGGCAACGTACTCTCGCGGTCGCAGCCGCTGGAGAAACCAGTTTCTTGTCGACTACCTCCAGAAGAACGGGATCGATCGTTCAAAGAAGCAGGTCGCGAGTCATATCCAGGTTTTGCGAAACATGTGGAAGGGTGAACCAGGTATACAGCCTTTCCCTCTTCTCTCTAACCCTCACTAAGCCCCCTTTTCCTCATTAGAATACCATCTCGTGGCCGGTGGTGAGGAGCTCTTCCTCGAAACTGCACTCCTTCCGCCTATCAAGGCTGAGGAGTCCCCTGATACTCATCTACTGACCCCCGCCGGTCTCTACGACGATTATTCCCCGGTATCCGATCGCTCTGGCGGCTCGGCAACATCTTCTTGTCCGCCCCGATCTCTTTGTTCCGGTTCCAGTCCCACGGTGAGTTCCACTGCGGAACTCACACTCCCGCACCTGCAGGGCATACAACTGTCCCCTGTCGACGATAATTGTCGTCGTGTGCGGTTGCTCTCTACATCAGAGTGTCATCGTAGTACGGATACCCGTCGTCTCTCCCCACTTTCGTCCTCCTGGCCTTCTGATCTCGGTCGGCCGTCGGCAAGTCAGGCATGCCCTTCCGAGCTCTACACCGCCTTCGATCAACCATTCGATTTCACTTCACAGTACTCACCCGAGAGCTCCCACCAACCCAGCCTGTCGGATTCGCCGCTCCTATTCACCGAGTCTTCTTTGTTCTCCGCCGAGCCGGTTTCATGTCCCGTCGGTTTGGCGAGGTTGTCGTTGTGGGCAGAGGGCATGTCCACCCTCACTCTTCACGTGGACGCCCTCGTTTCCTCTTCACTGCCATTGGCTCAACCCTCACCGGCTGTGGTACTGAGGATCAAGCTGCACCTCCCACCCATTGACGTACCGTCCTTTCCTGCGCTACACGGCTTTCAGGGGTCGATCACGTGTTCAGTGCGGCCTTCTTCCAGCATCAGATGTTCCACTGCCACCTTTGTACGCGGCCAGTGCACGTCTCGCGAAAGCAATCAGTGCACAACGATGGCCGCGGAGCCAATTGGAAATGACCATCTGGAAAGTGTGACACTGCTTTTGCCTGACTCACCGCTGACGCGTAGTCGGTGGCTCGATTCTTGTGAGTAATTGTCGTCTGACTGGCTGGCACTATCCTCATGTTAACCACGTTTTCGTTACAGCCTCCCCGACTTCCATTGTGCAAAGAATCATCGTAAATGAAGAAGTCGTTGCAGTCATTTTCTACGACCTCGAGCGGGGGCAATGTGAAAACATCCCATCAGCGAAACTCGCCGGGATTCAAAAATACCACGCTCCCACGGAAAGAACGCCAAGTCCACTGGCCGCGTACCACGCCGACTCCGTTATACCGAATTATACCCATATCCCGGCGCAATGCATACCTCGTTCCAGCCTCCCTGCCCAAGCATCTTTATCGTATGCTATGTCAAGTATCAACGCGGACCCCGCCTTTTCAGGCACGTCATCCTACCCGGCTTTCATGATGCCTTCTCTACTTTCATGACCTTCATGACCGTCCACGTACCTCGGACACTCGCGCCAGCAGACACTTGTATCAAATTTACCCGTGGATAGTCTTTCTCGAACTGTTCTTCCCTCTATGTTTCCTTCAGTACAGATTGTCTTCGTTTCAAAAGTTCTCGCTTTACCGCTGTATCCTCTGCCACTTAGCATGAAGTACTGTAGATATTCTGTAACGTCACTGTGACCCATAGTGTACGTCTAATCACCGTTACGTTCTGGTATAGCTAGATAGCCTACGGGCTGATTCTCGTACTCGAGAATCGTAGTGGCGTTGTTGTAATTGCAACAATTCGAAGAACGATGTTCCGAACGAATGACAAAGCTGGGGGTCGTCTGCTTCTGGCAGATACATTCCGTCTACACTCCGATCTTCGGTCGACAGAAGTGCTTCGAGCTTGGGTTCTTTCATAACCAAACTCTCAACGAAATCTACGGCCCGGAGCGCCACGGCAGGTGACCAATTGACTGAGGCGGTAAGAAGCCGCTTGGCGAAAGCCGCAGATCGCCAGGGCATAGCGCTGCCCGCTGTTCGCGGAGAGAACACGATGGTCAACGCCCTGAACAACATGTCCGCGATTGTTGGTGACTTGGTTGTTCGAGACCCCGAGATTGGCTTGGTCGCAGACGCGTCGTCAATCTGTGGAAGCGCGCTAAGCGACAGGATGATGGAGTAAAGGTGATTGACGAAATCAGTGAGGTCGATGTTCAGGGCTTCACCTGAATGAGAAATTGAGACAATTAGATCGTTTCAAGAGTGAATGCAAAATGAGACATATCAAACCTTGGCCTGAAAGAAGCTCAAAAGCCGTCACGATACATAATAAGCGGTGCCGTATCTCTGTGCTCCAGTCTGAGCTACGTGATTCCCCATCATCTGAGTCGGTTTCGTCAAACTCTCGCGTAATGAGATGCTTGAGAACCTCCATCAGGTCCTTGAAGAAGTCGATGTTGACGAGATGTGCAAATTTGGATATACCCCTCAGGGCCGCCGGCAACAGAGGCGTTGGGCGAGGATTCTTGAGTATTCGGAAATACAACACAAATAGAAGTTTCAGGGTTTCCGTATGCTTTTCCACACAGGTCAGCAAATCGATAAACACAGTTCTTCCATCACTTACAGTCTTAGCTCGTTCTTCTTTATCCACCTCCGCTTCTGCTTCGCGTAGCCCGAGTTCGATTTCCTTCTTTTCCTTGAGCGTCTTCTTGGCCTTCTTGCTCAAATGAGGCTGATCTGTCGGTTTGCCTTTGGCCCTGCGGCCGGCGGCTCTACCCTTGGAGTAAGTTTTGGTGTTCTCTTCCTTGTCAGCCCTAGAGTCCGAAGCTCGAACACCAAGCTCGCTCCGTAGCCGAAGGTGCAGAAGACATGTCAGAACCTCGGGGTGGACATTAAAATGTCTTTCTTTAATCATGCGGTTCAATAACTGGACGGCTTCTAGAGAAGGTACCCCGGTAAGGTCATTTCGGAAGATGCTGATCAGGGTAGTCAAACATTGATCAGATGACTAGAAGTCCAGTCAATCTAGGTTCCAGAATGTAGGCGTAATCAAGGGCACTTACCTCATCCCATGTTTTCTTGCTCAGTCGAGCCACAATGCACGTCATGATGTTTACCCGGAAGTTGAAATGAGTGACCTCCGAGGCGAGGGTGCACATGCATTTAAGGGCAACATCGGTCAAGTCGTTCTTGGCTTCATGAAGTTTAAGCCCCGGACCACGAGGCGGCGTAAACCAATGCCTACCTTTGAGCTCAGCTTCGAGAGCACGGAGATACGATTGATACACGAGCACTAGGCCTTGCTCCCATTCACGTGTTCGAGCGACCATCTGACTAACTTTCTCCGCCTTCTCTTTGTCAGTCAAGGTCCGTATCCGATAGCCGGGGATGATATCTTTGAACACCGCGAGCTGTGAAAGGATAGCCAACTTCCGAATTGCAAGATCGTTCGTAATTGGCTCTGGATGTGACGGGGTTGTGATCTTCTCAAGCGAAAATGTATGTAGACGACGAAGTAGACCGAGCTGAATGTATTGAATGAGAGGCGAGAATGGAGTGATCGTTATGGAGAACTCACACTATTTTCTGGATCAGCGATGATCTCTTGACAAATGCTGGCAATTTGGTCTTTTGCGCCTTGTATCCTAGCTTTGCGAGAGCTGTTTCCAACAATGTCTACCACGGCAAGTCGCCCGAAGCGGGCGCCAGTAGTCACATCGTCCACTGTCGACGATTCAGGGAGCGGTGGAGGATCGGCATCGACTTCGCTATCGTCGTCTTCATCTTCGTCGTCGACCTGAACGGGTGCCGCAGTCATCTTGCCTGTTGCCTGTATTCGACCATCAGACAATTTGATCGGAAGTCCATGTATGTGTCGACGAGGTTCTCGTTCCGGAACACGACGCATTCGTGGGGCAAGCTCATACGGCATCTCCGTTTCTGAGTCTAGCTCGGTGGGAGATGGGGGTTCCTCCGCTGATCCCTCCGCGTCCGACGAACTACCGTACGATTGCGTCTCATCACCAGAGTCATCGTTGGGAATGTCTGTGGAGGGAATGGGGTGGCGAGCTGATTTGTTCAGCTGATGGAGACGTTGCGTCTCTTTTTTACTCCTGTGAAATGTGTCGGCCCCGCTACATTGTACCCACTGTGCAGTTTAAGTGGAGAATACCTTGCTATGCCCTTGTGATCAAGGGCGTTGAGGAAGCTAATGGCGTCTCCGAACTCGTCCAGCAAACACTCGTCTTCTTCCGATAGCTCGCTGGCGTGGATGTCGTTGTCGATGGCAGTGCCAGGAATATCGATGTACTCTCTTTCAAAGGCATTCTCCTTTCCCTTGACTTTACTCCGGGTGGATTTTTTTGGGACCACCTTGGACTGCTGTGTCAATTTTTGCTTTTTCGCTGGACGCTAGTGGATCCTGTAAAGATTTGGTTCGCATGGAGGAAAGAGGGTATTTACCGCTGGAGCTGGAGCAGCTCTTTTCTTGCCTTTGGGGGCTGGCATCTTCCCGATGTCTCATTCGAATGTTTTCATCAGAGTGCGATTGGCTTACACGACTCGAAAAGGAAGGTATTTCTCATCTGCGCCCCTGTTCACAAAGTTCACGCTCAATTGCCTGAGTGAGTGGCTCAATCGATCATGGACCACAAACCAGGGACTCCTCCTCCCGTACACCATGTCTTGCGTCCCCATCACATCGATCTCATTGCCATATTCCTTCTGGTCTTCAAAGAGTTCCATAACAATCTCCCACCCAACTTCCTGCTCTTCATCTACCGGTGGTTGCTTCTTGAGGTTGCCGAGGTAGGTGTGTCGGAACACCACACATCGACGATCTAACGCGTTCAGGTCTCCGAACCAAGGACCCACCTCGAAATCCTATACATCCTGAGGCGTGGACCCGACACGGACTCTCCAAATGTCCAAAATCTTTTGATGGCCCTCGAGACAGTGGTAAGAATGAGCGATATCGTGCCTTGCATGCTATCTGATTGAGTGGGAAACAAGCCAAATCAACTCACGAGTGCAGATCAGTTGACCAATTTCTTTCACAGTTCGTCGTCACGTACATCGTTTTCGTTCTTCGCTGACTCCCCGCCCCAGGTACCCCTGCCATATTCGTTGAAAAGGCTGATGACGAGGTACATGCATGCTCTGTTTCGCCCTTAACTATTCTACTGAGCATTCATCGAGTTCTAGCCTAATGTCCTCGTACGTATGTCAAGATCTTTCCGTAAACCCTCCACTCTAAATGCGCAGCCAGGCTCGCCGGTCCATTTTTGGTTACTTCTGTCGTCGTTGTTTCGTCAGTTTTATCAAGCTCTCATTCTATGGGGTCATGCAACTACAAAGGGATTATCAAGCCTGGTGTACAGGAGACAACCAGGCCGGCTACGGTCCCGTAGAAAAAGACCCTCTCACGAACGACATCTGGATATTCAAGACCAGTTCCGATTCAAAGTCGTGGGCTCGCCAAGAGCCATGGATGTCGTAAGCTTTCGATGATCCCTTCATTCGATGAAAACGTATTCATGTCTATCCAGTTGGGAGAAGGGACGTTCCACCGGGGACGACGTTATAGGACCTGAAAATTTAAGAAGGTATTTCGAACAACGTTTTCATGACCAGAACGATTCGTATGTGCTGTTTCTTCAGTAGTTCTGCATAGACAATATGATCGACTTGTAGGGGGATACGACAACACGCGCTCCTTAACCTCATCCGTATGCACTATGTACGCCAGGAATATCCCGCAGTCAGCAAGGTATGCAATCATTGCAGAAATTGCCTTGTTTTCTGAACACACAGGCTCTAGCTTTTGCAAGAAGCCATCGCAGTCGCACGCACCAGCGGGGATCGTGTCACGTTGCAGCATTGTATCAGGTTGGTTTGGTTGACTCCGGAATCCAACTTGCAGGTATTGATCATTGATGATGTTTGAACACAGCATGCTTCACCGACTGCCTTCAGATTCATCACCGGATGGCATGCCTGTACTAAACGAAATTCAGCCAGACCTTCACCCATCGGAGGTCCTTTTTGATGTAGCCAAGCTCCTTCAGCCTCAAAGCGTGTGTCTTTCATTTGTCCAAACGTGTTCGTCCAGAGTGTGATGGCTAACTCATGTCGGCTACAGGGACAGCCTTTGACACTCTGTTTTGAAAAACTTGTGCAAGCAATCGGACTATACGACAATTGGGTCGACCTAAAAAAAGCAGTGCCCTGCGAACGAGAGCTGCTTGGACAGCATGCTATGCAGGGTGTTTTATGGAGCACACTGGGTACGCCCTTGGTTGATCTAGTTTCATTCGGTTGTTCAGATGAATTGCCAGGATGCTATGGTCTCGCGGCGGTGGAAGAATCGTTTGTATTGGCATTCGCGAAGATAGGCGACGATGACCCAAACCGTCTCAACGTCACCCTCAACCACGCCCACAGGGTTGGTTTCCCTAAATTAGTGCAAACATATTTCTCATCTTGTTTGTCTGTTCTAAAACAGCTAGCTCGAAATGGGTCATACCAAGACGCGCTTGTGCGACTCCTGCATCCTGAAATATGGCGCGGCCTCTCGCTCGATGAGTACCAAGAATGGGCAACCGTGATTTGGCACATTCTGGCTTTAAGGGCTAGTCGGAGGTGAGTGGGTTTCCGACCTTGAGTAGCTCGCGCGAACCTTATTCGCATACACAGGGGTCAACACAGGGTCTTCCGCGACTTTCTACTATCTCACCAACCGTCTTCTTCCACATTTGTTTCAAAGGAGTATTTCTTTGATGATAGCGTAGCACAACTTCCACCGATCAGCAGCGAATTGTACCAAGTGGTGCATGCCCGTGTACGCATCACCATTCGTATGTGGCGTCTCTTATTCATTTTCGCGACAGCGACGCGGCCAAGCGGTCACCGCGATCCAGCCGCTTTTACAGTCTCTTTGGAATGCTGAGTTCCAAGGGAGATTGCCTCTGTACAGAGTTGGGATCATCCTACTTGCGGACGTTGGTCTTGAATTCGGCCTCACGAAGCACTGCCGCCGACTGCTTGAGGGCATATTACCTCAAGTACGCCGCGAGTCATCAATTGACAAAAGACTGCGAAGACTAAGCATGCTCTAGGTTCTGACGGGACACGAGCTGGAGCATCGTGCATTTGCTTGCCACACCTTGGCGAGATGTATTATCGCGTCCGCGGACACAAAAGGTGCACACAGGTTTCCTCATAGACGTTTTCGTTAATCAATTGATGCCCTACAGAGACCGGGCTTCGGGAAGCTCTCCCACATCTCCTCATGGCAGAAGCTGATTACATGCGTTTGGAGATGTTGGAAGCGGCCTCGGACGTTCAGTGGCTCCTGATGGTAGCGCATCATAACCTTGGGATGAAAGAGGACGAAGCGACTGTCCTTGAACGGTATAATCAATCTACTACGCTACGGAGCAAGTACGAAGAGACCCCTGTGGACGCAGAGGTGATAAAAATATGGGATCTAGTCGGCAAGGTGGGTGGATCGTTGGTGGCGAGGTGAGGGAGGGATCACGTGGTGTTCGATTCGAGTGGATTACATAATTACAGAGGCTTAGGCTAGGGTTATCGAGTATAAGGCGAATTGATCGAACGACCTTTAACGTTGTTTTCAAACTTACTTGAAGTCTTCTGGCAGTGGGCATGGACGGGCCCCCTCCTCAGGAAGAAGACTTTTCTTCCCTCTCAATATCGGAGAGGCTTGCTCACAAGAATTGGAAAGCCCGTGTAAATGCCTATGAGTCTCTCATCAAGACCTTCCAAACGACCGCGTCTGATTCAGACCCAGCTTTCAAACCATACATCTCAAACCCTGATCTCCTCAAGAAAATCGCGACCGACTCCAATGCAGTGGCCCAAGAGAAGGGTGTAGAATGTCTTGTGGCACTGGTCAAGTTCGCCGGCGAGACTGCTGCCAAGACCAGGGAGGCTGTAGTGCCAGCTCTGGTTGACAAGTGTCTCGGTTCTGCCAGAGCGGGGACGAAGAATCAAGCAATAGAACTTATCTTGCAGTACGTCGAGGTGGAGAACTCGGGTGCCGGTGTGGTGGTGCGTGCGATCGACTCTCGGTCAGTCTCCTTCGGAATAACACTTCTGATCATGTTTATCTCTTTGCAGGCGGATATCATCCCTGGATTGGTGGCAAAACAACCAAAGACGGTGGCAGGGAGTGTCTTTGCATTCAAAGAGGTCCTCCGGTTAGTTATCCGTAGACCTTACCCCTGCATACCACTCTAGCTGACTGAGCCGTGCAGAGTTTTTGGCCCCCAGGTGATGCAACCAGCCCCCGTCCTCAAGTCTTTACCCAAGATTTTTGCACATGCGGACAAGAACGTTCGTGCGGAGGGCACTCAACTCACTCATACGTTATATCAATACATTGGACCAGCAATCGACCCATGGCTAGGGGAGCTGAAGCCCGTGCAGGTCAAGGAGTTGCAAGAGGCGTTCGAAGGGATGGAGAAAGAGGGAAAAGGCAAGGGAGCGCTGAAGGTCGAACGAATGACAAGGGCACTCCAACGAGAAGCGGAGGCCAAGGCAGATGCTGGTGCTGGTGAAGACGATGCGGCAGATAGTGGACAACAGGAAGGCAAGCACTCCGCAGAGCAACTACCGCTAGTAGCTTACCGTGATTCAACAGAGTTAGAACTCCCTGACCCCCGCACTCTGGCAGCACCCGTCGGCATTGTCGCCAAGTTTCCGTCGAACATGCAAGCCAATCTCACGTCTTCCAAATGGAAGGAACGCAAAGAAGTGCTTGATGATCTCCTTACGCTCGTCAATGCCACTCCCCGAATCCAGGACGCGCCGGAACTGGCGGAGCTAGCCAAGTCCCTGGCTGCCTGTGTACACAAAGACGCGAACATTAACTGTGTTATGACAGCGGCCAATGTCTTGGAGGGACTTGCCAAGGGGATGATGGGTCCATTTGGAAGACTCCGGGAGGCAGTGGTTCCGCCGATGCTTGAGCGCTTGAAGGAAAGAAAAGCGAATGTCACAGATGCTATTGGCTCCGCCTTAGATGCTGTTTTTTCAACCGTAAGCAATTCTAAGTGTTCTTTGGTTGACCATTCTTCGTAATTCTGTGCCGACAGACGTCTCTTCCGGACATAATACCGGACATGCTTCCAGCGCTGGGAAATAAGAATCCTCAAATTAAAGAGGGAACTCTGAAGTTCCTTGCACGATGTCTTGCAACCTCGACAACCGCAATCCAGCCAGGACAGATTAAAACGCTCACGGATCCTCTTGCAGTCCTCCTCGAAGATGGTTTTGAAGGCGCTCGCAATGAAGCTGCTGTTTGTTTGGGTACTCTGATGAAGATGGTGGGAGAGCGCCCGCTTAATGCTCTCATGGACGGTTTGGCCGATGTGCGTAAGGCGAAGGTCAAGGAAGCCTATGAAAAGGCTACCGTTAAGGTTAAAGCTGGATCTGGAGGGCCTCCAAAGCCACCGCCTGCCGCGAAAGAACCCCCGAAGAAAAAAACTCCTGCAAAGCCACCCTCATCGACACCAGATGACGTTCTACTTCAAGATGAGCCGCCCAAGCAACCTGTCGGAAAGCCCCCCGCAAAACTTACGGTTCGTCTTCCGGTCTGAAGATGACTCGAGCTGACTTGGTCATGTTCGCCAGGCGAAGAAAGGGGCGCAATCAGCTGGCGCTGGCGACTCGGCCGCTGATAGTGCTCCCAAGGCGGCCCCTCCTGTAACGTCGAAGAAAGTCGTTCCTGCTGCAACTGGTAAGGGCGCGAAGCCGCCGCCACCAGCTGCGCCAGGTGCACTCGATACTTTCAAATACAAGCATAACCCCGAGGACGCTGAGGCACTTGCAGCTGAACTCATACCTGGGTCTATTATGGAGGGACTCGGTGATGCAAACTGGAAAACGAGGCTTGCCGCAAGTGAGGAGATGACTACTTGGCTTGAAGGCGTGATGGAAGAGGTAGACGCAGAAGTGGTCGTGCGGGCGATTGCGAAGAAAGGTTGGGCTGAAAAGAACTTCCAGGTAAACTCCCTTCTTTGGTTACAGTCACCATGACTAAATGTTGTGTCGACCAGGTCTCAGCCAAGTTATATGGTATCTTGACCATTCTGGCTGAACGCTGTCCCACTTTTGGGAGGTCCTGTGTAGCGTTGTCAACTGGACATCTGAGTGAGAAACTCGGTGATGCCAAGTTGAAGAAACCTGCGGGAGACGCACTCGCGATCTTTGCCGAGAAAACCTCGTTGCAGTTTGTCCTAAATCAAGGTGCGAGACTATTCAACCAATACGGCCGTTGGATACTGAAGTTGAATATAGCATATGATCCACTGGGAAAACAAAAGGCTCCGAAAGTCCTTGCTGATGCACTGACCTGGGTAGACACCGCGATCCTCGAGTTTGGGATTGCCGGCCTGTCCCTTCGCAGTCTTATTGAATTCCTTAAGAATGCTCTGAAGAACTCCAATGCCGCCGTACGCAGCAGCGCAACCAAGACACTCGTCACAGTGAAGCTTTTTGCTGGAGCAGGTGGGTCCCCGCTTCCTACTGACTAACCAAAAAGCTTCACATTGGATCATTTGTAGGAATCAAGGACTTCTTGGAGGACATTAACCCACAGCTTCTTGGGACGATTCAAAGCGAATTCGACAAAGTTCAAGGCAGCCCTGCCCCAGAGCCAACCCGGACATCAGCTGATGTTGCTGTAGCGACGCCGACATCTGGCACGGGAGCCAAAGCTGTGGATGCTCTGGACGACCTTTTCCCTAGAGTCGAGATTGATGCTCTACTGAAAGGCACCACTATTCTTGCTGATGCTAAGAATGACGCGTGGAAGACCAAGAAAGAGGCCTTGGAGACATTGCAGGCAACTTTGGATCAAGGAGCCAATAAACGGCTGAAGCCAACAATGGGTACGCAACTTCACGTGGTTCGGATCCGTCATTAAACAATCTTTGCGTGCAGGCGAAATTGCACAGGTGTTGAAGGCCCGAGTAGTTGACACGAACAAGGCAGTCCAGACCCTTTCTCTTGATATTGTCGCACGTATCGCTACGGGAATGGGCAAGCCTTTCGACAAGTACAACAAATTGTTCGTTGTCCCTGTGGCGACTGTGCTTTCCGACCAGAAAGCACCTATCAGGGCGGCCGCCATTCAAACCTTGACAGCAATGGCAAACGCATGTGAAGGTCTCGACTCCATGGTCCATTTCCTCGGTACAGCCGTTGAGGTCACTAACCCTACTCAACGGGCGTCACTGATGACTTGGATTTCCGACTACTTGAAGGACAACCCTCCTTCCACTACGGTTGACCTGAGCAGCCTCGTCGGCACTGCGGTATCTTGCTTAGACGATCGCAGTCCTGACGTTAGGAAAGGCGCTCAAGCACTCCTCCCAGCTTTACTCACATTCGTTGGCTTTGATAAGGTTATGGCACAAACGAATTCCCTGAAACCTGCATCCCGGAAGACTGCTGTACCAATGATACAAGCAGCAAAGGATTCTGCAGCACCTCCACCAGCTCCCGCACCTCCTGTCAAACCCGCAGGGAAAGCCCCACCCAGTGCGCCTGCGCCTCCCTCGCCAACTCCACCTCCGTCCCCTCCGCCCACAGCTGCCGCATCGACTGCAATTGCAAGTAAAGCCAGTGTCAGAAGAAAACTGCCTCAGGGTACAGCCGCTCGACCAGATTCAAGGGAAGAAGCTGTAGAAGAACCACCGAACGCGACCAAAGCCCCCGCGAAGATTGGAATCAAACGCCCTGGTGTTGGTGCTCCGGGGTCAAAAGCAACCGCTTCTGCGTCGTTGGCTTCTCTTCCTTTCTCCAGTGCGAACATGGAAGCGAAACGGACAAGATTGTTGGCCAAGGATCTTAACAGGTGGATCAACGAGGCCGGGCCAACACGCAAAGACCTTGCGGACTTGTTGCAGCACCAAATGGAGCCTCACGTGTCCAAAGAACTAACCGGACAGCTCTTCAGCCATGATCACAACGCAGTCAACGACCATGTCTCGGGTCTCACTACTATGCAAGAGTTTTTCCTGGCCGCCGAATCAGGAGCAGACAAATACTCGGCCGCTGCGGACGACATGCGTGCAGCTGGCATGGCGTGCTCTGATCTTGCGCTGAAATATGTCTCCATCAAAGCCCACGAACCACAATCAAACCTGATCTCGAAGTGTTTGGATGTCGTGGAAGCAGTTGTATCCTTCTTGCGTAGTGTCGACGCTCAGTTCGAAGATCCGGAAGCCCAGTGTTTCGTCCCAACGCTTATCTACAAGGTGAGCCCTCTTCGAACTACCCAGGTAAACGTTTTCAACATTCTTCTTCAGCTTGGTGATGCACGAGAGCCTGTTCGCGTACGCGTTCAAAACATCGTTCAATCCTTGCCGAAGGTCTATGCGTACAGCCGAGTGTTCGACTTGTTACTAGAACATGGCCTCAAATCCAAGGTGGCGAAAACCAGACAAGGCGCACTCGACGAACTGGCCAGTTTACTGAAGCGTAACGGCATGGGGGCTTGTAATCAGCCTAGCAAAGCTTTCCCCGCTGTTGGGTCGATGATTGCTGACAAAGACTCTGCTGTTCGCAAGTCAGCACTGTCCGTCCTTGGGTAAGTCAGCCATAGTTCAGTCTGTTTCAGACTGCTAGCTGACGATTATCCAAGCGAAGCATACACGCTTGTCGGAGAGAAAGTATGGACCTTAGTTGGTTCACTCTCCCCCAAAGATAAGACTCAGCTCGAAGAACGCCTCCGGCGGGTTGCCGGTCCAAGTACCCCCGCCAAGCCGGAACAGCAAACTCCTGCCCCTCCTGCGCAAGTAGCCCGTCTTGCAAACGCCGGTTCGCGCCCCGAATCGCCGTCTATCGGGAAAGCGGGTGGAATACATCGTCCTGCAAGTCCCGCTGCTTCCGTGGTATCTCGCATCGCTCGTTCCGGTTCTCCCGTTCGGTCATTGCGATCCTCGTCACCCGCCCCTTTGCAAACCACCGCACGATCGGTATCTCCACCTCACGGTCCTTCAAAGCTACCCAGCCCTTCTACTATCTCCGCACCAACTGCAGGGACTTCTGGAATTCCGTCAGTTACATCGACTGGCTTGCGTCCCAAAAGCATGTTGCCCTCTCGCTTAGCCCGGCCTGGCACTCTCGCACGTCCCTCTGTCCCCTCTTTATCCAGCAATGCTGCCATGCCACCACCCGAGGAACCATCCGAGCTACCTTATGTGGCCAGAATAAATGGACATCGAACGACAGAAACTGGCCCACCCCCACCCAGTGATACCATAGATACTTTAGTGGATTCCGTACCTTACGATGATGGCCTGGCCAATTCCGCCAACGACATAACGATAACGATTTCCAGCATTCTCAGCAGCGATCCTTCGCGCAGTGTTGATGCGCTCAAGAAGATACAGAAGATACTCATGACAAAACCCGAGGATGGACACGCCTCCCCCGAATACAGAGATCTTGCGGAACATACCGAGGGTCTGATAGAGACCGTTACCCTGCAGATGGCTCACGTATTCGAACGACCAGAGGAACTGCTACTTGACGAAAACTTCCGCCTCGCCAAACACCTCATTCAAACACTCAACACTTTCTGCGACCACACATTCTTGGCGGAGTCGTTGACCGTCGAGATCCTTACGCCATTGGTCGAGGAACTCACATTGCGCCTTCTGGAGACCGACGAAAGCCATGTCACGAAAGTCAAGGACTTGTCACGATTCATAAACATGATCATTTTGCGCTTATTTGCGACTGGTCGAAGAATGTCTGTTTTCCGGTGAGTTGCTACTCGCGGTAGTTGTGATTCAGGGTTTGAGACAGGACCCCGCAGTGCCTTGTTTGCCCTCCTCCTTCAGATTGTCAAGCCTTTCCCCAGCAACGGAACTCCAGCCGATTCCAAAGAATCGCGGGTTGCTGAGCTTGTCCTGAAGTGTGTATGGAAGCTTGCACGGAATATCCCTCAGGATCTCAAGGATCAGAAACTTGATGCGGTGGAACTCTTCCCTGCGGTGGAGCACTTTTTGCAATCTGTTCCTCCAAATGAATGGCGAGCTAGAGCTACCAACAAGGTTCCCTGTGGAGACATGCCATTGAGAACAATTAAGGTCATCATTCAGCATGTAGTTGGTATGTCTCGCCGTGCTGTCACACTGCTAGCTCTCTAACGTATTGACAGCCCACTACGGAGATGAAGTTTACGATCTCCTTTCTGCCTCATTCGATGATCCGTCCGCTACCATCGTCTATCCTTATGTGTACCGCATTCTGAATTCGGCTTCGAAAACAGCAGACCCTCCAACACGGGCGAGTGGAAGTCCACCGGATCCTATCAGCCGCCCATACTCGGCCGCTTCAAGTCGACCCATTTCACCGACGGGATCATCCTCCGCTAACCATCGGCGTTCCTCACCGAGCCATCAGACTAGCCCTAGCACATCTTCACTCAATGGGTTCTCACCTCCTATCGAAGAACCGGATCCTGAGGCGCAGTTGATTACTATCATCAACCACATCTCCAGTGAGACGACGGGCGCAATGCACAAGGAGGGCATTACAGAATTGCACCACTTCTTGAAGAATTACCCACAGAAACGCCCCAGAGTGGAGAAGCTTTTGGAGTCAACTGGACCGGCGTTCCGGAAGTATATTAACCGTGCGCTGGCTAGTCGTGCTGCGGAGGATCTTGAGAGGACGGCAGCTGTCGCAAGCACCCTTTCCAGTACGTGTTATTTGGTGCTTTTTAAGATGGCGTACTGAGGAGGACACCCAGAATTGGAAGCTAATGGAAATGAGCCGGGATCCCCTGGGTCCCGGGAACCAGAGAGTGCTCCACGATCTCCCTTACCACCAGATCCTCCGGGAGAAGACAGGCTGCACAAGCTGCACGACATATTCCACTACAAGCGGGCCAGTGTGACGAGCAATGGTTCAGCTGCCAGTGTAGCAAAGCCGCGCACGCCCGCTGAATGATGGTCTCCATTGTTATATCTTACAATTACATCTCGCGTTCACTCTCACTGCCTGACATATTGTACAGTATGCATACGCACGCCGGAATACCATAGTAATGATAGCTAGGTTAGCTTCGCCATGATTGTAGATGCTTGTGTTGAACGGAGTTAGTTGAATTTGGCTGTGTTGATACCTAGTACCAAGCTCGTCCCCGTTCTACTCCCGATTCTTCCTTGGCGCGACAACTGCTTGTTAAGATGCCGACAGTCACATATGAAGCTGCTTTGGTGTTCTGGAGAATAATCACACAGATATTCTTCAGAGAGATACGTCCACGCGGTGCCTTCAATATCCCCCGCGATGGTCCAGTCATTTTCGTTGGCGCTCCTCACCACAACCAGGTTCGCCGTTTGCTAAGCTTCATGATCCATGCACAGACCATATTCTAGTTCCTTGACCCTCTGCTACTCACCCTCGAAGTGTTCAGAGAAACCCAGCGTCGAGTCGCATTCCTAACTGCTGCGAAGAGCCTCAAACGGAAGGCGGTCGGATTCTTTGCTCGCCAGATGGACAGCAGTACGCCATTCTTTGTCGTGCAATCACTTCTGGACTCACCTTCCTCGAGTTCCTGTAGCTCGAGCTGCAGACGAAGCGAAGCCCGGAACCGGCTTGGCTTCCCTTTCTCCAGATGATCCTTGTCTTGTCATTGGCGAGGGAACGCGTTTCAAGTCCGAGTTTACTCCAAAGATGCAGATCATGCTGTCAAAAGCTGTTGGCTCGGTCGTCGCTGAGGTACTAGAAGTCATATCTGACACGGAGATGCGAACCAAGAAAGAGTTCGGCGGCGAGACGGGAAAACGAACGGCCCGCGTCAGAGAGAAGTTGGCAGAGCTCAAGGCTGAGGGTCAAAACGGTTTGGCTTTCAAGAGGCTACCCTTCATCGACCAGCAAGAGATGTATCGTGGCGTCTATCAGCGGTTGAAAGAGGGGGGTTGTATTGGGATCTTCCCTGAAGGTCACTCATGGCCCTTGCTTTCATTCAGTCCCGATTGACGCAAACTTTAGGTGGAAGCCACGACCGCACCGACTTACTCCCCCTCAAGGCAGGCGTTTCTATCATGGCTCTCGGGGCCATGGCGAATGATCCGACCGTTAAGGTCAAAATCGTGCCAGTTGGTCTCTCCTACTTCCATGCTGATCGCTTCCGCTCTCGTGCCGTCGTGGAATTTGGAACGGCGCTGGACGTACCAGTTGAGTTGGTTGAGATGTTTAAAGAGGGAGGTACTCGTAAACGAGAGGCGGTTACGAAATTCCTCGATTTGATCTATGATGCTCTGAAGACTGTGACCATCAGAGCTCCCGACTACGACACTCTTATGGTACGGTGATTCACTTCATTGGTTGACGTTTTCTTATGACGAGTCTCGTAGCTCATACAAGCTGTCCGGCGCCTTTACAAGACTCCTGGGCAACACCTCACACTGGGTCAAGTAGTTGAATTAAACCGACGTTTCCTTGAAGGCTACACCCATTTCAAAGATGAACCACGCGTCCAAAAGCTGAGAAGCGATGTATTGAAGTATAATCGTTTGCTAAGAGATCTAGGTCTTCGCGATCATCAGGTATGTTCTGATGGCTTTCACCCTGGGGCACACTGTAATCTAAGCATCTGGACGAACTGTAGGTTCCGCGCGCCAAGAAAGCAGGCTGGAAGACGCTTGGGCTCCTCCTCTATCGCCTCACTTTACTGATGGTCTGGACTACCTTGGCATTGCCCGGTGTGATTCTCAATGGCCCAATGTTCATTGTGGCTTCTGTAATGTCGAACAAGAAGGCAAAAGGTATTCATGTTGTTCTTGGACTTGGTCTCGCTCCAACTCACTTGCTTTGGTTCAGAGGCACTCGCCTCGTCTGTTGTCAAGGTCGCAGGCCGTGACGTTCTCGCGACTTGGAAGATCTTGATTTCCTTAGGTGTTGCTCCTGTGTTGTACACATTCTATGCAATCGTAGCAACCATGGTCGCCGCAAAAGCTAACGCACCCCAGGGACTGCAACTATGGACTCCTTTCCTTGTCATATGTGCTCTTCCTTTCATGAACTACGCTGCCCTTAAATTCGGAGAGGCTGGAATGGACGTCTTAAAGTACGCTATTTCCGAGTGTGGATCCACACAACCATTGAGATATTTCCCAGATCTCTTCGACCACTCGTTGTTGCACTTATTCCGGGACAACAACGAGACCTCGACAAATTGAAGGCGATGAGGCTGCGGCTTTCCAACGAAGTGGCGGATGTGATTAATGAATTTGGCCCCAAACTGTATGACGATTTTGATCAGGTATGCTTCTACTTCTGCGGTTCCGAGGGATGGTTCTCATCCTTGGCAGTTCCGTATTCTCGTGCCTGCGAGTGCTCCTCCGTCTACTGACCCAGGTGTCTGGCGACGGAAGAGCAGCGTGGGACAAGTGGATGCTCAGGGTAACTTGCTGATCCATCCAATGGTAAGTAATCGTACGACACGATTTGGAAGTTGGTTTAACCCGCATATCCTGCAGACATGGCTCGATGAACGCCTCTTTGGTTGGAGCCGCACTGCCAAACGTGGCACAAGCGTATGGGGAGAGAGTTTACCCAGTCACGATAGCAGCAGATCAGAGACGCCAGCTCCTGATGAGTCTGATGAAGAGGATCGCGGGGACTATGACCATGTCATCAGCTATCTCCCTGCATACGAGGATGCTTCCAGAAGCAAGCCCCGTAGTCGACAGGGTTCTTATGCTGACCTTCAACGGCTTCGCATGACGTCTGCTGCCCAAGGCGTGCCCACTGGTATACAGGCGGCAGATAGCCAATCACTGCATATGCGTCCTCGACAACGCAAACATAGCCTTTCTAATCCCGTACATGTGGAACGCATAGCGGGGGCTGATAGGCAGGAGCCTCTCCAGGACGTCACCGCGGACTTGAACAAAGAATCGAGTAGGGACAACTCTACCTGAGTGTTTTGTTCATGGGTCTGTATCAATATCACGATGTTGTGTCTGTATATATACATGTTGAGATGCAGCGTGAGATGCAGGGAAGAGGAGAAAGACGCCAGGTCTTCCCAGAAATCGGGCAAGTGGAGATGTGATGGTATGATGGTACGTTGATCAGGCTGGATCAGGTAGACCTCGGATCTTGATGTAGGCATTGTTTTCAAGACTTGCCTTGGAGAACTCCATGCCACAATCAGATTTGGTACATCTTGGTGTGCTTCTCAAAACCACGGCCAGAGTCTCGAAAGGAAGTGCTTACTTGAGATTTTCGGATGATTCGTTGAAAAACTAAACACCAGCGATCGCGATACATCGGTATTGCTCCGGAACAACACTGGAGGGTATAGACTCACTTGAATGTGAGTGCATTTACAGGCTGGCTTTGCCTTGCCAAAAGCCTCGCCACCCAGATCCATGCACCTGATCTCTCTCTGCGCCAGTCAGCCCCGGTGCCTGTGGTTCCAATCAAGTGACTTACTGTCCGGCTGGAGTATGTATCGGTGGCGCTGAGGATGGAGAATGGTTGTGAAACAAGAGATGGTTTGGACCAAGTGTACTAACTGACGGGATATGCTTTGTGATAACGTAGATAGGCTTCCCTCGTGAAGCTCCACACTTCTCCACGAGAAGGTACTCAGAATCGGCACTACTTGACATCTTGAGGGTCTCTAGGTTGCCGCAAATGTAGGTCGAGTTGAGAGAGATGAAGTGCAGAAGCAAGGAGATGGGTTGAAGTGTCTGGAAACGTGTCCAAACTCTTGGTCCTATTTACCGAGGAGGAGCAGCAGCAGTCAACGATACCCTAGCGTAAACCGAAGCAAGAAACAATACACATGTCAAGTGTTCGGGCGATCTGGTTCTCTTTGATGTGCCTTGAAGTTAGCCGCTGAGAAGAATTTGAAGCGGAGTGGAACATTATTTGATGGGATTCAGCGGAAGCATTTCAGACAGGACCGCATTGTATTCGCATGTAGGGTACGTTTTATGTGAGCTGACTTTAAAGAACAAAGTCTTTCCCTGCCGTTAATACCTCCACGCCAGTCTCGGTTATTCTGTAGTACGTTCGATGAGCGTAACCCTTGAACCAAGGAAAGGGTCACATACAGCAAAGTTTCCTCAAACTGGGCGCTTCTCTTGCCATCAATGGTAGTTGCGGTCCAGGAGTCATCCCAATGCTGGGTGTCCCAGTTAGTCCCTAAGTTGATCATCTGTTGGCAAGTGAGCGTCCCGCACAATCGCCCTCAGTTAGGACGGGAGCCTACTGGTTCGATGGTGAAACACTGATAGTCGATCAAGAATCAGTCCAGAAGCAACTTTAGAGACGCTGCGAAAACCCGCTCACCATTCCCGGTCGCATGGTCCCTACTGCCTTGTTTTTGGCGTAATGAGGGATATTGGGAGCAGTATGGAACAGATCGTTGACGCCATGACCGGTGTAATTGCGGACAACTGCACAGCCATCGGCTCTTGCAATCGGCTCACTAACTGCGAGTCAGCTCCTGGAAGGAACGCACTACATGAAACAGACTGACATGGCTTTTCCAATGTCACGGAATAGTGCCCCTGGCTTGCACACCCTTATCGATGCGTCCAGGCACTCACGTGTTGTTCTAATAAGTTTTGCCGAATCCTCGTCGATGTCCCCGACTGGGTAAGTAGCATTGAGGTCGCTGTGGAATCCTGGAAGACAAGGTTTAAAATCAAAGGAACAACATAGCGAAAACGACTCACCCTTGTAATAAAGCGAGATATCTAAAAGAATCCAGTCAGAAAAAAAACAAGTGGAAGAGTAAACATGCTCATTAACCGAGATTGATGATGTCACCGTCCCTCAGTTTTCGCTGGTCAGGAATTCCATGACAGATGGCCTCATTGATGGATCTTGGGGTTGCATTGAGTGTGAGTGCCTTACAACACGCCAAAAAATTGCATACGTGCAGACAGATTTTGGAAACTTCCGGTAGCCAAGCGGAGATGGGTATGCATCGCGATCGATGATAGCTTGATGGACGATTGCGTCAATTTCATCCGTGGTAATTCCCGGGCGCACGTGGGACGCAGCGAGATCAAGGACTTCCCGGCCTAACTAGAGAACAGAATGACAGAATGAGTGATGAGATTATCCGGGGGTGGGGCACGATATGAGTGGAGAAAGTGAGTTGGCACTTACGCGACACGCGACACGCATTTTCTCGATTTCATCTGGGCTAAGGATACGTGGAGCATGCCCCAGTGTGCGCATTTCCGAGATAGGGACACCTTTGGGAAGAGAACAATTAATGTGGCCTTGGATGTTTAGAGTAAACTCACCGTCTTCGCGAAGAGCATAATCAGGTCGTGGTATATGGTCGGGAACTTGACGCTTTGGTGAAAGCGGATAAACGGGTCGCAAGGTCCCAGAATAGTTGTAATTTGGGAATGGACTGAATGTTCCATCTTGACGGCGAGAAGATGAGGAGACTCAGACTGTCTGCCACATGTGAATGGTTTATGGCTTACCTTGGGCAGGGCCACGTGCAAGATCATGGACGATTTTGTGTGATTTCTAAAGGCCTGGGTGAGAAGGTACACTGACCATTGAATTGGGACATACCCCTACGTGATGGATGAGTAGGCGAGAGTTTTAGAGCAGAAACATAGCTCACAATTTGCTTTGAAACATTCTTGTCCGCAGAAGAGGGAGCCACGAATTCCCAGTCTAGAATGAGTTGGTGTCAGCACCTCGGTACGTGTTCTGGAGAACGTACTTGTTGCATGTTGGACACTCTAGGCGTGATGGGGGATTTCCATGGGGACAGTTCGTGCTTTGGCACAAAACAACTGATTGCGAACTCATAACGCCAAAATACCTACAGAGATAATAGCAACAGATGCTCGACGCCCCACTGAGATAATGACTTGATCGAAAAACCGAAGCTGACAATGTCACCTTGGGAATACACGTGATCTAGTACCACTAGTAAGTAGCACTAGCAAGTGGCAAGTCAGCAAGTACAGCAGTACTAATCAACTACTAGTAGTACACCACTGCTGCGGCAAAACTCGACGGCCTCCGATTATGAGCGCGCCCAGTGAATCTGTCAAAATGCGCTGGTGCAAACTGTCAAACATTCAATATTCAATATTCGATGCCGGCACTGTTTGCTGGCCCCGTGTTTGAGAGTCTCATCAGATGTTAACATTTAATCCAGATTGCAGCCTCACGCATCATGCGTGTTTTCTCTCGCGCGTCCCTTCAACGTGTTCTCCAGAGCGCCGGTAGCCCGATCCCCAACCCTAAATCTGGCACGGGGAATTCGCCTGAGTCATCCTGGATCCACAAACCGTGCCCTTTGATTGCAATAACATGGTTGAATCATAATACAGAGCCATCGTTGTTGAGCGCTGAACGTTGAATGTTGAACAGGTATGTACTAGGTACGTTACTCTATTATCAGCTGCCCAGAGCTGCGTTGGGATCTTATACAAGCAAGTATACAAGAGGCTGTGATCAGGGAAGCGGAACTTGGACCTACACAAGCCATCAATATCCTTCTAAACGTGATTAGCTTTCGTTCAACCACGTGTAGCGAAGATTGTGTTTGTGCAGCAACTTGCAAGAACGGAGTGACGAAACTTCTCGTGCCAGGGTCAAGGGCCTCATCAATTATCATTACTGGGATCGCGCAGTTCATGAGAATTATCTGGACAACGATCGTAATGGTAAGTAGGTGGAGTACGCGGAATGCATGCGATGCTGGAAAACATTAAACTATAGCAAAAGTAGAGGTATTGAATGAATAGAAGAAATTAGTATCGTGGTGATAATTGGAGTGATCATCTACTCAGTAATAACATTATGTCAGGGATGCGTAATGAAGCAGTTATGTGATGCTTGAAGGAGCTTGGAAAGGAAAGGGGCGGATCACGGATGCCGAAGGGTACAGTGGAATGTTCATCATGAGTGAGCGCAAGCTGCAGGTGGGTACAGTCGGCAAAATCGATCCAGCGGAATGCCAGGCCGAACTGTATTGCCCTGATCTGTGTGGATCGTCCGACAAGGGAACCAGCCTCGTCACCGTCTCCGAGGCTCAAAGTCAACCTTGAAAGAGGTCGCGCGGTCATTTGACGCTTTCCAAAGCTGCTTAAAGTGAGCACGCCCGAAAACCTCGAGAAGTGCGGTTTGATTGGCATTGATCCATTGGACAGATGGCAGACCACGGGTTGTGGTATATAAGCCCTGTTGAAGCTGCTCCTCGTAGACGAGGGTGGCAAGGCCAGTCAGCAGACACTGGAGGAGATTCAAAATGTCGCTGATGGGCTGGACGATGAGTCTTTGCGTTGCAAATACATCGCTATGGAAGACCATCTGCCATTGGACGCGTCTGTCAGGGGAGAAGAAGGAGGAGGCATGCATGGGGAGCTGCAATTTCAATTTTGGACTGAGAGGCAGGCCGTTGGGCGAGCGCCAAGGAGAGGGAGCTTCGATAGAGAAGAGCATGCGGGGGTCGGCGGGTTGGGATTCCTGCCAGCCATGCTGCTGGACGAGTTGCGTCTTGAGAGAGAGTAGCCACTTGTGTGCACGAGCATAGGTAGTACCCAAAGCTTCGGCAGTGGTGAGGGGGATGCTGGTACGACGTGCCCAGTCGTCCATGTTGCGGACATCACTGGAAAAATGGACCTGCGCGGTAGACGAGCCGGGAGGGGTCTGCATGACGAGAGGAAAGAGACGGGCTGTATGGGTGCAGTTAGGACGTGTAGTCAGAGGGAATTTATAGCGAGAGGACGAACCGGGACCAGGGAATGGGGGAGAAGCAAATAGGTGCCTGCCCTTTACCAGGCGTGAAGGTGTGTATCGATAAGAGGGTGGACAAGATCAGGGACCTCGAGGAGAGGTGACAGAGAAGCTGGGGATTCCGGGACAGAGGGTGGTCCTTTTGAGCAGGCGGGCGTGGGTCAGACCACTATAATTGGCCCTTGCGATCCCGACCACATAAAAGGCCATTTCCACCCCCGCCAGACGTGGAACGTGTTACGACGACAAGACCTGCCTTCTTTATTCGGCTCATTTCTGACACAATTTGCCCACTTTCGGTTAAATCTCACAATTTTAACACACAATCCTCACCTTTCCAGGAAATAATCCCCAAATAATCCCCAAATATCTTTTCCTCCTTGCTCCCTCCGGGTCGACGTTGCTTTGTGTTCACCGTCGCTTTGATCGACGCTGCCGTACACTCCTGAACCAACCTCGCTAAGTCCTTGTTCAACAATACACCTCGATTGCCACCAACATGTCCACATCCGTCGTCCTTGGCAACGGAAACAACGATCCACACCACAACAACAACCAAAAGCGACAAAGTCCACACTGTTGCTCACGGCGCCGTAACTCATTTCACCATTTGACGGCCCAAATCCTCCCAAATCCCACGCTCAGCACTTTGACTTATTATTTTCCTCACTTTTTTTTGTTGATGCCGCTTGTTCGCTTTGATCTATGTCCGTCTCACGTGACATTATCTACCCTTCGCCGAGTCAGGAATTGTTCCATCATCGCGCTTTGGCACTTCCTTCATATTGTTTCGTCTCGGTCCATCTTGACCCGTCTTTTATACATCTGTCGTTATGGATATCGATACTGTTAAGCGTGCGCTAGAAGGATCAAAAGATGCTCATCCCAGTGACTTTGACATCTGGACAACATACAAAACAATTATTAAGAACGAGGAGGTATGTATCCCGCTTCCCAATTGTATGAGCATGTGCGAACCAGACGTGTCTATCCAGATATCCATCCCTCTGGCCGCAATTTTAGCACTTTCCGAACTGATCGAGAGGTCTGATGGTATTCTCAGTGTTTAATCCCTCGTAGATTCATGAATAACGTCCTTCGGTAGCGGGCACGATGTTTGAGCTAGTAAAAGCTCTCAATGATGGTGCCAAAGTGTTGAGTGAACGGTCCCCGAATCCCATCAGCCTCAACGCTGGTTGCGAGCTTTTCATCGCATTTGTCACCCTGTTCCCGCATGATTCTGATGTAAGTCCAGCTACGCAGAACGGGGTGCTTTCTAATCATATCTACCAAGAGCTTCTCCGATCTCAAAAGAGAGCTAGTCAAGCAAGGCCAAAAATACGCAACAGAGGCCCTGACCTATCGTGAAAAAATAGCAGAACTTGCCCTTGGATTCATCAAGGATGATTCAATCGTGAGGGTCCCGCGTGTATCATTACTCCACTTGCACTGATCTCGGCGGAAAGATCCTGACACATTCCTATTCAAGAGTCGTCATGAAAACCCTCCTCCGTGCACACCAGACGAAGCGGATTTCAGTATATGTCACAGAAGCAAGGCCTCGTGGCCTTGGGTAAGAGTCGCTTGCAATATTCCACTGTCACTAGGATCGTTGACCCCATCTCCTAGTCTCCGAACCTATGATGAACTCACCGCAGCTGGAATTCCTTGCACTATTGTACTCGATTCGGCAGTCTCATACGTTATGGATAGAGTTGACTTCGTGCTGGTCGGCTCCGAAGCTGTGGTGGAGAGTGGCGGCTTGATTAATGCTGTCGGAAGCAATCAAATCGCTATTATCGCAAAAGCTGCCAATATTCCTTTTTACGCACTTGCAGAGAGGTCTGTGCTGTGTGCTCGCGGGAAGACTCGTGCTGACGCCACCGTTCTCTCAAGCTACAAGTTTCATCGACTATTTCCGCTATCGCAATACGATCTTCCAACCCACAATCCCAGCATTCTTGCCTTCCCCATGCCGTCTGCCACCTCAAGTCGGACATCCGCTCAAAACGAGATCCCATCGATCAGGGCAACTGATGAGGAGGCGTCACCACTTGAACAGCCGAGGACTATGACGCATGAGCAAATTGCGTGTCATCCGGATGTGGACTACACAAGGTGTGTTCAGAATCATAGCATGCATGTTCTTCTCTGATGCCACGCAGGCCAGATCTAATCACCCTTGTGTTCTCCGACGTTGGGAGCCTTACCCCTGAGGGAGTCAGCCAATATCTTGTCGGAATGTTTGCAGGATGACCATATTTCATTTTGATCTTTTGCATCACCTCTGACACGCTGAGTGCGTTATGGGTTGCGATAAAGTTTACGATAAGCTTTCTCAATTGGAGATCAGCTGCAGATTTATTTACGGAATTTTCCACTCGCCTTTGGAGGTTAATCTAGCTAATGTCATGGATGAGCAAACTTGTCATTGCGTTAGCGGTGAACACGCGCCTTCCTGTGGGGAAGCATGTAGAGTTCGGAACTATGGCTCATCAAACTGATTACACTTCGATAACGACCGGTTTTCCATGGATAAACTGGGATTTTCGAGATTAACCGCGAAACGGGTGCAAATTTCACGACCGAAGCGCTTACTGTACAAAAACTGTCGTTATCCGAATCTATCACAGACAAAACGACAAGATGTCAGATGAGTGGGTGGACAGTGACAGTTGCCCCCTGAATTTTTTGGTTCCGCTCCGTCATTGGAAGGTGAGACTGGCAGTTTCAGGAGTAAATTACTGCTGGGCAAAGTCACAAGGCAGTCCGATAACCTTCGGGTGCCGTCCCGACAATGAATTTGTGAAAATGTCAGTGGTATCGATATCCCTTGTGGCTCCGACGAGGACGACTTGGCCTCGCTTCTGCCTGCCCCTCTTCGCTGGGCTGCATTCCCCGGCACTATCCGTAAGAGACTCTTTTGGCTCTTTTGGTTTTAGCTTTTTGACGGGCCTCCCCGCTACAAGACCGGTAGCATTTCTGTACGCCACCAGATGCAGTATACAGGTCGCTGGCTGAGCTGTTTGAATCGGCCAAAATAGCACTGCCCGAGGAGCACCGAACGGCTTCCTCGTGCAACACGCTGTCATATTGCGACCGGATGGCTTCAGTGATACTCCAAGCTGAACGGACGGACCGATACCTAATCAGTAACACAGCAAATCGCGACGATCTGGACATTTCTCCTGCCTCGGCCACCATTTAAAATGCAGCTCGGAAGATGAGTGATTCTGCCATTCAAGATATCCCCCCACCCACCATCCCCTCTATTATGTGTCACTGGAGAAGGTCGGATAATCCCCCGCGTCCTGATCTTCTGAAGTCTACTAACTTGGCAGCCCACGCCGTAATAGAGTACAGAACACCTACAAGCGTTGTGGGCACGTCTACGATCTGGTTCGTATGCATATTTTCCCCGCATCTCGAACATCCAACCGAGCGTCTACGTAGCCTGATCAGATGGTGGGTCAAAGACGACGAAGATGGCCGCTACTCATCTGCTTTCAGATTCAATGTGACAATCAATACTGCAAATTCAGTTCGACGCATCCAAGCACTTGTGTTCCTCCTACATGCACCAACACGTGCTGGCAATAGTGAGGAATTTGTTCAGATGGCTTAGAACGATCTGACATGATTATTAGCCGTCAGTTTCCCCAGCAGTACAGTGAGTGTGCAACCGGATTTCATGTGGCGTCATAGAAGCACTGACGGTGGGAGCCTGAACGCAGATCCCCTGTTAGACTCGTTTTGTCCTCCATGCATCCATCAGGGCAAGCGTTGAGAAAACTGGGACCTAGGTCGGCGGTGGTGAAACGATGGCGTGGCGCTGTCAACTGAGATCGTCAGCGGTAATTTAGCTGTGATGTGGATAAATAGAATTTTTTGTACCTCGGTAAGATTAGATCCGGAAGAAAGCACTGGTCACGACAGCAAGTGATGATAAGCATATGACACGACCGTCTGAGAGAGGTGCGACTCGCAGGGACTAGAAGGGAGTAAGGAGCAAGGGATAGGAAACGGCGAGAAAATGAATTCAAAATTGTCATTGTGTTGTAATGATTTCGTAAAACTCAGCGCGCCGAACATCGCTGGAACACCGCCAGAGATGCGGCGTTCAGTGGACCAAGGACCGCTATGAACCATTAATTAGCAATGTGGGGGTTAGCCACCCCCTTCATTTTGTGGAAAGATGTGTCAGACATATTTTGGGGGTATTTTTGAATGTGCACGACGAAGAGGCTACGGAACCGTAAAGGCAAAAAAACTGATCGATCGGAGGGGAGCTCAGAGGAAGTGCTGAGACTCAGCATACCTGGTAGGAACCCCCTGGTCTCATTGGGCACCAGTTCGCGAATGCAATTGCAACACGGAAGATAAGATACTCACTAGATAGCTCGAACGTCGGAAGTATACGAGAACACACGAGGCGCGTATCGAAATAAGAGATCAGATCCGCGGGTGTAAGTCGTCAGCCACAGGCCATCTGACTATGGCTTCGGCTTCGCGTAGGCTGGCGTTTCCTCCCGATGACGGAGTCTCCAGACTCCACGTGAGTGGGGTATGCGAGCTGAATGATAATCTACGCGTTTGAAAGCTCCTAAACAGAGCATGTCAGTAATAATAGACCCGCTCGAAACACACGGTGCGGTGAATGTCGAGCCAAGCTGAAGTACCTCGGCAAATGGTCCTTCACATTGCTTACGTGATCCTCGGTGGCGTCGTCTTCTGCAGAACTGCCTCAAGTGGATCTTGACTTATTGACACTATCATGGGAGTTACTTCAAACGAATACTCCGTCCCCCCTCAATGGCTATTCCCCATCGATGCAATGCAACGAACCCCAAGTGTGGAAACCTCGGGGTTTTCTGTCGGAAAAGAACTGTACGACCGTGCCAGGGGTGTCGAATTCTTGTTTCGCCTGGGCTCTTCCCTCGGACTGTCAGCAATTGTCGTCGTCCTCATTATGGTTACAATCTCATGTGGTCTTTGATCCGCCTTGCTACCCCACCAGGCCCTCTTCGGCAATGTTCACCGCAGCAACTTGGTTCCATCGTTTTTTCATGAGATTCTCCATGGAGGACTACCACAGACAAGTAGCCAGCCTTCTTTCATCCTCTCTCGTGTATTCAGACGGTACTCCACTAGGATGTCGCCGCTGCGTGCGTATTTCTGGCTACTAAGACTGAGGAATGCGGTCGGAAACTACGTGATGTTGCAAGGGTATGCCAGTCCAAGATCACTGGAACGGATGTTTCACACATACCACCCGAAAGTGTGGCAAGTATACTCCCCTCGTGGAATACTCAAATTTCCTCACCGACACGTCCAGGAGGTCGAGCAGCAGCAGACAGCGATACTGCTTACCGAAGAAGCTCTTCTCGAAGCGCTCTGTTTTGATTTTGTGACTACTAGTCCGCACGTTATCCTGGTGGACCTCTTTGATATCCAACCAGGAACTATCCAAACTCAGGATTACGCGTGGAGCTTGGCCCACGATTCGTAAGTTGTGCGCCAGTATTTGTGGGTACGCTGTCCATGTGCATCTGCAGATACCGCACACCACTTTGCATCCTTTTCCCTCCTCGTATCATCGCAGCTGCATGCTTTATTTTGTCGCAACGTGCGGCTGAGGGTCCTCATTCT
This sequence comes from Chalciporus piperatus, assembly GCA_038093975.1. NCBI lineage: Eukaryota > Fungi > Basidiomycota > Agaricomycetes > Boletales > Boletaceae > Chalciporus > Chalciporus piperatus. Next base: position 245,561 of record JBBPTG010000002.1, read on the forward strand.
CCTTCGCTAGATGCTCGGATATCCGCATCTCCGCCCTCCGCATCGCTTCCAACACCTCCGTCACACAAACCTGGTTCTCCAGATGCTTCTCGCTTCGCAGTCGACTATTTCGGGTTCTCTGAGCTGGAATTACAGAACCTTGCAGGTCAGCGTGTTACTGTCCACCTAGGCACCCATCTCTCGCTCAAGTTGACTACGTAGATGCTCTCAGCATAATGCTTGAATTTTATGCTGCTCAGGATCCTCAGACTTCCTCGCATATTGCCCTCTTTACATCGGTCAGTCATTGCAGGAACCCGGATTCATGCATCTGATCCTTGGAGCAGATCAGCCCACCAGTGCATTTCCCGCGGCCGAACCTTTACGAGCCTTTCCCGCAATTATTGCCCGCAACCTCCATGGTCGTTAACACTAGTAGTTTGACACCAGAGTCATCTCATGGGAATACGTCGCCGTCGATGACACCGTCCCAGGCACCTACCATGAAAACATTTCCCGACGCACAAAATAAGGCCCCGCGGCTTGATCTGAGCTGAAATACTTGGCAATGCGTTTTAACTGTACGGATTCATGTGGTGTTTTGCAATTGACTTGCCGAGGCATATATGTTCAAGTTACGGTAGTTAGTAGCTCCGAAAGGGCGACAAAATTCTTCAACTACTCTGAACCAGCTAACAACTATCTTAATGGATGTCTATGTTCCTCATATCTGGCTACGTCGGTCATGCGGCAAAAGCAGACCGTATGTAACTGGTTGCAGCGATGAGTAGAATGAATGTCTTGTCAGATGTCAGATCTTCAGAGCCCACCGAGTTGGACAGCCAGCACTCAGTTTATTTAATACTTAGGGGCTTGCCTTGCATTAAGAACAAAGCGTGATACTGGGAAATCAACTCGTTATCTCGGATTTTCAAGTCCAAATACACCAGTTGGTCAGATCCCCTCCGCACTGCTGCTTCAAGTTGGCGATCGGTATCGGTAGCACTGTGTGTCATGTATCATTTACACAACGCACATTTTTGTTTGCATAAGTGCTCAAAGAGAATACACGGATGTCACATAGGTGTGAATCTTGGGATAGATTTAAGCAGTCGATCCCAACACCAATCCACATTATTCAGACATGAGAAGGGGGCAGAAAAAAATAGTACGTGGTGTGGTGAGTGACAATGCTGGATGCGAGGGATATAGCAAGACAGTCGAGAGATATCTAGTTCTTCCGACGGAACGAAGATCCTAGATAGTACGATGTTAAGAGATGTACGCAGTAATGGATGATTAACAGGAACGTACCCTCGGTCAGACGGGCCTTACCACCAGTAGGTTGGCAGAGGACACTCGCACAGGAACCACACAGCACCACTGATTGTGCATGTGAGAAAACGGTAGTGATAGCGAAGCAGCCTACAAGATGATAAGTATGTGAGTAGGGCACTTCGATTCCAAAGTGTGCAATCAAGACAAACCTGGGCACTTCACATCCATGAAGTACGAGTTAGGCGATTGTACGAGACGCTTGAGCTTGTGCTGTCTCCTTTCATGTTCAGCAGAAGGGTTCAAGAGATCGATGGCGAGAGGCTGGAGGAATCGTCAGAAAATGATCAACAGAACGCCACTAAGAACGTACCATGTTGGTGGGCTTGTGCTGTTAGCTTTTTGGACGACGGGTGTCGGTGGACTTTCTGAGCTCGTGCGATGGGGTGACAAAGAAATCTTTGGGATGAAAGTTAAGGTTAAGTCTGGGTTCGAATATATTTAAACACCGATCAGCATATGACATTGATTCAAGCCACGGCGTGCCGAGCTCGGCGAACGATCACTGCGGGTCCGAAAAGTTGCTACACTGTAACACTGACTCAAACGCATGGCAACAACGGTATAATAGTCCAGATCGTATGATATGTCAGTCTCCCTTTGGTCTGCTCATCAGAAAGCGGAAACTGCGAGCGCTTCAGCAGGCTCTTCGGGGGAGATGTCATGTGGGGTTGCAACCCAAAGCCGTTTCAGATGCTTCGACTCGAGGGGAATTTCGGGAACTACGAAACCACCAGGATATCCCATTGACGATATCAGCCAGAATCCGAAGAGCTCCAAAATCGTCGGCCCTTGACAGTCAAATGCATAAACAGGAGAGACAAATGAAGCGGTCCAGCCTTGAACTACTTGTTGGCAAGAATATCTCGTTGAGTTCTGTAAAGACTTACCGGCGGAGAACACCCCGAAGACCCAATGTGTATAGGTGGTAATGATAAACCACGGGCCATCTCTCGAGACGCAAGAGTCCCAGACCTTGGGGCACCGCTCAGTAACATTCTACAGCACAATCCGAGGTTCACAAACCTTGCTCCAGAGCCATTCGTGTCCACGAAATTCAGTCTTTACCTCGTCTATGCGAATGCCAGATGAGCGATCGGGAAACTAGTAGCCATTAGACACATCAATAATCTCGAATGATACAGTACATACCAACTGTCCGCGAGCAAACTCTTGCAAATCCTTGGAAGATAGCACCCAAGGTGGCACCAAGAACAATCCCAGCTCATTCTTCACCCGTGTGTCTTCACCCTGATCAATGGTAGCGTGTGACCATGTAAGGGTTTTCATCAATGACCTTTCCTCGGAGACGACGAACTTCCATGAACTCGAATCCTTATACGTGAGATGCAATATGCGTCGGATTGTCTCCAGAGGGAACATATCGAGCCACATATACAAGCTTTTATCATGATCAGAGGACCGATATACCAGAGCTACTGATCATAAATACCGGTCAATGTCTTCAGCGCGTGCAAGCAGCAACGGGGCTATGGAGAACAGTTCACAAGGGATCGTCAGGCGTGCACCCGTGCACTCATCCTCATCTTCGACGCCTAGTGGTTCCTGCGGCACGAACTCCTCGACCCCTAAATTAGTCGTTAGCTGCCCGCACCGTCAACTTGAATATCGATGTTGACTGACAGTCCAGAATGAGATCGCTGAAAAGCTCGTCGTTGAGCGTGTGCACCACCTTCAATTTGCGATACCGCTCCGGGCGGACGTTTAATGACACGTTGGGTAACGGTAGTTCTCCGGGGGGAGAACTGAAAGGCATGGTTGGAAGCCTTGCTTCGTGTATGTAGTGCTCCAGATTGTCAGTTGCTCTTGATGTCATGTTTCGAGGAGAGAAGAGGGCAAAGATGGAGTCGAGCCTGGAATACGATACCCATGAAGTACCATGATTTAGCTACCTTGAGCGATATCCCCATAGAAACACAATCAACCGACGGTGACTTCGTTGTACTTTATTGTTCAAAGTCTGAACAACGGAAGTTGTTCTCTTCAAAAAGACAAGACATACCAAAAGCAGTACAACACCTGATTTGGTAATCTTTTGAGCGAACTTGATCGGAACCAACTTGACGTCGACATGGGTCTGGAACGAAACGACCAATCGCTACTTTGAGATCGCGCGTACGTGTCTTTTAAGTCCACTTTTTGAAGCCACACCTCCCGAGTCGGGTTGCTGCCTGTATTGAGCTGCTGTATGTACTCCGGTGAGCCTCGTGACCACATCCAGTTGACGTTTACTGATCATCTCGGCTCGCACAAGGCCGAATTATCCACAAAATCATCCTCGGTCTTGGACCACGTGCTGGCGAAGCCTCTGATATCAATTTCGCTTCCAAGTTCCTAGAACGCAAGCGCAAGATCTAGTTCGACAACCTTCCTTACCCCGTGCACAATTGCCGAAGAGAGCAATCGGACGCCCCGCTCGCTGGAGCTCGCTCAATCATCTACGGGTCAATATTAACCGGAATTGATCCGCCACCCAAATAATAATATATCCCATTATTTAAACGATTATAAAGTGCCATTGTATGCTAACAACAGGCAGCGAGCGCCAGCGCTGCGCCGCCACAAACTGAACGTCTTCACGATCCCATCGCCCTTATTGGCACCTGTCCGCCGCCAATCTGGCAGCTGGCACAGACCGCAGGACTAATGCGAATTGGGTTTTTGACTGGCAATGCCATCAGCCTAATACAAGACTGGGATTTGCATCCTTGGGGTCAAGTTAGCGCATTCGCGTTCACAGACGTCATCGAACATGACCTCACCGACGGGATGCACGTGTCTCCTGCTGAAGAGACAGTTAGGTCTCAAGCAGTCTTGGAGACGTGTAGACATGGATATGAAATGCCCGCAGGGAGTGTGGTAGCGGCCGTCAATAATCTGGAGCCAATGGACAGTCATTCGTCCATTCTGCTGCGCACGCAGTGAGCAGGGTACCCACATTGTGACACATTCTTTCTAGTGGAAGATAGAAATCTAGTGAGAGACGGATTGAAGGAAACCTGAGCTTGGGCGAGCTCGAGAGTGTAGAGAGTCGTATCCAGTTGACGAGATCACTGTCATGGCTGGAACCTTTTTATGTGGATGCCCCGCTTGTGTCACAAACGCGCACGGAAACCTCATTCCCTCAGCAGTCACCGGTCACATTGACAGACCCGGCCAGGCGAGGCAGATACGTCGTAGAATTGAGCCAGAACACGAACAGAAGATGCCGCGCGAACTAGTACGCGGTTCCTTTTCGTTGGTCCCTTAGATGGAATGAAACGCACGGGGAGTTGTCTGATGGGGAGTCAGATTTTGCAAGCATAGCTCCATGCATTCCGGCAGTATTCGAGAATTTCTGTACCACTCATCAGCATACGCTTTCATCTCATCTTCTTCGGCGGAATGGTGAGATGAACTGAGTCCTTTCTTGTGCTTTCGCGTGGTGCGCACGATAAGTGGGTAGCCAGGATTTATCTCCGACGCCATAAACCAGTGCATCCGGGGAAAGAATATTCCATACATCGGTCCATCGTGGTAAACATGAGGTGAAGACGTGTGGAAGAAATAATCGAGGTGGATCAGTCCAGTCATTGTCGTCACGCACCTTCCTAACTGATAAAGCCGGTCAACTTTGGAAGCTCAATAGGGTCTTAGAGTTTGCCGTCAGTTAATTGAATTACAAGAAAGACATGAGGTGACTTCAATCACAAATTGGAGAGTGATCGCCATCAATCAAGCGGCGCCTCATAAGGTGGGGTAAAGGGAGTTGAGGACAGAATGAAACAGCCGTTGAAGGGTCTTTGACTTTGGGGCAAAAGTCGCAGGCAAACCCCACAATCAAGTGATGCGCCCCGTGCATTTCTCACCAGTCGTTTCTCGAGACTAAATCTGACCTTACTATCCCCACGCACCGCGGAAGCTTCTTGTCATGAAGTAAGTGGGTATCAAAAGGCCACACGCAAAGTCGGCTCAACGGCTGGCTCAACGATCCGAGCAGGGTGCATATCACATTATGTCCTGCATGCGCAGAAAAATTCTGGAGCGAGGTATCTATAGGAAATGTGGGTGGGTGTCGAATAGGACCTACAATCGTGTAGTGTGCAAGGTTTAAGGATGTGGCCAATTCCCTCAGCCACCTCGGCGACGAATTTTGTCGACCAATTGTACCTTCTTTCTGACCTGTTGAAACGGGGAGGATGAGCCTGAGTGCACAGAGAGAGAGGATCTACGTGCCGCGTTCGCAAACCGCCTTCTCCACCTTTCACTACGAAGACGTGCCCGTTTGTCTCCCTTCTTCTCGTGGCGAACTACGAGGGAGAGTTCTTTGGCTATGTTGTTGTTTCGCAGGCGTGAGTTGAGTGCTTGAAAAGCAGCGTGAAGATCTCCATTCCGGACAATCAATCTTCTACCTACGTGGAGTGTTTAGCATTTAACGTTTCAAGCGTTGTCTGACTGGAAGGTTTTACCTGTCCATGTGTCTGGAGGAGGAGGGAGGTCTAGACTGTCGCTCTTCTGCGCCCACATTTGGGCAGGAGTCCTGGGCTCTAGCTGTGTTGCCTGGAAATCCAATGCCTTCCCTAACAACACTTTGACATCGAAAAGAGATTTCGTTGGCGTATGGGCGAGCCGCGAAGGTTGCCGAAGACCACGACTGGAGAATGCTGCGCACGTCAATGTTGCGCGACTGCTTGTCGATGTAGAAGGTGTGTTCCGTAGGATTGTAGCAGTAAACTGACGTGTCCACGACATGGTTTGGTCGTCGTCCTTGTCGTTCGCTAACTTGTCGAGCAAAATCCTGAGTAGACCCAAACGCGGTAACGCGACTGTGTCGGAACCAATTCGTCGGGTATCGGATCAACCACTATCGTTCACTCTGTGGTTTACCGCAAGAGATGTCTGAGTCCGTGCTGCAGGAGGAGTTCGAGGTTGGGAGTTCCTCAGCGCGTTCGGTACATCGTTGCTAACCAAGTATTTAGGTCCTCGAGTCGATATACCCCACAGAGCTATCAAGTCCGTGTTTCATGACTTGTTTTGGAGTTTCTCCGCTGAACGCTCATACAAAGTCATATCGGACAGACAGATTCAGATCGACACCGAGCCAGACGTCGTCGTAGACGGAGCAGAACCATGTGAGTTAGTTGGTATGATCCCGCATTCCCCACCAATTCATGCCCGGCTGCGAAAGAAGTTAAACTCCAATTATCTGTCCATTACACGGATGACTACCCCGACGCCCTTCCCGAGTTGGAGCTAGAAGCTCTCGACGGAGAAATAGATGATTCGGAGAAAAAAGAGTTGCTTCAGGGTCTCTTAGAAGTGGTATGTCCGATCTCCAATGAAACAGTTCCAGTATTGAGTATGACGTAGGGAGAAGAGAACAAGGGCATGGCGATGACCTTCACATTAGTTTCGCACCTCAGAGAGAAACTCTCCAATTTGGTGAAAAACCGCGTGAAGGCACGCATTCAAGAAGAGCATGAAAAGGAGCGTCTCGCACTCGAAGTAAGGTCTTCCCTATAGACATGACTCGGTAATGTTGACTGCTGACATTGCAAGGCGGAGGAAGCGCGTACTCGTGGAACCCCTGTCACGCCCGAGTCGTTCAGGGCCTGGAAGGCCAAGTTTGACAAGGAGATGGCACAGAGAAAACAAAAGGACGAAGAGGAAAAACTACGTGCGCTCACTCCCAAAGAACGAGAAGAGTTCAAGAGGACCGGAACTCGATTGACTGGTTGGTTTGTCATTGACTGTCCTCTGCTCTCTATCGAACACCGTTTTAGGTCGGCAGCTGTTTGAAAGGAACAGGAATCTTGAACACGAAGACGACAGTCTGGTGGAGGAGGGGACTGTCTCTGTCGACTTCAGCCAATACGATCGGACCCAAGTGGAGGAGGAAGACAACGAGGATCGCGTGCACTTTAGCGACAGCGATTAAGAGCCGGTCCACTCATCACGCTGTCAGTATAAATGTACCGCGAGGTTGAATGCATCCGTATTCTACCAACTCTAGATCTATCAAAGTCTATAGGCCTGCCAGCATGCCACGTCCAGCTTCGGAACGGACAACTGTGGGCTCTCCGTCGACCACCTTGCAACCAAGGCTTTCTCGTCCCACCTCTGTCAAGAATCCATCTACCTCATAAAGTCTCATGGGTTCCCGTTTATCCCTATGAATGTCCTCCGCTGTGGCACGGAGCCACTCGATGACGGGTTTGCGCACCCACCGCCTGACCTGACCCCAGTCGTTGTCTGCCTCGAACCATCCAAGGTGTCCGCCATGGGAGGTAAGGACCATGACTATCCATTCATTTCCTTTCGCATCCATTGGAACCTCCTGGACAACTGGGTCGTCGGCGGCACTGATGGAAAGGTAAGGAATGCGAATTTTCCCGAGTACCTTGTGACTGGAGGCATATTCGTAGTAGTCGAACGCAGATGCGAAAGGCCAAGGAGGAGAAGAACCGCCACCGATCCTGGTAAACGTCTCATCAAAGGCCTCAATGGTGGGCCGGCTCAACGACGAGGCCAGGACTGCAGCTTTGGCGACGTCATGATCGGGGTGTCGAGAAAGCGCAGGAACGTGGTTGCTGAGGATATTGACCAAGTTTTGCCCCATGCTTCTAGAGTAAAGTTGGCGTCCGATGAATGTGGAGTTAAGTCTGAGGAATATTGAGCGAGCGGGGAATGGAGAATCAAAGCAGACGCCTACTTCTGGGTATTCGCAGTCAGGTTCCACGGCTAGTGTGATATCAAGGATGTTAATTTCGCTCCCGACAAAGCCAAGAGACAACTTACACATCCTAGGACACATGCTGATTGAAAGTGGCACATCTCCCCTTCCTCGGCAATGTACCGAGTCATCACATTTGCTCCGAGGGAAAATGAAAGACCTAACAAAGGAGCATTAGGGAACCGGTGAGATATATAGAATAGGGCCTGTCGTATGTCGTCCGTGTGGCCCGCAGAGTACAGTTGGGGACTGGTGATCGGCACGCCTGCACCTGCAAGTGGTTTGTTCAGTATCACATTGTGGGCCTGCAACCGTCACGCACATCCACGGAAATTAACAACCACTGCACGATAGCCAAGCCCGCCTTGTGAAACTGCTCGACAAGCGGGTGCTAGTATAGTTCTCACGTAGGACTCATATGAGCCTTGAAAGAATCTCAGTTAATGAGTTTCGCAAGCAATAAAAATGATGATACCTCCGGTCAACCCGTGCATGACTACCACGATAGGCGTGTCAGGTGGCATCTCTCCACGATCAACTGGTGTGAAGTCAAGTCCTCTGCATAAAATTTCTATCCAACGTGTATGATGGCAATTAGCTCAGGGAGACTAACAATGTTCCACCATCTTTCAGGCGCAGGAGAGTCCTATAGTCCTTTCATGAGACAGTCATTGATGGAATGTGATCAAGTGTTGTCACCTGCTGTACTCCACCCTGTCTATTCGCGAGAAATCACCAAGGACGCAGTACAGGGTCTGGAAGTGACCACTAATGGAGGTCAGTTCCGTTTAGGAACCGAATCAACGATACATATACCTTGGAAGCCACCAGGCGGGACGAAACTTGGAATGCACACTGGGACACCTTTTCTCGACGAATTCCTGAAGCGAAATATGGTCCGTTCCAAGCAAACCTCGGGTCTTGATGAGAACCGGAGTGGGAGGGTATCTGACCTCAGTGGTGCAATCCTGAGACCACATGTTGAAGAGAAAACTCATGTTGATGTTCAGAGAGCGTTTGGGTTGGGGAGAATGGACACAAGGGAGCGAAAGCACTTGAACCGAACACGAACCGACGACGCTCCAGATAAGCGTTCCCGAATGAAGTTCGGAGCCAGAAGTGCTGCGCAATGGTGGTAGGTTCCGACAGACCAGGGATCGGGATTAAAGCGAGAAAGTCGGTACCATTGAGCTAGTTTTGACCAGACAAATAAGTCGGGTGTCAGACTCATATGTTGGTCGACGTGTGACGGGACGGTCAAGCACACGTGAAAACACATATGCGTGAAAACGCAATGGCCTGCTGCAATGGGCCGCTTCATGTCATTGTTAACAAGGATGAGAGCCGCCACGCCGACTCGGAGCGAGATCCGACGGCCAGGCTTTGGCCAGGCTACGGTCACGACAGTAGTCCTTAGTACTCCAAGTCACAAGTCACAGTCACCTGCACTGGATCTTGGTAGAGTACCGCCATCATGTCTCTGTACAAAACCCAGCGCTGTCGTGTAGGTCCTCATATCTGCATATCGCCAACGACTAATCACCCGTATTCTAGCATTTCGACGAGGCGGGCACTCCTATCAAGCCGTACTGTAGCCAGGGCAACAAGTGTCGGCGCGTATCTACTGACTAGCCGCGATAGCGCGTCCCCGGATAGCCCTAACCTCCTCCACTGCAGGTTCATCCACCCAAACGACTACCAGTGGCCCAAGGCCAAGCGTAGGATCAGTGACTCGCCTTCCCCTCAGAATCGCGATGTCAGATCCAAGGGGAACAACAGACTCCAAGGATCCCCTGACAGCCCATTCCAGCATCACCCTCACTCCTCGCCCTTGCCGCCCCAAGCGGATTTATTCAAGCGCAAACAGAAGGACACGCCTCGTGCCCTTGAACCTCGAGAATGGTCACTTCGACAGGGAGATCGCAGACGCGATTTTGATTCGTGGGAGCGGTATGTCCGTGAGCGTGACGAACATCACGAGCAGAGCTACTCGTTGAAAAGAATTAATGGCGAGAGCGACCCCTACCCAAATCAACGACTAAGGTTGTCGGAGAGAGTTAGTTATCAAGCACAAGCATGTTTGCAATTCACGCTGACCACCAGTCTTCAGTCCCTCTATAGACCCGTCTCCAGGAGTGGACTCAGTGACAGTCACCATGCATCCGAGCCAGAAAGGATGACTCGCACGGCTTCGCATACCTCGCCGCTCTCTGAACGTATTCCCAGGCCAATAACCAATGCCTCGGATATTTTCCATCGTCTAGCAAAGTAGGTCTTGGCCATTCAGGGGTTGGTGAAAACTAAGCTGTCGACTAGATTATGCTGTGAAATAGTCCAGGATACCTGTTTTCTGGATCGAGAGGAGGATAAACTGAGAGCATTCACCGGCCTCTCGTCGGAGCTTTCCAGAGCTACTCCTAATGCCGCGATGGCTGTGACTCCTGCACTTGCATCGGTCATTAACAGCCATACTAAAACAAGGGAACGCCTGGAAGACCACGTCCAAGAACTTGAGTCGCTGTGGAAGTCGCTGTTCTCCATGCTGGAAGCTGACATATCCAAGGCGATTGACTCCCGTCTGGGACATGCTATGTCCATTTTGGATAAGGAGAGGGATAGTATTCTTCGTGCTATATCGCGTTCGCAGCGATTCACTGGAGAAAGGCCCAACGATGAAACGCCTGGGCCTCGCCAATTGACAGATATCTGGAGAGAGACCGCCACTGACAGGACGACTGCTTTCTCGGAGCGGAGCGGGATTTCTGTTGACCCCCGAGCTATGAAGGACTTGGCTGATCAAATGCACCTCCGTCGTTCGCATTCAATGACACTAGTACCAACTCCAGAGGGTGATCTTGGAACAAGCCTGAGGACAGTACTCGAGGACATGAAAATGCAGATGGACAGGCAGACGAGGGCGATCGAGCTGTTAGCCAAGGAGAATTTTCAGGTTTGTTTGTGAAGCTAGAGCAGTCACGTACATGCAGTTGATATCCTCGTTCCTAGCTCAAGTCCGCCAACGAGCTCAAGCAACCACAGGCTGTTGCGGCAGAGTCGTCGGGGCGTTCCTCAACAAAAGCCTAAAGCCACCTGTCGTGTAACGATCGGTAAGCCACGGATGACCTTGATGACGTTTCGGAAGCATGTACGCATCATCGCAAAGCCAAGTTGTATGATTTTACCCACTATGATTGCACTTCCCTATCTCTGTCGCCTGGCGAGGATGCAGACTGTTACTTGTACATATATGATTTTCCTGTAACGATTCCACGCAACGTAGAGAGTCTAAAGACATTGAATCTGTGTTCGTTGACGGTGGTCACGTGCGTCCAACGCGACTGGAACGTTGCACTTGAGATGATCGTTTCTCCGTGACGGATAGCTTCCTCCTGCCCCCCTCTCAGGCCTCGGTGCTGTTCTGCGTCCAACTGACATGGAGACAGTCACAACGACCTACCAATCATCTCTTGCAGGCAACGCAGACGTGGGATCCTCAGCTACGCACTGGGGACACGATAACACACCACAACCAGACAAGTTGTCCGCCATTGCGGAGGTCGCCCGACGTCAAATTCTGAAAGCAGGCGCGTTCAGCTCTCCAGTCCGTAGATCACCACGCCTGTCTTGCCTTCCGCCACCCCAGCCGCCAGAGGACACGCTCGACACATTGGAAGAAAGCAGCGCTGACGAGTCTGACGGCATAAACGATGTTGTCCTCCACCTTTCTCGTGAAGGGACCCCCGAGAATGATTTTCTTCCAGACGGTGAGTGACCTGCGCACTAGACGATCGTGTTCTTACACGTCGGGGAACTAGAACCATCTACAGTGCTAGCAAGCAGGATCATGCGAGCACATGACAATCCCTCTCCTCCTCCCCAAGATCTCGCTCACCCTGGCACCAACTACACGCCGGGGAGAGACGGTCATTTCCCGTTGCTCGATATATCGGTGCCTCCGAGCCCATTTCGCGCGATCAACCTGTTGGAACGGTTGAACCAGCTCTCAGAGCCTTCCTTTGATTCATCATCCAGGCCTTGGACTCCAAGTTCTGTTGATGAGCCGGCCAGAGTATCTGGCGACGTCGTACAACACGATCGCAATTCCCCAACACTCTTCGCTATGCCTGTGCCAAGTGATGGCGTCCATGCAATCAACGCACCTTCTACTCCATCTCTACTTAAGGATATTCTTTCAACATCTTCACAGCTCATATCAGAGCCCGCTAACCGGGACGAGGCAGGAAAGGATAACCCGCTTTCTGAGCTCCTCGGTGGAACGCATCAGGCAACCACCATGGTCAATCCCACCGAACCCGAAGCTTGCGGTGTTCCTTCAACGCTGGCCGTTGTTCGCTCACCAGAACCCAATACACCATCCGCTCCGGCTGGTTCTCCTGAGCCTTGTCCCCGCACTCCAACTCCGCTATATCCTCTGGCGAGCGACAAAGGCGAAGGTTTATCATCAGAGGCCGAGGCAAATAACCCTGACGGGAGGGAGGGCAATGGAGCAGGAATACTGCCCGCGGACAACAATATCCCGTCCACATTAAAGGAGAGGCAAAGAATCCCGGCAGAAGCTACTTCGCACGAAAGACTACAGTCCCTTTCCCCCAACTCTACCAAGATGCTTACGGGACTGTTTTCGCCCTCAAAACATGCCCCTTCCATTGAACACGTCCTCGCGGACGATATGCACTCTACACATCCACCAGCAACACCCACTCGAATACCTGTACAACCTGCAATCCATCCTAACTTTTCTCAAACCACCGTTCAGCGGCCGGTCATTGTTCCTACTCCAGCACGAGCTGGCAGCTCTCTGCGGAAGTTAACTTCCCCTCTCAAGTTCTTGTCAGACGTTGATGATGTTACTCGTACTCCCGCCCAAAGAGTGCCGATCCAAACTGCGCTCGCACGGGGAATCCCTTCTGTGCAACGGACCATACAACTGGTCTCATCGTCAGACCAGTCTAACCTTGGACGATTTCCAACCATACGAGCCCCCGTCTTCTCACGTCCAGCACTCGATGGCCCATCTCGTACCCCAGCGAAACGGGTACCTGTTATGGAGTCGGCGGTCTCACCAACAAGAAGGGAAGAAGTCCAGTCCTCGGCTACGCGACCTGCTCACCGTGCCAGAAGCGCGTCCATCGAGCCACGCCCGCAAGGAGCAGTCTCTGTTCGCAGTCAATCCCTCGAGCCTTCTACAACTCTCTCGAAACATGACGATGGTGGCAAAGCCAAGGAATCCGTCTTTCCGATGTTCCCCGCTTCCCTGAGAGCTAGCACCAAACTCCCTTTCCCTCTCGTTCCTGGACAGAAGGCAAACAGTGATCTGCCACCCTCCATTCCTGAAGAGAGCGAGCCTGTGACCGCAGAGAAGGCAGAATCCAGTGCTACGTTTGGGGAAGTATCAGAGCGGGCTGCGAAATCCCAATTGAAACGACCTTCCGCTAGCAGTCGCATTCCGCGCATTGGTAGTAAGCCATATGCACGACCTCCCTCAAAGCCTCCCTCGAAGAACGGGAAATCCGCTGTTGGTGCGATGGCCGATACGACTAGTACTACCGTAACTCATGCTGCAGAATGCCCTATGTCCCATTCAGAATCATGTCTTCAAAAGGCCCCGGCGTTTCGTTTCGCTTCCAAGAGCAATGAGGCCGGGAACAACAGCAATAATGTAATGCCCGTGCAGCCTGTGGATGACCAGCGTTCAGCAGGAACACTCAAACGAAAGCGAGGTGGAGAGGCAGCGGCTGCGTCTCAACCTGTCATGATCCGCCAGGTTGTTCCAGGAATGCTAGGCGGGAAGTATGCTCCGAAGCCTTCTCATCCTGTCCCCCCAACTAGGCTACGCTCCGAACCAACCGAACCAAGCCCACTGAAGGCCCCCCAGCCCATGAAGTTCCGTAAAGTGGTAGATGGGATGCTGTCAGCGCGATACGCGCCCTCGAAACCGAATGCTACCCAATCGCCGTCGTCAGACTCCGTCCCGACCCCTCCATCTCCCCTCTCGGACATTTCGTCATCATCGAATGAAGAGCCTTCCAAAGAAAAGTCTTCTTCCCTTCAGCCGCTTCAGACTCAAGACAGCAACGGATTAGATTCCTCGCCTATACCTGAAGATGGCCCCACAGCTGACACCGACGCCCGCAATCTCTTCCCATCAGTCCAAGACATGAACTCCGAGGAAGCTTCCGAGCGCCCAAGAAGAACCTCGCGTTCGCGCAAACCAGCGCAACAACAATACGTTCTCGATGTCTTCAGTGCGAATACCACCACACGACCGCCGCCGGCTCGTCGCAAACCCCAAACTCGCGGGGATGGGGATGGCTTCATGGGAATGAGTGCCACCGCTCTGAAGTCTCTCACTACGTCCAACACAACGAAGAATCAACAGACCGTCTCAGTGTTCGCAACAGAGATTATCAAGAAGGAGGGTCTTCGGCCAGAAAGCCCAACGATCAAGATGAAGACGATTTTACAGAAGAAACGAGATGAAAGGGACATGCGGCGGAAAGAGAGAGCTGAAAGAAGACGGATGATTGAGGTTTCAGGGGCCAGCGACACGGAAGGAAACTCCGGATTGGGTGATCAGTACTCGTTGGGCGGGCAAGCGGACGATGACGAGAATGAGGGTGGAGTGCTACAGAAGCACCGCCGAGGTCCGGGTGATGAGGAAGATTACGAGACCCCTGATCGGCCTGAGCGCAATGTCGAGCCACTGAGGTTCGAGGGAGTGGCATACAAGGAAGCCAAGCCCGCGAAACAAGTCAAGTGGCATCGAGGACTATCGACTGCCGTTTATCTCGATGAGCTACCCTCTATGCGGGCATCTCTCCCAAAGGACGCCGTACGCACGAGAGGTTGTTTGGCCCCTACGTCACAAGTGAGCACCCTTGCAAATTTTTCAAACGGACTCTAAATCTGCTTTCAGAACCTTCCTCTGGACCCCCTTGGAAATCTCGTCGACATCGAGAATCGACCGCTGCCAGAACTAGTCACTGAGCACGTTGTCGTCAAGAAGTATATCTACGAAAACGACATTGAGCCAGAACCCATCCCTCAGAAGGTGACAAGATCTAAAAGCAAGAAGAGCAAAAGCTAGTTTTCCCTTGTCGTGATTCGTAACACATCTTCGTTATGATATCGTTGCTGTATCCTTATTCAAACACTTTCCCATCTTATATCGGATGTTCTATGTCATAATTGCATTACACAAATGGAGTCCAGCTTAAAGTTTGGGTGCCCTGTAGTTAATAGTGGCCGACGCTTGGTTCGCAGGAAGAACGAAGACTTCGGCGAGGTTGACGTGAGGAGGGCGTGATGCTGCCCAAACAATCTCCTCTGCAATGTCCTCGGCGGCCACTGGGGTAATCATCAGCATGTACCAGTAGTCGACATAATTTACAACTCACATGGTTGCAGACCTTCGTACACCTTGTCTGCTGCCGACTTGTCGCCCTTGAAGCGGATGACGGAGAATTCAGTCTCGACCATACCTACCATGATGCGTCAGAACCCAGCATTTCCTCTGATAGAAACATTATACCAGGTTGGATCTCCGTCACCCTGATGGGAGTGTCGACAAGCTCTCTCATCAATGCACCACTGAACGCGTTAACCGCGTGCTTAGTCGCACAGTAGAGACTGCCACCTGCGTAAGCCTCTCGTCCGGCAATCGAACCGAGGTTAATAATATGACCGGTCTTCCGTGCCTTGAAGTCTGAAAGTAGATGGGTAAGACGAAAACAAGTCGGGATAAAAACACGCACCTTTGATGAACAGCTGGGTCAAAGCAATCAGTCCAAAGACGTTGGTGGCAAACATGCCCTCCATGTTTTCCAGCAAAAGATCGCCGACGCGGTCGACGCCGACGACGTAGCCTGCGTTGTTCACTGAGCAAGAAAGGGGAAGAAATCAGTTGAATGCGGATGAACGCGGGGGCAAAGGATGTCACACACCGAGAATGTCAATTGCACGGAGGTCAGCGGGAATTTTGTCCAAGAGGGATGCGATCTGGTTCTTGTCGGAAACATCGAGAGCGACGGGGACGAATTTGCCACCTTGCTGGACACCAGCTTCTTTGTGTGCCGCGGTACATTGCTCGACTACTTTTTGGAGTGCATCTATGCGACGAGCGGCGAGGATGACATTTGCACCACCCTATACATATTTGTCATTGAGGGTGGGTTTGGAGAGTTGAGAAAGTATAGCTACCTTGGCGAACAGGATAGCTGTGGCCTTGCGAAGTGCAGAGTATGGGTCAATGGATATTCGTTGGGTTCGGACGGGACTCACCGCGCCGATACCAGCACTAGCTCCGGTGATGAGGACGGTCTTTCCGAGGAGACGAGATGCGTTGAAGACAGACATGTTTCTGCGGTGAAAGAAGGGTAGGAGAAGTGAGTAGGACGGTATAGACTGAGGCAGATAAGTTAGCAGGGGGTTGCTCTGACGGCGGATGCCCGACCTGATCAAGGAGCAGAATCGATACATCGGCCCGTGATCTTTCTGCTATCCTTTCCAGAAATGGATCCCGGAAAAAATACCCACACGCTACGGAGAGCCGTTCAGCGGTCTCATGACGAGCTAGTCGACTAGTACTGCTAGTCGAGGTGAGATCCAGTGAGACTCTGCCAAACTATTGCGTACTAAACAACGTTTCAGGTCTGGGTCATAAATAAGACGCGCTTCAGACGCGTTCAAAAGATCGATACATTCACGATCGACATGACTGACGTCGATGAACCATCACTGGCAGCGCTCTTCAATCGCAGGTGGATCAAGTTACTATCCTGGCTCGAGGGCCATGGCTTTCAAGCGCAAAACCTCCTCGTCGAGTGCAGGGAAATACCACACGGTTGAGTAACAAATATGCATTCTTCCAGTATCTAGCACTGCGTTATTAATGACCACAAACTGCGCAGCTGGTCGCGGTCTCTTCGCGCGCAGACCCTGTGCAGTGAGTGGTTCAATCATACCATAATGTATAGATCGTTAGAGAGAAAATAGCCCGGGAACGTCCTCCTCAGGATGCCCCCTAAGGCCCTGATGAACAAGATGACGCTTAAACGACAATACCCTACCCAGACCCGAGTGGCCAAATCATTGACAGCCGTACAATTGATCTCGATGCACCTATTCTTGTGGCGTCCCGAAGCCGATGAGGATAGTGCAGACCCCTTGTTTGGACGTTATATATCAATACTGCCCAGAGATTTCAACGCTCATCCTCTCACTTGGCTCGTCGAGTCGAAACTCAACGACGTGGACACTCAGCAAGTCCCACTCCTGTCGAGTCTCCCACCGGGTGTCTTAGCGGCATTGCAACTCCTGCACACCCGGTTTTGGGACGACTGGTCACAAGTACATGCATTCCTTGTGAGTCGTTACGTTCCAAGCACAAGATGGTTTAAACTCAGCGGGATGCAGCGCAAAACTCCATCTGTAGCAGCTGCAGTTCGACGGCTGCCAGATGGCCTTAAATCAGTCGATGCAGTAATGGATTTTTTGTGGGCTTGGCTGAATGGTAACTCGGCCTCACTTGCTGATGAAGTTGTGAATATCTCTTCCCACAACAGTTAACACTCGTTGCATCTATTACCGCCTGAAACATCATCAAATGGACCCAGATAACCTCACTCTGTGCCCGGTTCTCGACTTTGCCAACCACACGCAAGGTCAAGCACAGATGGAGCATGTCCCGTCAAAAGCTGATATCTGGAATTCCGCTCCTGTGAATTCGATCGGTGAAGGGCTTAAATTCATCTCTGGCGGAAACGCGAACATAGCAGAAGGCGACGAAATTCATCTGACCTACGGATTGCACTCCAATAAAACGCTATTTGTGGAGTATGGGTTTGTGAACCCTTTTTCAGAACAGGGGCCTTCACTGAGCGGAGAAATTGATGTGCAAGACCTCGTTGAACAGGATATCTTTGTCGACCCGGAACTCCGTGATGTTGTAAGGGCTGTTCTTGTTGCTGAGGGGTATTGGGGGTAAGCATTCTGCTTTGTGCGAGTCATTCTGACCTTGATTTCTTGAGAAGGAATTGGACGCTGTATTCGACCCCAGGCAGCGGTGCTCAACCATCGTGGCGGTTGATCACTGTGCTAAGATTGTACTATCTCGCCGTGGAGCTGGGCTCTACAGACGATCATCACATTCAGGCTTGGCGAAACGTCGTCGCTGGTAAGCAGACACGGATTTCCGTCGACAACGAACAAGCCTGGAGGAAGGCGGTTGCTGTTCTCTGTGATGCGCTCATCGAGAGGGTTGAGAAGTCCGTCTCAGCGGGTTGCTTGAAAAAAATTAGCGGGGAAGATGGCTGGGTCCAATGGATGCAACAAAATATCCAGGCGCTGTGGGAGGAAGAACTATGGGTTGCGAGGGCGGTGAAGGAGAGCGTCTTGAGAGGTGATGAATTTTGAAATTCAGGGTGTTTGTACATCTTGTCAAAACCTCCTTGAAGAACTAGTTTTCGGGCCACATACCAGTGGGGGGCGATTAGAGTCAAATATTTAATTCGACATAGATGGGCATGTGTGCACTGCAAAGCTGTGGATCCGAGTCTTTTGGTATCCGTTTGGTTACATCGCCTGAATTAGCACAGCCACGTGCTGGTTGCTCACTTTGCGAATTGACGCCGCTCGGTTTGTTCCCAACCTCATAGTCAAGCCTCCGGCCACAGGCTTGCATCATCCGTCCAGGATGGCGGTGGAACCACTACTCGCTACACGAGCCCAACGCGCTTTCATCATCACAAGTATGTCCAAGTTTTCAGAATTTCAGTTATCCTCGCTACTCACACGTATGCGTCACAGTCGCAGTTCGTGAGTAACAGAGTCATCAATTTCTCCACCTGTTGATGCTAAGTCGTGCTTCAGAGGCCGTGATAGTCATCGCGATGGTTGCATCCACTTTCGGCGTCGTGAGTAGCACTTTTGGGTCAGGATTTCGGATGATAGAGAACATCTCTTCCAGGTACATAAATACTTCCCCGATACCTTTGACCAAAATCGCACCAAGGTGCTTGATCCGAGTTGCTTTAATGTCAAAATACTAATCGCGAAACAGACCTTGTCCTGCTATCTTGCCCTCTTCATTCTAGCCGAGTAGGCCCATTTTCAACGTCGCTCTCGCGGGCTCTTAATATGTATTTACAGGATCTTTGAGCTTGCCATGGCTTACGATGCTTTGCGGTTGAGAAACATCATCCAACTGCTCGGGATCATCTGTACTGTCCTGGTTTATCTGTCATGTTATGGACTAACGACGTCTTCCAGTGTTCCATGGCGCACTCATCGTCTTTTCGGCTCTCCAAGTGCATGAGACTCAGGATGCGCTTTATGATACCCTCTGGATACTCCGCATGGTAGAACCTTTCCTCATTGTCGCTCCGTGCATCATTGCCGCATCCTGGCTTTTCCTGATCTTCTGGATCAAACAATTATACGGGGAATTTGGGTGAGCTTATCGTCTCCGATCGAGTTCCTGTGACTTCATTACAATCCACAGATGGGTCATATTCCATGTTGTGGGGGCTAGCCCCAAGTTGAAATGTGAGTTGAATCACTACTTATTCGCATCCTTGTTCATCAGATCCCCAACAGCCATGTACCAATTTTACCAAATCTTCATTTGTCTCCTCAAATTCGACTTCTTTTGCTTCGTTGGGGTTACCATGCAGGTATGTATCTCACTCTTTCTCTTCGCTGTTGACAGACCTCCGACATGGTATTGACAGCTGCTCATCGTCGTTCTTGCCACTGACACTGCCGAGTTTGGACTCACGATTGCTGCTATTCCTGTGGTGCTGATCCTTCTCGCTGGGTGCGCTTATGCTGTTCAACGTGAAGTCAAATGGTCGGCAATCTCTTCGCCATCTGTTTCGTCGACTAATTTGTGCTTTAGGATGATGTCGATAGCCCTTGCGTTGATGCTGGCATCGATGAGCTACTGTAAGTCCGTTTCTGTGTCCTGAAACTCGGTGACTGATCGGCCCTATCGCTTACCGATGTTCTTGTAGTCGGTAAGGACTCACCGTGATTATCCCCCTCCTTTGCGACATAACACCGCTTCTCAGTGTACAAACTAGTTCGGTTCTACATACCATCTAGTTCGGGCGAGTACATCACCACCCGTGCAACGCTCACCGTTTTCAGTTAGTTCATCCTGGCTTCCCTACCTGCCGTTTATTGATTTTATTTATTTCTTCTTCCACAGCGGTGGCTGCATTCTTGCTTGTGCTGATCACCTTCCTCGTCGGCATCAAATGCTTCTACGACTTCGACAAGGGATTGCATGACTCCAAGACGCATGGTCAGTCCTATACGCCTGTCCGGCAACATGTTGTGGACGCGTTCAAACTTGGTGATTAACTTCTCTTTCCCCCCTTCCCACTTAGATATAAATGCAAAGCAACAATACTTATCTTCGCCGAAAACACCAGGGGGCATGGCCGAACGGCAATCAGCGTACTTTAGTGGCGGTGCTCCACTCCAGCCACAAATATCCATCGAATAATCCTTTGAAGACGGACAGAGAGGATACCACGTTTATGAGCGTTTGGATCTAATTCGCGAGAACAACAAGCTTGGATTTTCTTCTGTGCACATGTTTGTGCGGTTGTTGTCCAGTACTATCAAGGATTTTCTACATGCCCTCATTTCTATTTAACATACGGACACGGAGTCTTGCTTAATTCGTGTTTGATATATCTTTAAATCGTTATCGTTGGTCTCTAAGATCAGAGGATTCTTGGCCATCTAAGTACATGTTACAGCAAACTGATGTAGGTAAACAAACATGACGCTAGATACCATCAGATAATCGATAGAGAGGGAGTCAGGTACTCATGGCGTTGACCAGCCACGTCGCATCTGGTCGTCGCTCAGGATCTTGGTGCCAGCAATACTGAGTCATACTCCAGAGTCGGTCACTTGGAAAAACCCCTTCTGGTCTTGTTGGGCGCTTACCCTCCCTGACCGCATCTAAGACCTGCCCATCAGTGAAGTTAATGAACGGGACCATCCCAGAGATCATCTAGTAACAAAGTTTAATTCCTCGTACATTCGATGCGGATGGTTGCAAACTTACCTCATACAAGACGCAACCAAACGCAAATATGTCGGACTTGTCAGTGACAGTGACTGTATCGCCCAAACAAAGTTCTGGTGCCACCCAACGCGCTGGGCCCTTTGCACCACCCACGCTAGACGAATCAAGGTACTTGCGTGAATCAGAGGCATAAGATAAACCAAAATCTGTGATGCACGCATGACCATAATAGTCAACTAGCACATTGTCCTGGAGTTAAAGTGTCTCAGAAATGGCGCTGGCGATGTATTGAAACTAGTCCTTACGCCCTTGAGATCCCCGTGGTAGATGGGAGGTGTCTGGTCGTGGATATACTGCAAAGCTTTGGCAATCTCGCAGCCCTGTAAATTGTAATCAAGCGTCATCAAGTTGAAGCACACAGAGAGTGTGCAGTTTACCAATGAAAGCTTATTCGCCCCTCGGTGGTTCCGCAAGTATTCTCTGATATTTCCATTTCGGAAAAACGGCGTGATTATCTTGATGCCAAGGTTATCCAGTGTGATCCCGAAGACTGGGACGATATTTTGATGACGTAAAGTGCACCAATGGATAGCCTCGCTGGCAAAGCGCTGATCCACATCCTGGTCCAGCGACTGATTTTCTTCGTGCGCAAAATAAGACATGCCTTCCTGGCTTCCTGCTCTTGACCGTGGGCGGCTTTCATACTCTTGATTGCGACCTCGCAAGGGCGCCCGTCCCTCATCAACTCGCCCTTCTTGATGGTCGCGTATGCCCCCGAGGCCACGACGTGAGACTGATTCCTTATTACAGAGGGTGAAATAGTCAGGGAAGAAGGAATATATATGCATTTCCTTGACATGCGATAGATGTGGGCACGTAGGCGAGATGCAATGTCAGTTTCCGGGCGGTGGTTTGGGTCCATGAGAAACTTATGGAGAATAAGTCACTGATGTAATCAATTAGGACATTGGGGATTGCAAACCTTCCAGACGAGCTCGATTATTTGTCCAGAATCTTTGCTCGCCATTTTCGTTGGGTCGTAAAACTCTCTCTCGTGCTTTCTTCCGCAGTACAGAAGGTGATAAAGGAGGTCATTGTAATCTGCATCGATCACAAAAGGTGGGGCAGGGAGGAGTTTGTGCTTCCTGCATCGGTCCTAATGACAGCGTCAGTTCTGCAGATGTGTGTGAATGAAGCATTTATCACCTTCTCTAGGAAACGGAAGAGTGTGTCTTTTATCTTCTGAGAGTAGTCAAGCTGTCCAATGCTACTCCAGGTCATCCAGGTCTTCATGTATTGCTCCAATTCTGTCATGCCCCTATCTTCTTGTGTGAGTACCTAGGCATGTTCATTCGGTAGGAAAGGGAACACACGCAGGGTTGTTTCTGCAACAGAACCACAAGTGTTCATACGTATGCATATAAAGATTCTTGCCATGTTGTCAGATGGTGCTCGCATTAAACATGGACATGCCATTCTCACCCTATGGATGTGAAGGTACTTGACAGAATCAGCGCAACGTTTCCTTGCATTGTTGTCCATAAAGGGGGATTGAGAGATGGCATTCTGGAGGTAGCGGTCGCCCTGAGCACGCCCTTGCTTGATCTTTGCATCGAAAGAGTTCGCTGGAAGGAAAATCAACTCGCATAGCAGAGGAGTAGAATGGGACGAACATGAGGAAGTAGGGATCACGGCTGGATGATGAGGGATTGTCTGATGTCGATTCACTGAGTGGGCAGCGGGATGCACGTATTGCGGTTGGGCCTGATCATGATGTCGATTCAATAAATCCGTAGACAATCCTCGACGTACTCACATATGTAAGAGGGGGGTAAATAGATTGTGGAGGGACGGGTGGATGAGCACGAGGGGGACCACGAGGATAGAATGGGTACATGGTGAAGGGGGATCTCGGGTGATAGGCAAAAGAGTTACTTGAGCGTGTGTTGTGGTGATGGTGGTGCTCTGGGCTATGACATGGTGCTTAAGACTCTTTAACGAGCGCTTGGATTGAGCTGGATAAGACAAAGCTATACAATAAATTGCCATGGGACGGAAGTATGGTCGACAGGAAGGAGGGGAAAAACAAGACGCTGTTGAGAAAATTGATGGTATCTTTGGCCTCGTTGCGACTCTATTTGGGCATCTCGTGAGAGACGCTGTGCGAGACAATACATGTCAATACAGAACATGGTAAGAGTCACCCAAAAGACAGGAAGGGAACTTTGCCATGAGCGGGAAGGAAACGGGTTACGGAGAAATAGAGACCGATGTTGTATCTTTTTTTGTTCGACCTAGAGACGGTCAGATTTTGAGCCAAAGTGATGTTGAACACCATATCTACTAAATCGACGATGACCCCCGCTCAGCGTGCTGGACGATGTCGGAGGCGGTGACGTTGGGGGAGCGGGGGGAGCGGGGAACTACTACGGCGTCGGGCGGGGGAACTGTCGGGGCCGTCGCGGTGTTGCTGCGCCGTCGCTGAGCTCGAAACACGTGTGGTGTGACAGTGTGACCAGTGACACCGAGTCGCGTACTGTCATCATGGAGGACGAGGCGATGGGACAGTTCTTCCCCGGAGAAGAGAACGTCGACCTCTATGCTGTTCTCACTCTCACATCAAACGCGTCCCAAGAAGACATACGCAAGGCTTACAGAAAACTAGCCCTTCTATCTCACCCAGACAAACACACGCGCTCATCAGAACGCGAACGCACAGACGCGTCGAAGCGCTTCCAACAAATAGGTTTCGCGTATGCAGTCCTCAGCCACGAGAAGCGGAGGAAAAAGTATGATAGGACGGGCACGACGGGAGAGGGTCTCTTAGATGCCGATGAGGAGGGTGGATGGGAAGCGTACTTTGAGGACCTCTTCGACCGCGTCACGCGTGGCAGACTCGACGAAATGAAGAAGGAGTACCAAGGTTGGATGCTAGATTCCCTCCCTCCCTCTTTTTCATATTTCTTTCTCTAGACTCGGCAGAAGAGATCGAAGACCTCAAAGCGGCATACCACGAAACAGAGGGGTCTCTCGGAGAAATCATGAAACACATCCCACACTCAACCACCGACGACGAACCCCGGTTCATTCAGACGATCTCCAAACTCATTGCCCAAGGCGAGCTACCCGACCTTCCCCTCTGGCAATCTACCTCAAAGGACGAGAAAGCTAAACTCGTCCGCAACAAGCAAGCCGGCAAAGAGGCAAAGGAGGCGGAGGAACTCGCCAAAGACCTTGGTGTTTGGGACGAGTTCTACGGTTCAGGCAAAGTTGGAGCACGCAAGGGGAAAGGAAAGGCCAACGAAAAGAAAGACGGCGGTGATGAAGAAGACGTCTCGGCCCTGCAAGCGCTCATTCTACGGAGACAAAAGGCTAGAAATGGTTTCTTGGACAATCTCGCCGAAAAATACATGGACATGGAAGAGGAAGGATCGAAGTCCGGCAGGGGCAAGAAGCGGAAAAAGGCTACCGAACCAGAGGATTCTGAGGAACTAGAGTCACCCCATAAGAAGTCCCGTTCAGCCGCTCCCGACATTGATGAAGAAGAATTTGCACGCATACAATCCAAACTCACTTCAGGGAAGGCAAGGGCTTCCAAATCCAAATCCACCACTGCAGAGAAGGGGAAGAGGGGAACGACGAAGAAGGCAAAGTGACCTCACTGCTACTACCTCACGCACCTCAGCCTCGTGTTCAATTCTTGCTGTGCGCATGTATTGTTCTTTTGTATTTCATCGCTATCAATTCCCGACAATTAGTGGCTGTATATTCCTGTGTATAGCGTACAATACCCCTAGTGTCTATGTATGGTCTACAAGTATCTCACAGAATCGATCCCCAAACTCCTGCGCGCCTGGATGATCGCAACCAACTCCTTGATAGATTCCTCCAGGACAACCACGTTGTCCAGCAAATGCGACAAGGTAACATGTGCGGTCAGCTTCTCCTCCCGGTCCTCCGAAGTCTCAGTGTTCTTAGCCCTCTCGCCCCCTCCCCATTGGTTCCCAGTTGAGAACACGTCATCCTCATCACCTCCCCAATTAGACGTTTGAGAAGGTGTCCATAGGTTAGATGATGGAAGGGGTGCGACGAACGGCTCGACGACGATGTCTCGGGTCTGTTGATAATGAGGTGCAAAAGGACTCGATGTGACGACGACCTTGCTGCCATCTCGGGGTGGTGACTGAGGTTCCTGCGGTGCTTGTGTTTTTGCCTTGTTCTTCCTCGGCGTAAGGAATGAAACCAACGACGACGAGGACTTTGGCTTCGACTTGGGACGTTGGGGAGTCGTCTCCGCAGAATTGGTGCTCGAGGTGGAGGTGTGAGGTGCTTTCAAGAGGGCCGGGTCAACCGCAGGCTCGAGCACGAGTGTGAGCGCATCCGTCAGATTCTCCGAGAACAACAAGCCTTGTCGGCGCTCGAGGAGGTACTTGTCAAAGTTGTCCACGAGCTGCCGGTACCGCTCAAGTTGGCCCACGAGACCCTGGAAGATGGTGTGCACGATCGGACGAGAGTTCTCGTCTAGTCGAGTCGCGGGGAGGATGTTGGTTTCCGTAACGAGTTTCTCGTCCACATCAAAATCGATGGAACGGTCATCTCGCATGTCTTCCAATCCAACATGGTCCGAGAAGGCCTTTGGTTGCGACGGATCGCTCACAGCACACGTGAGCCACCCCGCCATAGACCGATCGGGACAAAGAGCTAATTCTGCCAATACGCCCGTCAGAGAAATATTCATCTTGGGTGAGTTGGAAAAGAATTTGCGGAGTGATTCTAGGACGAGAGTGAGGATCGGATCGTTGATGTTGAGTCGATGTCTTTGTTTGGACCGCGACTCGAGATCTTCGTCAGGGGTGATGTGGAAACAAGAGTGGTTATGGATAGAGTTAAGGGCGTCCCGTAGGTAATGGTCATATCCAGTGCTAAAAATGTCATCATTGTGTGATGGATCGATGCGTGACACGAGAGCAAGGTAGAATCCCATCTCGCGCTCATGCGTGGAAAATGTCGTCTCTGGCTGCAGGTATGTCGGGAGGGAGGACAAAGGAGGTGCTGAAGATCGTTCCGATTCGGCCTCTGCTCCAGGATAAACGAATTCTTCCTCGTCACTACCGTCTGCTGAAGCCCGAGAGGGCGATGGCGTGATGATAGCAGGTTCCGGATAGCTCGTTGCGCCTACATCGGGAATGACCAGGATGAGTCCATCCGTACAAATACGACACCGCTGTGTGAGCATTGTCTGGAAGAGTTGGAGAGCTGCTGTTACAGTTGGCTGGTTCTGTGAGCGAATATTGGAGAGAAGAAGATCCTTCAGCGTGAACCGGGCCACCGTGGTGAAGTATTCCGATTGTCGCCTAGAGTCCGGGGCTTCCAGTTCCAGCAACAACATCGCACTGCTCTTGCGGCGATGGATCTTCGGTGCCTGGTCCGCGGCAACGCCAGAGCGAGACTGGGGAGGGGCATTGCCACTGAGGTTTCGCATTCCGTACAGTCGCTGATGCGGTTTACCAACGTCTTCACTGTCTTCGCTCATAAGAAATTCGACAAGAAGGGTTGATAGTTGGCCGTTTTCAAGGGTTCGTATCATGATGTCAATGTAAGACATGACAGCAACTGCGCTGCCGTCTAGATCCGAGCACTCGAGGATAGAAGGGTATAACACGTTCTCAAGGAATATCCTGCGCATAGCGTCAAGGATAGACTGGACGATGGAAGCGCCCACGAGGCCTGATGCGTCAAGAGAGCTGTCTGAGGAACCGCGAATGATGTTACGACGGGTGATATCTTGCAAGAACTCGAGAAGCTTGAGGAAATGATCTAAGCGTGTTTTGAAATCAGGATTGGTAGACTCCTCGAGACCGATGGCGCGATTCTTCTCCAAAAGAGCTTCCGCGTCTTCCTTCTCCTGTTCACTCGTGGGACCGGTGCTACCAAGGATCATACCAGCATGTGTGGTACTATCCGGGGTCACCGGGGACCGCACTTCAAGCTTGGAGGGCAGCAACGAATATACAGCCCCCAATCCAGCACCTAGAACATCGGAGAAGTCACCGTCCACGATGTACTCTGCGAGAGCAAGAGCAGCATCTGTGATTGGATCTGCAGCCGTCTGTTCCAAGGAAGATCCTGATCCCCCTCGTCGGTGAGCAGAATCTCCGGGGGACATGGCCACATCCATCAAGAAAAGGAGTCCAGCTCGGGCAAAGTCTCCAATCTGACCTTCTCGATGGACGAAACGAAGAAGGTAGTTGAAGAGGAGGAACTCGTACTCTGGTTTTCGGGCGGCGGAGGTTATGGTCGCCTGTGATGGAGTTGGGGAAGGGAGCCGTCGTGAACTATCGCCAGAATTCTCATTATCATCCTCTTCGTCCTCCTCTACTTCATCCTCTTCCTCGACCGAGAACAGGGGTTCCGAACGGTACCAATGTTTATCGTGGAAGAATATCATGAGTAGTTCCCGGTATGTGCGGATACGACTGCAGAGAATGCAGAGCAGGTTGACCACTTTGCAGAGTATCAGCTCCCAATTCCCTCGTGGAGATACTACTCACGATCTAACTCATATTCAGACGGTTGGCTCCGCACAGCATTCTTGGCAGCTCCCATGACTCTGTTGCGACCGTCCAGCTGTTCTTGAATGTCATCCCCGACGCAATTCCGGAGAAGCCTGAGAACAGCTCTGTGTACAGCTGAATGGACGAGGAATTGTTCGTCCATGAGGACGACCATGTTTTGGACGGCACGGAGAACTTCAGCTTGTATTCCCGAGGGTCGATCGGGTTCACTGAGTCGAACGAGGGTTCCCAATACATCTACGCACGAAAGTCAACAACTCTCCCTCCACGATTCATGCTACAAGGCCTGACCGTTCTTTAAAAGATACTCTAGACATGCGCCAGTATCGCTTTGAGAGTGAGTTAGTGGGAAAGCAAACGTGAGACAAGGAAAGGAATGGGCGCACCCTACCTCTGTTCGTGAGGACTCCCAGACAAGCGCATCTACCATCGACTGGAGATGAGCTGGTACTTCTGTCGACTTGATCCCCTTCATAAGTTGGCGCTCATCTGGATGTTCGAGGGTAGTCTACCCAGTTGGTTGCGTGAACGGGGGTCACAAAGATCATAGTAAGCCAACCTTGATCAGATTCCACGATCTGTTGAATTCTCCTGCATGGTCGTGCGCTGGCTTGGGAGACGGCTGACTGCTTGCTCTCAAGAACTTGGAGAAGTAGTCCATCGTCGACCTTTGCGTACACCTCCCAACTCATAGTCAATCATAGTCAGATTTCAGTCACGTGAACCATGATCAGCGAGGTTTACGCTGTAGTGACATTAACGGGCACAAGGGCTAAGGGAACAACAATTGCAGGTACACAGGATTCATAGCATCATACGTTTGTCCCAAGGTAGCCATATCCGACGCTCCCGAGGATGTCTATGCGATGCATCTGGTCTCGTCGCGGATATACTCTATGGACCCCGGAGCCCAAGTCTCCTTGATAGCTTAGGCGTTGCTCATTTACCCGCGTTGTTCTGCACTCGGTGTTCTGCATTCTGCCTGTGGTTATCTCCCGCCCATGTTGCGCTGTGTCGACTGCGAGCTCCCCAATCCATCTCGAGTAAAGGCTAGTCGTATCTGTCTGAGTTCGGCCTTGGGTGGAGGCGGCTTGGGCGGAGGGACCAACAGTTCCTTGGGAAGTATCGGTGGTTTGAGTGTGGTTATCGGTTTCAGTGGCTTGGTGAGGCTGTTGTCCTCCTGACCTTTGGTTGGGAGTATGTCTGGCCCTGCCACTACCAATGACCCTTGTGCTGAGCACAGAGGTTGTTCAGATAGACTCGTCGTGCTCTCCGCAAAGACCGATTTAACGCTCTTCGTGAACGGATTACGAGGTTTAACGGGAAGGCGTTCCTGCGCCTTGACTCGCGCAAACTCACTTTCGACCTTGGGTCGTTTGGTGGTAAGCTTGTTGACCATGTCGGCAACTGCGGTGGAATTCCGCTTGTGTAGTCGAGCACGATCTACTTTGAGGGGCTCGCCAAGGGACCGAGCTGTCCATCCAAAGACTGACTGCGGCTTTCGTGAACGATCAGATTGAGCCCTCGAGGAGGAACTTTGGTGGTCGTAGGACTCCAGAATGCTCCATGGAGGAGGGGACCGGGCGATGGCAAGTGGCTCCGGTCGACCATCTTCGAGGGAGTGTATCGCTTGTGCTGACATAGGGAGAATCCTGTTCCAAGAACGGTTGGTCTGCGGGGCATTGTAGAATGACGAAATGTTACAGAAGAACTCGGGTTGTGTTACCTGATCCGCCGGTAGGGTAGGATCTGCGGGTCCCAATGAAGTAGGGTAGCTCGAAGGAGGTAGATCGTGTGCTTCATCTCGGTACCCTTCTGCGCAGGCATTTGTTGCATCACTTGCATCATCCCGCGAATTCATTCTGCTCCGCTGAAGGGAGTAATCCCTCATTTCACAGCCGTCCAGGGCATCATTAATCGGATCTGCGACGGTGATGGGCTGACCTGGTGCACGCGTCGACATGAGATCGACATCGTGGTTGGTTATCGAAGATGAAGAAGGAAGAGAGTTTCGTTTGTTGACTGATTTTCGGACGGGAGGTATAAAAGTTACCGTGCCAGTGTCGCCAGCAAAAGACGTGGTTCGGATTGTGCTGGTGCTTGGCCGGTATAGAGTCCGCCTTTTACGGTGAGAAGGTTCGTGAAGAGCGTCAATGTGAATTCGAAAGACGGAGGGTAGAGGTGATGAATACAGTGATATGGGAGGGGAAGTGGTGTTTGCAATGTTTTCGAGAGCGCAGAGTGCGAGGAATAAGGGGGCCGGATGGAAGAGAGACTTGTTTTCGGAGGGACTGAAACCAAGGGGAGTGAGCTGTGCTTTGACGAGAGCAGGAGAGCAATCGGTGAACCGAAGGTCTGTGAAAGAACTGTTGGCATCATGATGAACAGATGGATAGCAACGAACCGATAGCAGAGAGAAGGGGAAAGTTTTGTAGTACAGCGAGTACATCGTTATTAATGCTAGGACAGCTGTGTAGACTGAGCAACCGAAGTCCCCATACGCCAGTTCTGGTGGATGGGTTCAGAGCACGGGCAAGCACGGTGAGAGCATATGGGGAGATGCTTGTGCCGCGAAGATCGAGGGCCACCAAGTGATTGAGGGAGGCAATTTGGCCGATGCTGTCGTCACGGAGCTGGTTGCAATTAGGCAGTGAAAGCAGGGTGACGAGCGAGAAATTGGGTGTGTCTGCTATGCGTTGTAGGAGTTGCAGATGTGGATGTGAGAGTGGTATGTCAATGTGATGGAAGTGGGCTGGGAGTGGGTGTACGAGTTGAGCGATGGTGGCCCATAGACAAGGGTCGTGCTCGCTGTGCTCGTCGATGAGTTGGTTGAGTGGGCATTGAATTGTACGGTCTACGGATATTCTGTCAGTGACATTTACTAGTGCGCGTATACAAAAGAAAGCGAGTGGTGGGAATGGCATGGCATGGAATGGAGTCGACCCGCTTGTCGACCAACTTGTTTTTCCGTCGCGACGACTCTTCTCACAGTTTGAGAATTCACCTCCTCCTCGACACTCATCGCTGGCGTTGACTCTCCTTCTTTCTTTTCGACCACATCCACTCTTTTCAGCGCCATGGCTCACAACCATGGCCATCCAAATCCTTACAATCAGCAGCAGCAGCCATATCCACAGCCTATAAGGCATGAGTACGACAACGAATCGGAGACCGCCTCTCCCTACGCGAGCACAACCAGGCTGGCTGGCAACCAGCCCTACTACGACCAGCTCAACTACGGTATGAACATCTCTTCCTCTCCTACGCCATCTCTCCTCACTCTCCCCCAGGCAGTGACTCTCATTCAGATGCTGGCCACGGTACTCGCTCTTATGCACCCTCCATCGTCTCTCAGGCTAGCCAGCCCTATGGCTCTCCCTTCATTGATCCCGGCCAAGGTGCTCATCCCTACCCCGCTTGGGCACCCGACAAGCAAATACCCATCTCCACCGAAGAAATCGAAGACATTTTTCTCGACCTCACTCAAAAGTTTGGTTTCCAGCGCGACTCCATGCGCAACATGGTCAGTCTGCTCTTCCCTTCAACTCATCTGCTTTCCTCACTCCTTTTCAGTTCGATTTCCTCATGCAACAACTCGACTCGCGAGCTTCTCGCATGAGCCCCAACCAGGCTCTTCTCACCCTCCACGCCGATTACATTGGAGGTCAACATGCCAACTACCGCAAGTGGTACTTCGCCGCCCAGCTCAATCTCGACGATGCAGTTGGTCAGTCGCAAAACCCCGGTCTCCAACGTCTCAGAAGTGTCAAGGGTGGCGCTGCCAAGACTGCTGGTTCAAAGCACCTCGATAGTGCTCTCAACCGCTGGCGCAATGCGATGAACAGCATGTCTCAGTATGACCGCCTTCGGCAGATTGCTCTCTATCTCCTTTGTTGGGGAGAGGCTGGAAATGTCCGCTTCGTTCCAGAGTGTCTCTGCTTCATCTTCAAGTGCGCAGACGACTACTACCGCAGTCCAGAGTGTCAGAACAGCGTAGAGCCCGTACAAGAGGGTCTATACCTCGAAACTATCATCAAGCCTCTCTACAAGTACATGCGAGATCAGGGTTACGAGGTAGTCGATGGCAAATTCGTCCGCAGGGAGAAGGATCACGACCAAATCATTGGTTATGATGATATCAATCAGCTCTTCTGGTATCCAGAGGGCCTCGCTCGCATCGTGCTCGACAACAATGTAAGCCAATCAAACTTCCTGAACGAACCTCGTTTCATGTCTCCGTAGACACGTTTGGTGGACATATCCCCCACAAAACGGTACTTGAGCCTCAAGCGCGTCGATTGGAATAGAGTTTTCTTCAAGACTTACTTCGAGAAGCGCTCCACTGCGCATCTCCTTGTCAACTTCAATCGTATCTGGATCCTCCACATTGCATTCTACTGGTTCTACACTGCTTTCAACTCGCCGAAGGTTTACGCTCCTGCTAACAAACAGTTCCCGTCCTCTGCTATGACGTGGTCTGCCACTGCCTTGGGGGGAGCGGTTGCTACTCTCATCATGATCGCTGCTACACTTGCCGAATTCATGTACATCCCGACTACATGGAACAATGCCTCCCACCTCACGACGCGATTAATCTTCCTCCTAGTCATCCTTGGGTTGACCGGAGGTCCAACGGTCTACATCGCCTTGGTCGAGAACCAAACACCACCTACCAACTCCCAGATACCCCTCATAATTGGTATCGTCCAGTTCTTCATTTCGGTTGTTGCCACCCTCACATTTGGGCTGCTCCCGTCTGGGCGGATGTTTGGTGATCGTGTTGCTGGGAAGTCGCGCAAGTACATGGCATCCCAGACCTTCACTGCCTCCTACCCCGACCTTCCTCGTGCTGCTCGTATGGCCAGCATCCTACTATGGCTCCTCGTCTTCGGTTGCAAGTTCACAGAATCGTACTTCTTCCTCACAAGCTCCTTCAGCTCGCCAATTGCAGTCATGGCGCAGACAACCGTGCAAGGGTGCAACGATAAGTTCTTTGGAAGCGCGCTCTGCTCGCATCAAGTCGCCTTCACCTTGGCGATCATGTACCTTATGGACTTGATCTTATTCTTCCTCGACACCTATCTGTGGTATATCATCTGGCTCGTCGTATTCTCCGTCGGTCGCTCCTTTGCACTTGGTCTTTCCATTTGGACTCCATGGAAGGATGTCTACACCCGTATGCCGAAACGCATCTATGCCAAGTTATTGGCAACTGCGGAGATGGAAGTCAAGTACAAGCCGAAGGTCCTCGTCTCTCAAATCTGGAATGCAATCGTCATTTCCATGTACCGCGAGCATCTGTTGTCGATAGATCACGTCCAGCGACTTCTATATCACCAAGTCGACAGTCCAGACGGCCGTCGGACGTTGCGTGCCCCTCCCTTCTTCACCAAACAAGATAGCTCCAACTACAAGGGCACCTACTTCCCTGCTGATGGGGAAGCAGAACGACGGATTTCTTTCCTCGCTTCATCTCTCACTACCGCCCTCCCAGAGCCCCTCCCTATCGATGCCATGCCCACGTTCACAGTTCTCGTCCCGCATTATTCCGAGAAGATCCTGCTCAGCCTTCGTGAGATCATCCGCGAAGAGGATCAGAACACCCGTGTCACACTTCTCGAGTACTTGAAACAGTTGCATCCTGTCGAATGGGACAACTTCGTCAAGGACACCAAGATCTTGGCCGATGAGACCGAGCCGGACGGTACAACGACGCTGAACGAAAAAACCAAGGCAGATGACTTGCCTTTCTACTGCATTGGTTTCAAGACGTCCTCCCCCGAGTATACCCTCCGTACGCGCATCTGGGCTTCTCTCCGTGCTCAAACTCTCTACCGTACTGCCTCTGGCATGATGAACTACTCCAAGGCCATTAAGCTCCTTTACCGCGTTGAAAACCCCGATATCGTCGCCATGTTTGGAGGAAACACGGAGAAGCTCGAGCGGGAGTTGGAGAGGATGTCAAGACGCAAGTTCAAGTTCGCCATCTCGATGCAGCGGTACTCCAAGTTCAACAAAGAAGAGCAGGAGAATGCCGAGTTCTTGCTTCGTGCCTACCCCGACATGCAGATCGCATACCTTGACGAGGAGGCCGGGCCCAAGGGCAGTGATCCCCGGCTATTCTCGATCCTAATTGATGGTCACTCCGAATTTGACGAGAAGACTGGTAAACGGAAACCCAAGTTCCGCGTTGAGCTTCCCGGTAATCCTATCCTCGGTGACGGCAAATCGGACAACCAAAACCACGCCATCATCTTCTATCGAGGAGAGTACCTCCAGCTCATCGACGCCAACCAAGACAACTACTTGGAGGAGTGTTTGAAGATTCGTAACATCATCGGAGAATTCGAAGAGTACTCCGTTTCTGGTCAAAGTCCGTACGCGCAATGGGGACACAAGGAGTTCAAGAAAGCTCCTGTTGCAATTATCGGTACACGCGAGTATATCTTCTCAGAGAACATTGGTGTTTTGGGAGATATTGCGGCCGGGAAAGAACAGACATTCGGTACAATGACCGCTCGAGCCCTTGCATGGATCGGCGGCAAACTTCACTACGGTCACCCAGATTTCCTGAATGCGATCTTCATGACAACGCGGGGCGGTGTCTCTAAGGCGCAGAAGGGTCTTCATCTGAACGAGGACATTTTCGCCGGTATGAACGCCTTTGGTCGCGGTGGACGGATCAAACATTCGGAATACTACCAGTGCGGCAAGGGACGTGACCTCGGGTTTGGGACTATTCTGAACTTCCAGACGAAGATTGGTACGGGTATGGGTGAGCAGATGCTCAGTCGGGAGTACTACTACCTTGGGACGCAACTCCCCATCGACCGCTTCCTTACCTTCTACTACGGTCACCCTGGCTTCCACGTCAACAACATCCTGGTTATCTACTCCATTCAGGTGTTCATGTTGACGCGTGAGTGACTCATATCAACCTTGTCTAGCTGCTCTTTACTGACATGTTGCAGTGTTGTACATCGGCACCCTCAACAAGCAACTGCGCATCTGTGCGGTAGACGTGAACGGCAACGTGCTCGGCGGTCAGCAGGGAACAGGATGTTACAACCTTCAACCTGTCTTTGACTGGGTCAAGCGCTGCGTTGTCTCCATCTTCTTGGTCTTCTTCATCGCTTTCTTACCGCTCTTCCTTCAAGGTATGTGCTCTTGACCTAATATACGATGAACATACTTACCTCTTCGACAGAGCTCGTGGAGCGTGGAACTGGCAAGGCCTTGCTTCGCCTGGGGAAACATTTCCTTTCGCTCTCTCCAATCTTCGAAGTGTTCTCCACCCAGATTTATTCTCAGGCTATTCTCAGTAACTTGACGTATGGTGGTGCCCGGTACATCGCCACCGGTCGTGGTTTCGCGACGACTCGCCTTTCTTTCAGCATTCTCTACTCTCGGTTCGCCGGCCCTAGCATCTACATGGGCATGAGGAACCTTCTCCCGCTTCTCTACGCCTCCCTCGCCATCTGGATACCTCATCTAATCTACTTCTGGTTCTCAGTACTCTCGCTCTGCATCGCTCCCTTCCTCTTCAACCCTCACCAATTCTCCTTCGCTGACTTTGTCATCGATTACCGTGAATTCCTGCGATGGATGTCCCGAGGGAACTCCAGGACGAAGGCTAGCAGTTGGTATGGGTATTGTCGTCTCTCCCGGACGATGATCACTGGTTACAAGAAGAAGAAGCTTGGCCACCCATCCGAGAAGCTGTCCGGCGATGTCCCCCGTGCCCCATGGAAAGCCGTCTTCCTTGCTGAGGTTGTCTGGCCCATCTGCATGGCGGCCCTCTTCGTCAGCGCGTACATGTTCGTCAAGTCCTTCCCCGACGTCAACGGACAGCAAAACCCAAGTCCGCTTATTCGCATTGCTGTGGTTGCGATCGGCCCGGTGGTCTGGAATGCATCTGTGCTATTGGCTCTGTTCTTCATCTCGCTGCTCTTGGGACCCATGTTCGAGAAATGGACCAAGTTCGCTTCCGTCATGGCTGCCATCGCTCACTTCTTGGCACTGGTCGGCATTATTGTGTTCTTCGAGTTCTTCGTGCGTGTCCCATCGTTGCACCCAAGGCCGTTAATCTCACTTGTTTTTAGTGGTTCCTTGAGCTCTGGGATGCATCACACGCAGTCCTCGGTGTCATTGCAATCGTTGCAATCCAGCGTGCGATCCAGAAGATCCTTATCTCCGTCTTCCTCTCGCGTGAATACAAGCACGATGAAACCAATCGTGCGTGGTGGTCAGGTAAATGGTATGGGCGCGGATTGGGCAACTCCGCCATGTCGCAACCTGCCCGTGAATTCATTGTCAAGATCGTGGAGATGTCTCTCTGGAGTTCGGACTTTTTGCTTGGTCACATTCTCCTCATGATCTTGACGGTTCCTGTCGTCATTCCTTTCGTTGACAAACTTCACTCGACGATGCTCTGTAAGTGGATTGGAGTATCACTCGAATTCGTTCTCACTCCTTCTTAGTCTGGTTGCGTCCCTCCAAGCAGATTCGTGCACCATTATACTCCACGAAGCAAAAGAGGCAGCGTCGCTGGATTGTAAGTGGAGCCTCAGTTTGTCAGATTTGTCTACTGACTGCACTTGAAGATCGTCAAGTACTCCTTCCTCTACATCCTTGTCGTGGCTGGTCTTGTGGGGTTGCTTCTTCTGCGTGAGTTTCATTTCCTCACTGGTCTAGCAGCAATTCGCTCAACTGTGACCACCTTTCACAGCTCCGATCTTCCGTGACCACATCACACTCCACTGCACACTATGTCAGAACATCTAATGATTGCTTCGGCGCATCGTACATACCTTCACCAGCCGAGCTGCTGAGGATCTAGAATGAAATTTTATTCGGATCCATAGTCACCGAGTTCGCATTGTATATCCCCCCCTCTAGACTTCGATTTGCTTGGTGTATCATAGAACTCTATGCTAATGAGCGAGACTCATGGACTGCCCATAACTACATGACTCGGCTGAATGATGAAAGCCGTTGTTCGATCTTATCTTACTTCCCCAGTGAGCTGTTTGAAAGCTACGTTTGGAGAACAGCGAATTGCACCAAGATCATTCATTCACAAGCAAAGGAACTTGCAATTAGCGGTGGATTTACACTGAAATAGAGCAGGATTATGGTAATGTGCTGTTCGCTGACCGCGTCTATCAAGTTGGGCCTCTATCTGTCCGAGAGATATGCAGTCTATCTAGTCCTTGCGTGCTCGCTTCTTCGAAGTGCCATTCTGCATCTCAGCGTCTTCATTTGCATTGGCAAAATAGTCGAG
The DNA here is from genome assembly GCA_038093975.1 of Chalciporus piperatus. Lineage (NCBI taxonomy): Eukaryota > Fungi > Basidiomycota > Agaricomycetes > Boletales > Boletaceae > Chalciporus > Chalciporus piperatus. Next base: position 282,529 of record JBBPTG010000002.1, read on the forward strand.
GGATCCCTTGGGATCAGGCTTGATCGTCTTACTACCCTTGATCCAGCCAATCGGGCAGACCTCACCATGTTCGTCCTGAAAAGTATGTGTTATACGGATACGAACGACAACCACAAACTCCTTGAACGCACGGTGAATTGGAACGCTTGCAACAAACGAATAGTTTCATCGACTGAACGGCCGACTGGCAAGTCGTTGACAGTGATTTGCCTAAAGCGACCAAGAATTACTAGTGAGGATGACGCATCCGCGTCACGTCGTCCTGGACTTACCTAACGGTGCCCTTGGGATCAATGATGAAAAGACCTCGGAGGGAAATACCCTGCTCTTCGATGAGGACATCATAGTCACGCGAGATCTGCATATTCCTGTCTGCAATCAACGGAAGCTTCAAGTCGGGCCCGAGACCGCCTTGCGTCCTCGCTTGTTGAGCCCATGCAAAGTGGGAGTACTGCGAGTCGGTGGAGACACCTATTGAGCGTAAGCTACCATCACGTCCACCTTTGAACATTGCTGACCAAGGACGGCTGCACCGAGCTCCTTGAACCGAGGGAGCGCCTCATTGAAGGCCAAAATTTCGGTGGGACAAACGAAGGTAAAGTCCCTACCGCGAGATCAATCAGGTGGTCATACTGAGGATAGAAGAATACTTGCATTGGATAAAAGAACAGGATAACCCTACAGAAAATTTGGAGAGTCTGTAGTAGTTGAGATTACTGGCGCGTACCATTGTCCAAGGTAGTCAGCAAGTGACGTTTCTTTGAACATTCCTTCTACAACGGCAGTCGCCTTGAAAGCTGGAGCGGGACGTTGAACTCGAGCAACCATGGTGAGTAGGGTGCAAGTAGCGAAAAATGTGCAATGAGTCGGTCGCGTAATTTATTCGGTCGCGACGGGGACGTGTTATGTCTGTCTGTTTGGTTCACCCCAAAATTGAGATTACCCCTGACGTCGCCAAAAGTCTTGGTTATATAGACTCTTCAGACCAGCGACGGTATCAACGTCAAAACTGGCTCAATCGAGCACCAATGTCAATGATAATACATATGTCAAGTAATGTAGTATGCCTGGGTATGATATCGGTTCATGGTGGTGTGCGCATATCGGGTGGGATCTTGGGTGTTAGTGTGTCTCACTGACCATGGCAATTATCACAGTAACGCTATGATCACGTCAACGATGTGTAGACAAGAGAATGCCAGGTCTTACTCATCGACTTTCTAAACACGAAAATCAGCATCAGCACAAGTCTCAGGGAGTCTATCGACTACTCACCCCGCCGGGGTAAATCACACCTTCCCGTGCCGCCTCGCCTGTGGGGCACGTGAATCAAGTGAACCAAGGGAATTTGAAGGAAACCTACGCGAAAACGGGCTCGCTCGCTTCCGATCCCGCATACAGCGTTGTGCATATTGCACGATGCGATTCGCCATAGCCTGAACTTGTTCGCTCTCTGGACCTCCACCACGAGCAATCAGCGAACATATTGTGACTAATTCCGAAGGAAACACGTTGTCCGAGAGTCCATCCGTCTGGGAATGCCTTTAGGACCATAGAATGACGGCGGAACCGCGGACATACATATGCAACGACAATATCACCATGTCGGAGTTTCATTTCACGCTGGGCAGCTGCGTTAGGTAAATCGGTGGAATAATTGAAACTCGTGAAGTATTTTGAAAGTTGCCTAGGAAGCGAAGATCGGCATGGCAGGCGTAACGGACGACCAGGAAACGCACAAAGGACAGTTGAAGTAGTGAGTTTGGACTGGTTCTCTATGAATCACGGATGAAGATCGAATAATCAAAAACCCGCTGTCACCTAAACTGGAAGCAGATGTCAGTTGTATGATTTGCACTGTTCAGCATGATTGAATTTGTTTACTTTGCTGAACGAAGGATACCCGAGGAAGAGTTCAGACTTAGTAGGCAAGCCGTACTGGATCCTGAGAAATCGAAGAGGGTGGAATGTCAGTAGTAACGGCCGATGAAGTGAACATACCGGCTTCTACAAGGTTTTCCCGTAGTACGTCACGGTAAGCAAGCTCGAGGCATTGGTAGGGAGTGACCTCGCAGCCTATGACGTGTTCATCGACACGATCTTGTGTGGGATCAATCTCAGGCTCTCCTGCCCATGAATTGCGCGAGTAATGATGTGCATGATACATTAAAGCTTGAGCAAATAACGAGGGGTCGACACCTGAATCGACCCATCCTCCAACACCGTCAGCTACGCCAAGTGCGACACCCTACAGAATTCAAGGGGAAACTGAGGTAAGCGACAGAGGGCGGATGACGGTAAGCTTACCTACCGAGCCGTTTCGCATCTAGATGGAAAGAGGAATAAGACCAAGAGGAATATTTAGATAGAATGGTCACGCGCCTCTGTATGGAAGAAGAAATCCTCGCCGGCGTCTTTTGTTGGCAAACGTTTAGGGTGAGCGAGCATTTCATCCCTCCATTTTCCAAGCTCCGAATCTGCGGAGAAGGATGTATGAAAGCGTGCAAGCTTTGGATCTGGAGGCTTTGCTGCCCAGCTAACGCCTATATGAAACCTATATGGGCGCGAAACTGAGGAACTGAATCGTTGTGAGATTGGCCCAAAACACGACGTGTGCTCATGAGGACGGTGTATCCACGCCAACGAGCTCCGAGAACGTGCGAGGAGTTGGAACATGAGTAGAAAGGACAACCGCTGGTGTCACGTCGACGGCTCGTTTCGTGAACACGTGACATACGCGACGGCAGTCTCGCTCCTTCAAGTTGGACGCGTCCGTATTCATAGCCGTCGAAGATGAACTCTGACGATCAAACCTGGACTGAATATCCCCCCGAGGGCGTTGATGACCCTCGTAATTTGGAGCTGTCATAACGGTCAGTCGCGTTCTGAAGCCTGCTCAAGTGTGCGATCGGAATCTAGTTGTCATCCCGAGAGGGGAGACTCACTCGTCCTTCTCCTCCCTATCAACTCACTGCACAATCTATGCCATATTTACCATCTCCCTTATAGGAGTATCCGAACCTGCCACACAGGTGTTAAAGACTATGAGAGAGCACCCAGAGCTGCTGAGTGAGTCCTTGAATTTCTTTCTGCATCTATACCACCTTACCACCTTCTGTCCGGAACTCTCTCTCTTCACTCTCCAATGTATTAACCTCCAGGGCCAGCAACGCAAGGGCCGCTTGCCTGGCCCCCCGGCCCTAAGCGATGTGACTATGATGTCCAATCTTTCTGCCCTTACCTTTGCCAGCGATGCCACCACTGTCTCCATGCACGGCCCTGACGAGTATGAGAGAACATCATATTATAATGGCATCACTGGGGATGGTGACCACCCGGACCTCGTCTACCGTTCGGACTTCCTCACTATGCCCTTCCCCAAGCCCGTAGGCAGACACACCCACATCCCCATCAAGTCGCTCCGTGGAGTCTTTGACACCCCGCTCAACGATGTCTGGGACACTGTCAGTCCCCAGATTCGTAACCTGATCAAGGCTCGGAAGATCAACTGGTCATCCATTGACCCTGCCCGCTTCTTCACACATGCACCACTGGGGGGGGGGCGAAGGGGAGTCTCGGTCCCGTCGTCATATGGGTTGGCGTCATTCCTGGTTCTACCTCCGCTGATACCGCCCACGAGGTCTCCCAAGAGATTCTTACCCTTTTGCAGAAGAATGGAGTTGACGGTGCTGTTGTGGAATGGCGCGAGGCGGTCCCGCAGAGGCTTGCAGGTCCCCCCCTTATGTGCCATGTCAACAGCAGCAATGCCACCCATTATGCCCGTCGCTTCCTCATTGCTCTTCTCGGTGTTCCCCTTGTGATTGAAGAAATGGAGGAGGAGGATTCCGAGGGCACTCTTACGCTCTGGTTCCACGAGAACAAAGACAAGGATGGCAACCCTAGCAATAAGGTGTACGGAGTTAGCAACTGTCACGTCCTGCGCAAGACTCGGAACACCACTGTCGATTACGAGCACAGGGGCGGCGCACCCATGGACCACGTTCGAGTGTGCAGCATGCATCGATTCCAGCGCGGCCTCGACGAGATCACGAAGGCCATTGCTGATCGCGGCATTCTCGCTGACCTTTGGGCCCGAGATATCGTCAAACTGCAGGCGAAGGAGAGGCAGGACGTAGAGAACACGAGAGCAATCCTCAAGACCTTGCACACATGTTCTCTCCTCTCGGTGGTGGTCCGACCACATTCAAATTTCCTGATGAGAGGAAGCTCCGCCAGCGCTGCCTTATGGTCGGCAAAGATGACAACACTACCGACCTCCCTTCGCTGTCGAACTCTGCAGGGTGGGCGAGGTCCTCCTTCGTGGCGCAGCCCTCGATCACTGTCGGACGCTACGCCGGCCTAGTTTCATTCACTCAGAACGAAGTCGGCATCGAGTCCGTCGAGCTCGGTATCTACAACTTGGGCAACAAGACTGCCGAAGTCTTCTCTGTTAAAGGAGATTCGGGCTCCCTTGTCTGGCACATGACGAACGGTACAGCTCGCATCGTTGGCCAACTCCACTCTGGACACAACAAGGGTGGCTCGACCAGCAATCATGTTACGTATTGCACCCCTGGCTGGTACCTCCTGGGCCAGATCAAGAGGAGGTTCAAGTACGCCGACTTCTACCACACCACCTGGTCAGCTTGAGAACACCATTAACGGTTCGTCTCTCTCTTCCGCCTCATGCTTTCGTACCCATGGCTGATAAACGTCGAAGCCAGTGTCATCTTCTGCGACCTCTTCACCTCCACTATGCCCCCTCTCTTTAGTTCTCGTTTGTCGACTGCGAACCATCCCCCATCCCACCTCCCTGACTGCGTTTCTTCCCCATTCCCAACTGTCCGACTTACTCTCTTTTCTTGACTCCCGGTTACGTTTTCGCTGTCGTTGGTGCATCATGATGCACATGTCTTGCTCGTTGGATCACCGTTCAAGTTCGCTTCTTTCTTCCGTCTCATCTTCTCGCAATGATCACTGATGACCTCGACCTCCAGGCCTTGGTGAACCTTTCACGCTCTGTCTGTTCCCTTGACTTTGTCTCAATTCTCTCTACTTGTTATTTATTGGTTGGTTGTCAGTAACGATGGATGCTTTGATCGATGAATCATCGCCTTGGTATGCTTCTCCCTGCATTGTTCTTTCGTACATATGACTGTCAATGTTGACGCCTAGGTCTTGGATGCGTGGACTCGTCGCTTGAGTATGTTCTAACTTCTATCTTCTCCCCGTCTTCTGGGTCTATAACTAATGGCTTTGGTCCGCAATTTAGGCCTTGACTTGTGGATTCGTCGCATCTGTTATTGTAGCTTTCATCATCGGACGCTCTCATCCTTAGGACTTTTCATTCGCGACTGAGTAAGCTCGACTTGAGGACCTTTGATTTAAAACATTCGACTTAAGGATGGTCGACACCCATGTCTTCTATCCTAGTCTATCCCTATCCGCTCGCCTCGCGCGCAGCTAGTGTGGGGGCGGAAAAGGGACTATACAGGAGGTATATTCGGCCCGCGCCGCGGGGTAGCTCGGAAGCGAGGCCAGAATTAGGGAGTATAGGGCTGTGGGGCTTCGCTACCTACTATGCGGTGCTGAAGCCGACTTTGCCCATTCTGGCTGCTTTGCAGAGCCGTCAATGAGGGAAGCACTTCGAGTTGAACATGTGCGTCTCTTATCACTTCAGCAGCTTTTCAAACATTTCCAAAGTTCGAGGCAGGGGCCAAATAAAAACTCGACTCGCCGAAGAGACTATTCTGCTCGACAAACACAAAGGTCCCAGGTCGAGCTATGCGTCGAACCGTACCCCGTCTACGCTTAGGAGGCTTTTCTTCGCTCTCCTCCTCACCCCCTCCTCTCCCAAGCCCTACTAATTTCTTAGGGTCCCGGCTGAGAGGGGTCGCCGGGCCTGTTTGTCGTTGACGATGCATTGCTCCTCGGGGCGGGTTCCCTGTGCGCCCTGGTTGAGGAACGCCTTGAGCGTTTTGGTGCGTCCCATGGCTGAGAACTAAGAGCGACGAGTGCCCTTGCCAAGCACATCACTATATTACAGTCAGTCGCGCCCCACAGCCAATCCGATCCTTCAAGAATTTGCCGCGAGTCGTCGCGCTCGCGCTCTTACATAAGTGAGGTCCTGGTAGCAAAGAATGGGCAATGGTGACGCTGGTGGTTGCCAATTTATTCAACCACGGCTATTAGGATTGCAGGAAAACTCCCCTCTGCATGATATATAACCTGGAGCCTCAGCGGGTTGGGTGGGGGGTAAACCGTTTGATTCATGCCTTTGCAGTACCACGTGCTATCTGAAAGAAACCAATTTGTTTCTTCCCTCTTTCAAAGTTCAAGGCGCCATTCAATTACGGTTGCCCCGCTCCCATAGCATCCATTTACAGTCAGGATAGCAGATAATCTCAGAAAGGAGGAAGCAGAAGATACAGCAGGGGTACATCAAACGTGGTACCGGTATGCAAGACTTCAAGCTTCAAGATTTCTCCGGTTTCTGTGCTGCGTCGCGGGCACGTGAGTAGTTGGCCCACATAATCTTCCAGTCTGCCTCCGATGTTCCCTCGCCTGGCGCACTTTGATCGGAAGCAACACCGGCCCATCCAACCGCCCGCTCATAGCATTCGAGAGCCCGCTCTGTTCTACCCTCTTGCTCGCTCAGAATTCCCATCAGGTTCCATGCCTCTGCAGCGGTACGACGGGCGTGACGCAACAATGCTCTTGCCGGCCTTCGCATCGCGAATGATGTGGCATATACAGGTAGAATGGGCGCATCGGGTGCAGGGGTGTGAGCCTTACTGGAGCCTTTCGTGTCGGGTGAACTGAAAGGCAGGCCAGTCAGAGCCAGAGCAACGCGTTCGGACGACTCAGCAGCCCTCCTCAGGTAATCTATGGATGACTGCCGAGGGGACCGAAGGGCATGATGTACTTCAGCAAGGTGGATGGAAAGGAGGGAAGAACGGTGGAGTAAATAGAGGGAGTGTAATGCTCGGGGTGGTGATGCGGAAGAGATCGATGGCGGTGAAGGAATGCTGCGCAACAAAGCAAGGGCGGACTCTTGGATTTGTCGAGCATGTTTCAACTGACCGGATGTGGAATAATACGCAGACAGCGAGACAAGCGTAGACGCAAGCGTGCGCTGTGCAGACGGAGATGAGGGCACTGTCTCGGATATCGTGGGGATGGCGGAGCCTTCAGATTGCTGTGTTCCTTGTGATAGACCGAGGGCTCGTGTCCACCAAGAAAAGGCGTCCTTGGACTCGCCGAGTCTGAAATTAATATCCCCCAATTTTGAAGCGGCATGAGCAGCCTCCGGCCCCTTTGCAGAGAGACCAGCCCAAACGCGTTCGTATTTTGAGCGAGCTTCAAAGAAAGCCTCTTTTGTCCCAATGCGCTCCAGAACAGCAGCGTGGTGAGCGAGAAGCTCGTTAATTGTTTGCGGACGCAATTTGCCTGAGGCCATTCTCTCCTCTGCGATCTTGATGGTCTCTTCCAGATACTTGTGGGCAGAGCTCAAGCGAGCCTCGATGACGCCGAGACTGCCTGCGCCCTGGAGGCCGTCGTCCGCAAATGTGATTGGGCCGACACCCCAGGTCTCCGCCATGTACGAGGCACGTAGAAGGTGCCGTCCTCTATATCCGAGTGCAGAGTCCGTTCCACCACGCTCACCACCGGTCCACTTTTCAGCATCACGATCCCATTCCCACTTGCGAATTTCATCATCTCGTTCAGGTGCGAGCTCGAGGGACTCGACCCAGATGTGGGCACCCTCGTATACTGTCCATGCGGTGAGCCCGAGACCAAATACGCCGAGAAAAGTGTATTTAAAGAAACCGGCGTAGAAGCCGAAGGCGGTACTGGCAGCACTGGCGATGGGGTCTTGAATGAACGGGGTCACTGGGCTTTGTGGATTCTGGTGGGTGTCTTGTGACTGGAAACGTCGACTGCTGGTTCCGAGTGGCTGGTGAATGTGACGGAGGGAGCGTCTGAGCAGGGAAGGTCGCACCCGCAGCATTTGATGCAACGCTGATGCGGTGAGTACTTTAGTACCAGTTGGTGCTAGGGGGAACAGAATATGGAATCAAAACCAAATAAATAACAAATAATTTAAGTAATGAACAATGTGGCTATGTCAGTGTTTATACCAATCTGCATCGTGTATGATGTACATGTATCTTTGGCGCAGGAAGCACCAGCTGGCTGCCACTGTTCGGTCTCCTGATGCTTAGCCGGTATCTCCACTCGTTACAGCCATTCGTTCCCGATGCTAAGCTTCACCTAGACCTGTTACCGCGAATCATTAATCATGCCGGCTGTGTCCGTCAGGCGAGGAGCGCCCACAGTAGATGGCAGATGGGCCATCTACGCCGCTCAGAAGGGGCCGAGCACGTGTATAGAATGCGTCAGAACGTACACACAACTCATCTGCCATCCCACTTATAAAAAAGTGGATTGATGCTGGGTTCTGGTGGGTTCCCGTCGACTCTTCCCGTCCCTCGCAAGGCTCTGCGTTCCCCTTGACGCCGTCGCAATGATGCTCCTCTCGCTACTCTGCCTGTGGGCTCCCCTGATACTCGCAGGTTCAAGTTATGCATCGAGAGCGGCTGTCGACAAGAGAAACAATAGCCCTTTCGTAAGTCAAGTTGGCACGTCATTCGTAGTGAATGGCAGGTACGTCAGCAAACACCCCTTTGGCACCCATTTCTAAATCGCTTGTAGTGAGCTCAAGTACATCGGCACGAATGCTTACTGGCTGCCCGCCTTGAACACGAACGAGGATATCTGGTACACATTTGGCAACATTTCCGCCCTTGGAATCAAAGTCGTTCGGCTGTGGGCTTTCAACGGTGAGCCGCTCATCCCTCATTCACGTTTACATAATTTATCAGCTATCTGGTAGATGTCGACACCATTCCGGTAAACGGCACATGGTTCCAGCTTGTCCGAAATGGCACAGTGACCATCAACGATGGCCCAAGCGGTCTTCAGAAACTTGACACAGTTGTTCAAATGGCTGAACAACATGGTCTTTACGTTATCTTATCTCTCACGAACAACTGGAACCCTCTACCCTTCTTGAACAACACCATCAAACCTATCAATAGCTCTCTGCTCTCTCGTGATGTTACCGCTGGTACAAACAACTCACTGCCACGAAACTACTTGTCCAATGACTATGGTCAGTGTTATCTTGCTCACTGCCGATGTTCATTCTCACAGCAACCAGGTGGCATGGACCTGTATGTCCGCCAATATGGTCTCGAAACACATGACCAGTTCTACACGGATCCGTCAATCTTGACCGCTTTCATGAATTTCACCACTCAGATCGTGTCCCGTTATGTGAACAGTACATCAGTTTTCAGTTGGGAGCTTGCGAATGACGCCAGGTGCGAGATCTTTCTGCGCGTTCTACAGATTGCTGATCTGCCGGATGTCAGGTGTAATTCTACCCTCCCTTCGAGCGGAAACTGCACCACGGAGACCGTGACAGAGTGGCATGCCACAGTGGCTTCTCACGTTCGTTCCATCGATCCGAATCATCTCATTTCTGCCGGGTAAGGGAAGTATTTTTAATACGATGCACATGTGATAACCATTAATTTCAGAACATCGGGGTATTTGTGCACCGACTGCCCCAAGCTATACCCTCTGAACCCTACGCCTGCACCCTCGGCATCCCCCGCACCTGGAAAGAAGAAGCGCAGCAAGGCAGTTCCTGTGACAACGGAACAGATTCTCCGCGAACGTGCCCAGTCAAGACGGCGTACCCGAGAGGCTGCCAAACGTGCGGGAACCCTGAAACAAGATGGCATACGTATCAGAGGTCGCTGGGTCTCCACTGGTAGGATTGGTGCGATTTTTCAAGTTCCCGTTTGCTGAATTGTCACACAGCCACTAGACGTCAGGAAACCCAAAGCGTTGGTTCGATCTATGATGGGTCTTATGGAGTTGACAGCCAAGATATCTTAAACATTCCCACCATTGGTTTTGGCTCATTCACACTGTTCCCCGATCAGCAATCTTACGGCCCCGAGGATCCTTCCTTGACGCCCTATGTAAACACGGTGAACTCGGGTGTTGGCTGGATTAACAACCAGGCTCAAACGGCGGCTGCGTAAGTCGTCTTTCCATGCACCAATTGGATGAGCTTACATTGCCCATCCATCAAGTGTCGGAAAACCCACGGCGTTGACGGGTTTCGGTTTGGTGACACAAGGGAATGCTCCTAACTTCGTTCCGTTCAACATGACCACTGCGCCATATGCTTCTAATTCCTGTGGGTACCTTCTAGAAGCCATTGCAATTTTGATCAGATAGCTAATACTTTCTCCCAGCAGCGTCTAATACCGCGTCTGATAACTCTACTTTATATGGTGTTACTAACCAACAACAGACAGATGCCTACTCAACATGGTTGAATGGTAAGTACCGTTTTGTTACGTTTGGAGTGGGCGGCTGACTGTGTGATCATCTCAGCCGGAATCGTTGCTGGAATCAATGGCCTCGTTCAGTATCAGGTTTGGAATAGTCGCGAATTCACGTAACTTTAGATACTCAATGACACCATTTCAGTGGGGTCAAATGAACCTGACAGCTCAGACCAACACGACGATTTCGCCAAACGTCTCCGGCATCTCATCGGATAACCAGACTAGTCCTGTGTCTGGGAGTGGTAACGATACGACGGGAATCTCGCCCAACGACGGCTATAGCAGGTGCGACTTAGTGGTAATCAAATGTTATCTGCTACTGATTTTGATCTACAGCAACGGAAACGATGCCGTTCAGCAAGTCTTACAAAATGCTACTCAGCACATAGCATCAAACTGAGCGATCGCTGTATGGCGAGAACAAATCTGGGTCCGTGGCCAATTTGATGGGTTGTAGATTTGAGTCTCGTATTTGGTTTCTCATCTTTAGCTATCTATTTTTCTGGATTGGACTCTCTTGATGAACAATATACGTTTGTGTCATGATACTTGTAAAGGTAGAATACACGCGCTGTACGCTGTCACTGTCAATGTTCCAAGTCTCTCGATGGTCTCTCGATGGCTAGTATGATCACGTGGCTGCTTGAATGAGGCGCACCGCGTAGCACAGACATCGACACGACCCAGCTCAACCACTCTTGTTTCGAGCATTGTCCCAGGATATGAAGTTCTACATTGACAATTTGCCCGTAAGTGCACAGTCTCCGTTACTTTGTACCAGATGGTCACGTCAAGCAATTGCATGAATCCCACTTCAGATCATCTTTCCTTATGACCGCATTTACCCTGGTAGGTTCGGCACCCGCCTCGGCAACTTACAACCAACTATCTTCCTAGAACAATATGCCTATATGTGCGACCTCAAGCGGACTCTCGATGCAACGGTACGCCCAGTAGCATGCAAGTTTCACTCACCGTACGTGACATTGACGGCCGCTCAGGGGCACTGCGTCCTTGAAATGCCTTCGGGGACAGGGAAAACAGTCTCGCTTTTATCACTAATTGTATCATATCAGCAGGTTTGTGACAATTTTAGGGTCCCACATCCCAAAGCTCCAACGCTTTCCTGCAGTTCCACCCAACGAAGCGCAAACTCGTATACTGCTCGCGAACGGTTCCGGAGATCGAAAAGGCTCTTGCCGAGTTGAAGAGGCTCATCAAGTATCGTATATCATGTGCAGAAACTCCCGAACAAAGGGAAAAAGAGGCGAGCTTCATGGGTCTTGGGTTGACAAGTCGGAAGAACCTGTGCATACACCCTGAGGTGAGTTCGGAGCACAGGAAGACTTAGTTGGCCTTTCTGTTCTTCACGGCCATTGGTTCTCAAATCAAGTATGTCAGGTTTCAAAAGAAAAGAAGGGCAAGGTTGTCGATGCAAGGTGTCGTGATCTTACCAACTCTGCAGTTTGCGAGAAAGGTCGTGCGGACCCGGGATCAGTGGAACTCTGTGATTGGCATGAGGTATGATTTGTTCCACCATAAGTTAGCGACGAAGGATACCAATTTTTGACAGAACCTAGGCAAATACGAGCCTGGTACTATTTTACCTCCAGGAATATGGACGCTTGCGGACGTGCTTCAACATGGCCGTGATAATGGCACATGTCCCTATTTCACCGTACGACGAATGGTAGGGTGCACTTACCCTTTGACTTTGGGAAAGCTACTCACAACACTTCTGCCAGATGCCCTTTGTCGACGTGATCATATACTCCTTCCATTATTTGCTTGACCCCAAAGTTGCCGAGCAAGTATCCAAAGAACTCTCCAAAGATGCCATTGTCGTCTTCGATGAAGCACACAACATTGGTCTGCACTTTACTCGGCGCATTCTCAAAAGACTGAACTCGGTGGTGGGATAGATAACGTTTGCATCGAATCTCTCAGTATCGACCTCACACGGCCGATGCTCGACTCAGCCGCGCGAAGTGTGACGAAGCTCGGCGAGAAGATCGAAGAGTATGAATCATTAGCCACGGCTGTCTCAAATGCTGATAAACGTCGAAGGATAAAAGTGACTGATGCTGCCAAGCTACAGGACGAGTATGCGAAGCTTGTTGAAGGTCTACAAGAATCGACGGCGGACGCCGCCCCCGAGGATACATTTATGACCAACCCCGGTAATTACTGCATAGCCAAATCCAACGTATGTTCATGCTGATGGCCGTTTCTCGACCAGTTCTTCCTGATGACCTCCTGAAAGAGGCAATACCAGGAAACATCCGAAAAGCCGAACATTTCGTGGCTTTTCTCAAACGATTCGTTGAATACCTCAAGGTATGAGTGAAGTATTGTTTGGGAGGCCTTGGTGTTGATAAATAACTAGACTCGCATGCGTGTTTTACACGTAGTTGCGGAAACCCCCCTTTCCTTCTTGCAGCATCTCAAAGATATCACCTACATTGAAAGGCGACCACTAAGGCAAGTAACATAACACGCGAAGCTGCTCCTTGATTATAATCGTGCATCTAGATTCTGCGCCGAGCGCCTTCAGTCTTTGATTCGGACGCTAGAACTAAGTCGACTAGATGAACACTCCGCACTGCAAAAAGTTGCATGTTTTGCCACTCTCGTCGCAACATACGAGAAGGGCGAGTCGCCTTGAGTTCTATTGTACTACATTTCTGATAAATCTTTAGGCTTCTTGCTTATCCTCGAACCCTTTGAGACGGACAATGCGACTGTGCCAAATCCAGTTTTCCACTTCACGTTGGTGTTTTCCTTGGTAACGGTCTTGCTTCCTGACACTCTTCCAGGTGTCTTGATCCCTCGTTAGCTATCAAGCCTGTCTTCGAGCATTTTAGCAGCGTTGTCATCACCTCGGGAACGATATCTCCCTTGGACATGTATCCCAAAATGCTACAGTTTACGCCAGTCGTCCAGGAGACGTATCCTATGACACTAACGCGAAATGCTTTCTTGCCATTGGTGAGTTATTCGTTATGGTTTTAAATGGCTACTCACAAGTCGCATCCAGGTCATCACTCGCGGCAGCGACCAGGTTACTATAAGCTCGCGTTTCGAGGTACGGAATGACCCAGCTGTCGTGAGGAACTTCGGGAGTATCCTCGTCGAATACAGTAAAATTGTGCCCGACGGCATCGTTGCGTTCTTCCCCAGTTATCTCTACATGGAGTCAATTGTGGCAGCTTGGAATGACATGGTACGTTGTTCGAGCATCTGTGTATCTCCTCCTTGAAGTGATGACGTGGTATCCAGGGTATCTTGAACGAAGTGTGGAAAAATAAGCTCATATTTGTCGAGACTCCAGATGCCAATGAAACAAGCATAGCACTTGAGAACTACAGACGAGTAAGCTTCGCCTTCGTACCTTTTGCAAAGGTATTAAGCTTCGTTCTAGGCTTGCGATAATGGGCGGGGGGCAGTACTGTTGTCTGTTGCTCGAGGTAAGGTATCAGAAGGGATCGATTTTGACCATAACTATGGCCGGGCTGTGATCATGTTTGGGTAAGTCGTTCGAGATATCCAAGCGTCCTTCGTGAAATAGACTGTTTCCAGGGTCCCGTATCAATACACTGAGAGCCGTATCTTGAAGGCACGTCTCGAGTACCTCCGAGATGCCTACCGGATACGAGAATCTGAATTCCTCGGCTTCGATGCCATGCGGAATGCTGCTCAATGTGTCGGTCGTGTACTTCGTGGCAAAACGGACTGGGGGCTCATGGTTTTCGCCGACAAAGTGGGTTGTGTGACTTTACTTGCTGCGTTGTTTACTGAATTTTATGCAGCGCTACGCACGAGCGGACAAGCGAGCGAAGCTGCCTCGCTGGATTAATCAATACATCACGGAGGTAGCCTCAAACCTTTCAACGGATATGGCTGTGACACTGTCCAAGCTGTTCATGCGAACGATCTCACAAAACCCAAATGAAAACCAAACAGGAATTTCTCTGTGGACACTCGAGGACATAGAAAAGGCACAAGCAAAACAGAAGGCCCAGGCGTTGTTGCTAGAGAAGGATCAACGAGGCGGGGACGACTCGGACTCAGACGAATATGGTGATGGCGGGATAGATGATGCTATGGTTATGGACCTGGATCTGGAATAAAAACACCATCTGCAAATATCATGTTTACCGACAACTACTAATATTACATTGTGGGGGTAGTTTGGGTAGTCAATATATAGGAGTTATGAGAACATAACGCTGAATGAGACTGTGCCATCATATAAAGTCCAGTCACTGGACGGATAGAATGTGCATGCTATCTTGATTATTGTGGACACTGAGGACACTTGCCAGGAACCTGCTCATTGGCGGATCATCGATCAGCGAGCGATCAATAGTCTAAATCGAGAGCACTCACTTCGTGCGTGATGAACCGTTCTGGCTGCCTGTTATGAACAATTTATACGAAGCCTCGACATGAGACAACCTTCGCGGAGGAAGAATGGCGATGATCGTACCCGTAATACCGGCGACAGGTGCAAGGTCTGGCAGGAGAATGACAGGAGAGTGGATGATTGCTGCTGATGGTACAGTCTTCACTACAACAGTCGATGACCGAGTCCCCCGAGAAAGTATTGTGACCACATTCAGTATGCTTGACGAGCCTCAGCAAACGATGACACATTCCTAGTCGAAACAGATCTATTTCAGTAATGATCAAGGAGAAGTGTATATGGGAGAAATGCCTCACCTCTCGTCGGCGGAGGTAGGACAACACCAACTCGTAACTACGCCCACAGTTTTCCTCCGGTGCTTTTTCAAACCTTGTAGGGTCACAGGTGAGCCTCCCGCTGGCAGGGCAACGGTAACCTTCAGCTGCTTACCGCCACTTAGACACCTAATCGCCCTTGACGAGGAATGATGGAGGGGACGAGTTCTCGGATCTTGGTCTCCGGTGATGCACGCGGTAAAAAGGTATTCTTCCGCTTCCCATTGCTTTTTAAGTCGAGGAGGAGCTGTAAATTACATACTGACTGACCCAGGTAGTCCTGAGGCAAATTTTGCTCCTCAAAAAGGTCTTTATCTGACTCGTTCCAAAACGCACAGAACCGTTTCCAACACGGAGATAGAAATAGTATTTACATGGTTTGTTACTGAGGTATGTACTGATCTGTGATCGCAGCTGTCCATGTGGAAGTGGCTCTCTGGCAAGGCAGCGTGTCGCTGAGAGCTTGGGTCCTCCTCCACTTGCGTCCAGCGAACGTAAGATGGTGCGATCCGCATTCTATCAATGTATCATCTTCCCAACCCCATTTCTTCTCACCGAAACTTACTCCGTGGAAATCGTGGCATCGCAATTGCGCAAGCAATCCAGCTTACCCAGGTAAGACCTTTGGTCTTATCTTTAAGCCGTCATTCGCCGGCACTCATAAAAAGATGACACATCCCCCCCTTGACATTTTAACTTTGACAGGTTCCCTTCCAGACCATTTAAGGATTTTGTCGTCGACATAGGCACCGAGCTTGGAAGTTGGTCAAGAATTTGTTCCCCGCACACGGGCACTCACCATGTGGTCACACAAGGTGTTGTCTCCTTCGGGTGCACACGCAAAGGATTCCGAATTGATAACAAGCCTCCTTTAACTCATCCTATTCGCGTATGTCTTTCTCCACCTCCATCAGGCTCCATGACAGGTCCTTAGGTACTCTGGTACTCGACGCTTATCCGTCCGTGTCAGATGATCATCCGCTGACCACTGGGTCGGATGAGCAATCAAACATTGTTTGCTCTCGACGCCCCTCCGTATCTGAGGGTCGCTCTTGATCGATGGACTACTTTTTCATGAATGCATATAAGTAGACAGCAGTGCGTTCATAGAGTCCGTGACCACGCAAGTTGCGGGCGTTTGACCTTTTACCTGACCCCTAAGCAGTTTCTCAATACTTCCACATGATCATGGGTACCAAAACGAGCTGGACGGGGGTCCGGCATCCGGCAGTGCTATCATCAGCCTACACCATTGCAATGCAACCTGGAACAGCTGCTGCGGACGCATATGTACAAGGCCCCATCAAAGAACCGGATCTACTTACCCCCTATGTGTCGAAGTGAAACCGCAGCTTTGATCCATTTCAAGAGTTTTGGTCGCAGGCCCCAGCCTTCCTGAGACTTGAAAAACAAACAATTTTGGTTCTGGCAGTCATAAATGAGGATAAATGCCACCGTTCATATCGCTTCATCCTTGATTCCAAAATCCACAGGCCCGGCTCTGCATTGCGGAATCGTCCATTTCTTGGGATATGACGCGTAGTATGCAGCATCTCTATTGGACTTCCCTAGCGAAGAGCCAAAACTGCTGCAGGCACAATTGCAGCGCAAAACACTCACTTCGACTCACTCCTCTTCACTAGTCCTCTACCGGAAAGATGAGATCTATGAGAAGTTGATCCGTTCCCTGAGTGAGATAACGGTGTTTACATCAATAAGTACTGTATAGTGTATCTCTGCCCAAAAAAACCATTCATCACGCCAGTACTGGGAGGGGTTCGTTTATGCCATCCTCAAGGGGTTGCTCTGAAACCTTCTCCTGGATATTTCGTATTGGTTCACCTTTGATCACTTTCCTGACTTCATCGGCCGTAAGGGTTTCATGCTCCACCAGAGCACGGGCCAGCTAAGAAGCACCTTATTAGAACACAGAAAGTCCGAATGATAGGGTTCACTTACTAGATGGAGCGACTCTATGTTATCCTCTAGGCACTTGACTGCACGGGCTTCGCTGGTTTTGAGCATCCTGGAACCCAACGTTTACGACCGGTCGCTAAAAATCCGGAGGGTTTGCTTACCTTTGGACTTCTGAATCGATAGCCTCCCTCATGGCGGGACTCAGAGGTTCGTTCTGGTCAGTGTAGTAGACGGGTCCCACTTTGGTGGAGAAACCGTAATTCTGCACGAAAACTTGGTCATCGCCTCCCCAGGAATTCACACAAAGGTTCGCACCTTGACCATTTGAGATGCTGTCTGCATCGCTTTGTTGAGATCAGAAGAGCATCCACTTGTAAGGCCCCCTTCACCATATACTAATTCCCCAATAGTTAGAGTGGCAGAAAGTTGATTCGCGAGGAAAGGACTTACTCAAGGTCTCGGCAACTCGGCCACCCATGCACACGTCCATGATGGCCTTGAATTCCTTCTGGTTAACGGAAAACATGTCGCCCTCAGGCAATTGGGAAGTCTGAAGAACGACACGACCACGGGTGTGAGCACGATACGCAATATGTATGACCAAAGTGGGGACGTACAACACCCAGTGCATGACCACGGGGAACGCAAGTAACCTTGTGCAAAGGCATTGCACCGTCCGTGAAGAGTGCCATCAATGCGTGGCCCGCCTGTATCCAGTCAGCGTTTCGTAAACCCTCAATGACCCATGTTTGCCAGCGTACCTCGTGATAGGCTGTGAGCAACTTGTTCTTCTCATCAATGTATGCACTCTTGCGTTCAGCTCCCATGACGATGCGATCCTGCGCACGGTTAGACAATGAATATGCTTGGCAAACACACACGGAAAAGTCACCTTTGCCCACTCGAAGTGCTTCAATGTAACTTCTTTGAAGCCTTCCTTGGCGGCCTGAATGGCGGCCAAGCTAGAAAATTACGGTGAGTAAATGTGTTCAGTGCTTATAGGACAAGGAGAACTTGACATACTTGACCATGTTCTGTAACTCGGCACCAGAGAAGCCTGGAGTGCCTCGAGCAAGGACCATGGAGTCGACAACTAACGAAATCGGTGATATCGTCAAAACAAAACGAGGAAAATTACTAAAGAAACATGCCTTTACTGGCCACTACATCATTCATGAAGTGTTTGAGAAGTTGCACTCTGCCTCGGATATCGGGAAGCGGCACGGCAATGTGGCGGTCAAAACGACCAGGACGAGTGAGTGCACTGCGGAGATGAGAGTGAGGCGAAAATTCCAATCTAGGGGGTACAGGCGCTTACGGATCCAAACTTTGGGGGAAGTTTGTTGCAGCAATGACAATGATGCCCTCTGTTTGTAAGAACCCATCCATCTCAACCAACAGTTGATTCAGCGTTTGCTTCATGTAGTGCTGATCACGTTGGGACCGTTTCCCACCGACGGCGTCCAACTCATCAATGAAGATGATGGCGGGTTGTTTCTTGCGAGCGGCGGCAAAGAGTTCCCGAACACGTTTTGCACCCACACCAACAAACATTTCTTCAAATTCAGATCCTGAGGAGAAGAAGAACGGCACGCCTGCCTCTCCCGCAATGGCCCTGGCGAGCAGAGTTTTCCCGGTACCAGGGGGACCTGTTAGAAGGATACCTTTGGGCAACTTGCCACCGAGGGATGCGAAAGCTGTAGGATCTTTCAGAAATGTCACGACATCGGCAAGTTCCTAGCACTTGTGTCATACGAAGAACGGCTTGGAGAGATGAGAGTGAACATACCTGCTTGACTTCGTCGATCCCATGCACGTCACTGAATTTAACAGGCTTCTGTTGAAGTGGCTCAAACTCTGTCGTGCGTCCGCCAGATGCCTTCATCAGACCAGAATTCTCCAACAGCACAGAGAGAATGACCGTAGTGACTGACACTACATTAGGCGAGGACTCATGATACTAGTGACAAACTCACAAAAAATAGCCACCCCTGTGAAGATCATAAAACGGAATATACGGAATATTAGGGATCCTCTGGCTGATGAAGGCGGTCAATGTCGAGCAGTAAAGCAAGATCGATCTACTCACGTTCGCTGAGAGTGACGTGAATAGGGTTGCCGCTGATACCAGCGCCCTTGCTCAAGCTTGCTGCCAGACTTGCCATTCCAGAACTAGGTATCGATGAAGATTGTGTACTTGCGAATGAAGGATCAGCTCGTTTGGCGAGTAAAGCCGCAGCGATTTGCTGGCTTCTTGACTGTGTTGCGGAAGGTTGAGGAGATGACAGCGGTGCGGAGTCGCTCCCTTTCGAGTCGAGAGCGGGAGTGGTATCCAGGGATAGAGGGGCTGAAGCAGCGGTGGTTTCGCTCGCAGGTATGTCTGCAGACCGGGAGTCAAGAAGTGACTGTCGCTTGTGCACTGCGAGGTCTATTGATGGTTCGAGTCCGGCATTGGCAAGAGCATCGAGGTAAAGCTCAAAAGCTTCGTCTGACTCCAACAGTGGTGATGTGGGGTTCTAGAGACATGCGATGAGGTCGCGACAATGAGTCTTGGCCATATATAGCTTACGAATTCAATCATGTGCTCCCAACGGTTGATGACGACACCGTAGCCTTCCTTGGTCTGGGTCGCTGCCAAAGCTCTGAACAGAGCGACATGCTTCGACACATCATTGGGATCAGCATTTGCGTCTGCCTCAAGCCTCGACACTTCCTGAGCAGTCTCTATTGATGGAACAGTTTGGGACTTTGATTTTGACCACGGAAGGAAGGATGCATTGCGACGTAGACATGGCTGTGGCCACGGGACATATCTAGGTGGCGGTATTTGACAGAGAAGTGAGCGAGGGATTAAAGGAGTTGGGTGGACGAGAGTGTTAGGAAAGCTAGAGAATGAGCGGAGCTGGATACATGAGCGGAGGATGGTGGGCGAGCGCGCCGGAGCGCGGAGGGTGAGCTTGGGAAGGGTTAGTGTCCCAGTGTATGTTTCTAGCGGGGAGTTACTTACGAGCAAGTGCAGGGACATGCACCTGGAACGAGTTCAAGCTCAAGTTGAGGACAAGTAGTCAAACTCAAACTCGAAATGCACAAAAAGTCGTCGGCCATTACATAAGCATCCCCCTTGGTCAGTACTACTAACGATGACCGACAAACAGAAAAGTACGTCCAGGACTCTGAAAAAAAATCATACAGCTTGTTCTGACATTGATATAGCTATCATATCATTGACATTTGTCTCGGAGACATGCACGGCAGCGTTGTCTGCGGTGACCGGGCCAACCGGGACTTGCGATGCCCCAGACGCTGATCTATCCGTCATCTTGAAAGATCTGGACGGTATACTCGCGATCTTATACAACCTGACCACCAAACTCGCTCTTGCCCTCAAACCTTCCTCCCCGACCTATTCCGCAGCGATCCCCCTCCTCCAGGATCTCGCTAAACACACCTCCGCGCTCGTTCACTGCACAGGCCTCGTTCGGGAGACATTCCACGGTGCAACCCTGAATAAACAGGTCAAAAATCAAGTAAAGAGCATCATCGAGTCCCTCCGTGCACTCGTACAGACCTTCTTGAACAATGCCGCCCGTGGACCCCAGATGGCCAGTAGCGGTGCTTCCGGGGAGGAGTATCTCGTCAGGACCGGGACACTACACGAGCTGATCACCAACGCGAGAGGCCCGTCCGGAATCCAAAAAAATAACCAGGAAGCTGTATACCAGATGTGGAAATCCGACAGAGAGTCACTCGATGACAACCTTCACGAGATAGACCGCGTCATCAAAGAAGCAGAAAGTGGGGGTGGGGAGGACCAGGCGGAGGATGAGTTCGGCGACGGCTGGGACGATCTTGGACTCGGAAGTTCTTCAAAGCTGGACAAGGATGAGCTCGCCCGCGCAACGAATGTACAGTCTTCTGTTCGTATCTTCTCAATACTTCATTTTGACCCAATCGATTTCCTACCAGGTTCATCAAATTCTGCGATTAACTACGCTTCTCCACAAGCGTATCTTCCTTGATCTCCTCGCATTCCCCACATCTGCCCCAGCCTCGGCCTTTGACACGCTTCTCATGCAATCCAATTTCCTCCTCACCACCTCTGACGATCTCGTTGCCGCACTTTACTCTCCACAAGACCCGAGTTCGGTTAGACAAGAGATCACTGCACTCGCGAACGTAGCCGCTGCTTTGCAAAGCCAATGCGTGATCTTCTTCCCTGCCGCCGACGAGCTGACGGACCAACTGGATGCCTTAACTGTCGAGGAAACCTCCACTCCAACATCATCTCAAAAAGAGACCAAGAAAAGAGCAGATAAGAAATGGTTTGACACATGCTTTGATAAAATAACTAAGCTATGTATAAGCTTGAGTAAATCGTTGGACCAGACGAAGAAACCTAGTGGCGGAGAATGACCCACACTGTTGGGTCGATAGAGTGCGTAAACCGACGAACGTTTATGTTATTACAGATTTGCAATACCTTACAAGAGAGAGAAAATCGACAGCAAAACGATACCAGGGTGGTATAGGAGGGTACATCAAGCACGAGCTTCTCCCTCTTCCTTACCTCGTTCATCCCGCAGTCTCTGACGTCTGTCGAGTTCCCATTCATCCCTAAACTTGGCAGCGAGGAAATTCGGATGCAGAACGGTGCTATTCTCTGCACGCAAGCGTTGCTCGAAGCGGGCTATTTTGTTGGCTTGGGATTGTAGGTCAAAGATGAATTTCTGCATCGAGCTGAGTAAGAAACGGAATGGACATAATGCTGAAGATCTTACCGCTTCCTCAGCGCGTCTAGCTCTTGCCTCGTCTCTCATCCTGTCCAACTCTTTACGCCTTTCTTCGTCCTTTTTCAAGCCTGATCTCGGCATGATTCCACCGGTCTGTCATAACACATGAGCTATCCAAGTTCATATGAAAGACAAACGACTACTTACACGTTTAAATAGCTCCGCATATATGTTGGTATCAGCCAAGTCAATGTCCCGCACGCCGGTTAACGCCTGCTTTCGCTGTTCAGAAACGGGGACAGAAGGTTTCGGTAGTTCTTGAGTAGGTGGAGGTGGAGGTTTGTGTGTCATAGCGGAGGGAGTGGAAGTGCCTGTTGCCCCTGCTGTCTTGTTTTTCTTGATTGTCGGCAGTTTGCGCTTCTTTAGAGGGGGCTGGCCTGCTGTGTCTTTGGCAGATTGGGAGGGGTCTGCGGGAGAGGGATTTGTTGCAGGTGGCGGAACATCATCATTAGAAAACAGTTCTGAAGGTTGGCTCTGAGCTGCAGCACTCGATGCCCGGGATGTAGTGGCGAGGGACGGAGGTAGCTTGCGCTCATCCTTCATGAGTATGTCCTTGTCCTTGTCTTTCGAACCTTTTCCCTTGGCATCTTTCGGTATCCCGGCCTTGCCCTTGGAACCCCCACTGCCTTTCGCTTTCGCAGCGCCACGCCTAGGCGGAGTGTCAACCTCAAAGTCGTCATCCGAAAGCTCTGGGGCATGAAGTGCATCTAAATCCTCTTCCGCAGAGTCGACGTCGATATTGACTTCGCTCTGCTCGTCATCCGAGTATACCACATGCGACTTCTTCTTCATAGAAGCGGAAACAGATGTTGATTTTCTGCGCTTATTGGTCGTAACAGCTCTTCCTTTGTGAGGAAGCGAATGAAGAGGAGGTGATTCGTCGCGTGTAGGAACGTCGGACAGGGTGTTTTTGGAGAGGAAACGGGTGTCATCTGCGGCGCTGACGGAGGGTTCGTGGTAGGTGTCAATGTCAACGTCCATATCGGGATCAACCGGCGAAACATCTCTGGATGGTGATTCATCGGTGTCGGCTGTATGCGCGCGTTTCGTTTTCTGAGAGATTGGTATACGAGCACGGTCGTGCACGTCTTCGTCGTCCTCGTCGGAATAGACGAGGGGACGCTTTGACGAGGATTTTCTCCTGGGTAAACTGGAGGACGATGAGGGCTGTCTGTGTGGTTAGCGAGCGCGGAGAGTGTGTAGAGGGTTACTTGCCTGGGAGTGACCCTCAGCTGTGGGGATCTTGACCCGGAGTGACATGGGCTTGGAGACTCAGGCGCACGTGATCCTCATACTAACTAGAGCGGACACAACATGGACAAACAAACGCGCTCATCGTCGCGGTCGTCGAGCTCGCTGTCCTCGTCGTTGTCCCCGTCGTTGTCCCCGTCATCCTCGCGGTTGTTTTCCTCGTTGCCGATATGTGTTTCTTGCGTCCACTGGTTCGTAATGGCGGTCAAATTATTTCCCGGTCGTATGCAAACATTGCTCCGTTAACGCGTCCAGCGACCACCCATGTACTCGGGAAAGAATACCCAACGGACCACATGACGAACATTTCCCCGACGATCATCTCAAAGCTTCCGCTCAGACTTCACACCAAACCCTCACATCCACTCAGCACACTCCGTGCCCTCATCGAATCCCACTTTCCGACATATGCCCATCTTTCTTCACTCTCCCCACTCGTCACCCCGTATCAAAATTTTGACCTTCTCTCCTTTCCCGCAGACCATCCAGGTCGCTCCGTCACCGACAGCTACTATGTCAACAAAGACCTCATGCTCCGTACTCACACCTCTGCGCACGAAGTTGAGGTATTTGGGAGAGGCGAGACCAACTGGTTGCTCACCGCCGACGTCTACAGACGCGACGAAATAGATGGTTCCCACTATCCTGTCTTCCACCAGACAGAAGGCGCACGGATCGTCTCTGCAGATGCCAACGGTATGAAGGAAATCGAAGACGACAACGCGAGGTTAGAAGCGCATCTCCAGCGGTCGAATATCCTGATCGAAGACGTACCACATCTTTCGCCCATGAACCCTTGCCAACCCGCACACGACCCAAAACATACCGAACTCATTGCTAAAAACTTGAAACTCTCGCTTAACGGCCTGCTTTTGACCCTCTTTGGTGGTCGGGCAGGTGCAACACCCGAAAATCCCCTCAGAGTGAGGTGGATAGAAGCAACCTTTCCTTGGACAACGCCAAGCTTTGAGGTCGAGGTCTTCTTCCGTGGTAAATGGCTCGAGATTCTCGGGTGTGGTGTCATCTATCAGCCAACGCTGGACAATGCTAGCAAGTGTTCTCATCCTGGGGTTCCGTAAAATGGCCTGATGAATCGGCAGACGTTCAAAACAAGCTTGGATGGGCATTCGGCCTTGGCCTTGAACGTATTGCGATGATACTTTACTCCATCCCGGACATTCGCCTGTTCTGGTCTCAGGATGACCGGTTCCTTACCCAATTCAAGCAAGGAGAAATCACAACTTTCCGACCGTATTCGAAATACCCTGCCTGCTTCAAGGATGTCAGTTTCTGGTTACCAGACAACATGAACCTCCACGATAACGACCTTTGCGATCTCGTAAGAGACGTAGCAGGCGATATTGTGGAGGATGTCAAGATGGTCAGGGCGTTTCTTCCATCTTTCCCGAATGTGTTTGACGTGCACCATAGACGGATAACTTCACCCATCTCAAGACGAATCGTAAGAGTCTTTGCTACAGAATCAATTACCGCTCGATGGACAGGTACCTTTGACGTTTCCTCCTTTTGCATTTTATTGATCAATCTCAGGTCGTTGTCAAATGACGAGACGAATACCCTGCATGCCCAGGTCACATCTCGTTTACGGGATCAGTTCGGAGTTGAGATTCGTTAAAATTAACGTATGCGTGTTAGATTATATCTATCGTGATGATGCGTATATGTTGTCTAGCCCCACGGCCCCCACCCACACCTAGAGTAGTAGCATACCCCAACATCCTCTAATCCATATAGAAAAGGATGGTACCCAGCTCTACCCCGCGCCGATCGACATGCGTGATTGGGCTCCTCAGTAGGACATGAAATAGGATATCATGAGCTGTTCTCCTGAACAACACCAACTTGGGCAGCGCGTAACAAGCGATCCTTGATCATGTAACCGGCTTTCTGGCATTCGAGAACAGTTCCTGGTTCTTTTCCGGGTACTGGAGCCTGGTATAGGGCCTCATGCCGGTTAGGGTCGAACTTCTCGCCCGTGGGATCAAATGATTTGACGTGATACTTGAAGAGGGTAGAGAGAAGGAGACGGTGTGTCATGTCAACGCCCTGATGTAATTCTGTGAGATATGCTTGGGCAGATTTCGGAGGTGTCGAGGATGCATTAGAGGAGGGTGCTGCTTCCGAAGACGATGACTGCTCTGGTTGTAGCGCCGAAGGGGGGACGGATTTGAGAGCGAGCGCGAGGACATCCACTGTTTCGAGGAGGTCTCCTGCGAAGCGCGTGATAGCAAAGTCACGCTGCTGCTCCTTTTCGCGTGCAGCGTTGCGCTGCAGGTTCAGGAAGTCTGCTTGCAAGTACCGCAGCCGGCTCTGCGGGGGTCCGGATCAATTGGAGAGACACGGGGGCGGGAAATATGACTGACGGTGAGGTCGAGGACCTCTGCCTCCTTGGTCTTGAGCTTTTCCAGAACCTCGTGCTCTACTGAAATCTCCTTGGGTTCTGGTTCCGGGGCGGACTGCTCCGGAGACTGTTCCGTGGATTTTTGGTCAGAGTAGAGACGCGCGGCGAGTAGGACACGGCGGTGATGTGATGAGCGGGCGATGGCTCTCCTGGATAGCGAAGCGGTGGAGGAAGAGAACAACCTGCTGGCAAATGTCGCGTTCATCGTCGTCGCTGTGTCTTTCACCGGGGCCACACTCGAATTTTTTGGTCATACGCAATCCACGTGGTCGTGAGAAAATGCATTTATTTTAATTGAAAAACAACATTGAAAAAAAAACAGTAAATTTTATTGATCGATTCATTATTGATCGATCTAACCCTGAGATGGGCATGGTGCGATGGGCTTGCTCTTGTCGGCTCAGTCCGCGGTCTATCAACCAGCAGAGGGCGCTTTCCCCCTCTTTCTTCCGTACCATCATGTCCTCCTCGTCCCAATCTCAGATCATCGATGGAACTCTCGTCGCCAAGTACACCGTTCTTACACTCACCCCCTCACCGTTTCGCTGACTCTTTGTACTTAGATCGGTTCGTCAGGGTGTCACTGACAAGATCGCGGCATTCAAGCAGCAATACCCGCGTTTTCGGCCCCAACTCGCCATCGTTCAAGCCGGCGACCGTCCAGATTCGACCGTCTATGTCCGCATGAAGGAAAAGGCTGCCGAGGAGGTTGGCATTCAGTTCACGCACGTCACCCTCCCGGAAACTGCTTCCGTCGATGAAGTTGTCTCCGTTGTCAAGAAACTCAACGACGATGACGCTGTCAGTGGTATCCTCGTCCAACTCCCTCTTGGTCCTCACGTCGACGCCGAGGGCGTTCGCGCGGTCACCGAGGCCGTTTCCCCGGAGAAAGACGTCGATGGGTAATTGCTCTTCTCTCTGTGGGAATCAACCCCTCACTCTCTCTGTTATCAGATTCCATGCGTACAACATTGGTTTACTCTCGTCTCGTGCATCGTCACCACTTTTCACTCCTTGCACTCCGGCAGCCGTCATCCGTCTCCTCGAGTCTACTGGCGTAACCATCGCTGGTGCCAACGCTGTCGTCCTCGGTCGCAGTGATATTGTTGGAAATCCCGTCGTCGCACTCTTGAGAAACAAAGACGCGACAGTCACCCAATGTCACAGCCGCACCAAGAACATCGAGCAGCTCGTGAGTATCTGTTCCCATCCTTGAGATACTCTAAACCCATCACTTCGGGTCAGGTCAAACAAGCCGATATTCTGGTTGTCGCTATCGGACGAGCCGAGTTCGTCAAAGGTTCCTGGATCAAACCCGGTGCAGTCGTTATCGACGTCGGCATTAATGCTATCCCAGGTATTTTTAGCAACATGACTGCGGTCGGCATCAAAACTCAATTGTTATCGCTATCTCTTCAGATGCTACCAAGAAGTCAGGTCAACGTCTTGTTGGAGATGTTGAATACTCTGAAGCAGCTCAACATGCTTCCCACATCACTCCTGTCCCCGGAGGCGTTGGCCCGATGACTGTTGCGCTCTTGATGGAGAATGTCTTGAATTCCGCTATCCGCCGTTTCGAACAAACTCGTGCCCGTAAGATCAAGCCTCTTCCCCTCGACATCAAGGAAAAGGTCCCAAGTGACATTGATATCGCCATGGCACACACGCCTAAACCCGTCGTCCAACTTGCCCACGAAATTGGCTTGCTCCCTGATGAACTCGAGAGTTACGGAAAATACAAGGCCAAGGTCGAGCTTTCCGTTTTGGATCGGTTGGCACACCGCAAAGATGGCAAGTACATCGTCATCTCCGGGTAAGTAGATCAGCGACACAGTGAAAGTCGAAAGCTCATGATAGTTCAGCATCACTCCTACACCTCTTGGTGAAGGAAAATCAACCACAACCATTGGTCTTGCTCAAGCGTTGGGCGCACACCTCGGTCGTCCTGCTTTCGCTTGCGTTCGTCAGCCCAGTCAAGGTCCTACCTTCGGCATCAAGGGTGGTGCTGCCGGCGGAGGTTACAGTCAAGTCATTCCTATGGACGAGGTACTGTCGCTTGAGCCTTAGCAGACAGCGTTTCGCTGACCTTGTCGACTAGTTCAACTTGCACTTGACGGGTGATATTCATGCTGTGACAGCTGCTAACAATCTGCTTGGTTCGTAGCTCTTGTTCCATGCGCGAAGCATCCCTAACAAACGCTCAGCTGCTGCTCTTGATGCCCGGATGTTCCATGAGGCGACCCAGTCCGACAAGGCTCTTTACAGTCGTCTTGTCCCCACCAAGAAGGGTAAACGCGAGTTTGCTCCCCTAATGTTCAAGCGACTTCAGAAACTCGGCATCAACAAGACGAACCCCAACGACCTCACTCCCGAGGAAATTAACCGTTTTGCACGTCTGGACGTTGACCCTGAAACCATTACCTGGAACCGTGTTCTCGATACCAATGATCGTTTCCTCCGCAAGGTTACCCTCGGTCGTAACCCCACCGAAAAGGGCCATGAGCGGGAGGGCGGTTTCGACATTGCCGTTGGAAGTGAATGCATGGCAGTGTTGGCACTGACCACGGATCTCAATGACACGCGGGAGAGACTTGGCGCAATGGTTGTAGCGACGAGTAAGCGAGGCGAACCTGTCACTGCCGATGATATAGGTGTTGGAGGTGCTCTTGCGGTCTTGATGAAGGATACCGTCAAGCCTAATTTGATGCAGACGCTGGAGGGAACCCCTGTCTTCGTTCATGCCGGTCCCTTCGCTAACATCGCACACGGCAACTCGTCTATCCTTGCAGATCGTGTTGCGCTCAAACTTGCCGGAACAGAACAGGGAGACTCGTCCGACCGCGTTGGCTATGTCCTCACCGAGGGTGGTTTCGGTGCTGACATGGGTATGGAGAAGTTCTGCAACATCAAGTGTCGTGTCTCTGGTCTCAAACCCGATGCCACCGTCATCGTCGCAACAACTCGCGCGTTGAAGATGCACGGTGGTGGACCCGAGGTTACTCCTGGCAAACCCCTTGCAGACACCTACACGAAGGAGGATCTTGTCATTCTCAAGGCGGGCTGTCAAAACCTCGCCCGACACATTGAGAACTCGCGCAAGTTCGGTGTCAAGGTCATCGTTGCCATCAACCAATTCGCGTAATTGTTTCTCGCTTTTTCCCTTTTGTCACATCTGACAATACTTGGTATAGCTCCGATACCGAAGCCGAGCTCGAGCTTGTTCGCCAGGAAGCTCTCGCTGCTGGCGCGGATGCTGCTGTTGTCAGTAACCATTGGGCCAAGGGCGGAGAAGGTGCTCTTGACCTCGCTAATGCTGTCATCGCGACTTGCGAAGGAGAGTCCGACTTCAAGTTCCTTTATGACCTTGACCTCCCCATCGAGAAGAAGATTGATATTATCTGCAAGGAGATTTACCGTGCAGACGGAATTGAACTGAGCGAGCTGGCTCGTAAGCAATTGGATACCTATACCCGCCAAGGATACAGCAAACTCCCCAGTGCGTAATTTCCTTGGGTATTTCGCTTGACTTTAATCTCCTATCCGGATGTTAGTTTGCATGGCAAAGACCCAGTACTCGTTCTCCCACGATGCTTCACTCAAGAATGCTCCAACTGGGTTCACTATTCCTATCCGTGAAGTCCGCCTATCTGCTGGTGCTGGCTTCTTGTACCCCATCCTTGGGGACATGCAGACGATGCCAGGTCTGGGCACGCGCCCAGGTAAGCGATACGACCGAATGTTTTCTCTCATCATCTCACGGCGCCTTCTTAAACCCTAGGATTCTGGGAAGTCGGTCTTGACCCTGAGACTGGACGCGTTGTCGGTCTTTTCTAGATTCTGGCCCTCACGAGCGTTCTCAACGGACGCGCAACGTATGAAGCTACCGTAGATCTCCATCAGATCCTTCACTCGCTTTCTCAATGGTGACGCCGTCTCAACACGGAGTTGTTCGCGCTTCAACACGTGCATACTCTACCGCCCTCAGGTAGTGGGGAGGCATGGACACTAGAACCGTGCGGTCTCTTACGCAGCTTCGTCATATGTATGTCTATCTGTTCATACCACATTGGATAGTGTATGTATGTGAATATGACGATCCTGACTGGTCATCTACCCTACCACAATCTTCAAGTGCTGACCTCCTGGCAGTCTCGCTGCTGGGACATTCTGCTCATTGGATGCGAACGGCGACGACGAGGGGGTGACCGTGTTGGATGCCAAAGAGCCGCTCTCCTCGTTGAATACGATCACGTCGTAAGCTGCGTCTACGTCCCGGCTGTAAGTGTTGCGTTTGGTATCGGTGTATGCAAAGGTATTGTTGCTGGTCCCGTTTCCTGAGTTGCCTGTGGTGGATATCGTGAAATATCCGGCTGTATGGACAGTGAGTCTCCGGGCAAGCCTTGCTGCTGCTGAGCTTACCTGTCTGCTGACGCTCAGCGATAGTTGAACCCAGAATGAAAGGGGCAGGTACGACCTGACGATTGTAGGAATGATCGAATGTCGTGTAGACTGTCGGGTATACGTCAGCAGGTGCGCCCAAATGCAGTTGAAAGTATGGCCGTACATGTCTGGGACGTGTTTGTGACATCCAGGTAAGTCAGGTTGACGTACAATGGGTATTCAAAGTTGTCCATCACCGTGGGCACGCCATTATGAGTGGACAAGACAGATCCAGAAGAAACCTGCGCGACGTTCTGCGAAACATGACAGATTTCAGCGACACACGAATCAAACTCACCTTCAGACACTTACCTGAGTGTACGTGTTGTTGAGGTAGTACTGTTTGTTTGTAAAGTCCAGGTTCTGCTGGAAAACGACGTTGTTTTGTTGACCGCTTCCGCTGACGACAAGGGCCTCGATGCGTAACGAGCGTTGGGCCCGGACGGTGATGCTAACGTCTGCTCCGTCAACACTGGCCGACGTCTCTGTGACTGCGTACGGCTGGACTTCATACAACGTGATCTTGCCAGTAGTTGGTTTTCCGGAAGGGTCCGTAACGACCTGAAGCAACCCCGACACGTACCAGTTCTGGTTCAGAGTATGGTTCGCTTCTGCCGAAGCGACATCGAGGGTGATGGTGTGAGGGAGACCATCGGCGAAGATGGGGGCAAACGGCGTCAAGTCGAGGAAGTAGGTAGGGAGGTCGAGTGCACCGTACGAAGTGATGGGCCTAGCGGAGAACGATAGGCAATGACATTAGAGCTAATACGAACGCGATGCTTACCTCCAGACGGATGGGTTGATTCCTCCGGTAAAGATGACTGCATATGGGAAGGCAACTCCAGCAACCTGACCGTCGACCAAGAGGCGCATTTCACGGAAAGGTCCACCCCCGTATGTCGTGCCGGCAGGGAGATCACCGATATACTCGTCTGCGGCATTGTAGTACTATATGATTCGACAAGTCAACGCTCAAGGGAAAGGAACGACGAGGGGATAACCAACCCAGAATTCCTCCTCACCGTTACCCGACGCATAGAGTTCAGCATAAATCCCCACAGTATTTTGAGGCAACGTCACGTTCGTCTAAATGAGGGATTAGTATATGCAGCCTGCACAACACCCAGCTGACTTACAGAGAATGCGGGAGGGACCGAGGCTTCGTCGGCGGAGGTATTCGACATGGTGGAGATTGGAACGATAATGTTTGACTGTCCCGCTGTGGGATACTGCTCCGATGCTGCATAGAAAGTCGCGTACAACGTTGCTATAGACCAACGGTTGGCAGGTGAGGACTGATCTGGAAGAGGGCAGGAGTATACACACCGGCATATTCTCCATTCAGGCTGGTTGTCACAACATTGTCCAGTTCAAGGATGAAAGTTCCTGGTATAGCGAAGAGTGGAGTGTAACGAGTAACATCCTTGGTGTATGTCCAAATGATTCCGCCGTGTGTCGGTTCGGGAGTCGAAGTCCGCCAAACTGGGCGCATAGTTTAAACGATTTATGATAGAGAACGGGAGAGACCATGCGTACTCTCGGTGTTCTGGAAAGTGAAAATCCCGAGACGGTCATACTGAGTCCCATTTGACGTGACAGTGAAGTTCAGGGTGACCGCTGACCATGAACCAGGTACACCACAGTCAGTGGGCGGACTGAACAACTGTCAACTATGATCACTAAGGGTAGTATGGACGACTCACGTGTACTGGACAATCTCGGGGCTGATAGAACAATGATGAACTCACGCATCCTGCAATGATCTCGGAGTACTTACTCTCCGTAAGAATTTCCGAACGTCCGCCTGGGTGTTCATATCGAATCAACCTCGCCAAGATTCCCTACTCCGATCACTCACTCGAGTATCATCGTCGTGCATGTTTGCGCGTTGCTGGGCACGGGCGGGGGTTCGGTAACTTGGAAGTCGACCAAGACCTGTGCATGGGCAAAGACACTGAGTAAAGCAACCAGGGCGAGCGCTCTGAACGGGGACATCGTAGCGGCGGCAAGGTTTGAAGGGGCAACCAGCCAGTGAGGGTGTGGGCGTGATGTTTATGTATGAATGTAAGTACCCGTAAGTCGCGTGAACTTCGAGTAGCCATGGCATATTTTTGATATGCTGAGTTCCACGGTCGAGATGGTATCACGACGTGCTCTGTTGTCCATGTGGTCATCAATTCCAGTAAGTACTTACAGTAATATACACGAAGTGATCGATAGAAGAGTTGCGGTCACATCCTCGGGTCTGGGGATGCAATGAGGTTGAATTGTAAGCGGATAGTAGGCACTAAGCATCGGCCTGTGACTGAAGATAGGGATGTATCTTCCCGGGCCGAGGTTGCGCTGAGCAGTCTACCCAAGCAAGGTATATGAACGTTTGAACGCTCGACATCCGAGTCTAATTGAGCGGGAGGCCAGCAACGAAGACTTGAATGCACCGGTGATGTGATGGTACTGATAAGATCCACGCTCCAAGTTCCCTTTCTCGCTCGCACATGTCACCTGGTCTGGTCACCAGACTACATGTCACTGACTCGGAAGACTCGGAAGGTATCAGTCCAATCTTAGACTCGCCCTGCCACGAGATCAACCTGCAGGTATAAATTGTACAAACCTCTGACTAGAGAGGATTAGAGGAAACGTAAATAGAGGTAGCAGATCCTGGGATATCAGAACTCGTGATTTAACTCATCCTCTGGGGAAGCCATAGCATGTCCATTGCCTCCAGTGTTATCTTCCTTCCGTCCCCCATAAGATCGTCCGTTTGCATCCTCAGGTGCCTCCAGCTCCGTCGTAGAATCAGTGCGATGAGAGTACGCGGAGTCAACGTCTGGACCGCCCACTGCTGATCGATTTTTGGATTTCTTCTTCTTCTTCTTTTGCTCTGGTGCGTTGTATGCATCCTCTGTCCTCGCCCATCTGTCTTTCTTCTTCTTCTTCTTCCTGGTGGAATCCCCAGCCCCAGAAACAGCGTCGGTGAAATTAGTTGGGTAGCGCCAGCGTCCGCCCGATTCGGATGTTTCTAAGGTACCATCATGTTCAGCACTATAAAAGGATTCGTCATCAGGTCTCCACAGTCCATCGCTGTTTCCGCGAGTGTCAGCCGCGGAATTATGTGTGGGTGTTCGCGAAGGTCCGACTTGACCATCTTCGAGAGGCTGTTGTTCGTAGTCAGAATTCGGATTGCGATCGTTGTATTTTCCGGCCCATTGTGAGCGCTGTTCATGGCGTCTGATGGTGGAGGCGTCAACGAGACCGTAACGAATGGCCCACTTTGGAGTCCTGCGGTTTGTCTTGTTATTTCGAATGTTCTGGTGTAGAGAAACAAGTCAAAAAAAGATCATGTCTGCTATCGCTGTGGAGCGTCTACCTGTACGTAGAAGTTGTGTGCGTGTCCTGGAGCACGGTGAGGGCGATGCAACAAACGGGGACGAGACGGAGCATACCAGGAATATATCCAGCGATGGTCAAGAGTACATTGAGCCAGAAATCTTTTCCAATCCCGAATCTGGCTGCGACCGCTGTGGTCGAGTGAGTGAGTGCCCATCTCGAGGTCAAAAATGACATACCGAGAGGTGGGAATATTGTCCCGAGGATGAATAAGAAGGCTGCATAGAAGTGGTAACGTTTAGCTTTTGGTAGCTTTGGTTTGTTGGTCTTTCCTGCGGGCATCGCTGTCCATCAACGACCCCGTCGAGGTCGAGGTCAAGAGATGAAATACAACGGAACCGCGGCAAAAGTGGATTTCCTAATTTGGATGGGATCACGTGAACCCATGAAATGAGGTAAACGACCATTCCGTTCTACTTGTTGGTACCAACCTCAACCCCAACAGCTCACGACGCGCTCATCCTCTCCCACAGCGTGCATACCGTTCGGTGAGTGAAACTGCATCACAAAGACATACACAACTCTCTATCCAGACACTACACTCCTCGATTTCCCCCTTCTATTCACAAACCAACTTTCAAATCGAGTTTGATCACCGGAATGGAACATGATGAGCACGAACCCGTGCTCGACCTCTCAGACGTCGTCCATGACGACCCACTAGAATCAGAAGACGAACTCATCAACGACCAGGACATCATCGACGTGTCCGATTCGCCTTCAGTCCCCTCTTTCGCGGACTCCGTCCATCATTCACATCCCCAACCCAACGACATTTCCCTTTCCCTGGGCCCTTCCGGCGTCTCCGAGAACTTCTCCGTTGAAATGCTAGAGCGCGAAATCGCTACGCTCTTGCATCAAAACGCCTCGGCTGCTTCTGCTGCACTCCTCAGTGCTGCCGCCCAACAACGCCAGGAGCAGGCTCTCGTGTCCCATGACACTCCAGAACAATCTGACAGCAACCCACAGGGATCTGGTCACGAGGATGACCACGATACAGATGCCTCAGGGATTGCGGAACTCGGGCTCAATTTGAGTGGAATCGCAGCCATGTTGCAAGCAGCGCATGCACACGCTGCGTCTAATGGGTGCCACCCTGAATCTACGAAAGGAAACGGCGAAAGCGTGGAGGGAGGACAGCGCACGACACGCACGGCACCTGCTTTTCATTCACTGACCGCAGGCCACACCGATAACTATACTGCCGACAGCACCCGAGAGAGCAGCAACGAAGCCCTCAATCTGTCCTATCCAGAAAACGAGGTCGAGGGGGATAGAGAAAGAGACAGGCATTCACCTGATCACCGCTCCCGCGCAGACGCTCCTTTGCCCGATCCCGATGCTGGCGTTCCAGGCGAATTCAACGATATCAGTGACTTCCTCAACCATCTCTCCTCGCATTTTGAAGCCGACGCGGAGTCAGATCATCAGCCTCTACCCTCATCCGCGGAGACGGCCTCCCCAGTTTCTCGATCACGTGGTGATCAATCACCTCGATCGCCCGTGGGCCGTCCCGAGTCTCCATCCAGTCCGAGCTGTCCGGTCGTTCAACC
Source organism: Chalciporus piperatus (assembly GCA_038093975.1). Lineage (NCBI taxonomy): Eukaryota > Fungi > Basidiomycota > Agaricomycetes > Boletales > Boletaceae > Chalciporus > Chalciporus piperatus. The sequence goes on from JBBPTG010000002.1 coordinate 317,462, forward strand.
TGTCGCTTCTACCTCATCGCCCCCTCGCAAAGCTGCGACAGATACGAAGAAGCCGAAGAAAAAAGACAAAGAGAAGGAGATCGAGTGCGACACAGAGAAAGAGAAGGAACAGGACAAAGTATCCAACATTCACACCTGTCAGGATCCCCAATGTCGCAAGTCATTCACACGACGGAGTGACCTCGCCCGTCACATGCGAATACACACCGGCGAAAGACCGTTTGTCTGTGGTTACGCAGGATGCGGAAAGACATTCATACAGGTTAGTTTCTCCTGTTCATCATCGTGACCCCTCATCCTACTTTATACACAGAGATCCGCTCTTCATGTACATCTACGAGTACACACTGGCGAGAAGCCACATTCCTGTGAATATCCGGGCTGTGGCAAGATGTTTGGCGATTCTAGCAGTCTTGCAAGACATCGACGCACCCATACAGGAAAGCGGCCGTATAAGTGCGAAGACCCTGCATGTGAAAAAACGTTTACCCGCAGGACAACGCTCACGCAACACATGCGAGCACACGATCCAAGCTGGGAGCCAGATCCGACGATGTAAGTCTCCAGATTCATCTGAGATATTCCCCGTTTTCATATGTCCATCTAGAAAGTACAGTTTCAAACCTAAGAAGCAGAAAGTATTTGACGAAGCAGCCGACCTCGAGCTTGAGGAGTCAGTGCGGACGATCTCAGCTTTATTCTCGCCGACGGCTGGCTCTCATGCTATCGCACCCCGTTCCACGGAAGGCAGCGGGCCGGACGGGCCGCTTGAGAGTCGAGTGGCAAGCATTAGTGCGGAAATTGCTGCTGCGATTGCACAGGCATCACGATCCATTGATGTAGAGGAGGACGAAGATGAGGACAGAGGCGAGGAAGAAGACGGCGATGAATGGGGAGCCGGTTCCGGGAGCGAAATTGGCGGCGCTGAGAGCATTGTGCCGAATACGAGCGGGATCAGGGGTGACGGTCTTGGTAATGAGAATGGCAGGGATGGCATTGGTGGGAAGGGCATCCGGCCCGTGGAAGAAGACGAGGACAGTGACACATTCCCTATCCCACTACGGACACGAAAGGGCAAAGACCCTGCTTCCATTATTGGAGCTAAGAGGAAGAGGTGATGCATATCGATTCTCGGGGGCAGACTGTCGTTGTCGTGCTTTTTTTGGCTCGGTATTTAGTGTATTGTAAGTACCTCGTATAGTTGCACATAATCAGCTGGTATCTGGAACTGCGACGGACTTGCGTTATGTTCCGGAGCGTGAGACAACGGTTGACTGATAGGTCCTCGTCGTGAACTGTGTCCACCGGACAATCCAGTTACTAGCAGCCCGTTTTCATCCGCGCCAAGCAAGCCCGCATATAAGCTCCCTGGCAGGGAAGGTAACCTCACAACCGTCCCCTTTCGCATAGCCCTACGATGGCCAGCATCTCAGAGGAGCTCCCTAGCACCGATCTTATCACATTGACCCGGTCGGTACACACCACTATCTACGCGAGATGTGCACTCATCTAACCTGTCTGAAGGCATGTTCTGCACGACCAGTTGAGGCTAGGCGCAGCTGCGACCGGTGATCTGACGTTGCTCCTGACCGCGATCCAAGTGACTTCCAAGTTCATCGCAACCAACGTCCGAAGGGCGCGCCTTATCAATCTGTACGTAGGCCATGTATCGTGTCCAAGATCATCGTCTTCTGATCACATAGCCCACCACAGTGTCGGTCTTGCAGGTGAAACCAACGTTCAGGGAGAGGAGCAGAAGAAATTGGACATTCTGTCCAATGACATCATGGTGAACGCTCTCCGTGCTTCTGGCAAGACGGCCGTTCTCGTTTCCGAAGAACTCGAGGATGCGATCATCATCGAAGATCGCCACAAGGGAAAGTACTGTGTTGTCTTTGACCCCCTTGACGGTAGTAGCAACATAGACGCCGGTGTCAACATCGGGACTATCTTTGGAATCTATGCTCTGGTGCGTTGACTGTCGATTGGTTGTTCTGGTCGTGATCGGTGGCTTCATGTATTGCAGAGGCCAGACTCGACTGGTACGTTGGAAGATGTACTGAGACCTGGGAGCGAGATGGTTGCCGCCGGATACACCATGTAAGTCGCCTCAAGTGCCAACAACAACGAAACGCTGACATCACCAGGTATGGTTCCTCTGCCAATCTTGTTCTCTCCACGGGGTTTGGTGTCAACGGATACACCCTCGACGCAGCTTTGGGCGAATTCATCTTGACCCATCCCGACGTACGTTCCGCTCCCCCTCCCGATCGACCTGTTCCCCTGACGTATTATCGATAACTGGCAGATAAAAATACCGTCGCGAGGAAAGATTTACTCGTTCAATGAAGGAAACTCGATGTACTTCCACCCCCCCGTTAATGCCTACTTGAACTCCGTCAAGTTCCCCAAATCCGGCTCTCCCTACTCGGCTCGATACATCGGTTCCATGGTTGCAGACGTTCACCGAACGCTGCTGTACGGTGGTATCTTTGGTTATCCGGACGACAAGAAGAGCAAGTCTGGTAAACTTCGCATGCTGTACGAGGCGTTCCCGATGGCGTTCCTTACAGAGCAGGTGAGCCGCAAAAAACACGTGAACTTCGTACCCAGGTGGTAATGTGATGTGATTTAGGCTGGTGGACTTGCGACCACAGGAACGAAGCGTATTCTCGACCTCGTTCCCCATAACATCCACGAACGGTGCCCCGTCTTCCTGGGTAGTCGGGACGACGTCTTGGACTTGATAAAGTTCTACGAAGCTGATGCGGCCAAACAAGCCTAGTCTGTTCGATACGATGAATGGGGGACAGTCAAGTACGTGTAGCGAGCGAATAACCTGTAATTAGTGTAATGTAAAGTTGCAGCAAGTATGCCCGATAACTTTCAAGATGACTCCGATGATCATGACTTGGCCCAACCAAGGCCCAACGATGGAGGTCCGATATGCCTGAAGAGCCCACGGACTGAGACTGAAATTCAAGATATCGGAAGGTATATATAGCAAGTTGGCATCAGGGCTGACAAGGGAGCTATATATGTATGTCGGAGAGAACGCGAGCGCGTAGTTACTTACCTGTGGCTGCCTACTTATCCGAACACTATCCCAGCGTATCCCCATAGAAACTTACCGCAAGTGGCGTAGATGCCAAATCATCATTACAAAGAGCTATCGGCCATCATGCATTATGCCGGTTTGATGCGCTCAAGCCCTCAAGAGACCATGAGGAAGCCCTCGGCAAGCATCTCCATCCGCGTGCGCCGGTGTCATTATTTAATCGGACGTGGTGAACAGACAACGGAATACCGCTTCCTACCTTTTTGCATGTGGAATGCAGATGGGTTGGGGGCGCCTTGCGGACGCCGAAACTCGACGGAAGGGGGACGTCAACATGTCGAGACAAGTGAAATAGAGATAAGCTGGTTATGGCCTATATAGGATAAAAATACAAGCACTTGTCGACGAATATACCTGGCTTTGAGGAATTCCCGTCCGGGAACATCATAAGCTTCAGACTGGGGCATCGAGACATTGGATAGTAATGAACAAACGCGGATCCGCAGTTTAGCACTCCAAATAATCGCGAGGAGAACTCGCGAAGGAACATGGCTGGGGGAACAAGACATCAGTCACCTGGAGCTCCCGAGAGCTCCCGAGAAGTCGACGCACCTTCCATTTTGAATACAATCTGATAAGTTAACGGTAGATTGAAATCATTTTGCGGCGGTTTGTTGCTGCTGAGCAGCACCAGCACCGGTGACCCCAACCACGAGGCCCTTCAACCAGCCATTTTCACGGCGGAGACCTTCACATTCGCGTTCCAACTCAGTGACACGGTCCTCTAGTTCTTTCGCACGACGCTCGAGAGCAGCCTCACGTTCTTTCTTCTTTAGACGGAAACGAGCGCTGGCCGCGGTATTTCGACGGCGTTTGTCCTCAGTGGAAGATAGTGTGGTTCCAGCAGGATCTACCTGGGTAGAGTCCTCAGGTGATTGAGGGGAAGTGGCGGTTGGTGAGTATGTTTCAGAGTTTTCGGCAGAAGAGGATGTTTTCTGACTGCGAGCACGCTTGGGAGCTGAAGGAGCTGCTTGGATTTGTTGGAATTGGGTGGGGATAGCTGGTGGGGGAGGGGGGACCGGATGTGTACCGCCATGTGCAGCATGGAGCGCGAGAAGTTGAGCCAGGGATGGGGCGGGAGGGTGATTTGTAATGTTGTCCTGGATGGGGGCAGGTTGCGCTGCGGGCATCAAAAGGGGGTCTATACGGAAACCAGAAAAGAAAGCATTGATATCGAATGGGATGTGGGGGTTCTGGAGTGCTGCTGTGGAATTAGGAGCAGGGCGTGGATGAACGACGTTTGCATGGTTGTCTTGGTTAGGGAGACCAAGAGGGAGAGGGTTTTCGTCCTCTTCGTCTGCAAGCTTGCGCTTTCCCTTGTTTAGAGCTAAAGGCTCATCGGACTCGAAAGCGAGATTAGTCCAGAGGTCGAGATGAGCTGAAAAGTCGGGAAATGGGGAAGCAAGGGGGTCGTTGCCGTCTTGTGTCGCTGGAGACGGTGCGGGTTGAACGACGTTGAGGCCTTGGAGATCGAAGGGAGCCATTCGGGATGGTCGACGTAACTGCAAGAGATAAGATTTTCACCAACACCGGCGGGGGTGACTAAGCGGGACAGCTGATCAATCAATCTGTGATCCGTCGGTCCGATTGCCCTCGCCCTCACTTCAACCATGTTGTATACGACGGACTGTGTTGCAAGAGAGCTGTGGAATTATTATCTGAAACTATAATCATCATTCCGGGGTAATAATTGGAACGACGTCAACCAATCATATTCATCACTAGTGAAACGTTCATGAGGTCGGTCTACTAATCATCCCATATGCTAACCATCTCAGACTGATGCGTCATCACCGCAACGTCTCGGCGAATTGGGTTTACCCGCGGATACACAAACTACGATTCTCTTTCAATAACGTCCTTTGAGCACGAGAGGTTATCGGACTCACCCCTTCGTTATACTCATGCATCACCTCCGCTGCGAGGATCGCCCTGTCCTTCACCAGCCCTTCGTACGCCTGTATCAGCGTACCAGTCTGCACACTAACCACACTCATCACAACACACATCAACACCCAGTTGGTGCTGCCAGTGCACATCCAGAGCAATGCATGCGCGGGAGAGTACAAGCCAAGCAACGTGCGCTCAAGCTCGCCGGGGATCCAAATCTCCAATTGTTGGACTTCCTCCGCTGGCGCTCCTTGTGCTGGAGACGACGTCGACGGACTAGCTGAAGAGAACCCAAGGAGAAAGCGCGTGACGGAGGCGATGATACGCCAGAAAATTATCAGCATGTACTTGATCAAGCCGAGAATACGTCTTCCAAAGGTCGATTTTGGGACAGGGGTATCAGAAAATGCGGCAGAGTCGCGCCCAGGAGAAGGCACAAACGTGGCGTGCGCAGAATTGATTGGATGGGCTTTGCTTCGCAGGTGGAGCCGATAGGTACGAGTTTGCGTGAAGAGGTGAAGTGCATTCAGGGTAGACGCGATAAGCAGGATGCATGTCGTAGGCACAGTCTGTACAAGGTGCGTAAGCGAGACGTGGCTGAGACACGCGTGAGTGGTTACCCAGTCGAACCAACTCTGTTGGTTGCGCTCCCAATAGAGGTCTTCCCAACCCAGATCCGAGTCTGACGTAGCACGGACTTGTGAAACTCTAACAAAGAAGTGAAGGATGTGCATGAAGGCGCCAATGAGCCATGCGCTCGTTTTTGGTGCCGGCAAAGGCACATTGTGAGGAAAGAGCGAGATCTCGAACATGATTCGCGAGGGTATATCTGAAATACTTTGAAAAGGAGTTGTCGTTAGCTTTCCATGATACATGTCAGAAAATGACCCCGAACCGTTCGATAAACCCTTTCTTCCGAATGATGGCTTTCCTCGGTGAGGCGGCAGTGCTCATGCGAGCCTTGCGTTTCACGCTGAGTGGTGTGGCATAGGGTGGTGGGCGTCGTGAACGAGCTGCCTCCCAATCAAACGGGGTAGAGGATGATATGGAAGGGGTGGCTGAGGGAGAGTCAAGGTAAGATACGCGAGTTCGAGTTGTCACTGGTGTCTGTGTGCCGGAGTTGAGGCGCGGCGAGGGTGAGTGGGGTGAACCGGGGATGTTTGCTGAATTAGCTTGAGCGAAGCGGCGCAGGCTCATGTTGTCGTTCGAGTCCAAGCGATGTTGGCGTGACTCACTGCAGACTCACGTCGAGCACGGTCGAGGAGGAAGTCAAAAGCAAGCTCGAGATTCGAGTTTAGTTCTGCGTGACTGCAAGCAGGCGCGTCACAAGTAACGCGTCAGTCACGTGTAGTAGTATTCCTCAATCTGTCTACCAAGCGTACCAACTCCGCCCACATTCTCGGTCCATAGTTTGAACCACACGCCCGCGAAGCAGACACCGAATGCAACACCTCCCACAACTTGAGGCCAGGTGTGGTATCCAAGCCATACTCGAGAAAGGATGATCATGCTTGCCCAAGGTATCATCACGACCGGGGCATAAACAGCCAAGGGGGGCAGGGTGGGGTGCAGTGGTAGGTACATGCTCGCCAGGAGCGCATAACTCGCAAAGAAAGTGCACCCCGAAGCATGAGTACTAGGCATGCTGGAGGATGGTTAAGAATCTACACTCGGGCGATTTGCCATGACACACCCATATGAACCTGATTTCTGGCCGTGTGTTGGGCGTTGTTGTCTGATTGCTTTTTTCGCCAACTTGGCGGACAGGACGCACGCGAGCGAACCCGCTCCAAAGTAAATGACACCTGCTGAACGTGTGTAGAGACAGACCATGGCATGCAAGACCGTGACAACCTTGGACGTCTGTACGATTGGCGGTGTAAGCAGCCAAGGAAAGCACGCCTGTTTTGTGCATACCTCGTCAAGGAATCTGAGCCATGGCGGAAGCGGTGAGCGTGTCATTGTATCAGATTCAGTGTCCAAAGTGATTGGCGAGTAGAGTCGTGTTTGGGATGGCACGTGACAGACGCGGTCACATGATGTTATTTGGCCAAGGTTGGAATGCAAATAAGAGAGAGTTCATTTTTCAACTCGCGCATTCTTGATTCTCCTCCGCCTTCCTTTTCTTGCGCAACCCCGACAAGCTTTATAACTCGTCTTTCTTCCTCTCTATCATCCCACATCTCTATCTCCGTCTTCACCAGAAGACTAAACCAATTTATTCGCTTCTCTCTCCCATCCTTATTCACCACGTCCCGCCCACGAGATCCCACTGCTTCCTTGTCGCCGTCTCATTCGGTAAGCGTCAGGAACTCCCCAGCTAAAATGGCTGTCCCATCCTCCTCCCATCATGAACGCGAACGGGAACGTGAGCGCGAGCGCGAACACCGTCATCGTGCCGAGCGGCACCACCACCACCGCACCATCTCATCCACCACTCTCTTGCTCGTCCTATCGCTTGTCCTGGCAGTCCTGGCCATCATGCTCTCTCTCCCCGCTTCCCGCGATTCTTCCCCCTTGCCCGGAAAAGATGACCCTGCGGCAACTGGCATATGGGGTTATCTCAACCCCAAGCGTTCGCAAGTCCTCGTCACTCGCGAGCGCGATGTTGCCATGCGTGAAAGCGAAGTTGCCCGTCGTGAGGCTGAACTCCTCGTCGGTGCTCCCGGTGGCATCCTTCCCACCCAGTCTCCCATCCCCTGTCCCGCCTGCCCTGCCTGCCCTTCTCAGACCTTCTTTGACATGCCTCCTGCCCAAACGATCATCAAGGAGGTTGTCAAGGAACAGGAGCTTGCCCCGCCTGGTTGGTGGAAGGAAGCAAGCTCCAGGGCTGAGGACCTCCTCGACCGTGATCTCAGAGTTGCTGAGCGTGAACGCGAGATCACCCGTCGCGAAGAGAGCGTCAACAAACGGGAGCATGACGCATCTAGGCGCGAGGCATGGATAATGGAGCAGCTTGTGTAAGTCTCTCTTCCCTTAAGTCGGTAATTATGGTATAACCTTCTCTCCCGCAGCTTCATTAACAGCGACAACGCTGCCGTCGAGGAGGAAGTTTACTATGAACAACCTGTACCCAAGCGAAAACTCAAGGTACCGCCCGCTATTTCGCGCCGTCCCGAGCTCTAGGATGAAGGAGGGCTTTCCATTCCCTTTTTACATAAAACGACCTTCCAATCCTGTGTATAGTCCGTATTCCCCCTCCTTCATCCGGGCTTGGGGGACAACGGTTTTCTTTCTGTCCCCCTTGTCTCTGGCGGTGAAGTGGACACTAGTTGGTGGCGTGCTTCGCGACGGGTAACAACCCCTGTCGACGCGATCGAGATCCACCACGTGATTGCTAAAGGCAAACCCTTCTTGTTTTCATTTTCAATTTATACCTTTGAATTTTGCACGCTGCCAACTAGTGTCCATCTTCGCATGACGTGAACATTACGCTGACCTGGTCCCTTCTATCCAACAGGAACTTCCTCCCATCATTGTCGCAGAAACCGAAACTAAAACAGTCATCCAATATGAAACTCTTCCTCCCTTAACCGTCACTGTCCCTCCACCTGCCAATACCCGTCGTGCTGCTTTCCCAACACCTGATGTCGTATCTTCGTCTTTCACAACCGCCATCCCTCGCACAACCGCCATCACGTTCGAAGAGGAGATTGTCAGGACACCTCTTAGAACTGAAGAAGTTGAGGAATACGAGGTCGAGGAGTATGAAGAGGAAGATGTACCTGCTGTCGCAGTGCGTAGGAACAAGCCGGCCAGGAGATCCTCTCCTCCCCCTCGAAACAATGGTTGGTTGTGGTGAAGGGATGATTCTGTTATCGGGTTTTGCTTTCTCTGCTCCCAACATTACCCTCTTGATATTTACGGTTTCTTTGCCGCTGGCGTTCTTGCTTCACCATTATTGCTTCTTCAGTGCCGCGTGCTTTCTTCCTCCACGACCTCTTGTACTGCTTACCCTACGACGCGATGCGATACGACTCACTTCACGGCTCCACACGGACTTCTTGTTACGCACGTACGGATTGGTTTAGTTCATGGCTTCCATATGCCTATCATCCATTCCGCCCTCATTCCCAAGTAGTTGTACTTAGAATAGGATAGGTTACAGGTAGCTTTCCTTCTGTTATCTTGCCTGCGAATAAATGGCGGTGAGGTGCTGTACATATTCTTCAGGTCATCTTTATGTCCTCGAGCCTCTGCGATCGGGATCTGTACCTCCGCCTATTTCTACCCGCCCTGCGCTATTCTTTCTTGCACCACCAACACGCTGATTGCGTCTAAGTACATCTGACAACCTTCCATCTTGACCCTTTCGAACTCGTGCCAATCATCATTATCAGCAGGGGAGCATACCCCGGAGATGCCTCCGTTTGTCAGGTGCAGGGTGCGTTACCCTACCTACACATTCATTCAACTGTCTCATCCGCATTACTAGTTCTACACCGAAAGTGGCGAGCCCTGGAAAGGGGGCTGTCATAGAAAAGATTCGGGATGTAGATTCATTCACCCAGATCATCCTGACTGGCCCAAAGCCCATGCTGCGTCTCTCAAGCCCAGGCCCAAGGGCAACGATTCGGTGAGTCCCTCTCTCACGACTTTACCAATTCGAATGTTAATAGGTTTGGGATGTCATGTTTAGGCGGGCTTCGGGATTGGAGGTAACCGTGGCAAGGCTTCTGGCCTCGCTGGGTGGGACCTGGACGCAATTGCGACTACGAGTGGCGGCAGCGTCCCTGACACAGGAGGATGGGATACAGGGGGCAGAGGTTGGAATACAGGAGCATCGACTTCGGCTTCACCGGCTACCAACCAATCCACTAAATCTTGGAACGTATCTGCTGAGAGTGGGAAGGTGAGCGGCGGCGAGGGTGGGTGGGGAGATAGAGGTTGGGGAGCTTCGCCACCCAATGATGGATGGGGAGCAGCAGGTTGGGGAGGGTCGGGTTCGCCACGTAACGATGGATGGGGAGCTCAAGGGGGTTGGGGCGCGGCTTCTCCAGGTAATTCATGGGGAGACAACGCTTGGGGTAGCGGTGACGGTGCGGACAAGAAGGATTCGACTAACACCCGGGCAGCTCCGGAGCCGATGGATGTGGACCAGCCGGAGAAACCTCCCCAATCGAACAAGGGGAAGGGCAAAGCTACCCTCGCCCCGCCACGTATCCGGATTCCTGGCAACGAGGACAAGCCCGAGAGACCCCTTAAGATCACTGGGACCAACAACGTCCCGATACCAGGCAACAGATGGGGATCTGGATCAGCCGTTGCGACGACATCAGCCCCGCCTACCGCAACCCCCGTGACTACGTTGACTCCCGTCGAGCCCCCTCGTCTCAAACGCAAGCGCGAGTCTGATTTCGACGACAAAGCTGACACATTCAAAGAGTATGTAAAGTAAGTTGTGCATCCTTCTCGAGCGCGTCCCCTCACCAACCTGTTTCGCAAGGGCCTGGGAGCGCGCGGTTAGGGCACGGATCAGTGCAGAAGACGCCGAGACCGAACGTAAACATTTCTTCCGCCTCCAGAAGTCCTCGCAATATCAGCGCATCGGTGAGGAAGGTCGCAAGACGCTGGACGATCGGCGTAAGAAACTCGACAAGGAGGTCGCCTTGCAATGGGAAAAGCTCTCTGCCGCCATTACATCTTTGATCGGATTCCACGACACGATTTCATCTAACCTTGATTTGGGTCAGCGTTACAACATCGGCGAGGAAGCAACCAAGTTTATCTTGGAGGCAAAGGCCTTTGTTGACCAAATTCGCGCCCTCCTCGTTACTCAGGTTCTCGAACCCAAGAATGACGCACCATCGGGCGACCCCAAAACCCCCTCACTGAGAGAGGATGAACCATCCACATCCAAATCCTTGCAGCGTCAGATTCGCGATATTGACGAGCGTCTCGAAGAAGCAATGACGGAGCTCACCCTTCGTCATCAACGCGACATTAGGGCTGAAATTAGTGAGGCGATTGATGCAACGCTTCCGGATATGCGCGCAAAGCGCCAAGAAGAGGTTGAGCGTGTTGCATCACAGCCACGTCCTGAAATCGTGATCCCACCCAGCGCTCTCAAAAGCATGGAGGAGACTACCCGACGTGTTCAGGAGCTGGACGCGAAGGTTCCACAGGCGGTGGACGACATTCGAAGACTAGTTCTTCGCGTCGAGGATGTTTACCAGCGACTCAATAAGGTCGAGGTAGATCTGGACACAAACCGAAAGATTTACACAGAGGTCGGTGGCCATTTCGGACCCTTGGTCACCGATTCTTACACTGTTTCAGATGCAGGAGAGGGTTGCTTCCATCGAGGCCACTGGGCAGAGAACAGAAGAACGACTCAAGAAGATAGAGACCGAATTCGAGGAGCTAACCGCTTCTCAACCTCTGGACCCTGCCGCACAGTTACTCTCGTCCAGTTTGCAAGAGAGGCTCATGAAGGACCTCCGGCCCGCATTCGATGCAGCCTTGGAAAAGTTCTATCTACACGAAGTCCAACCGGCCATCCAAGCTCTTGGGGATGCCGTAAGCGAGGCATCGAACCAGCATCAGCAAGCTGCCATTGCTATCTTGTGGGGCAAGATGCAGCCTGTTATGAACGCGGTTGCAGGTGTTTCGCAGTGGCTTGATTCTCAAGAGCTTGGACTCACTGCTCCTATCGAGAACGCTCAGCATGCATCGTCTAGCTACGCGATTTCAGGGGTGATAGATAATTGACATCTACCGTTTAGCCTGGATTTCCGTTCGTAGTAATTTTGCTTGTATTTTCACACCATCGACCGTTTCAGTTGCACTGACGTCCCCTCGCCATGGCATACAAAGAACGGCGCTGTAATGTATGTTTCTCGCCACAGCAAGTCACTCCAATGCCATAATGTTAATTCCATTGGATAGCTGTTCGATGACAATGGCCGGCCGAGACGTATGGTGGGCGGCACCAAAGGGTGTCACCGGGATGCCTCCGTCTGCCTCTTTGCACACCCTCACGAGCGAGAATGGAAGAATGCGATTCCCTCCAAGCCCCCGAGACGCGAACTAGTGGCGGACGACGACTCTGACTTTTTCTACATCCAACTTGCCGAACGCGGGAAATTGTTCTCAGATCCGCACAGCGAGTCCAGTCCACATCGAAAGGACAGCATGGCCACCAGTCCACGCTCTCGCAAGTCAACGTTCGACAGCGCTATGGACAACAAGCGCAGCGCACGAGCGAGGTCTCGCTCTCCCTCAGCCGGTTCTGACCAACTGGAGAGGGTACGGAGAGACAGAGACAAGTATAGTCGAGAGTGGGAAGTGCCTCGTCGTTACGATCCGTCTCGGCGATCGCGCTCTCGTTCAAGGGACAAAGGGAAGCGGTGGGCGGACATTCCCAGAAAAACTTCACCAGCCAGGAGCCATGCTGTCACTGATGGCCGTGTTCCCGCTCCCCCAGAACCTTCGAAACCACCACCCATGCTGCCTCCCCCACCACCGTCAAAGATCCCTGAAGTGCCTAAAGCACCCTCGTTCGTTTCAACTCAGCAGCAACCCGGTTCGGACCCTCCACCCAAAGGCTTGAAGGCGCTATCATTGGATGAGCAGAGGAAAGTATGGCACGAACGAATCGAGTATGTTCATCTTATGCTGCTACATGAACGCTAACTCACATGTTCTGTCTCAGCCTCATGTTTACCTCAATAACCTCCCGCCGCGACTACACCAAACTCGAGTCAGACCTTGCCCACATTCGTGGGCTGTCCGACTCCTCCCTCATCCACAGCATGCCCGAAGCGAGGCGCGCACGCATCCATGAACAGAAGATAGCTTTGGAGCTAGAGATTGAGAAAAGGCGCAAAGATATCAACGATACTATTCACAAGCTCATTGGCAGCGAGTTTTGGCCGGTGCTCAAAGCGCCACAAGTTGCGGAGCTGGAAAAGGGGTTGGGTGAGGTGAAGAAACACGTGTCGGAGGTTAAGAGCGTGATGGATGACTTGAAGGCCAGCTATGCAGCAGTTTTGAAGACCAGAGGCGAAAGCGTTCCCGCATCCGATTGGACACAGGATTCGGATCGGCCATCTAAACGGAGAAAGTTGGAGGGGGATGGAGATATGTCGCGGCAAACTTCGAACGAGGAGAGAACTAAGGAGCTGGAGACGTTCCGTGATAAACTCCGCATCATGGAACATCATATCTCCGACCTCGAAAATGACATTACCCAACGCGACCAGATTATCTCGGACGAGATCGACCTGCTGATAACCGCTCGATTGGAAGAGGAAGACGCGCTTTACCCACCTATCAAGCCACCGCCGGAAGTACCTCGAAGCGAGATCGAGGCTGTCGTCGATGCTAAGAACAAGGAGCTTAATCGTGCCATCGCGGCAACAGGCGATGACATCGGGGCGCTGGCGACGGAAGTCGCAGAGCTGATCACAAAAGTGAGCGCCCTGGAGGTAAAGTGCAAGGCGTTGGAGGCCGAAAATGAAGAGATAAAGAAAAAAATCGCCCAGGTCCGGTTCATTCCTTATCATATCACCCCCGCTGCAGATTTCATGATGTGTCCCAACAGGAGGGGCCAAAACTTGCAATCCCTGAACACGCGCTGACACGCCGCGATAAAGAAATCGAAGCCATAGCAGCAGCGCTGCAAGCTTACATTTCACAAGCACCCACTGGCCAGTCGTCAGGTGACCTACCATCTGCCGACTACATTATCGAGGCACTGAACAGCGAACTTGATGGTCTGTTCCGGGAGAAATTTTGCACGACACTTGTCAAAATTCAGCAAGAAGCCTTTGACAAGGTTCAAGAAAGTTGCGACCACACACTGAATACCATTTCGCCAAAAATCATGTTGCTACTCAAGATGGTGAACCTCATAACAGCTCGGGTCGGCAAGCCTGACATCGACCCATAAACGACCAAGCACACTGAGGACTGTCATATTTGTACCTACATCATGCTTTTCTTTTCGCTTTAGCGTATTTACTTAGCTAACTTGACTTTCACCTGTATTGTTTTACAACTCGCCAGCGACCCATACACGTTGCACATGTACAAAAGGGCATCAATTGAGATCTTGAAATAGTCACATATTTGCAGTAATACACTGCGGACGTAGGGATCTTTGATCAATCGAACTCGGAGTCGTCCTGTCTGAATGCTGCAGAGTAAGCAATAATTGTGCCATATACAAGTCTGCAGTAGTGAGTTCGTCAGAATGGAGCGCTGAGACATGGATGTATAGTGACACGCACCCGCCACCAATGATCGACATAACACAAGCACCTGGCCTTATCACCTCCGAGTGTGTAAGGACAACGGGGAGAGCAAATCCAGAGATGACGATCACGGATGTGATGAACCGTCCGAGATCAATAGGACCGGAGTTGCTCTCATATGACGAGAACTCATCCCCTCCACAGTGTGAGAACAACGCGTTTGGTAGAGGTGCCAATACGAATGTGAGCGCTGTATTACAGAGGTAAGTTTGTCTGTAGCCTCCTAACACGGGAGCTGGTGAACTCACCAACCAAGAGAGGCAGCCAGTTGGCCCAAAGTGCACACGAGAGAATGATGAGCAAGAAACCGACGGCGAGGACAAAAGACAATAAGATGACGGCTTTTTTAATAAGTTAGCTTGATCCTGGTCGAGATGTGGAGATGCGAGGCTTACTTTTCAGTCCTGCCGCTGCCATGGTGCTAAGTGTACAAGAGTCTAAGTGTTGGTCTGCGCTCGATGTTCACTGCTTTGGTCGCAGCAAGTGCATTACATAAGTAATCCATGTTGATCACGATGGGATTGGTAAAATGGTATTCAACAACGTATGATCAACATATGATACAATACAATAAAGATAGGTATCTCCCCTCCCTAAGATCATCTCACTCTGCGTGAGCCCCTTGGACCGAGAATATTTGTTGGTCGATCCACCAATGCTCCCACAGTCGGCAACATGGACTTCATCGCAGGTACTTTCTTTAACGCTACGACAGGCGGTGGTATTGGAGGAGGTTGTGGAACAGCAAGCGTCGCTGACGAGGATGTCGAAGACGACAACGAAACGATTGGAGGCGTTGTTGACCGGACACTCTCACTTGGAAGGGCGGCGGGAGCGATGGTGACAGTGACATCCTCGTCCAAGTCACTGGCCGCAGCCGAGCCCTCCTCATCGGCTTGCATATTGTCAGAGAGCATATCCCCCGATTCCTCCGGTAGAGAGTATTCAGGAGAGCTTGTCCCACCTCGCCAGGACTGAAGAATAGCTTCGCGGTTCTTGGTCAACTCCCAATTGTCAACGTATTCCCATGTGCGTTTGCGAGGTGTCATGCCCGTAGGAGCATCCTCGCGTGTTGCTTGGTCGAGAAGCGAGCGTGCAGTCTCTTGCATAGTACTCAAACTGCGCGAAACGGTCTTGTGGTGGTTTTCGACCAAGTCCATCATATTCGAACACTGCAAGGGGAGTTAACACAGGCCGTAGCTTCGTGAGAGAAAAAACAACACACGTCCAATGCGACACGGGAGGATAATCCTTCCACGTTCTTCATGCCGGATGCCATTCCTCGTTGAACATGGCGCAAGTCGGTCTGCACGTCCGCCACCATAGCATCGGTAGTCTCGATTCGAGCTCTTTTAGCCCGATTATGGCGATCAAGACCACTTCCGAACGATGTTTGGAGGGTTTGACTATGTCTCTGAAGTTCTCCGGAGTACGTTGTCGTCGCGGTGGTCATGGACATTTGTACAGCCGAAAGCCCATCCTTGAACGCGCTCTGAACTGAATTGACAGCCTGGCAAACAATGAGACACCGTGAAAGTAAATAAGCCAATGAAATACCTTCAGAGCTCCATCGCGCAACCGCTTGCCCTCCGCCCCCTTGCGCGCAAACGATGCAGAGACCTCAACGCCACGTGCAGTCGCGTCATCTACCAGTCGGTCGTGCCGCTGTCCGATCTTGCCGACCTCTTCTTCCGCCCTTGCATTTCCTTTTTCAATGACGCCGAACACTTCGGATAGCTCTTGATGCCGTGTGGTCACGAATTCGCCTAAAATCCCAGATACGCGCTGGACCAACTCTTCTTTTGCCCTCTCTGACTTGATCTTCTCGGCTTCGAGTGCTCTCGAGAGGAGTACGTTCTGGGCGTGAAGATGGGAAATTTCGGCCCCGGCCATCTCATCAACGATCGCCTTAACTTGGAGAGCGGATTCCCCTTCCGTCTTAACGAATGAGAACGCGTCGTCGACAATTGTGTCGACGAGGAATCCCATCGCTTTGAGGGCGTCTTCCATCTGGAAGCAGGGTTTAGCATGCAAAAGACCAGTCATAGATAAGCCTACAGCAGATAAATTGTTGCAATTTGCAGAGTATAGCTCGTTGCACAGAGCTTGAGAGCTTGTGCGTAAGCTATTGGACCAAGCAGTAAACGAGCTCTTGAGCGTTTCTTGGGAGTCACGAACTGCACTTTGCATGATACCTAGGGCTTCGGTCGACGTGTCGTCTTTGGCATTGATTAGACGCAAAGAGTCATGGATGCGTTGCAACTGCTGGTCGACCCGCTCAGAGTGGCTTGCAAGGACCTCAAGCTCCCTGGTATGGTAGGCTTTCGCTTCGGCTCGGATATTTTGGGTGGTATGACCCGCAGTTTTCATGAACTCGTCGAGTTTGATCGCAAGGGCTTGAACCTCGTTCGCCATAGACTTTCCGTGAGACGAGACGGCCTTCGAATTGGAATTGAATATCCTGGTCTTGCGCTCTTCGCGGAGTCAGTAGCCGGGTTGGGAAAGGGGAAGAAGGTGTGCTCACGGATTTTGTCGAATAGGGAACTGAGGTCATCGATGCTTTCAGCAGCAACCTCTTTCAATGCACAAGCGACACTATCTAGTCGAGTTTCGTTGACCTGGTATGCTTGCCGCACGACGGTCTCTTCTTCCAACGCGCTCTTCACCAGCTTGAGCTGTCCGTCCTTTCCTTCAAGCTCTCCTTCTGTCTCCTTCAACTTCTCCTTCGTCACTTTCAGCTCCCCATCCCTCTTCATCAACAACGCTATACTTTGCTCGAATTCCTCCCTCACGCTCCTGAGTTGACTCTCCACGATTTCCACCTGTTTCTTTGCTTCCTCCATCTCTGTCTGTCTGAGTTCCTGCTCTGCGCTCAGCTGATTCCACGTCTCCTCGGAAAAGAAGATCCCATTCTTCTCGCGAGCCGCTAGGACATCCGCCTTCAACCTCTCAATCTCCGCAACGTATTCCTTAAGGAGAGCATTCCTCGTCATCCTTTGGTTGATCTCTGGCTTGTTGCGGATCGACTTGGCTCTGATAGCGTAGTCGAGAGTCGAGAGGGTTTCTTCCATATTCGACCGCGCGGGTGATATAGTGGCGATGATGCAAGTCTTAGTACGACCTCCCAAAGAGTCTTGCAGAAGCCGAGTGAGTTTGGATTCACGATAGGGTACGTGGGACGAGCGATCGACAAGCGCATTGATGACGCGTCCGAGGGTGAGGAGACTTTGGTTTATCATGCCAGCCTCTCTTGCCCGTTTATTCTCGGCACCCGAACGACCGATATTCTCCGACCCCGCTAGATCGACGAGATTGAGTTTGCCGACCTTGAGAAGGTCGTCCCCCATCGTCGAAGTTTCTTTGGTGTGCACAGTGATGGAGAATACGGAATGGGATCGACTCGAATGGTCGTTGAACTTGGTCGCCGCAATTTGTCGACGATGGCTGCCCTTGGTTAGAAGAGCAAGTGCATCGGCAGCATCCTTGACGGATATCTCCTCAAGACCTTGTATGAAGACGCCTTTCTTGGTGGCATCATCAAAAATCTTTAAACCACCCTGGTTATCTGCGGGACCGCCTTTCCCCATAGGCTGAGCTGAACCCACAGGGGCGGCTAATTCGCTCGCCAGGAGATCGCGCAACTCTTCGTTATATAGCTCGACGAACGATATTTTGACGCTGTAATCTGCTGCTGATGTCTCGAGTTGGTGGAATAAGCGGAACAACGCTCTGGGTATCATCCCTGCTTGAGCCGATGGGTTTCCCATCGGGGTAGGTGTCAAGTCACCCTGCATGGTATATCTGGTCCAATATGAGTGCTAAGAAACATGACATGTCTTTTGCGGAACGCACGTCTTTCCTGTACCCGTCTGCCCATATGCGAATAAAGTGCAATTGTATCCCATGAGTACTTCGTCCAGCATAGGACCCACGACCTCATGATATATCATTGCTTGGTCGGCTTCCGGACCAAACACGAGATCAAAAGGATAGGTCCGTGTTGGTGGCAATGTTACGACACCTAAGCTGGATATCGGTGCGGAAGTCTCGATGGTGACTTCCTGACTCTTGGCACCCCGCGAGCTGACGATCATAGGCGAGTTCTCTTGAACCTCGCGATCTGAACGTCTTCGGCATCGAATGACGACCTTGATGTGCGTTTCTCCATCATCCTGACCTTTCGAAGTTTTAGTTGAGGCTGTAAAGTGATTGGGATCCTCTGCTGGGGTTGGGACGCTCTGAGAGGGGAGTGTTGATGTTGAGGCGGCGGCGGTACGTGGCCTAGGATTTGCCTGTGATGGAGCAGGGTTTGGTCTTGACCGAGTAGACGGTGGACGTCGGGGAGCCATTCTGTTCGTCGTCGTTGCCATCAGCGGCGCGTCAGTCAAACAACTCAAACTCAAACAACCACCTACGCGTCGAGATCACGTGCTAGTGGTTGTAAGGTTGGATGCTGTACTGGCACTTGAACTGAGCGACGATGGGCAAACGCAAAAAGTCGTCCAGAAAACCAGCTGCTGCAAGTGCTGCAAGACAGAGAGAGCCACTTGGTATGCTCTTTCGTTGGGCGAAAGCGTTACACTAATTCTCTGATTGAAGACACGGCATTTACATGCCTCTTTTGCCACCACGACAAGTCCGTCACCGTGCGACTCGACAGAAAGGAGGGTATTGCGCAACTCGTCTGCAGAGTATGCGACCAGCGATATCAGAGTAAAGTTAATCGTGAGTCTGTGACTACGTGTGTTCCTGCCCTGCCTCATTGTGTCATTCTCCAGATCTCACCGAACCCGTCGACATCTACTCGGAATGGATAGACGCCGCTGATGCTGCCCAAAAGGAAGATCATCCCCCTCGTCGTGCTGCGGCATCGTCAAGTAGACCTGCGCAGGCTGCACCCCCTTCCGTGGGGAGTGATGACGACTGAGGACGATGACTTTCAGAACAAGTAGACATTTAATTATCACATTTCCTGAGCTCTGCAATTGTACAACAGTCGCCGCAATCCAAGATTATCCCGCATTCTTTCAAGTATGACCCTGAAGATCCGTCTTACCTGAAAGGTCTGCGGTCCGGTTTGGATGGAAATGATCTACAGCGAGAGCTTGAAGATCTGTAGTAGTGATCCCTGATTCATCGTCACTTGTCGTTTTCCATAGCAACCTGCCCACCGTTGTACGTAGCGAAATCGTCCGAGTATTCAGACGTTCAGCCACCGCTGGAAATATATAGACAGCGTGCTGGCTTTGACCGTGACACGCATTTACTTATAGCCACTCACCCCACGACCTTGGCCACAGGTAGCCGACCAGCCCTCCTTTCAAACAGTCTACGACTACCTACATACCCTCGCACTGGTCGTAACACATTCCCTAGACTATCCCTTTCATCCTAGACGGATCGTCCATCATGGCGTCCTCAACTAACATCAAAGTCGTCTGTCGGTGCGTTCCAGACACGGACTAACATCCCGTCGACCGCGTAGCTTCAGCCGTCGGGCTCATGCACAATACACAGATTTCGTCCTCCCAACGCTCTCGAGCTTCGAGAGGGCGGTGAAATCATCGTGTCTTTCGATGATAATCTCCAGACAGTGATGATGCGCAACTCGCAAACTGTCTCGGGACCGGAGAAGGACGGATTCACGTTAGACAGGGTGTTCCCGATGGGCACGAAGCAACACGAGGTGTTCGATTACGGTGTTAAGGAGTAAGTCTGTCCCTGATGCTCACCTTACTGCATGTTGATTGACCCAATCCTGCGCCGTGAACAGCATCGTCAAAGGTGAGAACCATCCAGTCAACAGCAGTCACTACACCGTTGTTTCGCCCCCTTTGATGTTCTTGACCCCGACTGATCTAATTCTGTTTACGCGGATCACTGACAAGCTGCTTAGATGTCCTTGACGGCTACAATGGAACCGTGTTTGCTTACGGTCAAACTGGTAGCGGGAAGACTTTCACCATGATGGCAAGTGCTCGCGATTTTATATCTACCAATTTGCTTATCCACACCCTCAGGGCGCAGATATAGACTCAGAAGACCTTAAAGGCATCATACCCCGTATCACGGAACAGATATTCCAATCAATTGTGGAATCGGACGCTCACCTAGAGTATATGGTCAAAGTGTCATACATGGAAATCTATCTAGAACGCATCCGCGACTTGCTGGCTCGTACGTGGTCCGGTCGTCTTTCCGTTTTCCATCACTAATTACCATGTGCCTTGTAGCTCAAAATGACAATCTGCAGGTACACGAGGAAAAGTCAAGGGGAGTGTACGTCAAGAATCTTTCGGATTACTACGTCAGCAGTGCTCGCGAAGTCTACGAGATCATGCGCCAAGGAGGGGCAGCACGAGTAGTAACTTCCACAAGTCAGTTTCGTGCCTCACCTGGTCGTCTGACGCACTCTGATCTTGCTCACGCGATAGACATGAACGCCGAGAGTTCTCGTTCTCATTCGATCTTCCTCATCACGATCCAGCAACGGAACACGGAGACTGGCGCTCAAAAGAGCGGTAATCTCTACCTAGTCGACCTTGCTGGTTCCGAAAAGGTTGGAAAGACTGGCGCGTCGGGTCAAACCCTCGAGGAAGCGAAGAAGATCAACAAGTCGCTTTCAGCCTTGGGGATGGTCATCAATGCTCTAACGGACTCAAAGGTGCGTCTCTTGGTTATCAACTGGCAAACCGTGATCATGACGTCGACGTTGACTCGCTTTAAGGCGAAACATATACCATATCGTGATTCGAAACTGACACGAATTCTACAAGAATCTCTTGGTGGTAACTCACGGACGACTCTCATCATCAACTGTTCTCCATCAGCGTACAACGAAGCCGAAACGTTGGGTACTCTCCGTTTTGGTATCCGTGCGAAGTCGATCAAGAATACTGCTCGTGTCAACCAAGAGCTCTCTCCGTTGGAACTCAAGGGACTACTTTCCAAAGCTCAACTCGCGAATACCAGACATCTAGCCTATATACAGGCTCTTGAAGCCGAACTTGCGATATGGCGTGCTGGAGGATCCGTTGAACAGAATGAATGGTCAACACCTGACAAACCTATTTCTGCTGTTGCTTCCAAGAAGCCAACTTCATCACCTACACCATCAAGCACCAGGAGCATGACCCCCGTCAACCCCATCCTCGAGGGCCTTAGGTCCGAAATCGATAGCCGGCCACAAACCCCCACTGTCATTGGTATGGACAAGGACGAGCGAGAGGAGTTCTTGCGCAGGGAAAACGAGCTCAGCGATCAGTTGGCCGAGAAAGAGAGCGCACTGACCACTGCGGAGAAGCTTGTCAAGGAGCTCAGAGAAGAGCTTGCGTTCCTCAGAGAGCAAGAAGCTTCTATTTCCAAGGTAACAGCTTGTCGTTCATCAAATTCTTTTCCAACATCGATTCTTGCAGGAAAACAAGGCGATGTCTACTCAGTTGAACGAGCTCCGCTTGCAAGTCGAGCGTCTCGATTACGACAACAAAGAGAGCATCATCACCATTGACATCCTCAGGGAGCAAAACCAGGACGCCAAGAATGAGTTGGACGAACTCAAGAAGATCATTAGTGATCTTCGTAGCGCTCAGAAGGATGCATCCGCGGAGGACAAAGAGAAGCGTAAGCAAGAGAAGATGGCGCTTATGATGGCTAAATTTGATGCGGTGCGTTTCACGCGAGCAGAGCAAGTTGGATTAGCTGACTTTTTGTGCAGCAAGGAGCATTCTCCGAAAAGGACGAACAGCTTCGTCAACTCATTGCTAAGCTTGACTCTGTGGATTCTGAAGCAACCATCTCATCGCTTACGGTTGATGATGTCGTTGCGGCCAGGAGGCAGCTCACTGAAGCCCAATCGCTCGTTCGCGAGACTCTCGATCGCCTACGTCAAAGTCAAGAAGAAAATGAGATGATCACTAGACGCCGGGACGAGCTGGAGGGTCGCCTCTCTGCCCTCGAAGCCGAATACGAAGAGCTTCTTGGCAAGTCTATTACCTTCTATACCTTGATATATTCTTCTGATTTGTTGGACAGAGAAAACCATTCACGACGAGGAGACGAGCAATGCTGACATTGCAAATTCAATGGCTGAGTTCAAGGTACGCTAATTCGAAGATTCATAGAGGTTACCCAGGAAACGAATTCTTGCTTTCAGAACAAACTCGAAGTTCAATACGCCACTCGACGTGAAGCCAGCATCGCAGAGGTTGCCGATCTCAAGCAACAACTTGAACTGAAAGCAAACGAGATTCGCTCTCTCAATGCCACGATTGATAGTATGAAGAATGTGAATGAAGAGCTGAAGGTATGTCCCCACTCAGATTACCCCAGTTCAAACAATTGATTTACTTGACATGTAGCGCGCATTCGCTGTTACATCTGCCGGCATCGAGGGTGGCAAGAGTTTGGCCGAAAGTGCCCAAGACCTTGAGCGTACACGTAAAGCCATCAACGTACAACTGGCTGAATTTGAGGGGGTCAAGAAGTCACTTATGCGAGATCTGTCAAACCGCTGTGAGAAGGTTTGAGATTGTTCCTTTACGCGAGCGATCAAGTATTAACCACGTCGCAGGTTGTCGAGCTCGAAATCCAGCTGGATGAACTGAAGGAGCAATACAACAATGTCATCCGCAACAGTAACAGCAAAGCTCAACAGAAGAAGATGGCCTTCCTTGAGCGCAATTTGGAGCAGTTGACGATCGTCCAAAAGCAGGTAGGTGATTGTTTGCTATATCACCATTCTCACCACCATCATCTCATTTCAATGTTCTGTAGCTTGTTGACCAGAATTCAGCGCTGAAGAAGGAAGCTGGAATCGCTGAGCGGAAACTGCTTGCACGGAACGAGCGGATCCAAAATTTGGAAACTTTGCTCCAAGACGCTGATCGCCGGCTAGCCATCCAAAACCAGAAGTTCGAAGCGCAACTCCAGTCGGTCAAGGAGCGTCTCGAGCAAGCACGTGGTAAGATTTCTGTTCCAATATACTTAGTTGAATTGATGTGAATCCTTGTATTTCAGCCCAAAAGGCCTCGAATACTTCGACGCTGAGCTTCGGTCGGATTGCTAAGCCTCTTCGCGGGGGAGGTGGTTCTCCCGCGGCTGCAGGAATTGCCGGTGCTTCTGCGCAAGCGCCAGGAGGAAACACTCCGTCGTCAGCTAATCCATTGACCAGGATTCAAAACGAGGAAGGAGGGTAAGTGATTAGGTTAGACTCCATAGAAGCGTGACTGATCAAGCTTTCTGTTTCGATCTCATTCATCCTTCGATTGTGACGATTAGAGGTGGTACGTATTGACCTGTTGTGTGATAGGATGTGTTACTGACGGGCAACCATAGCTAAGCGCGCTTCGTGGTTCTTCAACTCCAGAGGAAGTTAAATAGATATACTGCTGTGATCGCCGGCTCATCGCTTTTAATGCACTTTCGCTCGACCAAGGACTAGGCCAATGTCCTGGACGGACGCGACGATAGATTATGTATCTATACTAATCCGGCTTACCCGTTTCGGGATGTGTCAAGGGTGCCAGGGCCAGGCCTGCGTGCGGAAGGAAATGATGGAGTTACCCTTACATGTGTCACCTAGATGAGGCTAGTAAGATCCGGTGAAGAGGGTCCAAAACGTCAGATCAATGGCATTACGAAGACTGTTGGAAGGGTGGTTTGATGCTTCGCTGCCAGCGCTCCATCCCGGAGAGTCACACGGAGCCGAACAACGGATCGGAGAGTGAGATAAGCGACCTTGACTTCTCATTCGAAGCTGTAACTGCAGCATGTACTCGCTGAAGAAATTTAGCAAGGCCGAACTTGAATCTAACGAGGACCTTTTTCACCTGACAGCCTCTGCATTTAGCAGCAACTGCCAATCAACACTGCCGTTGCACAAGACCTGAAAATTTTCACCGGAAATACGCGAGGGGCGGGGACCTGTGATGGCTGTGTGTTAATGAGAGTCATCCAGGATGACTTTCGGGGCAAATAGTCAAGGTTTAACAGGGTTCAGGCTCTGGCGCCGCCAAGAGCCATAGTATCCGGCCCACTCAGGCTGCTTAGCCTTCAAGTTGCAGAATCCACGCGACAGATCTCTGCTTCTGCCGGCTAACTTATCCTTTCCTTTGCCAGGATCGTCCACTCATTTACTCAACTCCAGTAGCCCGCAGGCAAAGTGCCGTACCACTTGAAGCGCCGGACGGAACCATTTGTGTTGCGGAACCATTGTTCTTAGCGACTCAATTCCGTTCAATAATCGTGGTAGAAATATCTCTCCTCGTCCTCCCTACGTTTTTTCTTTTCTTTGCTACAACCCGTCGACCCAAGGCGCGTTGTTCCTTTGTATCGCTGTCCTGTGTCCGGAAGAACGCCCTATTACTACTACTTGCCCGGCATACTTGAACTCAGTACATCATCTCTGGTGAGTCTTATCATATTTCTCTCATTATTCACGCGTTGTCTTCCGACTGGCGTACATCGTGGCCCATTTACGATAACCCCTACCTCCTTCTTATTTTCGACGCGCTCTTAACCGCGTACCCGTGCCGATTCTCCACGGCTGACTTGATCCCAACGTGCACACCGTTGCTCACTCATTCTCGTTTCACAGCTAATACATTTACACCCTCCGTCTTAAACTATAATCTCTACTGCTCCAATTTTCCTTGTTTTTATTCGTGTAAGTTGCGCCCTCTACCCGTCCTCATTGTCCCTCACCTTGTCGTCTAGTGCACCGTTAATCTCACCTGCTCGCAATGGCATCGCATCATGGAGACACGTCTCGGAAACCCTCGAGCTCGTCTACACGCTCCTCAGGTCATTCGCCGTCTGCATCACCCAGTAACGTGAGTCCCATATTCCCTAGCTGAAGAATCTTGACTGATGCATCGCGAAGGCACATCCACAGGGAAAGTTGGCGACCGCGAGCAATATGTTTGGTGTCGGGATGGGCGCAGGGCCCGCACTCAAAGGCCTTAACTCTGGTTGGCAGGTGCGCTAAATCCTTGCCGTTTCAACACGTGTACGCTTACATGTCTTGTCAGGTGTGGGGATCAACCACGCCATCCTCGAAGAGAAACGCATCAATTTCCTCTGCAGCAAGTGTAAATGACCTCCCTCCTTCACAAGGCGAGAATGCGTACCGTCCCAATATCGGAGAAAGCTGGAGTGCGCCGAGACCGTCCAGTGGCACATGGGACGAGCTTAGCAACAGTCCGCAGAAGAAGGAGTTCTCTCAGTTGGTCAGTCTTGCCATATATGTGCGACTGTATCGCTTATATGATGATAGGACGCAAATTCGCCGCTTTCGTTGCATCACGCACGACAGAGGCAAGCGACAGCTGCTCAAGTGGCTGCACTATCAGGACCCAGAATTGTATGTATTTTCCGTTATTACGAAAATGCGTTGATGCGGAGGCTTATTCTTCTTTCGAGGACGATCGTTCTTCGGCAAAGGCCGGACAGTTTTCTCCGCAGAGGTTCGATAATGGACTAGGGAAGGATGCTCCTGTGTCCAGGTATCCTTCTTCGCCGTCCACGGCTACCTTCGGACCATCTGCATTCTCAGGGCAAAATGGAACATTCGATGTCACCTCTATGGTCGAGAACGAACTGTCACTGGGCCTCAGAGGAATGGCTGTAGAGGACGACCATATCAACAGCCAATACCGCCAGCAGTCGCACGCAAACGGCGTCTCTCACACTTCTTCCGTGTCTCCCCAAGTGCGACCTACCCCTATGGTGCAGGGCCGTTCACCGTATGGGGGTTATCCTCAAGCAGATTATTCTTCCTACTATACCAATGGCGCACCACGCGACCCTTATATGGATTATGGATATGGCTACAGTACCACCAGCGACCCTTCAGCATATACATCCGCAACTGGCATGAACAGCTCCTCTGCCGCAAGTGTATACCCAGGTGTGTCCCCCCAGACACTACACCCTAATGCCTCTGCTGGTCAGCAACCCGGAATATACTATGACTACTCTGCTTCCGCCCGGTCTCCCTCGCAATATTACTATCCTACGCATCAACCGATGATTTACCCTACTATTCCCTCGCTTTCTCCTATGCCAACACCCCAACTTAGCGCTGCGGTACCAACCGGTATGCAGGACAAAAAACAAGTATGTCCTCATTGACCTCATTCAGCTGTTCTCACTAACGTGATGGTTAGTTTGGTCTTCAGCGACAGGTAGGCACGATGGTCAGACCGACGTGAGGACACGGCTGATGTTTCCCGTTGGTTAGGCTTATGCAACAGCTATGGATTATGGTACACAGCTGTCTTTCATGCTTCCTAATGGCGCACTTTACGGACATACTGGCCTAAATGCACACGGGATGCCATTCTACCACCAACCTGTGCGCGCAGGACGTCGTCACGATACCGACGCCACGCTAGCTCTGCGCAGCCCTCTACTCGACGAGTTCAGGGCTAACAAGTCGCGAAAGTGGGAACTCAGGGTGCGCTCTTATGCTCTCTCTTGGACAACAACTGAGGTGGTGTAAAGGATATCTTTGGCTATATCGTGGAATTCAGTGGTGATCAGCACGGTTCCCGATTCATCCAACAGAAGCTTGAAACGGCGACGTCTGAGGAAAAACAAAATGTCTTCGATGAGATTGTTCCAGATAATGCGCTGCAGCTAATCCAGGACGTCTTTGGCAACTATGTGAGTTCGATGCCATCAAGTTATTCGCAACTGACTTGAGTGCAATCAGGTCGTCCAAAAATTGTTCGAGCATGGAACCCAGGTGCAGAAAACGGTACTGGCCAACACCATGGAAGGCCATATCCTTCCCTTGTCCATGCAGATGTATGGCTGTCGCGTTGTGCAGAAGGTAACCCTGACGGGCCTCTCCCTGGTTACAGCATACCTGAACATTCTTATAGGCAGTCGAATTCATTCTTCCGGAACAGCAAGGATCCTTTGTGAAAGAGCTGGATCCCCATGTGCTCAAGTGTGTCAAGGATGCGAACGGCAACCATGTCATCCAAAAATTGATTGAGCGTGTCTCCCCTGACCGCCTTGGCTTTGTGCAATCATTCCGGGGCAATGTTTATGACTTGTCCACACATCCGTATGGCTGTCGAGTCCTCCAGCGCTGCTTCGAGCACCTGCCAGAGGAACAGACTCGTCCTTTGATGGATGAATTGCACAAGTACATGATCAACTTGATGCAAGATCAGTTTGGAGTCAGAACCTTTGCTTTTGAATGTGTGTGGCAATACTGACATTCTTGGCTAGAACTATGTCGTTCAGTTCGTTCTGGAACAAGGGAAGCCGCATGATCGTTGTCAAGTCATTGGCAAGCTCCGCGGTCAGATGCTGAGCATGGCACGACATAAGTTTGCGTCGAATGTTTGCGAGAAAGCACTTGTCACCGCGACCACGGAGGAACGGCGAGCGCTAGTCGAGGAGGTCATCACGCCAAAGCCTGATGGAGTCAGCCCCATCGTGTCTATGATGAAGGATCAATTTGCCAGTAAGTCGCTTGGGGAGCTCGCCATGATCCTAGACTGAACCATTACTTTAAGACTATGTGCTGCAACGCGCGTTGACGGTCGCAGATCAAGATCAGAAAGATCTGCTAGTGAGCAAAATCCGACCCCAACTCGTGAGCATGCGGCGGTATTCGAGTGCTTACAGCAAGCATTTGATTTCCAGTATGTATTCGTCTTTACAGTGAGACTTTCACTCACTATTTTCGCAGTCGAACGTCTCTTGGAACGCACCGTCAATGGTTCGAAGGCATTATCGGACAAGCCAGCCGATTATCCCACTCTATCTCAAAAGCAGTCAAACTAAGGATATGCGGCCTGTGGCTGCGTATTCATTATCCCATTTCTCGCTCTCATTTTTTTGTTCGCAATGCTATGGTACAATCACATCAATTCCCATTACTCTCATACACTCTGCACTCACGTCCTACTCTCGCAATGAACATTCGTAATGCATACTCACAGCCAAGTCTCGTTCTATTTCACCTTCACGCATTCCCTCGCGCTCCGTTGGATACTCGCATTACCGTTCGCTGTTGATATTCCTGTCGCTACATTGCCTCGTTTTGTGAACATCTCACTTGCTCGTCGTCAGTTGGTCGTTGCCTTTTGTTCTGCTGCGACTCTACACTTTTGTTGGTATATCACATACACGTATGCAGTCATAATGGTCATGGATTTGATTTCTGAATGGTTGGCCTTGCTCTCAAGATCTCATGAATCATGGTCGGGTGTAGCAAGCGTGGCCAAATATGGTGTACTAATTAGGCGTAGTAGTAGGACGTTGTGCGTGGCTCGGCAAATCGAAACGAGTCGAAACGTCAGCTTGTCCGAAATCAGCGTTCTGCTCTGTGCTCGTGTCGAAAAACCAGAACTGACAGGCCAGACACGTTGAAGCCATGAGCACCGTCGAAGCCGCAGCCTCGCTCTTTGGTTCGGACGCTGATTCTGGACCCGACCCTTTTGCGGTCATCGGGAACGAGGTCACTGACACGACACCACCCCAGCCTGATGCTGCCCAGGATGTTCAGGACGCTGAGCAACAGAGCCAGTCTTCCTCTTATCCATTCCAAATGGGCCAGGACGCTTCTACTCTCTTTGCCGAACAACTGTATCCAGACGCTCAGCAAGAGCAGCACGACCCGTGGTCCATCCCGACCGCACATGATAATGCTTCGGGTCAAACCAGGGTTTCGTCTTCGTACAATCACCAAGGCTATCGTTCCGAGTCTGCTGGATACGAACCCCACTCTGCATATGTTCCCCAACCAGGTCAGTCGACCGTGAATACCTTAATTGTCGTTCGCTCAGTTCCCCGAACAGTAACTCAGCCGCTCTACGGGAATACTTCCACCACCTATGAGCCATATCGGCCCGCTCCTTCCACTGGTTATCAAGCATATAACCCCAGTCAATATCCCAGTCAACAGTATGCGGCGGCCTCGCTGACTCCTTACGACCCATACAAGTCCACCAACACCACGTCAGGGTCAAGTACTTACGCACCTCAGCAACCAGAAACGATACAACCCGCGACAATGCCTGTACAACGGCAGGAAATATACGACAATCGCCAACCCGTAGCACGCTCTGTGTCCTCTCCCTACTCATCCACATTCCCTGCCATTTCGAAGCCATCTTTATCGAACGGAACACCCCAAACCACTCGGACTGCGTCCGAATTTAGACCAAAGATGTCCAATGCCTATGACCCACCTCTCCCTCCACCAAAGATGCACAGAACAGCATCACCAATTTCGATACGCTCCTTTGGGCCCCCGCAGGGCGTCGCTTCTCACACTCCATATGCCCCTCCCACGAACCTTCCCGTGAACTCATATGAAGTCAAGTCTGTGTCTGGGCCCCCCAGGACGATATCCCCCAGCTCTATCCGCTCGGCTTCACCAGTTCCCGATCCCTACGCGCCTTCGAAGAGCGTTCCTGCCTACGCGACCTCCCAGTTCCGAAACAGGTCTGCGTCAAATGGCTCTACCATGTCTTCTTCAAGTGCCCGTGATGTTGTTCAGCCCCCACGCAAAGAATATGGTCTCGGGTTTGGGGCCCATATTGGGGAGCCAAGTTCGTATGGAAGCCTCCCTGCGCAACCCGTGGAACAGCACGTTCTTGCGCCACCCACTACTCGCTTGCCCTACGCTCCATCGCCTTCCCTGTTGGGTTCGAATGATACCCTCGGCCGAACGGGCTCTCGGGCACCCATCGTCAGTTTTGGCTTTGGAGGCAAGATTCTCACTTGCTTCCATGGTTCTTCAGACTTGAATACAGGGTTCGATGTTGCGCTTTCAACACGCCGGACGACAAACGTTACGATTCGTGTGTTGCACAAGATGCTGCCAGAATATGCGTCCGACACGAAGGTCGCGGATTATCCAGGGCCGTTGTTTTCTGACCCCGGCTCTCCTGTCACAAGCCTTGTGCGTACAGGATCTCAAGGCAAAACCAAGAAAGCTCGTGTGATCAAATATCTTGAAGAACGTGCCGAAGAAATCTCGCGCGGGACGATGTATATATCTGACAACCTCGAGCGACAACGTTTGGATGGGAAGCTGACTCTGGTGCGATTGCTGAGGGTCATGGTTGAAAACGATGGGTCGTTATCAGGAAGGTAATCAAGTTGAACAGCAGAGAGGGGTTGTTACTGACGATACACGTCAGCCCTTCCATTGACAACGCAGTTCGTACAGCGTTATTGCCACGTATCGCTGGTACTCTGGAAGAACCAGGTCAAGATGCTTCGCTTTCTCCGCCGACGTTTGTATCTCCAATGCACAACGGGTATGGCCTCTCGTCAATGCACCAAACTAGCAAAGAGGTCCCCATATCGGTCTCTACCCTTCTTCCCTCTGCCCTTGACAAGATACAAGAGTACCTAATTCGGGGAGAGCGTCGTCGGGCCTATCACTATGCCCTAGATCAGAAATTATGGGCGCATGCGATGATCATTGCAAGCAGCATCGACAAGGAGGCATGGAAAGAAGTTGCCAATGAATTCTTGAGGGTTGAGCTGGGGGCTCAGGAGGCTCAACGTGCCATGCCTCATGTTCGTGGGAGGGACGCATTACCCCCGCAACCAAATGGGCGTGAATGGCTTCGAGTTGCATATAGCGTGTTCTCAGGTCAAGGGCCCACTGCAGGTATGGTCTCGTCCGAACTTACGGTGGAGTCGCTCATGTGTTCTTTTCAGTGCGAGAGCTTGTCTCCCCTAGCGTTCTCTCAAGAACGGCGACGACCGGGCTACAGGTTCCCGCACCAATGTTGTCACAGATCACTCCCATGTCTCCCAGTTTCCCGTCGGCCACTACCGGTCCACAAATACCTTCTGAAACGCTCGCATACTGGCCCGAGATCGTAGCCAGTATTATGTCAAGCCCGTCGAATCCAGAGTGCTCTGCAGCTTTATCGGCTCTTGGAGATTCCCTGGCGTCGCACCATCTCGTGGAGGCGGCTCACGTTTGGTATATGAATTCTGCTTTGTCTCTCAGAACCAAGCATGACCTTGTTTGACAGTTACCTTCTTTCGCCTCAGACTTCGGTCATGGGAGGCATTGGTGCTCCTTCTACACGCATGGTGCTCCTGGGCTCGCAGCCTCTGCCCTCTAATCCTGCCTTCTTCAGGGATCCGGATCCCATTATATTCTCCGAGATCACAGAGTTTGCGTTCTCCCTGAAGACGCCAACCAAAGGTCAAGACCCTTTCCATGGTTTCCCTCATCTCCAGGCCTACAAGCTCGTCCGAGCTGCTTATCTTGCCGATGTTGGGCACGTTCAGAATGCAATCAGGTATTGCCTGACTTTGTCACCGCTCCCGAATATCACGTTGACTAACTCGCGCAAGGTACTGCGAAGCAATTACAGCAGCCATGACGCGACCCTCGCCATATTTCACCCTTACAATGGTGGATGGACTAAAGAACCTTGCCGACCGTCTAATTGGCTCTCCCCATATGGACAAATCCTCGTCTTGGATAGGCGGGAAAGTGAATAAACCCTCCCTTGACAGCATCGGTAGTTGGCTTGAAGTGCGTCTCACCAAGTTCATTGCGGGCGAAGGCAATGAGAACTCCCCTTCCCCGCGCGACCCTTCGAGCGCTCAATTTTCGGGCCCCTTTTCAAGCTACAGCTCTATTTCCTCCGCGACGACCTCAGCCAGCCCATCTCCCCCCCCTACAGTTGTCAACTCATACTCCATCTCGACAACACAGCCACCCAGGCGTAGTGGATCCGCAATGGCGCTCCCGTCCAGCATTATGCACGCTCCGATTGACAGGGCATCTTCTGCTATGGAGTACTACCGCCCTGTGAGGAACGCATCACCTGCACCTCCCAAGACTGCACCGCTTCACTCCACGGGTTATCCTTACTCGCCCTACGCCGCTCAGACAACTACGCCTTCCGCGCCCAATGGATATATCTCTGCATATGGGAGCGAACCGTCCTCGCGAAAAACCTCGCTTGAGATGACGACCGAGGAGGTTGCAGAATTGCAGATCACTGGTCAGGACGAGCCCGAACAACACCAGCAGGAGCTAGAAGATGTGGGTGATGGCCAAGCCACTCAGGATTCTTGGTGGAACTCGCTCAGTAACACCGATTCTGTGTCAACACCTACAGCTACCAAATTCCATCACGTAGAAGACGCAAGGGAGTTAGGAGATGGGTTTATATCTTTGATGGATGACCCGTCGTTGTCAGTCACACCGAGCGCGAGTTCACCATCTTATCGGAGAATGGAAACCTCCTATGGGGATGAGGAAGATGATCTCGGCCTAGGGAATGGTCCGTTCAAGAGGAAACAAGAAGAACCTGCAAAGGTGACCCAGGATAAGCCACAAGCTCCAGCTGCTCCAGCTGCATCATCACAGGAACCTCCCAAGAGTACTGAGGGACAAGGTAATCCAAGTGCGGCTTTAAATTTCGTGGTCTAGACTAAATGTTTCTTTCTAGACGCTCAACCCGCAGCCGCTTCCGGAGGCTCATGGTTGAGCCGGTTCTGGAAACGATCCGATGCTCCTCCAGGACCAGTTAAAGCCAGCCTCGGCGAAGAGACCAGTTTCTACTATGACAAGGAACTTAAGCGTTGGGTGAACAAGAAGGTAAACACTCCTGCGCTCCTGCAACATCATCGTTGCTCATCCCTCCTTCCAATCCTAGGCCGGCGCAGAAGCCCCGCAAGCACAGGCTCCTCCACCTCCACCCTCACGAGCCCAGACTGCCTCTCCTACCGTAAGTGCCTCCCGTCCCAATGGAATCCCCAACGGGATGGCCGGTCCGCCTCAGCCACCTCCCCCGCGGACTGCGTCTGCGATTGACTTGACCACATCTCCCACCGCGAAAGTTCCGATGCGCGTACGATCCAACTTGGTGCCTATGGAAATTGCATCCATGCCAAACACACCAGCACCGGGCAGCTCGGCCGGCTTACCCCCACCACCACCAATGGGACGTTCGCGATCACAAGCAGCGAAAAAGAACACAAGAAGTAGATATGTAGATGTGTTCCAGCAAGATGGGTCTTCGGGCGGTGTATGACGCGCTGACTTCAGATGGATTCCCTCACCTAGACAGTCTCTACGTTTTTCTCTCGCGTCTTCATTATATCTCCTCTATTATTGCGTTCTTGTTGGATCTTTATCTATCACACATTCCACTGCAAAGCATTGTACCCTGCATGAGCGCAGACTGAGTAGACTATAAACTGGATGCAAGATCAACGAGTAATGAATTCACGTATGGACGACATTCAGTCAACTAAAACACTAGTTTAAATGGGTAACCTGTGCTTGCTGGTTAGCACTATAGCGGAGGGGGACGTAACTGTGACATACCCCTGTTCTTGATGCGGAACAATGACACCAAGACGGAGAAAACGATGAAGTTGACTGCTGTCCATAGGTATACCTGGGTCCGTTGACGAGCAGGTGACTTTTGGTAAGGTGTGACGATTGTCAACATCAGGAATGAGGCTCCAAGCACCCCATCTATACGTGACGGTATATCAGTGACCCTTCCATGGTCAAAGAATAAGTGATCCTCACAAATCATCGACACGACCTGCACTTCCTGACCATATTGGTTCTGGTAACCCCCAGCGATCCAGTTGCCATCAGGACCACTGTATGGCATGCCACGAATGCGTGTAAACATCAATCCAGAGGTCATGACCAACGATACGATGATTGTTCCGGCAGCCCACATCCAACGGTTATACAAAACAGGACGGATGAAGCGGAAAATGAGTGTAACAATGGGAATAATGGCAATGAATGTGCCAATTTTTGCCCAGTCGATGGGAGCCTTGTAGGGAATCGGAATGGGCGTGTGGATGGAAAGCTGTTCGGCCAGAGGTCCGGCTTCGAAGCCACTGACGCAAAAATAACAATCAGCGAGGCTTATCGGTAAAAAAAGGGGGATTATTACTTTGAAAAATCGAACTTGAAGGGATTAGCCACATTTTTCGCGTTGGGACCCTCCGTAGCAGGGTAGACGTGGACTAAGGGTGCAGAGTTGAGTTGAAGCTGCGCACAGATGTTAGCGTGTCCTGACGAGACTTTGGGACATCTCTTACCTTTTGGAATACTCTGACGGACTCCTCGAATTCGGCTGTGGCAAAGAAGTGATTATCCCGGTGCTCTTTGGGCGCAGTAGTCCAGGCCTTTGCGACGGCCTTGAAGGAGGGATCAAACTCTCTATGGCAGGGTCACTTGGCTGAATGACGAAAAGGAACGAGGAATCTTACTTGCACGGTGCACACCTGCGCTGAGGACTCAAGGCCGTGAACTGGATTGAAGCCGACCAGGTGCGCTTGGGAGAAGTGAGCATGTCATAGACGCGCTCATCGAGACGAATGACGCCGTTCCCTTCGGCTGCGAGTTGTATCAGCTCTTCATGGGGGGAGCTTTTGGCGGCCAGACAGAGTGGGATGTATAAAAGAGCGAGCAGTGGCCAGAGCATGTTGAAGTGGTAGTGGACTGCTAGTGGACTGGCTAGAGACCGAGTCCAAGTTGGAGTCGACGTGTCATGATCTCGCTTGTCGTGGGAAGCTCTCCCCTCCCGCATGTCCGGCAACTCACCAAACTAGTACTACCAGCAAGTTCCTCACTTGCTCGCTGTCTCCAACGGCGACGAGGACAGTCATTGTCTCGTCGTCGCAGCCAGCAATGTCTCATGCATTGTTGCTACGACTTTTTCTGTCTCCTTCATTCTTCTCTGTTCATGTCGCGCTCCGATACCTCATGCTCTATGCAGACAACATCGGGATCACATACTACCTCACTCGCAGGCTCAGGGATCTTGACACTCACGAACTACGAGACGTGTGGGGTTTCATTTGGTGTGTCCAGCTCCCCCGATTCCACTGTTCGCGATCTCATATGCTGCTGCATCCAGTCACCTTCTCGTGACTCGTCCGTCAAAGTCGCGAGCACTCGAGTGCTTCGTGGTCGACATTGCGCATCGGTCCACCCATATCGCCATGCTTGTCAGTCCAATTTACCTCCTCCAAGCTGACAACTGGGCTCATTGGCACAAAGACATTATGGTTCATGCAAGCTGCTCTGCAGGACCTTTCGGCATCTCCGAATTCCCCGTCCTTTCTCGTCTGTCAAAGAACCCTGCATAGCTGCCACGAAATAATCTTTGCTCAGTTGCCTCCCCCTGTATCAGGTCCGTACTCAAGCCCAAGCTCGTCCTCTGATTCGTCGGTTGCGCGAAGAAAGGTCAAGTCCCGTGTGGAACCTGCCATCGTTGGTATCGGCCTTCTCTTAGCAGGTGCCCCTGCTATGCCAACGCTCACCCTGGTTATGGGAGAGGTTTCTTTACAGCAAGGCCGAGTGGATGACGACGGCGTGAACCCGAGAAGTGTCGAGACAGGCGACGAGCTGGCACAGGGCGTGCCTACCCACCCAGACTCGGGTGAAGACGAAGACAACCCTTCCGACGAGCAGCCGGGTAGTGCACAGACAGGAGAAACAGGGGCGATTCCTGGAAATGAGCTACCCTCGAAGACAACAGTAGCTCGATCGCTTCCACATCGCCGGCGTACCATAGTCGCTGCGCAGACAAGTCCCGCGCTCGTTCATCTTCGCAACACACATCGCTCGAGGTTGTCAGAAGATCCCCTTGATCAACAAGACCCCGTTCCTCGCGGTCGCGTTTCGAGCCCGTATCAGTCCTCTCCTTCGATAGCTTCATCGTTATCCCCTCTCCGACAGAATGGAGTAGCTGCAGCTGATGCTTTGCTGCAAAGGTATGACCTCCAGTCACAATTTCGTTTGCTTCGAAGCCACTATTGCCGATCAGAGGTATGCCCCCCTGCAACTTGGCATAACCAGAGCCATACTTTCTTCGTTTAGGTTCAGTTCCTTCTCACACTCGAGACCATATCCAATCGCCTCTTAGTTGTGCCCAAACCAGCGCGGGTTAGTGCTCTACGTGCTGAGTTGACTGCTCTGAACCATAAGCTTCCTGCGGAGGTTATACCTTTCCTTGTCTTCATTCCTTTCCTTGTCCCTCATTTTTCTATTTCCTAGGTTTGCATGCCAATGTGGTGCTCCTCATCGGATACATGCCTTGCCCCCTCCACTACCGCCATTAACACCCAACCCCATCACAAAATCGTTCGTATTCCACCTGGTGAAGCCGTGGTTCTGAACTCCGCTGAACGCGCACCTTATCTCCTCCTCATCGAAATTATAAACGATGACCTCGATTTTGACCCGTCTAAGCGTGGCAATAAGGAAATTCTCAAACGTATTGTTTCAAAGGAGAATGAGCGAAAAGGTGCCTCGAAAGAACTCATAACATTTGGAAACACGAGGACAACTCCCTCCGTCGTCGTCGATGCGGTCGCTGGGTCCGACCACGTCTTGGGGAAAGATACCGCCGAGCTAGAGGACAGAGGGACAACGAATGAACCCAATACGCCGCTGGGTAGTAACCCCGCACCAACTGTCACGGATGACGAAGAAGTGGATCTTGTCGAGCAACTGTATGGCGAGGGACGGTCGCTCCGCGGCCCAATCGATCTTACGGAAAGTATTGTCCTACCACCTATGCCCAAGAATAAGGAACTGGAGCTTGCTGCTTGGTCTCGTACTCCCCCATTGCCATCCTCTCCCACGGTTGAACAGAGTCCTATACATACCTCACCTACGAACTCTCGCTCTATACCTCAGCCAAGGTCCCAGACTCCAGATCCCCTCAACTCTTCCAGCGGAGGGGAACGATTTTTGTCCCTTGATGACTATTCGGAGCGAATGCGAACGGCAGCAATTATGCTCGCACAGCTAAACTCCAGTCTTGTCCGCGAAACTGTAACCTCCTTGCCTGGGCCAACGGGAAGTGGATCGGTCGCGGCCCGCGGAGGATCACAGGATACCCCTTCCTCTTCAGGTCCCCTCAGCTGGCTACCGGGTTCGAGCTGGCTCGGTACTGGAACCACCTCGGGCGGATCAGCAGGCGGTCCTGTTCACCCTTCTCTTGGTGGAAATCCCAAACTACAAGACATCGTCACCACAGCCCCTGTTACACGCATGCGTGTCCAACACGCTGAAGCTGCGGCAATCAGGGATCGCATCATGCAGGAGATGCTCTCGCTTGAGGAAGAGCGTATGGCACGTATGCGTGAAGGTGAGATCGGCTTTGGTGATTTCGGATCAAATGGTGGCTTGAAGACGGCCGAGGACGAAGGGATTATCAAAAGGGAGTTGAGCAAGGTCGATCCATCCGCAGTGGTGTTTAGTGAGTCTTGGGTTGCCAAAAAGGTTCGGGTAACTCCTCCATGCTTTTTATCGTTGCTTATGCACTTCCAAAGAGTCGAATACGGCATGGGTCGCCATACGGGTATTTAGGTGCGGAGTCCTGTATATTACTGTATGGCTTCTCTGTGATCTTGGACACTAGCAAACTGGGACTGCGTCTCTGTCATCGTGAAGACCGGGGGCGACCTGCGACAAGAGCAGGTTGCTGTACAGCTTATTCGAGAATTCGAGCGGATATGGCAAGAAGAAAGTTGTCAATGCTGGGTTCGATAGTGAGCCTCGACTGTTCAGCTTGCTTTCCGTCGTGGACCTGACAGAAACGTAGCTTCCGCATTCTCATCACGGGGGCATCCTCGGGCTTAGTCGAGACGATCACAGACGCTGTATCTATCCATTCTATTAAGAAGGCCGAGTATGCACGACGTTTGGCAGAAGGCCGACTAGGATACGTAACGTTGATGGACCACTTCAAATCCACATATGGGGATCCCTCGACAGCCAAGTTTGCTCGTGCGCAGCGCAACTTTGCAAAGTCCCTTGCAGGTGAGTTTGTTCCACGAAGAACCTTCGAACTGTCCATAATCACATCCCACTCCGTCAAGGCTACTCAATTGTAACGTACCTTCTCCAAATCAAAGATCGACATAATGGGAATATCCTACTCGATCGCGAAGGACACCTCATCCACATTGATTTTGGGTTCATGCTATCAAACTCCCCTGGGAACATTGGGTTCGAAGCTGCTCCCTTCAAATTGTCTCCCGAGTATGTTGAAGTCCTAGGGGGTATCACTGGTGAGGCGTACTTGGAGTTTAGAAGGCTGTTCCGGGAAGGATTCGAAGCTGCCAGGAAGCACTGCGACAGGATCATCAGTAAGTGGTATGATGCACGAGATCTCGATATTTAATGCACCGACCATTTTGTAGCTTTGGTGGAGCTGATGCAGAAAGGTTTGTTTGTACGACAACCCCTCAGAATTTTCGTTCACTACTTTTAATAGATTCCACTCTTCCATGCTTCGCTGCCTTCGGCGATCAAACGGCCAATCAACTCAGAGAACGTTTCCAACCAGCTCTCACCCACTCCCTTGTCGGAGAGTACGTGGATCGGCTCATCGATAGCTCACTAGGTTCCAACTGGACACGTCTTTACGACTCGGCAAGTATCCCCGGCCGATATTCAGTTCCTTGCATGCTCACTATACCTACAGTTCCAATACTATTCCCAGTCGATTCTGTGACCCATCCGCGATGGGACCTGTGTAAGAATCTATGTTCGCTTGCAGAGGCGAATATTTACATATGAACGCGACGCGAATCCTGATGTCCAAGACCACTCGGTCGCAACCATGATGCGTTAGATGACGTTGTACACATTACCCAACATCATCTAGAAATATGAGTTGCTACTCCACAACGGTGGATACCTGCCAAAAGCTATTCTAGGTAGGGTCAAGGCAGGTGCATGTCAATCAAAAGACCAAGAGGATTTCCAACATCAAAGCAACTTTTCGTATTTGTTCAAACACGAATACCACTCGTAGTCTTCCGAGAAGTAGGGATTAATTCCGTTTCGAGAGTTGATTGACAAACTCACCAAAATTCTGAGCGGGGTCGCACCAGCACTTGCCTTTCGAGTGCGGTTCACCTTGAGGACAGTGTTGGAAAGGTTCATGCCGATAGCCAATGTCGTGGAAGAAGTGAAGCTGGTCTTTCCGTGCGAAAAGAGCTGCACCTAAGCTGTGCACGGGTGCATCACCCCAACGCTATCGGAGAATTAGCAGTTGGATCTCTCAGCTGGACAACATGTGTAATACAGACTTCATAGTAGAAACCACCTTGTTGATCCAGATAGTCGAAGAACTTGGAGTATGCTTCACCTCTCCAAAAGTCCATGTCGGCGATCTCAAAGTTACTCCAGACTACAATCGGAAAGACGTTGAGACCGGTGAATCAAGAAATCCAGAATGAAGCCTCACAATGGCATAGGTTATAGGTTTCCCCTCCGTTGTCTGAGAGGAAGCCCATTGCATTATTGGGGGGTAACAGCCCGGGGTTATCCTTGAGGAAAGCTAAAACATAATTACTTATTGCCGTGCAACGAAGTCACAGCTAGCAAGCGCACTTTTCACATTGTTCCATAAGGTTGGAATAGTAGCTGGGTACTCGAAGAGCGAGACGGTGAACCCTACATCCATGCAAATGGTGTTGAGTGACCCCCTGAGTGCTTCTTTTCAATTGAACCTCACCGTATACTTTCTTTTGGTCTTCCATCAACAGGAATGGATCGTAGTCGACATCGCAGAAGAATTTGACGTCAGGTCTACCAGAAACACAGTCATTACCTGCAGATAACTCGGAACTCGATGCTTACTCCACTCGCCAGTAATATCTGTATTTCTGGAGCAATTCTTGTCTGTAGAAAAACTGCAAGACGTTAGTTCCATTCAACAGAATACGTCTGATAACGTACGCCTGAGTTGAACCGACACATGTTTCGATACCTGAAGAGGGATAGTGTTAGAACCATGGGAGACAGAAAGGCCCAAGACGTACGGCACGCTTCCTAGAAGTGGTAGAGATTAATCAAGAACACACAAGTTGAAAGAGGATAAACGTGCCCCCATAGATGACATTATTGTTCACCATGTTTTCACGAGCCTTAGTGGCCTTTTCTTCATCAATCCAAGGTGGTTGTACCCAGTGGTCTTGAGGGATCAGGCCAAACTCGACAGTCGCCTGAGTAAGGGATGAGACATATCTGGGCAGTGATGAGTATGAAAAGTAATGGACAATAAGATAGGGATCGTACTCCTTGAAGTCGTTGGTGAATGGTTCGTCGTTGAGGAAGACATAGGGATAATTGAACTTCCTGTTGAATCTATCCTCGATTTGCTTCATGCTACTCATGATACCAGCAAGATCACTGTTCCGCACGAGCATGACGAAAGTAGCGTTTGCTTTGCGGTCTGGCTCGTAAACGAGCTCTGGTGGTTTGTAATACTGGTCTGGTACGGGTGGGTATGATGGCTGGGGACCAGAGACGAAATCTGTGAGGCGCGACATGGATGTGGCCTTGCCATATTCTTCGTGTGTGAAGCTGAGAATGTAATGCAGGCCAACCTAGTTATAGGGTAGTCAGATGCTTGGCGACGACAATGACGTGCCTAGAATACTTGCGATTATGCCCAGGACAAGGATAACATAACGCATAGGCGTCATCATCTTTAGCAAGGACACAGTTGGTCCAGATTGATGGAACGACCTGCGTTGTTGTTAGTGGTGCTTAGAGGGTGCTACACTGAGTTGGAAACGAGCCACACTCAGGTTTACGACCGAAAGGAGACAAACTGCACAGCTGCCACGTGTCGCAGGGATGGTTTCGATTCAGACTCATGCCAGTTCCACGAACCATTCCTTGCGGTATTTACTCATACAAACGACCGTGTAAATGCCTATTTATCACGAATTTCTATCTCAAACGCAGAAATTGCTTCAAACACGAGTTCGTGGTAAAGTCTAACAAGTTCACGATAAGCCCTATGAGCGGGAGGAACTAAGGAGCAATGTCGTACCGAAGTTATCATTGGGGTCACATGAGCAATGCCCATTCCGCCAATCCTTCCCTTGCGGACAATGTTGGAACGGACTATGGCGGTAACCGATATCCTTGAAGAAGTGGATTTGCTCCTTGCTAGCAAACAACGATACGGCTATGCTGTGGACTGGCGCATCCCCCCAACGCTTAAAAGCACTTCATGAACACCAACAGGGTATACCTCGGTCCGAGTGAGTCTCACCTCGTAATAAAACCCTCCCGTCGAGTCCAAAAACTCAAAGTACTTCATGTAAGCTTCGCTTCTCCAGAAATCCATGTCGGCAATCTCGAAGTTGCTCCAAACTGTCACATGTGTCAATGTTCATGGAGTTGCCTAGTGAGACTTTTCTTACAATGGCATAAGTTATAACTTTCGCCAGCGTCATCGGATAAAAAATCCATGGAGTGATCGCTATGCAAGTATTGTGGATTCTCTGCGATGAACTCTGAATCGGGAACGGTTAACAGTTGTCGTGGTACCACGAGTGACTACCCCGTACCCTTTGTCGAGCTCCATAGCGTTGGTATCGTGGGTTCCCAGTCTGGCATTGATAGCGTGAAGCCTGATACCGAGGTCGCACTAGTGAGACGTGTGGCTCAATCCACGAACCCGCGGGCACGTACCGTAGAGTTTGTTGTTATCCTCCATAAATAAGAAAGGGTCATAGTCGAGGTGACAGAAATACTTGACATCGGGTCTGAATAACTTGAGTCAGAAAATGGTTAGTATGTCACTTCGAACTTCTCTTACTCTACTCTCCAATACCACTTGTATGGTTGAAGCAGTTCGTGTCTGAAAAAGTACTGCAGTACAGAATCAGCGTCAGCTGAAAATCGCAGGGTTCGGAAGCGAATGCATACCCCCGAGTTAAAACGGCACATATTACGGTAGCTGGTCGAGCAATGAATCAGCCTGTTGATGGAGACATGTTGACCCTTCTTACGATATACTGCCTAAATGTATCCGTTGTTCGGAATGGGGCTAGCAAGGACTGAGAAATCCAACTCACCGCCATATATGATGTTCTCCTTCATTAGCTTGTCGCGACCTTGGCGTGCTTTGTTTTCGTCGATCCAGTCTGGCTGAAACCAGTGGTCATGCGGTACTACACCAAAAGAGACCGGTGCATCGGTTAACACGCTAACACGCCTGCAACCGGGTTAGTACATGGTATCACGCAAGCCACCCCCACTTGCCTCTTGAACTCAGCCGAGAATTCTACTTCGTTCAACAAAACCCAGGGGTATTTAAACTTTCGATTGAACTTCGTTTCCATTTGTTCTATGCTCGTGATAACTCCCTCCAAATCGCCGTTTCGGGCGAGAATCAGGAGCGTTGCATTTGCACGGCGGGGCTGGGAACTAATATCTGCGACTGTAGCGTCTGGCAAATGGGCAGGGGTTGTCGGACTGTTTTGTTCTGCGGTATAGATGGGGGTCTTGGATTCGGGGAGATTGAGGGACGGAGAGTCTTCGACGTCAGTGTAGATGGCGCTTTCTTGGACACTCCATTGAGCTGAGTACTTATCGACAGTGTCTTTGCCGCGCCCTGTGCCTAGAAGAAAGCATATCCCCAGCTGTCGAGGTCAGCGCACCGACAACCAGCGACGCAAATAGGCTCACCACAATGGTCACTGCAAGGAGTATTGATCGTTTCTGAGAAGCAGTCAGTGGGAGAGCCATCTAGGGCAAAAGACCACAGGGCGCCACAGCTTGAAGGTGAATATGAGAAAAACGGAGCCGAGACAAGTTTCCACAGATTATATATACGCTCGAAACCTTCGTGTCCGAAGATACATTTGAGAGGACTTTAATAATATCCCCGATTCATGACACGGATTTGAGGGGAATCGAATCCCGTCGGGCAAACCAGATTCGGGAAATGCGCAGCAGTCATGGCGAACATAGCTAGTACCCCTTCCTGTCCGTTTCAGGGTTAGATGAGACTCTGGCCACCCTCCAATCACCGAGCGTCGGCTTAGCACTGCTGGTAGTTGAGTCAATCACGATTCTGGGGATTGATCAGTGCGCACCTGAATCCCTGGTTGCCTCCGGGCCCCACGAGAGACAGATGCGCTATTTAAAGACGGGGAAGATACGTCTAACCGTGACATAGTTTTAACATGTTACATGATATCCAATCAATGACAGTAAAGGAAACACTCACATGACATGATATACAAGACTAATCATCGATCATTAATCAACACTGGTGTCGTCGTCCCGCGGTTGGTAGTAGTAATTTCATAGCTAAATGGGCGCTGCACCAGTGAACAGGAATGAGGCACAGACAACGGTTTCCACAGCTAGTGGTGGCCACTAGTAGGATCCGGGTAAGTGGGATTAGAGTCTCGGCCCGTTGACCTGCTCCAACGTGTGAGCGACAATTGAGTGATTCTGCATGTCGCAAGCGATTCATTACGCGGTGACCTTTGCGCCCCTACACATGTTGGAGTCTCGTGAGCTATGGTGTGATCGCTATGACTGCGCAACCAGGAATTTCTCTCAACAGATATCGGGCCGGAGGGTCGAGCTGCACGACTCGTCCACAGATGTTTTTGTGAAAGGATAGATTGGCGATGCGGCTAAATAACGGTTAAGGTCATGAGTTATTCCAGGTTGTTCCTTGCACTGTTCCTTGATTGATTTAGATGTTAACGCAGTAAACCCGGGGACCGCGCCCTGCAGTCACGGTATTGCCTCGGCGACAGGTGCCAGCCTGATGCGGATACGCGTTATGTTACAGGACATCAGGTCAGGACTCATCAGGTTCGTATCAACGGGTTGAATCGATGGCGCTCAGCATCGCCGGTGCACGAACATACCGCGGTGTAGCTATTCCCGCCGCGGTTGTGTGCAAGGATGGGCTTGTCGAGCTTGTCGAGTGTCGGCTACGAATTTGGTAGTTGATACCCACGCTGTTTTTTCATTGAAAGCGGTTTTGGAGAAGTATGTCGCGTCTACAAGTTCTCCATGGCGTCCAATGCGCTCCCTTCAGAAAAACTCCCTAATGACCCTTCGCCGTCGTTCTCTCGCCCTCAAGCACCCTCCTACTTGTCCGTCTTCTCCCCTGTGACCGGTCTTTATGGTCGCTTTGCTGAATGGCGAAAGTCGTTGGACCTGCCAAACCCCGGCACGGTCGAGAATCTCCAGAAGGAAGTCAAGTGTGCGTGTATTCAGTCTCTTACTTCCTTGCACATTCTACAATTCGCTCTCGGTAGTGACCCACTTGACGAACTTCATGTTCGATGGTGCTCGGGCGGACTTGACCAAGAGTTTTTCCGTCAACCCCGCGTTCCAAATATCACATTCTTTCACTCTTGGCTCTCAGGTCGCGCCACCATCGTATAATTTCGGTGCCATATTTGCAACAGCCAATGTAACTTTCAAGTCTTTCAGTCTATCCTGTCGTCTAACGCGTC
Organism: Chalciporus piperatus; assembly: GCA_038093975.1. Taxonomy (NCBI): domain Eukaryota; kingdom Fungi; phylum Basidiomycota; class Agaricomycetes; order Boletales; family Boletaceae; genus Chalciporus; species Chalciporus piperatus. The sequence goes on from JBBPTG010000002.1 coordinate 362,015, forward strand.
TCTAGGTGTTGTTGCAGGGGAGCCTGGATCATGAGGGTAATATGAACGCCAGGGTGAACCAGGGTTGGACAGAGACTTGCGTTACAAAAATGCAAGCACAGGTGAGAGTGCTTTCCCCTCATCACAAATTAGTTTCCTCACCTGCTATTTGTTACACGTAGCTCTCCCGACAAGCTGGGCATAGCATGATGCAGTTGGAGCAGGACTACCAAGGTCTAGACTATTCCTTCAACGCCAAAGTTGTTAATCCATCGCCGATCGACCTGACCGGTATCTATGTCGGAAACTATTTCCAGTCTGTCACGAAGAACCTGGCCCTAGGTTTGGAGACGCTGTACCAGCGACAAACACCCGAGTTGACCGAGCTCGCGATCTCCTACCTTGCCAAGTACACGAGCACGAACAAGAACTGGATCGCCACTGCACAACTACAACCGTCGGGTATCTTGCAAACAACGTACTGGCAAAAGCTGAGCGAGAAGGTGGATGTAGCAGCGGATCTTCAGCTGATTGCGGGACCTCAGAGAAGGGACGCGATAGCTACTTTGGGTGCCAAGTATGATTTGCGTATGGCGACTTTCAGGGCACAGTTGGATTCCACTGGTAAGGTGTCTGCACTGATAGAGCAACGCTTTGCCCCTACGTTTGCGTTCTTGGTCTCCGGTGAGATTGACCACTTCAAGGTGAGTTCCAATCTATGGTCCGTGATATCTTTGCTAACGATGAGTCCAGAACGCTGCTAAAGTTGGCGTTGGTGTAATGATTGAGAGCACGACCTTGACCCCGGAGGAGATGGGAATGGTACCACCGCCCCAGATATAAGTAATTTACTGCTACATAGACCAAACACTATTATAGGTACCCACACCCGTCTCTCTACAGTCCTTAGCTGCTATAATAAGTGCACTACCGTGGGACAACAGTCACAGCGAGGCGTTCAGCCTCTTCACGAGGTCGACATCTCCTAAGTTCTAACTCATTCAACCATCAGAATGGCCCTCCTCCAAGTTCGGAATGTCAGTTGTGCCAAGGACAAAGAAAGCACTATCTTCAGTGAAATCAGCTTTAACGTCCACGAAGGCGATGTGATCGTGCTCCAGGGGAAGAGTGGTTCGGGGTGCGCCGCATCGTTGTTAGCAACCATGTTCCTCTGACCACTTCCACAGTAAAACCACCTTGCTGAAATGTCTGGCTCACCTTAACGTATATAACGGCCAGATACTATACAGAGCAAAGTAAGCGTTTAATCGTCTCCGAGACTTCCCCGAGCCACGACTAATTTGCTTCTGATAGGACCCCCAAATCGTTCGGTAAGTTAAGGACCCATAGGTTATACTCGATCCTCATGTTGCAATTCATAGGTGTTCCTATCTTCAGAACCAAAGTATTCTATGTCCCACAGAGGCCCGCATTGTTACCGGGTACGCCGCGGGACTTCCTCGCGGCTATCTCAGCTTTCGGCTCACGCAAGGTTCCCAAGTCCGTCCGTGACGGCAGTGCCTTGACCTATCCGATCGAAATCGCGAAAGCTTGGGGGATCGACGAGGAGCTTTGGGATCGAAGCTGGACCAACCTCAGTGGAGGCGAGGGCCAACGCATCGCGCTGGCCACGGCCCTCGGTCTCAACACAGCGGAAGTGCTTTTACTGGATGGTCAGTCACATCACGCACACGTCAATGTAGTCCTGATTCCCTCTAGAACCTACTTCCGCACTTGATCCTCAATCGACTTCGCTGGTAGAGAACTTTATCACAAACGAACTGCGATCACCGGACAGCGAGCTCAAGGCCATCTTGTGGATTACTCACTCAGAAGAACAAGGAAGGAGAGTTGGGACGAGATTTTTACGCATTTCTAACAATGGATGCGAGGAAGGACCACGGTTGCTTGACCCATAATAGACGACTTACTCATGATAGGATTGTGATACCAATATTTCGGAACATCTTAGAAGTTGTGGAAGTTATTTCTGGTAGACGATGAAAGCTTCGAGTAGTACGCTGGCGCGGCAACTATTGCTAGTCCCATAGCTCAGTGGTCAGAGCGTTGTACTTATGAGGTTACATCAATGCAAGGGTCCCGAGTTCAATCCTCGGTGGGACTAGATTTTTAATATTCGATTAAACGTAAAGTTACGTCATCAACCAAGCTCTCCAAGAGGAGGCACTGTCTCCGGAAATCCTTACGAATAGCCTCCATGAGACACTATGTAAGTAGCTGTAGTGTTGGGTTCCCAATGTTCAACGTTCACTCGCACGCCCCATTGGTACAATCTCATTTTCCTGGAGCCAATCTATGAAAATTATCTAATGCCTGAGGATGTGCCCAGCTTTGAATCGTTCTCTTTGACGACTGCCCACAAATGACCAACTCCTGTTCGACCAGCCTCGCCCGGGACACCCAATTGGCGTGCTTCGACCGCTACCTCAAAGTGACCGGCACAGAGGAAGCAAACTGGTACTTCTACTGCCTTTGACTCCCCACTCTTGACGTGACCCAATGCGACGTCGCTCAACGAGCCTTGTAGAAGTACCTGCTCCTCCGGGCTCGCGGAGAAATTCAACATGATTGGCAGAGTGGAAGCTGCAAGCAAATCAGTACAGCACCAAAAACGCGCGGCTGGTCCACGTACCGCCGGTATTGGTGACCTCAATCATCACATTCACGACCGTGTTTGGGGTCACAATGAATTTCCCTCCAGAAACTTGGATAGTGGTTGTTGAGTCGGCTTCGGAACCATATTGTATCAGTGACAAATCGATTCGGGTGACATCCAACTTAATCGCTTTTAACATATGCATGGTCATGCGCTGTTGCCGCAGCGACAGGTCTCCACAGCGAATACCGTTTGCCTGCAATAGGTTAGCAACGAGATCCATCGCTCACGAACTATCTAAAAGATTGACCTCTTTCCATCGCCCGTGGACGATTTTCAAAAGTTCTTCGCGGTACCAAAATAGTTCCCGTTGCGCTTTCTCTTCTGCATCAGTCAAACCGGATTTGGAGACGACGAATTGACGATCGGAAAGAGTAGGAACAGGACGCGAAGTAATGTCGTCGGGAAGGTGGAACCTTCTGATAGGAAGTATGACTCTGCGAGTACGTTAGCTTGCTGTCCTGGCGATTTACGAATGGCTTACCGAGACATTGAGCCAGGAGGGACAACCGAGACTGTCGTGGCGTCTGGCGCATCTGCTCCAATGAGCGAGCCTCCTGGAGACAGTGGAAAAACGCCCTTGCTTTGTTCGGTTCGAGTGAACGTCACCTCGAAAGGTAAACCATACGTGTTCCGTACTTCAATGGAGAACAGACACCATCCATTCGAGTCCCCGATTTCCCCAAGTGAATCGAAACTGCAGCTACTACATGTGTCCAAAGGCATGACGTTCATGTGGTGGCATTCCAGCATGTGATACACGGTGACAGTCATTGGGTAGGTGAGTTGTCTTGCATGGAAGATGTCTGGGGTGTTTTCTGACTTCTCGCTTCGATGAACGTATGCATATGATACATGGACAGCACCACTGGTGCTTGAAGGAGACGTAAGAGCTTGAAATACAGGGGTCGAACGAGCTTACCATCCTGTCTTCCCGAAGCACGTCACCGATACCACAGCCTTTTGACCGGGATTTATGAGTTTGACTTCCCTATCTTTGTTCCACGAGAAAGCTTGTCGATGAACGAGGTCGTATTCAGTCTCGTATATCTCAGAGACGCTGAGTTGTCCTTCGGATAGAGCTTCTCGCGCAGGAGTAATAGTAGAATCTTCGAACGACAGCGTCAAGAAGTCAATCGGCAGAGAGGAGACGTTTTCAAGTGTAAGTCGAATAGTAGACCTGAACGTCAAACGTAAGCAGAGAAGAATTGCCGTTCGTGACGACGTACTTCTCGCCATTGTAGAGCATCACAGCCCCATGCGTTAGAGATGTCCACCTGAGACGAAGTAGGGGTTGTTCTGGAACAACCTCACATTCCAAGAACCGTGGTTTCACTTTCGAGGGGGAGAGGAAGGCAGTAAAACGTTTGCCGCCCTTGTCCCATGACCGCGATTCGAGACCTGAGTACTTTGTCCGCCCGCCTTCACACATCATCATGCTTTGTCTCCGCGTTTGTTGTTCCTCTTCAGTTTCCGTTGATACTGGGACAAAGAATTTCTTGGGAGCGCTGTTAGGGAATTGAACGGTACAGCCTTTGATAACCAAGATGCCTGGCTGTTTTGCTATCGCGGACACTGTCACTGGATATACGGAACCTGGAAGAATTACGAGCGACGAGATGGGATTGCACTCTAGTTCGACTCCGGTTGTGCTAGAGCAAATCAGCTGTGAAACACGCAATTTTGAGAAACATAACTTACATCAACGTTACACCCTGAAGTTCGAGTTCGAACACGAAGGGGTTACGCAGAGTGATAGCCACCTCGATCAGCTCGTTTTGAACGACGACAGGTTTACCCTGGCATCAGAACACTGTCAACAATTCGTCGAGAGAATCAGATATTCGCTTGGCTTACTTGTATGGAGACGGATTTCCGGGGGTTGTATAAAAACGGGTCAGTTGAGCCTGATAAAACATTCACCGGACGCGGGACGAAATGGCTTGACGGCAAAAGTGACGTTGACTTCTCAACGGGAACACGCTGTAGGGGGAGACTTGTGACTACATCAGCTGCCTGTGAATGGCTCCAAGCCTGGATGCTCACGGCAGTACAGCGACACTTTGGACGGGATGACCAGCCCAGTGCTCCATCGTCCGTGCATCACCCCGCCGCCGGGTTATAGCAAATGCCCTCGCGGCGGTTTGGTACAAATGGTGTTGATCACTGGTGGTGAGAATGAAATGCATGGTCTTCAGTGCGGATAGTGCAAACCGAGCTACGGCCATTTGATCTATCTCATCCGTCAGCTTTGGTCAACAGTAATGGTGTTCACTCACCTGGAAGTGCTTCGGCCACCGCAACGGCCTCGCGCACAACTCCCACTTGAAGTTCCGGCCATCCAAACGAGGCGTTTAGAGACTCTGCCAAACCCGCGGCTTCAGGTGGGACATGAGAGTCCTCCTCGTCACCCTCCGCCTTCGGCGGTGCGACTAGGTTAACGGCCTCCAAATCGACCCCGAGGGATTTGCAAGCATATGTGAGGAGTTTAAGTATGCTTTGGTTGCCCTGCAAGTTCTCATTTCGCCGAACACCCAAACTACCTTTCCCTGTAAAAGGGGTACCATCTCCATTCTCGAGACCAGCGGTGCGTATGACCAAGCCACCACTTCCAACATCCGACTTTCGCAGTTGCTCGTCTTCGTCACGGCCGCAGACGACCAGATCCATGATGCAACTTATGACTTCCCGGAGGATGTATGCTTCTTTACGCATATAACCCAGACAATTGTAGATGCTTGCCATGGATTGTAAGACGACAAGACGCTCTTGTGGACCAAGGTGCAATAGCCAAGGTCCATGCGCCTGCGAGACTGTCGTGGCGATTTGGGAGCGAGTGATCCCCGTCATTGCGCTGAGGCGTTCGAGGTTTACCCAAGAATTATCGGAGATGACCCTCTGCCAGAAGGACGCCGCGCCTGGTTGTAGCATCGAAGCCAGAGCTAACGCCCCCCATCCTTTCGATGACCACACACAGAATAGCAGTGAGGTCTGTCGCAGGACAGCCGAGGTGTAGACGAAGGCGAGCAAGGAGTAATCTTGGTTGATCTCCGACGGAACGCTTGCTTTAAGATAGATGGCGATAGCTTGCGAGAGTTGTTCATTTATCTCCACCCAAGGGTCTTTTACGTCGCCGATCGATGACTGCTGTAGCGACATGTAACCGCCGAACTTATGCTTGTAGTGACGGTGCAACTTACCAGTCCTTGCCCAGCGGCCCAAGAATCGAGAACGGAGATGACCGCCAGGCCTTCCATGGCTGACGCTTGCCAGACCGGGTCCATTCCGGTCTTGAATAAGCTAAGTGCTTCCTGGTACCTTCGTGGTTGTCATTCATGGAGCGCCATCCAGATGTATCAGGCTAACAGACCAAATTTTGGCATCCTGTATTCTTCCTGCCAATAGGAAGAAATCCCCATACAACTTGAACAACCTTGCATGCGAGGAGGCAGCTCCGACTGCGCTGGTGCGCTTCTTCACTGGTGGTGGACCCAAAGTAGAGTGACGTTGCAGACCAGCGTTTGACGCGTGGAGAATTCCGGGCCCCGATGATGAAGTACGTGTCGCAATCTGGTTCGCAGGGGCAGACAGACTGTGGAGCTCTGGCTGACTTGAGTGAGTGGGAAGCCCAGTTTGAAAGAGGTGTGACTGCGACTCCAGGGCGAATGGCATTTCTGCGGCCACAGGTAGGACGGGGAAGAGATTAGCGTTTAGATACTCGTTCCCTATCGGCGTTTCCAGTATGTGGACCTGATTAAATGAGAGATGGACATAACACATCTTCTGTATCACTCACCACACGTCCAAACTCGGCAAGAATTTGCGAGCACAAGTCAGCGAGTAACGTTCCAATGTACAACTTCTTGTTTCCCATCACATTAGGGATCATGGATATCCCAGGCGGATTATCGACAAGGCCCATATTGGCACCCTCGTCATCTTGGAATGCAAAACAAGTTTTGGCTAGGGGGAACGTCGAGATTTCAGGAGAGATCTCGATGAGGCTGTTTTCGAATTGCTCCAAAGCAGATGTTAGAGTGTATGAGGAAGAACAGGCAGCGATTCCGATGATTCCCAAGTTGAAATGTGAAGGACGGAAGAGGGACAACGGCAGGTGGGCTTGTGAAACGGGATGAGAGGGAAAACTCAGGTGGAGATAACCACTTGATAGTGGACTCGGCATGAAACGCGCTGGATTGTCTTGTATGAGCATGCAAGGGTAGAGACATGCCTTGACCGACCTCGTTCGTCTTTAGCATCTCCAGGGATATCTCCCAAACGGATTGACTCGAACGTCCGTATTTCCGCAGCATATGCGTCAAATGTAGTCCTCGGTATTGGGCCAACGGGCAGGAGGAGGATTCGGACGTGAGCGAGGGATGCGAAGGCATTTGAGTTCATGGATTTGAGTGATGGTAGCTAGGAACCGCGGAATTCCTCCTCGAGATGTTTCAAGAGACGATGATAATGTTCATGCAAGTCGTCGTTGTGAAATAAAGACTGGTGCTGGATGGATGGCGTTGTGTCGATCCTTGTCCGGCATCGATGACTCTCAGTCACTTAGTGGAAGTCGCGACTCAGTCACACACCAACGTCAATCCAACACACTCATTCTAGTCTCATAAAGCTCAAGGATGGTGAGTAGTCCAACCTTTGGAGTACAGTCGTCAGTTAGAATATTCCGCAATTACAGGCACTCAGTGACAAGGCGTTGGGAGGTTCTATGCTGCTCGTCGCAGCATTCGTCTTTGCCTATTACACTACTTGGGCTATCCTCCTGGTCGGTACCTCGTCGTAACTATGCATCCCGCAACTCACCTCTCTCGTTCACAGCCTTTCTTCGACGCATCGAGTCCCATCCATGATTATTTCCCCCCACGCGAGTGGGCCATCCGGTTGCCTGCGTTCTTACTCGCTGTTGGTCTCTCCGGAATAAGCTGGTTCATCGGATCTACCATTATGAAGGAGAGGAGAAAGAAGGCTCAGAAAGCCAAGCTTCGTGCGGCTTGATGGGAGAACGAATAGGCTGCGTAGTGAACGGTCTTGTACCCAGGTGACATCCATGCATTGATTTTTGGCCTCTCTTGCGCATGTTACATAACTTATGGGCCTCATTGGCCTCACATCTCAGGTGTCCTCGTCGTGACACTTTTGACATGATCAGCTGGTGAGGAGAGTGGGCTACTTTCTCTGTCCGGCGTGTTTGAAGGAATGGCGAACTCGAGGTGATACTTACATCTGTCCCTACGAGCTCGTCGGCGAGCACCCAGTGTTTTATAATGCACGGCTACCGTAGGTCCAGCCGGTATGCAGCTGGCCTTGTGTATCCTTCTAAGTTGGGCCTAACCAATCTTGAGCTTGATGACACGTACGCGAACATCCAACAGGCAATGACAGGGGACTTCCGGCTTTGGCAATAGTAGTAAGAACCAACACGTTGACGCGCAGGTTCTCTTCAAGTCACTTCGTCTCAAAGATGCCTCGACGAAAATTATATCAATCCCCAGAGAATCTTAAGCAGAAATCTCTATTAGACTTTCTCAGCTCATCACCCCCATTGTCACCTATAAAGAAGGCCAGCCCACCCAGGCTGACGGCCCGTTCTTCAAGGCGAACACGAGTGCTTTCACTGCCACGCTCATCGCCTTCACCTACACGTTCGTCACCCGCCGCCGCGGAGGATCCGGACAGTGATGTTGGTGCAATACAATTTGAGCCAGAGGTAGTTGATATCAGTGATGGGGATGAGTCCCCCCGTCGACCGAAGAGGCGCAAGACTCGCATGGTCACCAACGCTGATCCACACACAATCAGCGACAACTCCGTAGAAGATATCGAAGTACCACGATATCGGAAAGGGAAGAACAAGGTTATCTATGATTCCGAAGACGATACCCGGCCTCGAAAGCGCAAACTAATCAAAGGTGTACGACCACCAACCCCTGAAGAAGAAGATGATGATGAACTGGATGCAGGGAATCGTGAGTAGATTGCTGGTCGTCAAGATCATAAATTTCTTCCTTTGTAACATGCGTCCGTCAGAAATACTCGAGACCCGTTTACGTGCTCGAGGCAAGATGACTGCATTTCAGAAGAATTTGGAAAAGCTCAAGAGTGAGTGTGAAGAAAAAGGCTCCATCACGATCTGATTGACAGCATCAAAAGATCGCAAGGGGAAGAAACGTGCCGACATAGTGCTCGATTCGTCGTCTTCAGAGGCTGAGCAATCGGAAAGTTCTGTGGTGGCCCCGATCAAGGGTGCCAAACCGCATCGCGATGGAGAGTCGGATGCTTCGTCCGATGACAGTGGTGGTACCGAAGAGGATGTCGACGATTTCATCGTCGAGGATGACGGCGCACCAGCAACCCAGCTCCCAGTTGCGTTCAGTTTGAGCACACATCAAGACCTTGCACATCAATTCAAGATTGTCTGTCAGCTGTTTGTCCACCTGGCTGTGCGTCCCCTCGCCGATAGACGGCCGTTTCTCCAGCATGTTCTGAAAGGTGCGGTCTTTCGAAATTCTTCTCTGTGATAAGTCATTGATCGTACAACCAGAGGAGCAATACTTTTCGGTTCCGCTGCAAGTGATGCGCCGCAAGCTCAGTGGGTTGCGAGATTCCCTTGTAGCATCGTCCGTGTGGCGACCAGAGTTTAAGAAAGATCTGGAAAGATATCCGGAATTCACCATGGTGCGATTAGATTGTTCAGAGCCAAAGTGTGATGCATGTCATCTTGGGGGAAGAGTGTCCATATTACAGGGGCGAGTAGGTGGAAAACCATACGACGAATATGATCATGAGGTATTACTTCGACAGCCTTTTCGATTGTGCTCGCTAACAATCGCGCACAGGATGTCTCCGACGATGAGTCAGATGAAGACTCGCAAGAGGATGATGATGACGAAGACGAAGATAATGACGGAGACGAAGATAATGACCGAAATGTTAAGAGATTACTTCACCTTGGTCGATTTTGTGCTAGACGCACTGAAGTGTACCACCAATTCACTCACTGGGAGGTTCGTCTATTTGATCAACCGGCCGTGTGCGGCGACGAACTCATGATATCATGCAGCATTCACTCTACAAATCCTTACAATGGGAGATCACAGAAGTTCATGACAGGAGGAGTGGGTTCGTCAAGGTTGCATATCACGGCGGTCTCGAACCTCCCCGCGACCTCCATAACGCAGACAAGATCATGGACTGGCTTGATCAGCGAGGTATCATCGACATAGAATGGAAGAAAGTGCGAGACATGATGGATAGGGCACGGAATCTGGAGATATCTTGGAAGAAAGGAGACGTTGACATTATGGACATGGCATGAGACTTAGGGGTAGGAAGATATAAACGGAAATTAGCTTCTCAATGCATCTACGTAGACCTCATTACTTACGACCAACTTACGACCATGTCTTATTCGCACTACCAGCATACCCCCACAGGGACTTCTTATCCTTACGCTGCGTACCATCCCGGAACACCTGGTGCATATCAAACCCAGGGCTATGCTGCCTACCAAAGTGCATATGCCTCTGGCGTAACTGGCTATGGAGCATGGCCCTACCCGTACAGCTATATCCCCCAACAACAAGCACAGACCACACCCCAGGTCGCGCGGCCAGCTGTACCAACTAGCATTGCTCCGACCGCAGTACCTACGACTGCACCAGCTCTCACTGTACCACGGACGACCACTTTCACCCCTTACACTCCGTCGTATGCACGGGAAACAGGTGCCACTCAGGGCACAAGCACCACTGGAACAGCTGGACGAGGTCGCAAGCACGCCAATTTCAAAGGCCTCTTTACCAAAGAGCGTTAGTGGCCTATCGAATCTGCTTACGGATGCCTTGCATCTGATCATACTCCTCAGTCAAAAACCTAATGTATGGTTTTGGAGACGACCGGAACCCAGCCTCCGATACTGTGAATGTGATGGAAGAGATCCTAGTTGAGTTCATTGTCGACGTCGTGCGTCCTTCCACTTGTGTATCAAGACCATTCTCTCATGACTCCCTGTGGGACAGTGTCAAACTGCGGGAGGGCCACAGCGAAAGACACGATTGTCCATAGATGACTTGCGACGGGCGTTATCAAGACCGGCAGACGCAAAAAAGCTGGCCCGTATGGAGGAGTTGTTATTCATGCAGGAGGACATCAAACGGGCACGTGCTCAGTTCGAGGAATCAGATATGAACCATCCAAAAGAGTTCTGAGATCGTGTTATCCATATCCACCGTCTCCTGTCGAAACTACGTGATGTTATGACTACAACGGCACTTTTAATTCCATCCAGCATACCTGCAACGGACTCGAACTCCGTGGTCTAGGGGGGGCTAAAGTGTGGTGGAAGGGTGCGTCGGAATGGATGTATGAGGCCGATGGAAGGGATGATTCAGAGGCAAAGCCACTCTAACTTGCACACGCTGTTCGCTGAAAGCAGAACCATAGTAAGTACCACCCCACCCGATGGCAGATATAGGAGCGCCAAGGAAGAGGGCGTTGGGAATGGAAGTCGAGGACTACTCTTCCATGGCATCTTCTTCGCCGGCCTCAGTATTATCGCCGGCCTCCGCATCGTTCGTCTTGTTAGCGCTTCGTTGAGCGTTCCGTCCTTGGACACCTAGGTACAGGATGAGGCGATTGCTACTTGAGAATGTGGCGATACTCACCTCCACTTTCCGCTAACGGCTTCGCATACTCTTTCAACCAATCTTCTGATTCCCAGACTGGGGGAAATATGTGACTACTCATTGGCAAATACCAAGGATAAGAGAACTTACTCGCTCTGTTTGCAGCACCTGGTTCTATGGTGGCCTTGATTGGTCTAGCAATATTCACTCTGAGAACTCTTCCGCGGAGTTCGTTGAGGTCCATGTTGTCAATCGCGTCTTGGGCATCGGCGGGGGAGGCATATGTGACGAAAGCGAAGCCACGATGCTTCGCCTCTAAGGCCAGGGATTAGACTGATCGAATTAGCCAACAAAAAAAGCGGATACCTGTTTCCGTAGTACTGGTGGCAGCGGGTGGCAGTTGTACTTCAACAATATCTCCTGTTGGACACGCTCGCGCCATTGAGAGAGACCGTAAAGATAGAAAATACCCACCGAACGTCGAAAAAGATTCGTAAATAACGCTTTCGTCCACGTCGTCCCCTATGCCTCCAACAAAAATGGTCTTTTTACCTTTGGTCCCTTCCTCCATTGCACGCAGTTGCACGATCAGGTTGGGGGTCCGAGTCGTCTACTTTCAAGCGAGACTATGTGAATTGCCATATGAACACCGCCACCACATTGCCTTCATGCATCGAAATCGCATCGGTCACTTTGACATTTCCCTGCACAACTTCCTCACCGATTATCGTGGCCGGTATGCGTGCATCGACTTCGAACTAATCTCACAAGGTCCACGCGCAATGATAATCCGGAAGAGTTTACAAGTCTAGTACTCTCCATGGGAGAGGAACGACTTACCCTCTGGAATCGCTAAATAGGCGGTCCCTGGGTGAGCGACGGGGAGGTAACAGAAAAGGTATAAGTAATTCACCCTCGAGACACTACGAGTCCAAGAGCAACACATAATCGAATAATATGGTCATGATGCGTCTCCGATCCCATCGGATGCGCTTTCCTCCAGTTTCTGGCGTTTTCGTTGTAGATATCTCGCCCTCGCATCTTCCACGTCGTCTTCTGTGTTCCTTTTAGTAACAACTCTTTGCCTACTTTCCTCCTCATCCTTTTCCTTCTGCTCTTGTTGCCGTTCGCGCTCTTCCTCCATCTGTCGACGCATCTCCGCCGCTCTCCGCTGGACAATTTCCCTTCGACTAGCTGCAGTCCCAACGGCACGGTGAATGTTAGCCTCGGGTTGGGCCTCTGTTTTGTTGGTGGTTAGGCGCAACCCGAGGCGACGCGTGTCAGGTGCGGCCAGGTTTAGGCCAGCCGACAGTAACTCGCGCTTGTCAACGATCTGGTTGTCATCATTTAATTCCACGTTCTTTCCTTGTCCACGAGCAATTTGGGCTAATTCAACGTCGGATCTTTTTGGGGCAAAGTCGGCGGGCTTGCTGATGGTCAGGGAGGGACCTTGTGGACCAATGACCGGTTTGCTCTCTGTAGCAGCAACGGCTTCTTCGTGATGTTGTTCGGAGTCTTCCAATAGCTTTCGGTAGAAATGTGTCATGCCTGTCGCGACTCCCTTGCGATTTTTCTTCTCGGCTTCTGGAAGGAGGTTAATGCGGATAGTTCTTAGGTGACGGGTAGGGTGTACCTTCTCGCTGTCTTTCCTCTTCCTCGGCTTGTCTAACCTCGGCCATTTGATCCTTGTACGCTTGCGTGACGAAGGCTTCCTTGTCTGCGAATTCGTCCCCTTCCATCTCCCTCTCATGCTGGATCATTTTCTCTTCGGCTCGAAGACGATCCAACCGGCGAGTAGCGGCAGAGTTTAACAGACCCTCTATGTATTTGGGCTAGCACGCCACATGAGAACAATCACGCCAGGTAGAAATGTGCACTCACTTTACGCTGCTTCGTATCCGTTTCCTTGGCCTCCTTCTGTCTCTGCTTTACTTCCTGTATCCTGTCCCACACCTCGTCATACTGATATACAGTCGCGTCAACTTTCATTTCCGCTTCCATGTGCTTCCGTGCTGCCTGTGAGGAAACATTCTGTGCCAATAGCTTCTTGTTCGCAGTGACATCTCGACTACTTGATGCAACTGGGGAGATATCTGTAGCGTCTTCGTCTTCTAGTAATGAAAATGCGGATGGCTTTGCGAGGGGAGGAGTAACCCCGACTTGCTTTGTCTTGTTGGCTAGGGAGAAGGAGAGCTTCATGATCTGTGGCGGTTATGTAATCGACGCCATCCTCAAATGTGCGCGAGACCCCGAAGGGACGCGTTACACTACCAACTCGGAGGATCGAGCAAGCCATGGCACAGTCCGGTTTCGACAGAAGACGTATAAACGGCCCAGAGGAAAGCTTTACTCCCACATTTGAATCCATCGATGAACAATCGAAGACGTCGAACAAACGGCGCGGCCGAGAGTCGACCGACATACGACCAATCTGTACGACTTGGGCATAGCATTTCTTCTGTATCTGACCCATACACCTATAAGTTTTGCAGCCTGGGCTGATAAGCCAAGCAAACGGTTCGGCTTATATTGAGACGGAGAAAACAAAGCTAGCATGTGCGGTGTAAGTCTGTTCCTTTGGTGGTCCATAAGCAGAGGGCTTGACTCTGCGTTCAACTCTTGATAGGTATGGACCAAGGCAATCCAAGTCCACCACTTACAGCGAGAAAGGGAGGTTGAATATCGAAGTCAAATTTGCACCATTTTCGTGCACTCGCCGTAGAGCGCCGCTTCGTGTAAGTACGCTCGTCTGAAATGAGGTTGATCGGACTGGACGAGCTACCCATCGAAGGATGCCGAAGATAGATCTCTTGCTGTCGCAATTCACCAGTCGATCGCCTCCTCAATATGCTTGGAACTATTCCCCAAATCGACGATAGATGTCTTCATTACTATAGTCGAGAACGACGGTATCGAAGGGTGCATAGCATCTGGTTCGATAGCAGCTAGCACTGCTCTTGCGGATGCAGGTATCGAGATGCTCGGACTCGTTGCGTCGTGTTCCGCGGTAAGGAGATCCTTCAGTGATAGAATCCATGAAACTGAGTCTCAGCAGGCGGTGCTGGGGGACGAAATCCGGCTTGATCCCACAGAAGAGGAAAGAAAGGCTTCAGAAGGGATAGTTATCGTTTCTTCCATGCCTGCGCTCACTTCCATCACAAACGTATGGCAATCCGGTTGGATGACCGCTGAGGTTGCCCTCAAAGTGGGTCTTGGTTTATTTTTATCAAGAGCAACGCGTCACCTCTTCACTAGTGTATGGAAATGTGCCAAGATCGTTGTATTGACATCCACACCGTCATTGCCCAGTCATTATCAAACAATAAAACGGCCTAATCTGATGCTTTCCACTCATTGTGCCCACACATTTATGTTTTTAGCATGATAGAGCGGCTTGCAGTCTGAAAGGCCGTAGCAAGCAGGCAGACGTGTCAGCTGATTGGTAACAACGAAATACTTGCGGATTGATCTTGTCTGTCACCGGAGAACATGTGACTATCTATTAACGGTGAGCACTCCTGACGCACTATTCGACCATGTGCTGCGGGTGCTTATTAGCCTTATGGATTCTGCAGCAGATGTTTCGAACATTATAATGGTGAACTTTCGGAGTTCCGTTTTTTTTTCTCAGATCAAAACCACGAGATCTGTGAACCACCCAGTGTACGCATGGTTAACGGGCTTCCTTCTTCGGTGTCATCGACTAGCAGATGAGTCCCTAGGCAGTCCCAGGCAAATGGTCGTGCGCGTGATTCCCCAAGGTAACCGGTCACTAACTGTATATAACTACCACGTATTTTGCACCGAGGAAAGCGTCCCCTCCTTTCAGTGTCGAATCGACGCGATATGGTCCTCCAAACTCATGCATATCGGATTCTCTTGCTCGCATCTCTCCTGGGCGCGACGCTTGCCGCTCCTCCTGGGAGTAAAAGTGAGCATTATCCTTTAATTGTTGTGTGACTGGACCACCAATGTCTTTGCAGCTGTGATCATTCAGATGTTTCAATGGAATTGGGACAGCATTGCTTTAGAATGCACCGATTTCATCGGACCTGCTGGTTTGTATGATATACTCTTTCTCTTTTCGTTGTGCATTATTCTGTCCCAGGATATGGCTACGTTCAAGCGTCTCCTGCCCAAGAACATGTTACTGGCACTCAGTGGTGGACTGACTATCAGCCTGTCTCTTATACCCTCACGTCTAAGAGAGGAAATCGTACTCAGTATGCGAATATGATTCAAACTTGCGCGGCAGCAGGTGTGAGCGTTATTGCCGACACTATACTCAACCACATGTCAGGAGAATCAAACGGTACGTATCGTTCTTCATACGGACGTAGAGGCCTAATCAACGGTTGTTAAATTAGGCACCGGAGTTGCAGGAAATTGCAAGTGACCAAATATTCCTGTTTATACACGCTGACAAGAGATGGTTCTAGCTTTTGCGCAATACGATTACCCTGCGGTACCTTATACCTCTGGCGTGCGTTCATTCGTTCGTCGTAGTCTATAAGATCACGCACGACTCTTAGGCCTAGAATTTCCATTACTGTGGTCTTGAACCCAACAACGACGTCGTAAACTGGGATAACGAAGTTGAAGTGTGGACTTGCCAGCTCGAGGGACTTGCTGAGTACGGCTTCTACATTACTTCCTTTCACTCTCACTCATAATTGGTATTCATAGCCTTGCGACAAACTCTGCATATGTCCAGCAGATGGAAGCGGCATACGTCAATGACCTCCTGAGTCTCGGCGTCCAAGGCCTTCGGCTAGACGCTGCAAAGGGTGAGAACACCATTGCTCTTACTCATTGGGTTTCAAACGCATCTGGGCAGACATTCCGCCTACTGACCTGGGTAACATCACAAGTCTGTTTAGTCGTAAACCCTACATCACTCAAGAGGTACGCGTCGAAAATAAGGAGGGTCGTTTAACCTGACTATACACAGGTCATCTGGGGCCCAGGGCAGCCAGTCACGCCTTCACTATATACCGGCATCGGAGATGTGATGGAGTTTGTGTAGCTTCATCGATGTCCTGGTATCTGCTAACTTCTAGCTTTCAGGTTCCGCTACACTTCCGCCTTCCAAAACGCCTTCCTTAATGGTAGTATCAATTCCCTCCAGGATTTAAATAATCTAGGTATGGATAACCGACTCCATGTCTGCATACTTCCCCGGCTCAAACTCTTTGCCGTTAGGTTGGGTGGGAGGCACAGGTGCAAATGTCTTTGTTGCAGATCATGACACCGAACGGGTAGGTACCAAGGTAGAGCCCTGTTCTTTGCTTCCAACTCACCCCTTACGAATCCAGGGAGGTTCGTCCCTTAATTATCAATCTCCATCGAACACCTACACATTGGCGCACGTGTTATCTCTGTGAGTATCCACCATCCTCGTCACTATATTCGCTCTAAATATTTCCAGTGCTCATCCCTACGGAACTCCGACGGTGCTATCGAGCTATGAATTTAGTTCCTTTGATCAAGGTGCGCCAAATGGAAATAACGGCACATGTTCGGGTAGTGGTGGAGCAACAAACGGATGGTAAGTGGGCACGTATTGCACGCCTGGCTTTGCCTCAATAAAACAAAATGTCAATCCAGGCTCTGCCAGCACCGCTGGCCTGCAATTGCTGGAATGGTCGGATTCCGCAACAATGTAGGGTCTGTTCCTACTGGGAACTGGTACTCCCCTCAAGCGGATCGAATTGCGTTCGGACGAGGTGAGACAGGATCTTCGGTGTGTCCGTGATAACAAATTCATCGTCGGAAACGCATACAGGCTCCTTGGGATTTGTTGCAATTAACAACGACAACTACCCTTGGACTGCGACCTTCCAAACCTCCTTGCCTGCAGGCTCATATTGCGATGTAGTCAGTGGTATCCCCTCTGGATCCACATGCGCCGGAGCGTCGTACGTAGTCCTTGACCTTCGAAGACCCGCTTACGAAATCTCCGTATAGGTACATCGTTTCCTCCAACGGACAATTCAGCGCAACTGTCCTCGCGCGCAATGCGATTGCACTGCATACTGGGGCTCGTGGAACAGGCAACTTTGTGCCTGTCACGTTCGACGAAACCGCACCTACGGTGTACGGAGAGGTATGTCTATCAATTCTGGGTCGAAATCACTCTATCGACAAGTCCCTTGTAGAATATCTTCCTTGCAGGAGGCCTACCACAACTCGGTAGCTGGAACACGGCTAATTCTGTCCGTGGCCATCTTAGATTCGTGAGCGGCACGTTCTCACCTTTTCAGATCGCGCTCTCTTCTGCCAATTATCCTGTCTGGTCGGTGACTGTGGAGCTCCCGGCAAGCACAGCTTTCCAGTACAAGTTCATCCGCCTGGAACCCAATGGGACGGTGAGTCTCAAAGGCACATATACATCGAGCAATGCCCGATCTATCTTCCAGATTGTTTGGGAGTCGGACCCGAACAGATACGAGACTACCCCTTCTTCCGGGTCACAGACTATTACTAACACGTGGCGTTAAACATGATACCAAAGGTAACGATCGACGACGCATTGTCACATTTATAACATCAGTGTATCGTGGAAAAAGTTGTACTTCAAGTTGGTCCTTCAAATTATAATAAGTTAACTGCTAGCGTCTGATACTAACAACATGGGATATTCTACAATCTGGTTGAGATCTACACATTTAGGTGGCACATCAGGTTGAAAGATCAGCACTATGCTGCATCGCTGAACGCTTCCTCAAGCGATAGTACATTGTCAACTCGGAGGATTGTCTCCAGAAGTATTGCCGGACCGCAGCTAGGGTCATATCAAGGGAAAGCACCGAATCATTGCAGAGAATTTCGTAGGTTTCTTCTGCTCGGGCGCGGTGGCTTTTAGAGCCAGGAGAACCAGGAGAACCAGGAGTTGGCATGTCATCTGTGGATGAAGATCCTGATCCGGCTGAGCTGGACAACCTCTCGAGCTTCTCCTGGACCTGAGATACGATGAGCTCGACTCAATTTATGCATCATGCTCACTTACATGATGAGTCAGCTTCCGGACCCGAAGGAATCTGCTAGCGGTCAACTTTGACTGGGCACTGTCAAGATGATGAATAGCCATAGTACGAAAGAGAACACGCGGCATACACATTCAAGAGTTCAGGTAGCTGCTCGTCGATTGGATCTGCGTTGGGCCAGGGAAGCAAGACGAAACTAGTTTTAGTTGCAGGTGGAACGGCGGCCTTGTTAAAGAGGACATATTCCAACAGCCAAAGCGGCATTGTTTCCTCGAGAACGTATGTGTCAGACACTGTGGTCGAGACACTACCTCGATACACAGTTTTCCAGCCAGGATATGATTCGTCGGACATCAATACCATCATGTTAGGCGGCAGGGGGAGCGTCGGGGCTTCACTGGATTGGGGAGGGGTTAAAGGATTCGACAACAACAATTGTGCTGGCGTCTTGGCGATACTAGCCTCCGACTCCTGCAGGACATCAGATGTGCACTCGGAGCAATGGGCCGATATATTCGTACCTCAGGAACTGTCGGAGTGTCTGTGGCATTTCCAAAACTAGCTGCGACAGGAGAACTTGGGACGGTATCGTTTGCGGTTTTGCGACCTGGCCCCTTCCCGAAGTTTTTCAGACGACCCATGAAACCACCACTCGGCGTGGTTGGAGTCATCGGCAGAGAAGGGTCGCCAGCTTGACGTGGAGGGCTTCCGGGGCCACCCCAGCCAGA
Source organism: Chalciporus piperatus (assembly GCA_038093975.1). Classification (NCBI taxonomy): domain Eukaryota; kingdom Fungi; phylum Basidiomycota; class Agaricomycetes; order Boletales; family Boletaceae; genus Chalciporus; species Chalciporus piperatus. The sequence continues at coordinate 381,024 of JBBPTG010000002.1, forward strand.
TAAATCGCCGTCCGGCAAAGCGGTGCTTGCCGTCGAGGGTCGCCGGGTAGGTGCAGGGAAATAATCAATCTCCCGAGTAGGTGGTGGTGGTAGCGCATCGAGTCCATGAGTCCGGATGGGGCGGGGTATCGTCGGCTTATCTTCCAAAGCGGGTGACTGGGGTAGTGGCTTAAAAGTTTTCAGGGGTATCATCGGAGGGATTACTGGAGAAGGTTTAGCAACCGAATGTTGCTTAGGAAGGATTGCTGGCAAAGCAGTGGGGGAATTGATGATTGCCGTACATATCTGCTGATGGGATGACAATTTTGAGGTTTCGGATAGAGATTGGTGTCCGGTAGAGCTGGAAAAATTGGCATTGAGATCTGGACCACGGTGAGTATTCAGTTGGCCTTGTGAACTGGACTCGGAGCCATGGGCGTCACGTTTTCGTCTGCGCTGCTCCTCCCGCACGAACCCAAGGAATAAGTTGCGGAGAACCCATTTTCCTATGTTGACTTGAGACGGCGTTAGCATGAACCAGCTTTACAAACCAATCCCCGCAACGCACATCTGAGTTCGTCATTGAAGTACTTTTCGGGGTCGAATCCAGCTTCGTCAGCGTAAATCTCGGCCTCGAAACATCGTTCGTTAACGTGCACCGTTAGCACTCCCGTCTTGGTGTCCACGGTTGACCAGGCAGACACGACGGCCTCTCCCTCAATCCGTTCCCGTACAGACTCGAGGGCCTCTCGAGGACTCCACTCCCTGTCGCCGGTAGCACTACACTGCTCTCTGCTACGTGTACTCCCATTCATGCTTCCACGGAGACTTGCAGCTCGAACGTCCTCCTTCGTATACCAACCACAACATACACCACGAACGATATCCCACACAGCAACCTCACCTTGGGTATCAACAGTCAAGGCATGCATGCGATCGTTTAATAAAACTGCTCGCACAAGTCCATGAGAACCTGCAATGACCGAGTTCGGAGCAGAATTGAAAGGGGTGGCTTCCGACGCAAGCTCGACTAGTTCTTGGGTCGTGTGGGTTGTGCGAGTTTCATGGGCAAGATCCTGATCCGTGTACGTCATTGAGACATGGCTCCTTGTATTCCTTAGGGTGCCTGACGGCGTGAGGGTGGTGGAATGCTGGAAAGCGGCGTTAAACAGTGATCGCCCGGCTGGTATTGAAACCACTGAAGCCGCAGAATATAGAGTGGCTACCTCGGCATCGCGCCCTCGTGGGATGATTGACGATGGTGAAAAGGGGCTGGGATATGTGAGTCTGACCAACGACGAAAGCAGCACGCTCGGATATGAAGGAAGCTCGTCGTCCCTGCGACCTTCAAAACGGTGTCAGTCTGGAAAATTTAGACAGTCAGTTGTTTACCTTGATGTATTGGAGGTGGGGAAGACCAGGTAGGTTCCGTTCCAGAGATACGCCTTCTTGTAAGAGGGGAATCCGCGAGGAGCCTCTCCTCCTCTGTATTGCGCCTCGTCGCTCGTTTGGGGATTCCCCAGCGGCTAACATTTGAGCTCCCTGATGCTGTCCAAAGCAACCCGTCGTCGGCGGTGACAATTTTATTTATTCCTTCTCCGGTTTCTTCACCCGATTCCCGTGCAAGCACGACGCATACGCCATCCGCAACTTCTGAGGCATCTTCGACATCCACCTTGCATACGATCCCAGATTTATCTCCCGAATAAAATACCTCCAGTGACGGGTGAGTGGAATACAATGACCACACGGAGTCCGCATGGTACGTGAATGTTTGCAAGCACCGCTGCGAAGAGAGCGACCAGAGCTTGATGGATGCTATCACATCATGAGACGTCAGACTAGAACACTGAATATATCACAACAGACATACCGTCAGCGGAGCCTGTAAGAAGCTGGGTGAGAGCATCAGAACCGCTTAGCACGGAAGTAGTGTATAAACATACATATCTACCGTCTTCAGACATTAGGATCGCGCGAATGTTGTCGGTGTGGCCAACGAGTTTCCCGGTACGCCTTCCAGACCGAGGATCCCACATTCGTATGACACGTTCTGGAGATCCACTGGCGATAGCATGACCATAAGGATCCGCTGCCAGGGCATATACAGAGGCCTTGGGTGCAGTCGCATCCGGGGGGTTAAGGGTCAGTAAAGGTTGAGGTGTAGGTGACGAGGTTGTGAGGTCCCATAGTTTGATTGTGCGATCAAATGAGCCCGATACGATCCAGTTTGACTCGCGACTAGGCTAGTAAGCACCCAATTCTAGAAGGAGTTGAGAAAATACATTACCAGAAAGCAAGACAGCGGACGTAGTCGGCATGCGTGCCAATGATCGACGGGTCTGTGGACGGATTCGAATGCGGGTTCCAGGCTTTGATGGTACCGTCGGAGGAAGCGGATATTACTGCACTCCATTATAAGCATGCCGAGGATATTAGGGGACGAGACATACCTGTTTGATTAAAATTGCAGAGAAGAATATCGTTGATCCAATCCGTGTGCATTTGAGCGCACTGACGAAATTGAGAGTTCTGGGAATTCTGTTTGGCCGAAGTTATGGCGGGAGTGAGTACCTCGCTTACCGTGTTAAATTCCAGCGTCTCTGGGTCAAGCTCCCAAAGACGTTCATATGGGATACCATCATGCATGGTGCTCTTCCGCTTTCTGACCCCACTTCCCCTCACCTCCCCGAGGACATCCCCATACCGTCGCTCGTCTTCCTCTGTCTCCTCGCCTTGACTTTCGTCCTCCATTCCTGTTAAAGTTTCCCACCTGGCAACACGATTGCGGCGCGAGGACACGCTTCGCCTGCGCTTGAATGGAAGTCCCAAGTCCCATGAAATGACTTGACCGTCTCGACTGCCTGTGTACAATATTCCTTCCGGGGAGGCCCGACCGTGTAGCTGGGTGGTAGAGTCGAGTGCTAGGGACGTGACACCAAGGCGATGTCTGGGATGGGTTGATGTCGGGGGAGGTTCGGGTTGATATTGTGAAGGGATAATGAGTGGATGGGGTGAACCATGCCGGGGAATGCCCAAGGGTGGTAGTTTGAGACGAGGGACGTTGTCAGCTGGTGGTGGTATCATGTAGGATACGCGGCGCTTTGGAGGTGCCATGGGTCAGCTATTTACATCCAGACGGACGTAGGATGTCGGTGTGGATAGCGCTTGGATCGACGAGTCGCGCTAAGTAGAACACTCGAGTCGACCTACGCCGACAGAACGAGTGAACAACCAAACTGATAGCACCCGACCCCGTTCTCACCCTTATACCTCAGGCTACTGACTGGTGGAGGTGGTCGAATTTGTCTGCTTCAAGCTTGTTAACGTCCTACTATCCTACTACTACTAGTCTACTACAGTCTATCGACGGCGCCTATCTCCTACATCTGGGAGTGTTGCGTAAGCAGTGCTGCCTTGGAAAAGTCGCGGTACGAAGAGGTTGTAATCAGTACATCATGTTCCAACGCGATCCACGGGCAGGCGCTTTCTTGGGCGGTGACAGAGTATCAGGACAAGACATCCGCGATCAAAATGGTGAGCAATCCCTCATCACCACTCCCCATTCATTCTGACCCCATGCGCGTCCAGTCACTGCAGCACTCTCAATCGCCAACATCGTCAAGAGCTCTCTAGGGCCACTTGGACTCGATAAGATGCTCGTGGACAACATCGGGGCAAGTACAATCCTCACGCGTGTTGATCCAGGAGTGCTTATCCTCCCGTAGGAAGTAACTATCTCTAACGACGGAGCCACAATCCTCTCCCTTCTTGCAGTAGAGCACCCAGCGGGAAAGATTTTCGTCGATCTCGCACAAAAACAGGACAAGGAGGTCGGAGATGGTACTACATCCGTGGTCATCATCGCAGCTGAGCTGCTTCGTCGCGCCAACGAACTCGTCAAGGCTAAGATTCATCCTACGACCATCATCACCGGCTACAGGCTTGCCTGCAAAGAGGCCGTAAGGTTCATGCAAGATAATCTGAGCATTAAAGTCGATGTACTCGGGCGCGAGGCGTTGATCAACGCCGCCAAGACTAGCATGGCCAGCAAGATCATCGGAAAGTGCGTCGAGATATCTTAGAGCCAAATCCCATTGGGTCTAATTCCACTTAAAGCGATGACGATCTTTTCGCCCCCATGGCTGTCGAGGCAATGCTTTCCGTCAAGTCAATCAACCTCCGGGGGGACATCAAGTACCCAGTCAAAGCCGTCAATGTACTCAAAGCACATGGAAGAAGCGCAAGGGATTCTCTTTTCGTCCAGGGTTATGCGTTAAACTGCACAGTCGCCAGTCAAGGCACGACCTTCTCTTCTCCATTCGGATCATTAAATAACAGGCCCATCCAGCGATGAAGAAACGCGTTACTAATGCGAAGATCGCATGTCTAGATATCAACCTGCAAAAGGCGCGCATGCAGTTGGGGGTTCAGATTCTCGTAGAAGACCCCGAACAACTCGAGCAAATCCGCCAGCGGTATGTTATGTAGGTTGATCCCCCGAGCACCAGCTGACGGACGAGCCAGCGAATCTGAAATAACCCTTGAACGCATTCGAAAAATCCTTGCCGCTGGTGCCAACGTCGTTCTTACTACAAAAGGTATCGATGATTTGTGTTTGAAGGAATTTGTGGAAGCTGGTGCAATGGCCGTCCGTCGTTGCCGCAAGGAGGACCTCAGACGTATTGCAAGAGCCACCGGGGGGACTCTGATTTCGAGTCTCGCGGATCTGGAAGGAAATGAAACCTATGAAGCCAGCTACTTGGGTGTAGCTGACGAAGTCGTACAGGAACGGATCTCCGATGACGAGCTAATCCTCATCAAGGGCACGAAGGTCGTCAATTCTGCTTCCATTGTTCTGCGTGGTGCAAATGACTACATGCTGGATGAGATGGAGCGTGCGTTGCACGATACCCTGTCGGTAATCAAACGAACTCTCGAGAGTGGTTCGGTTGTTCCTGGTGGAGGTGCAGTTGAATCCGCCCTCAGCATTTACCTGGAGAACTTTGCCACGACACTGGTTAGTTCTTTCTCATGCGTTCTGGAAACGGTCACAAACTCTCAAATGTCTTTTAGGGCTCTAGGGAACAGCTGGCCATCGCAGAGTTTGCTGCCGCCTTGTTGTCGATTCCTAAACAGCTCGCTGTCAACGCCGCAAAAGACTCGACCGAGCTCGTCGCCAAACTGCGTTCATATCACAACGCAGCACAAAATGCTCCTGCGGGTGATCCGAAAAAAGTGCTTCTGCGATATGGGCTTGATCTGATGAACGGTGATGTCCGGGACAATGTAGCCGCGGGTGTGTTGGAGCCCACGCTGAGCAAAGTCAGAAGTTTGAAGTCCGCATACGAGGCAGCCATATCTCTATTGCGGATCGATGATGCCATCCAGTGCATACCTGGTAAGTAGAGTCCGCCGATTGGCAAGATTTCCTTTGCTGATCGTATTATTTCGGCAGAACCTAAAGCGGAGGCCGATGGACATGGACACTGATGATGTGGGGGGTATCAATGTACAGTCTTGTGTTTAATGCATGCAATGAACGCGTGAAGTAGTTGTCGTCCATCTCGAGTACCCGATGCCGGAGTGGTACTGCTTGTGGTCACGTGATTGGCGTGTTGTTGTTAAGGTGCAGCTGCCTGCAAGCGTTTTGACTCAAATTTGACTGTTTTGTGGTCGATTTCGAAATCTTGTCTCGCACATTTCCCATTTCCCAGAAATCCTCCACGACGGGTTCCAACCCTCGCTACTGTTTTCGCAGAAATTCCAAGCCTCTGGGCTGATGCAACCGGAAGGCTCCAAAGCCACTTCCGCCTCGACCACACCTCGTCAGATCGGACGGCGTTTCCAAACGCTGATATGGACGTGTCTCGACTATGACCTCGTCCAATCCGCCGTGTTTTATGCCGAACGATATCATGTCATGGACGAAAACGACCACGATGCACGTCATCTCTACGCGACAGCCCTCCTCCGCTCACAACAGCCACATTCGGCACTATACGTAGTGAGTGGCACGGAACAAGCAAAGTGTAGCGGATGTCTAGAAATCAAAGGCAAATGTTGCATGGCCCTGGCGCGTTACCGACAGGCGCGCGAAGCTCTCGACGCGGCTCTCGAGGATCCAGATTACGTTCCCTCACGTGTGTGTTGAGTTATTCTATCGTTCTATCCTGATTGCTTTCCCCAGCGTCAATGGGTCCACGCTCTGCACGGGCTTTTCCAGAGGAGGGGGCTCTTCGATGTCGAACAGGAATGATGGCAATGAAAGGCAATCTTCCTGAGAAGGCTACTGCCAGCTTTCGTCAAGCATTGGGGCTAAATCCGTTCCTTTGGGAAGCGTTCGAGGGATTGTGTGTACTTGGTAAGTGGATCCGCATTCACCGAGTTTAAGAGTGATTCAAACGAGTTTCCAGGAACTGCACCTGAGATAGACCAGATATTTCCTCCCCGACCCATCCCCATCAAACAAACCGCTCCCGAAGAACCACCACAAGTCAAAGTCATGCCCGGACCGACTGCGACAGGTGCAGGATTCTTTACCCCTGATGTTGGCGAACACATTCATCTACGGAGTCGGAAAAATCCCCCTCAACCTTTCAGGATGGAGTTGCCACTTGCTCCGCGAGATTCATTGTAAGAACATCCATTTGAATCCGTCCGCGGTCTGTAGTCATCGTGTGTTCCTTAGGGTCCCCAATGACTCGTTTTTCCAACCGGAAAATTCCTTCCTTCAGCCACCGCCATTCCGAGGTATCCAAACGGAAAATGTACCAGCTGGCCCATCTCAGCCACCTGCTCGTCCCCTCTCATCGGCAGACGAGGCTGGACCTGTCCAGAAGCGTCTACGTTCTACCACCCGCCAGCGGAGCGTTGACATGGCAAAATTAAAGCCATCCAAGTTAGTAGTGGACGAACCCCTGAAAAAGGCACGCGCCCGCCCGGCCTTGAAGTTTGCTAACATCTTCTCATCACCCGGTCGTCGTTCCCAGCCCATCCAGAATTCGAGGAGCACTGCTGGAATCGGGAAGATTGAGCGACATCCTGGGAACAATGGGATTGGTCCGCGGCGTAGTACACGGTTATTGAGTGGAGCCATGAGCAAACAGACTGGAAAGGTTAGACCGGCGTGGCAGCATCTGCGTCACCAGTGTCATGTCCATATGCTGACTGTCTCTCTCTTACGGCAGCATCCACCACTGCGAGATCGTCGACGTCAACTTACGACCTCGCGTTCACACTCCATAGAGTCTGATTTGGACGAAGATACAGTTGCTGCCATAGACATCGCATCTTCGACGTCACCGGTATCGAATGCACAATCACCTCGCTCTGATACTTCTCCGGCACCAAACCCATGGACTCCTGGCCACGAACGAGCTGCGCAAGAGGCCTACGAACAGGAAATGGCTGACTGGTACATCTACGATCTAATGCGACGATTCGCACGGGCCACAAGAGCTCTATCCGTTTACGACTGCTATTCCTGTTTGATGGAACTTGAACACATGCCATCTGCCCACCAACAATCATCGTGGGTATTGTCGATGGTTGGTCGAGCTCACTATGAAAGGTTGGAATATGCATCTGTACGTAACTTGTGGAAACGGATCCCCGTGTTATGTTCCATGCGGCTAATTTTCTCTCATCCCAACTTACGCGCTTTCTTAGGCCGAACGCGCATTCAGGGCTGCTCGTGCGCTGGAACCATACCGGGTTTGCGATATGGAAGTGTATTCTACCCTCCTTTGGCATTTACAGCAGAACGTCCAGCTTTCGTTTCTCGCCCAAGAACTAATGAATATCAACCCGCATGCCCCGCAAGCTTGGATTGCGGCTGGCAATCTGTTCTCGCTGCAGAAAGAGCGTTCACAAGCTCTGACGTGTTTTCGACGTGCGGCTGAACTGGACCCGTCGTGCGCGTACGCGTTCACACTGAGCGGACACGAGTCAATCGACGAAGACCTTGATAAGGCAATTTCATTCTTCCAGACTGCATTACGTGCGGACGAACGACATTACAACGCCTGGTGAGTGAAAATTCGAGTGCGTGGTCCTGTGAGTAAGGCTGATTACATCAACCACAGGTATGGCCTAGGGACTTGCTATCTGCGCATGAGCAAAATACGTCTGGCAGAATATCATTACCGCAAGGCACTCGAGATCCACCCACAAAATGCAGTGCTTCTCGGATGTGTGGGCATGGTAAGCCGACTCCGTCCGAGTCTGCGATAAGGACATGTTCCTGCGGTTTAGCTGATTCGCGTGTTTCAGACTGTTGAACGTCGCGGAGATAAGGTCGCGGCCTATACACTATTCGACCAGGCCGTGCGACTCGCACCAGACAATGCACTCGTTCGGTATCGGCGGGCGAAAATCCTGATATCAACAAAACGATACAAGGTTTGACCAAATCTGCTCTTTTATTAATTGACGGTGTTCTTATCTATGATGTACAGGACGCGATTGAGGATTTGCAAAAGCTGCGCGATAGCTCGCCAGAGGAATCGAATGTCGTGTTCCAGCTCGCCAAGGTGTATCGACTGATCGGAGATGAGGGCAATGCGGCACATTGGCTCGCCATCGCTCGTGACATTGCACCAAAGAGCGTCAACAAGCTGAAGAAGCTGGTCGACACTGTCAAGGACGAAGGGGTGGGCGACGAGCAGATGGACGAGGGGTAGCTGTATCTTAAATATGTTTTATTTGGGTGAATATCATGACGAAAGTGGGCAATGAGACCTATTTCTCTTCGTGTGACCGGATTATACAATTTTGACTTGTTATTATCGTGGCCGCAATGAGGGTGCTTCCATCCGAGGTGCCTAGTCGGTCTAGGGTCACATTTCCGAGTCACAACGAAACCTCGGTATTTCAAAATTACCATATAAATTCACCGCGCCCCGTGTCTCAGACTTCGCTCTCTTCCCCCCACAACGACAATGCCCTCCTCCTTCCAATAGGTCATCCCTGCCACAACTCTCCCCTCCCCGCCGCGTCCACTCCAAGAACGCAGGCTGTCCCCCGCCTTGAAGCATGGTCAACAAACTCGCCCGCCAATCCAACAACGGCACCATTCTGTTCGAGCCCTTCATCGTAGACCGTATACATCGTTGAATCTTCCCCCACTTCTGGTTGGTACTTCTGAGCCCCTCTCCACGACGTGCAACTGACTGCGCGCGACGCGTCAGACGCCACACCCCACCACTACAGTATATCACCCCTGTTCTCCCTCCGCACAGATGTCGACAGAATATTCCAGTTTGTTCACAATGGCCCGCAACAAGTTGCATGTCGCCGTCGCCGGCAAGGACAACTGCAACCTTCACCGCTGGGTCCTCCTTAAAAACTCGATGTTTCACTCACAACCTGCCATCTCCCCCTCCGCAACCACCGGTCAATCCGACCTCATGTCTGTATTTTCTGAACAAAACGTAGTTGATGACGAAGAAGATGGCTCCGAATTGGAGGAGTCAGACTCGTTCATGTTTCCCGACGCCAGCAAACTCGTGCCTCGAAATTCAATTGACATGTCTTCTTCCGAGGCTGAATGGCTCGACAGCCTCTTGGAAACACTTTGCGAACGTGAAGAGGACGAGTTATGCTCGGACTCTGACCCAGATGTCCGCGTTTCTGTCTTGACCGTGGAGGATGACGACGACACCCCTCTCAGTCCCTTGACGTCCCCTATGTCGTCATCCGACGATCTCTTCAGCCATCACACAGACTGTCCCCCACCCGTTGCTGTTCCATATCCTGTGCCATATCCACCTTTCCACCCACCACTCGTTCGCCCATATGAGCTTGGCCCTATTATTGAATCTCCTTTGATCTCCCGGTCGGCATACGATCCTCTACCTCACTATGATATCGACGAGCTAGATGATCTCTCAATGCCAGAAGCTATAGATGATACTTCCGACGACGAGTCCGACACCCCTTCAACCCCCTCTCTTGGCAGGTCGTCCGACCTTTTATTTTCCGCCACCCCCTCAGGAGATCGTCGTCGGGGGCGGTCTCACCCGGACGTATTCATTCGCACGACAGGTTCGGTCTTTGATCGTTTCGAGCTTGACCCCCTCCCTTTCCCTGACGAAGACAACTTCCATTCGTATAATGTCTACGAAGAGTGCTAGTTAGTGGTGCTATGTCTATCGTATAATTCACCTTTTGTGGGTATCGTTGCCTGTTGATATGCTACTTCGCTTTGTATTTTAGATTTTCTACTCTGGGATCACTGATATTTCGCTTCCACAACGGCTTTCATATCGGCTTGTACATCGGCTCTCAATAGAACATGTCGAAACCCTGACTGCGTGATGCCCGTCAGGTCGGCATGGCTGCGGCACGACCGACCCCATGGCGGGGCCCACGCCTGTTTGATCACCTCTGAAGAGGTAAAGTCTCCCAGAACGTGTTACCCGTCAGCGACAATGGGGTCCGGCTGACGTACTGTACTGAAAGGTTGTTGAACGCAGTCGGAAAAGCCTCCGACATGGGAAGGGGTCCCGATTCGACAAAGGGTACTGGTGTCCCACAAATTGTCGTGGGATGGGTGAACACACGCCGCCGTACTCATGATAAGTCATACCTAGTTGCATCAAGCAAGGCGATTCCTTTTCTATCTTGGAAACAGGGTTACTACAAGGGCGTGTCAGACCACACTTCGCATGGCCTAGAAACCGTCGGGGGGCATGCACGCACTTGTCGATATAGTCACTGAAGCGATTCGCGAGAAAAATGATATCGCACAAGCGTTCAAATGTCCAATTTGCGCGAATCACGGACTCGTACAGGTTGAGGTCACAATGCGGCATATACAGCATCGTGGGACCATCCACAGAGTGCCTGCCTGCCTAGTGTTTTCGGTCAGCTTGAAGATGCAAACAGAGTCCGTTAGGTAAAACAGCTTGCTTGATGATCGTCAAGACACTGCATTCCGAGAGCTTGGAATAGCTCCCTGTCTGCATCCGTGAAGACGGGGTCATATACACAGACATTGGCTGAGTCCTAATCACAGGTTCCAGACTTCAGGAGGCTGACTACAACAGATCGAGGTTTGAGTCCACGCACTATGTCTGAAAAAGTACACAGCTGACTGAGGAAAGCAAGCTGCGCTCGGGCATCGCGGGACGACGATGGACTTCCCAGCCCTAGACACAGCACTTTTCGGGGCTTGATGCGCACTTCAAGAAGCACAGCCTGGAAGATTTCTATTGTCCAGAGCGTTTGCGGCCGTCAGGGTGTGGGTTGTTAGAGTCACACGTACCCTTGCAGGCTAATGACCAAGTGATATCGGACACGAGCTCTTGTTTGACGCGTGCTAGAAGATCGGATGGTGTTGCTGGATTCGATTTGGTCTTGGCCCCTTTTCGCTTCCTGCGATTGACGCGAATGAACGAGTCATATGCGAATGACTCGCTGCCTTCTGACCCCTGCATTTGCATTTGCATGGGCACGTTGCACGGGAGTCACGGTCAAATGAAAGGGAGACGGAACCATTTCGAAATTTGTCAAAGATGGGACAAGCCCGGCAATCAGATCGCACTACCGCCATGCCAGGACAACACTTCCTCACTCCACTCCAACAAACACCGTTCGTTCGTTCGTTCGTTCGCACCCGATGATCATGAGACGGCAACGACAAGAACTTAAAGACGGAAATGTTCCGAGCCAGCTAACAGAGCACTGTCCGCTCATATCGTACTTATTACATCCTGTGCGAAGATAGACGCCTTTACAGGATGACATCAAGAACGCCCGCCTAAAAGTACATCATCGACCCAATCCAGAATCCTTCTTTTTAGAGCGTTTGAATTGCCCACAAGTCATCTCCCAAGTGCGTCACAATTTCCACACCAACTCCTTTGTTCACCTTGCGAATCTCTTCCGTGCCTAACTTGGTCAGACCGATCGCTACAGCGTGTTCCTTGCCTTCTGCATGAATCGCAACGATTGTATTGGCAGGGACTTCAGACTCCGGTGGAGGAAGGTATCCTCCAGCAGACGTAAGTCCGGGACACATCATGTGAGCGCCTGCCAGAAGGAAACGTATTGCCCCGCGATCGATGCCTACTTTGGGTAGTATGGATGGGTCTAGAGAGCGACGCATGAACAATCGAGGGGAGCTAGGCTAGATGCATGTATGGCTTACACTTGTGGAACATTCGAAGAGTGGGATAGATTGGCCCGTCGAAATGTTGGAAGAACAAGGGTTCGGCATTAAGGGTATATATCGAAATATGCTCTCTGCTGTCTTGTCGGATGGGTTCGATGATGAATGAAGCAGTACTGGGGAGGAGTTACGAACCATTTAACATGGGTTAGAGACTCTTTCTTTGGCCATATCTGTTCGAGAGTTTCAGGTTGTATTTTCCACTGTGAAAGCACCGCCGCCCGGATCGATCGCTGGACAGACGATTTCGGTGGCGTTTGGCCCGCTATGTCAGTGGATGGCGAGAACCTAGAGATCAGATCAGTCGTCTGTATGACGGACGGAGATGGGGCAGTACTTTTTGAACATGGTGGCGACCGATTGAGTGGTATGAGGAAAGACTCCAATTACTTGCTATGCTATCTTATCTTATCAGCCAAGCACGACTAGTTTTTCTCGACCTTCACTTAATATTCTACATTATTTTGATACCTTCCACGGCCTATACTAATACATTAGATACGAAGCTACGAGGGGACATCGATAGCAAAGTGAGGTGTTTGAGACATATGATGGAATGAAAATAGTTCAAGTATAGTGAAAGATGCAGTCGTATGAGAGAACCAACGAAACAGTCAAGCGGAGGAGGATGGCGATGCAAAGCTCTATGAAATGTCTTCATCCTTGTCTTCCATCTGCGATGGCTTCAACAACCCGGGAACGCGCATCGCGAGCGCCCGTTCAGCCTGGGCTTTCATTTGGGCTTCTGCTTCCTTTTCCTCGAGGTACAGTTCGGCATTATCACCAGACGAGAATTCCTTGAGTTGGATAAGGAAGTCACGCAATGCAAGCTTGAATCGATTGATGTCGCTGTGGAATTCGCCCAATCCTGCAACGAATACTTGAACTTGGGAACTGCAAGGAATCGATGTTAGTAGAGGCGCGCCGCTATGACCGAGGAACGCACCTGTGGACATGAGGGAATGCTGTCTGGAGCAAATTTGCACAATACTCCTTGAGGAACAGTGAATTTGACATGTTGGCGTCGGACACCTGGGCGGGGTTGAATAACGTTGTTTGGATTTGGTTCATCTCGACGAGTTGGAACATCCGCGCAAGCAAGATACTCTGCAGCTTGAATCCACTCTTGTGATCTGCATCGGTGAGAACAAAGAAAATGTCTTGAAGGATGCTGAGGAAGTATTGTTGGAAAAAGACGTTGCTAACGGCTGGCTCTGCGCTCGCGAAGTTGTTGATCACCTCGAGACAAACTACAAAGCATTGGTGCGCGTCTCACATAAAGAAACAAAGACGTACGGTTCAAACCAGTATCCGCAATATCACGCATGGTATGCTTGATGGCCCATATAATACTGTCCATGAATAGCTTAAACTGATTTGGCGATATTCCAAGAAGAGCTGTCGAGGAGAGTTGGCAATATTTAGCGCAGACAAAGACATGTATGCCTACCGGGGAAGCAGCTGAGATTAATGGCCCTGAGCAATTTGAAGAAGCCCACACGATGCTCCGGAAATTCGGCAAAGTCTTGGTTAATCATATTGAGTGTAGGTTCAAAGACGGCGTCGAGGATAGCGGGAACTTGGGGTGTAAGAAGAGCCTAAAGGTAACAGCAAACTCAGTGGATGCACCTTCCAAGAAAGATATACTTACACCAAGGCGGCCTATAATCGTGGCCATGACATTGAGGACCTCGGCGTCTCGTGCTGTCGGCACATTGCGGCTGTAATCCCCAAGAATGGCGTCCAAGAGTGGTGGCATGAAGTTAAGGTTGACTGCGTCAAGATCTTCCGCCTTCTTGATGTATGTCTCCATCAACTTCAGGATCTCCTTCTTCACCGTTCGAAGTTGTCGGATCTTGGGTGTCTTCGTTGCAATTACACCTAGGAAACAGTAATCAATAAAGCGAGAACCCGATGAAGAACAATGCTGGCTAACTGACCTTCTCGGGCAACGGTCTCGCTGATGATGCCACTGACGGCCTTGTAGAGTCCAAGCATATCCAAGAATATACGCCCAATCTGGGGCAGATAGAAGCTACCAATGGAGGTGCATGCTGAAACGTTGGTCTTTAAGACGTTCGAGAGGATTTTTATGTTATCGAGGTTGCTCAAAACATCGATGTTCTGTGCGGCTTGTGCCATCAAAGAGTCCCACTGCAGAGACTGAGTTCGGTGGACAAATCAAAGGCGGAGGAAACCTTACTGCATTGTTGGGCAACTCCATCAGCCTCGCAATCAACTTTTCTTGTTGCGGTTTGTTCGGCTGAGCAGAAATCATGTATCCGACCGCCTCGTAAAATGTGTGCACCTTGGAGGAGCGCGCGTCAATTTAGGAGAATCGGATAAAGGAGTAACTTACTTGTTGCGGTGACAAGTCGACTGTTATCCTGTGTAATAACCGCAATATTTCATCGATAAACGGTTCTTGCTCCCCCGACTGTTGCATGACGAAATGCCGGCGACACTTTTGAGCAATCTTGATGAATGTATCACAGGCCATGTCCTGGACACCTGTCGATCAAGCGTTCCAAATCAGCATCGCGTGAACAATCGACCTGCGCTACCGCGTACCTTCGTGTGTCTCGTGCATGAATTCAAACAGTTTGTTGACGACCGTCTTCAAGAACTTCCAGTGAGCCTTGAGGAAGCGTGGGTACTGTCCAACGATATACATGATGTCCGACGCGACAACGGCTTTATTGTCCTTCCCGCGTTTGATTTCGCATAGTCCGAGCAAGTCCTTGATCACAGTCACCAGGAACCGCTTTTCGGTCTCCTCATCTAGAGTACAAACCGATCAATACCAAGCAAGACCGCCCACGAAGGGAAATCACTTACTCATGGCTCCGGAGACACTACCAATGGCCCAGCATAGTGTGTTCAAGTTCTGCCAACTCCATTCGGAGCCGTCTACTTGCTTGGACAATTTTTCCGTTAAGATATTTTCTGTGTCGACGACGTCTAAATGGGTAAGATAGACCAAAAGTTCGCGCATCTGCTTGTAGAGAACGATGGTGTCGATTTCCTTCATGAACTCTCGGACTATTTCTCCTTCGTCGTTCTCCACGATTAGAACCTGCGAATATGTTAGTCGTTGTCAGTGGGTGAAAAGGATGCTCGCACCTCTTCTGGCTTGACCATCCGCTCAATGACCACGAGGCGAAGGTTACTCAGAACATCGCTGTAAATGTTCTTCCGCAGAGCCATCCCGTTCAGCATGTTGCCGGGCCCATTTCCAAGGCTGAGGCCCATGAGTAAACCACTGTCTCCGATGGGTAGTGCTTGAATCTCGTCATAGAGCTCTGCCACGAGCTTTAACCAGTATTCGAGAGTGATCTTGAATATCTCCCGTTCATCAACCTGCGACACTTTGACCATATATAGGTGGGCATTGAGCAGAACATCGCGGTTGGCCTCGGTCTCGACGGCTCGTAGGTGCTGGGAGAGGAAGTTACAGAGGAAGAGAGCAAGGTTGAGGACAAGTTCTTGACCAGAGTCGGATGCGGACGCGTAGGCGGCAGCAATATTTGTTGAGGGGGGAATCATGCGATTGACAGAGGTCATGACCATAGCGAACAAGATCACGAACTTGGGATCGTACTCTGGTCCTACATTCAGACCAGCGATTTCGGCCAAACACTTCAAAGTCACATTGCGGAACTCTGGAGCCTCGAGGAACTGGGGAAAAATTAGAATGAAACGCCGTAGAATAAAGAGACTGAACACATACGCGGTTGAGTAGTAGATCTATTATGGTAGTCTCGAAAATGTATCCGAGGGGTATCCAATTCAAGAATCTCAAAAGCGTTTCCAGAGTAGCCTTGATCAAGCTCGTTTTCTGCGCCTCCTCAAGGACCTCGGAGCAGAGCTTGAATATCTCACTGAACTCCCCGCACATCTGGTTTTTGAGATTCTTGATCTTGGTCTGCGTCATTTGTTCCGCAGAATAGTCAAAGACTTCTTCCGACAAAATCCGCAAGATGACCATGTTGTTCTCACAAAGCGAGAGATTCGTCTTGGATGATTCGACGAGTTCGGTTATAAAAGTAGGCCAATTATGTGGCCATTCTTGCTTCAGTATCTGGGTCGTAGAGACGTGCATGAGTGACGGAGATTATCAGTGAGAAGCCTTATTACCTGAACAAGAGCAAGATTAAGCTTGTTGATGAACGTTTTTTCCTTTCTCATCGTGGTCTCGTCTGATGCGATCTTGACTGTGATGCCGACAACAAAGTTTCTGATGCCTAAGAGCGACATAAGAAACGTGTCGATCAAGAAAGCAGGGAGTAAATACCTTGCCGTTGACCATCCGGCAGTGTTTTCCATCGCACCGTGATAAGTTTCTCGAGGATTTGTAAACCGATATACTGTAGCGAGAGAATAAGATCGGCGATAAGTGGATTAGATGGTCGCGGACCTTGGATTGCTGGAACGTCGATCTCTCCATGATATCTGGGACTCGTGTCCACGCGTCTGGATGTTCCTCGAACTGAGTAAGCACCTGCTGGGCCATTTGTTGCTGTGAAGCGAGGAGTGGTTAGCACAGATTGACTGTGACGAGAGCAAGGACCGACTTCCTGGCCCCGACCGGTATAAAGGGTCATCGCAACCTTGTCCAGGAGGGAGACATCGAACTCCTTGGAGAAGTCAAGTAGGCCCTGTTGCACAATGCGAACACGATCAACGATACGGATGGCGCGCGACGCGGAGACACATACCTCCATGGATGATGGGAGTTTGGTGAGTAGGAATGAATGTGGTCGTGGAACAAGACGCGTTTAAAGCAGCGCCGACAGCGGCGAGAAAGAGAGCGGGATCGTGAACCAAGCACGATGTTGGGCAGAGGGTCATCTAATCGTATTAGGTAAGACAGCTCACACGTTCAGGTTAGGGTTAGTACCGAGTTACCTAAGTAGTCTACTCCAAGTCTACTCCAAGTCTACTCCGAGTCTACTCCTAGATCCGAGTCCCCTCCGAGTCGTTCACCATGTCGAGCAGCGAGCAAGAGTTTGCAAGTCCACTCTCACAGTTCTCAACAGACCAGTTCTCAGACGATGAGATAGTTTGGACACACGACGGATCTATCAGTGACACCGACTTTATCCTCCTTCGACATCCCCTCCTCGAAGCTCGCTCAATCCCATCCACTGTCTCAGACTCTACTGGACCCCCCGGTTCGGATGGAGACTTCACCTCTGCGTTCGATAAACTCTCCCTCCGCGATCCTAAGCTCCTCGAGAGCTCAGACTCGTCCAGCAGCTCAGAGTCAGACATCCTCTTAACCGTCCCCACCATCTCGAAGAAGAGTCGTACCCCTAAGCGCAACAAGAGAAAAGCAGCCAAAAAAGCCAAACGTAAAGCTCCCCCGTCAGACAGCACTTCCACCGAGTCCGAGGACTCCCTCGGGACGCGTACTCCTACCGCCTCCTATGAAGAAGCATCCGCTTTCATTTCGCAGTGTGTCTCGTAACCTTCTCACATTCACTGACCAAAACAGTTGATCTCGTTTATCAGATATATCGCATCTCCTGTAAAGGAAAATGGCGCGGAGCTTAATCTGTTGCGCGCACTCATCGTCGAGCTTGGCCTCCGCTCCCCCACCGCTTCGGATTTACCGGGAACACTCACTTCTGCTCGCAAGATGCTCAAAGCCGAAGCCCACGTCAACGTGAAAGAGTATGTTGCGACCCGTCACAAGGGTCAGTCGGCTCTCCAGCAGATAATGAAACCAAGCAAGAACGCGCTTCGCAAAGACCTCAGAAAGGGGAATACAGTTTCTCGCAAATGGGTTAAGGCTCACGGCCTGCAGGTATTGCTCATCACCTGCTTCATGTAAACATTCCACCGGTTTCTTCAAGTGTATCATTAAGTGTACAGTGCTTTGCTGAGCTTTAGGTGTACGAGTATTGTTGCGTTTTACCACTTTCGCTGAGATGCTTACCGCGCATGTGCAACCAAAATAGTTGTGATAATGTTAATTGATAAAAAAAATGGCACCGAGTACATGCCAGCGCATTTGAGGTATAGGGCATTGCAATACATGCACATGCCGGTAGATAAACATCAAACGTTACAGAAAGATGTCAACGTACAAATGTACTCCCACAAGACTGGCTCGAGGGAAGAAGAACACAAAGAAAGAAAGTGGAACAACAAGATGACCAAAGGAAAACGATAAAACCCAAGTTCGTCGAGCACATCATCCGCACCTACAGGTTTTTCTCGGACGCGGAAAGCGCAATGCCAACCTCGACAAGAATGCTATTAATAACAAGCAGGTTCTGCGGGCTTCCCGCCTGAGGGGCAGGCACCACTGCACCAGTTGGGACAGCCAACCCGCTAACCAAACCAGTACTGAGGTCGAGCGAAGACGTGGTTGAGGTAGTCGTGGGAGTCGAGCTGGTAGAAGTTGTGGTAGGAGGGGGGGTATAGGCTGGAGTGCTCGAAGTAGTGGTCGGGGGCGGTGGGGGTGGGGGTGGTTGCCAAGTAGTAGTGGGTGGTGGTGGGGGTGGCTCCCATGTGGTTGGTGGAGGCGGGGGTGGAGGTGGTTGCCAAATGGGAGTAAGAGCAGGGGGGTCCCAGCTCGAGGTGGTGGGTGCTGCTCCACCTCCACCGCTGTCATCGTTGAACCACCATGTTCCAGACAGCACGCCGAGGCCCTCAGAAGCGAAGAAGTTAAACAGACCACGGGAGAAGTCAAGACCCCCGTAAGGGCAGCCCATACACTGGTAACCAAGATCAGCATGTCAAACACCACTCGATGACGACGACCGTACCTCGTCCATGATGGTAGCCACAGCGGTTTGGCCCCCATATTGGATAGTGATTTGTTTGAAGCACTGAGGGCCGGGGTATCCACCGCCGTATTGTTCGACATTCAATGCGACGATCTGGGAAACGGCTGCTCAGTTAGGTGACCGCGACCCTGCCGAGACAAAACATACCCAATCACTAGCCACGTTGTATTGGCCGCATGCACCTCTTTGTATCAAGTATGAGCGATCGGTTTGCAGAGAGAGTTTGGAGGCTTACAGTCCGACATCATAGAAAGTAAAGCGCGCATTGGTGAACGCATCGCGCTTGTGGATGTCAACGTCACCACGAGCACGGAGGGCTACTTCCTGGTGGTGACGCCGGCTCCAATGGCTGGCTGAAACGAGTGGAAGTGCAAGAGCAAGAAAACCGAGGATTACTGAGATCCTCAGAGCCATTCTGATAAACCGAGGATACGAGTTGAACCCGGCGAGATATGTCCAAGGAACGGTGTCGTAAATGAGTGTGGCTCTGCACTAAAGAGTGACTGCTTGGGGTATCACACACCCGTCGCGAACACAAGAAAATCTGGAGAGTTGGAGGATGAAGAGTTTGCAGACGACAACTTGAAGATTCCCAAGCGGAAAAATCAACGCCGTCCGTGCACCGCCACCACCATCTCTCGGTCCGGACTAGCAGTTCAGCATCTAACATGTATAAAATAAATTTTGGCACATATAACACCAGGTATTGTACCAGCGATACCAATTTCCATATCTGCATCCTGAAATACTTGAGAATCAAGGGTAAAAGAATAGTATGGGTATAGGTCCATCGTATGTTAAGCCTCCAACCCCTTGTATCGGCACTCGGCAGCCATGAGCAGCACAAAAGATCATGATCCCGCTGTTTTTCTATAAGCCGCTTAGGCCACTGCATTCTCCAAGAAATTGACCGATGTACACGATGGACAAGTTGATGCTGAAAAGAACAGACGTGTCGGTCGGGACCGCTCCGGCAGTCACGGCCACAATATCTGTGGTCGTGGGAGTAGGGGCCAGGCTAGAAGTGCTCGAGCCAATCGAACTTGTCGGCGGCGTAGATGTGGTAGTCGGTGGTGGTGGAGGCTGCGAAGTCTTTGTAGGCGGTGGGGGCGGAGGCGGTACCCAGGATGTCAAGGGGACATAAACACTGATCGGTGGGGGAGGCGGCGGCGGCGGAGGAGGAGGAGGAGGAGGGGGCGGAGGGGGAGGGGGAGGGGGAGGGGGAGAGGGCGCAGAACCAAAGTCCCAAGAACCGGTCAAGACACCAGCTGAGACGTCGGCGAAGTACTCGAAGAGGCCTTGAGAGAAGTCAAGACCAGCGTACGGGCAACCAGGGCACTACGGCGCTGTCATTACCATAACTAGTGGTCGCGTGCACAACAACATACCTCGTCCATGATTTGAGCTTGGGCTGTTCGTCCATTGACAGTAATAGTAATCATCTGGAAACAGGATTGACCACCACCGAATTGCTAAATGGCATGTTAGAAGTGCCATTCGACGTGTGAAACCAGGAGTGCTTACAGCCGAGTTAAGCGCGACAATCTGGAAACAGCTGGGAGTGAGCAAGGGGTAAATTGACAAAGGAACAATGTCACACACAAAGTCGCCAGGCTGGTTGGTCTGGCCACAAGCACCAAGGCCATCTGCGTAGTAGGTGAAACGAGCGTTGTCAAAACGTTTGTAGAGGTGGATATCCCCGGGATCGCGAACAGCGAGGTCACTTTGCCGTTTCACATGGTGACGCCTGCCCTGGGTATGGCCGAGCGAGCCAGGGCAAAAAGAAATGGCGACGGAGAGAGCCAACGCGATGTTGGCGAGAAGCCGCATTTTATATTTTGGACCGATCGAGGCGGGGCACTGGTATTAGAGAGCGTTAGGGATTACAAGCTTGTGTGGTTTGTAAGGAGTGACTGGTGGTGGAGGTAAGGTGAAGAGAGGTGAATGAAAAGAAAGAAAATCGTGTATGCCAGTACCTACTTTACCTAACACAAAGTCTGACACAGGTCTGCCAGCCGAGGTCTAGATGCACAAGCCAAGCCAAGGCCCAAGGCACCGACAAAGAACTCACGCGCTCTCTCCCATATGACCTTTGTAAATTGGTGACATGCTAGCCAGACTTGCATAGCAAATTATCTACGGGATATCATCGATTCATCTCTATCATAGCTACATGGTCGTGCCGCCATAAGTTCAACTCCGTAGTGGTTCAATCACGGTGACCTGTACAAACGAGCTGTCAGCATCCTTCAGACCTTTGGGAACGCAAATGACTCACCGTGACAAATTTGAGAACCTCGTCTATCAATAGCACGGGCGCGCTGATGTACAGTACCGCCTTCCACTCCAGCCAGTTCAGCGGTGTAATCGCGAACAAGGATGTGAAGAAGGGGATGTATAGAATCCCAACGTGGAGTACCATGCTCAGCGCGACGGCAGCCACAAGGAACGGATTCTTCCAGACCGGCAGTCGAAGTAAACTTTCGTTCTCAGACAGAGAGTTCATTGCGTTGAACATTTCCACCGTGACGAGAATCGAAAGACTCATGGTCGTGGCACGTCGGGCCATTTCGTTCGTGAACATCTCGCATCCGATCTCGGGGAACATGCTTGAACATTGATGGAAGTGAGTCTGCGCACATTTTCAGTCATGCGACGAATCAAACGGTTCAATCAACTCACAAGTTGGTGGAAGGTGATTTGGGGGCCTCCAGAGTAGTAAATGAACCACCAAGCGTATCCGAACACGGTGGCGCAACCAACGTAGATGCCAATGACCATGTATCGGAAGAATAGCCATTTGCCTACCAACGGCTCCTTGGCGTTCCGTGGGGGGACGCGCATGATGGAGTGATCGGGTGGATTAAACCCAAGGGCAGTGGCTGGAAGACTGTCCGTAACGAGGTTAACCCAAAGGAGCTGGACTGGAATCAACGCCTCCGGCATGCCAAGCAAGACCGTCAAGAAAATGCTACGAGTGCGAATAAGTGATAGCCCAAGACCTAATAGAAGTAGTGCATACCTGACGACCTCTCCAATATTGGAAGATATAAGGTACCGAATAAACTGTTTGGTGTTATTATATATGAGCCGACCTTCTTCTACAGCTAGCTCTATTGTTGCAAAGTTCGAGTCGGCGAGAACCATGTCTGCTGCCAACTTGGCAACATCAGTGCCGCTACCCATAGCAACACCAATGTCTGCCTTTTTCAATGCCGGGGCGTCGTTGACACCATCGCCAGTCTGGCAAGGATACTTTCAATATGATTGCACAAAGGACCGTCTGCAGAATTCTCACCATGGCTACGACCATTCCAAGTCCCTGCAGAAGATCGACCAATTGACTTTTATGCCCAGGCTCCGTTCTACTGAACAAGCTCGCGCGCTGCACAGCCTTGATTTTCTCCTCGTGACTAAGTTCATCGAGTTCTCGTCCCGTGTAGCTCTTGCCCGTCAAGTCCTCGTCCTCGCGGAATATCCCGATTTGACGGCATATCGTCTCAGCAGTGCCCTTGTTATCTCCTGTGATACAAATAACACGGATTCCTGCAGCCTTGCAGTTCGCGACTGCAAGACGAACTTCTGGACGTGGGGGGTCGAGCATGCCAACGATCGAGACGAATACGAAGTTTTGTTCAAAGCGAGCGTAATCCTGTGTGTTTTGGCTGCGGTAGTGGGAAGCATCGATGTCCTTCACATCGACGTAAGCCATGGCAAGCGTCCGTAACCCTTTGGAAGTGTACGATGAGATTTGTGCGAGGATGGTGTTCCTTAGATCAGGAGACATAGGAAGGGTCTTGCCGTGAACCATGACAGACGTGCAGCGTTCAAGGACGGACTCGGGGGCGCCCTTGACGAACAAAGCGCCAGACCCATTGAGCCGAACCAAAACAGACATCATCTTGCGGTCCCGGGAGAATTCAAAAGTTAACAAACGGGGTATATTGCCTTCGTAATACTCGTTGACGGCGCTTGCTCGAACATCGGGAGTCATAGATGACAACGATTTGGTGATTTCTGCGTCAGAACAGCCCAGTTTCTCGACAAGAACTTTCAGTGCAGCCTCAGTGGGCTCGCCAACATTGCTGTAGGCGGATTTTTCCTAGAAACAAATGAACAATCGGCGCATGGGAACGTAGATGAGTTCCTACCGCTTGGTATACAATCTTTGCATCGTTACACACAGCACAGATTTCTGCGAGTCTGCGAATCGGGTCAAGACTCAAAGAAGAGTTCTTACCCTCCAAGGGTTTTACAGCTCCGTTTGGAGAGAACGTGGTGCCTTCGACTTCGTATTCCTGCGGGGACTTGGTTTGGGCATCAATGATAAGGAACTGACAAAAGGAGTTAGCAAAGCTAACGCGACCAAGGATGGGTATACCTTGGAGACACTCATTTGATTCGTTGTCAAAGTACCGGTTTTATCGGAACAGATGACATTTGTACAACCCAAAGTCTCCACGCTAGGCAAGTTTCGGACGATAGCGTTCTTCTGCGCCATTTTCTTCGTGCCAAGAGCCAAACATGCAGTAATAACGGCAGCGAGACCTTCGGGGATGGCAGCCACTGCCAGCGCGACGGCGATCTTGAAGTAATAGATTGCTCCTTTGAGTGCACCGTGGTGGGAAGGATCCCAAAAATGACGGAAATTAACGAGCCAAACCAAAATACATATCACGGTTATCACTTTGGCCAACATATCGCCAAAGTCGTCTAATTTGCGTTTGAGCGGGGTTTTTTCAGTGATTTGTTGGGATATAGAGTGGTGTATGTGACCAATTGCTGTTTTCGAGCCAGTGAAGGTCACGACTGCACGGGCGTTACCATTTACGACGGTAGTTCCCTTGAAGAGGATAAGAAAGGACGAGAGACGTGAAGTGATACAAACTCACAGAGAAGAGCATGTTGGTCATGTCCTGTTTTACTGCCTTGAGGTCCGGAACGACATCGACGGACTTGTTTACACTGATACTTTCACCTGTAAGGATTGCCTGGTCTACTCGGAAACTGCTGGAGGATATCGAGAGCAGTCTGCAATCGGCGGGGATTTTGTCGCCGACAGCAACTTTCACAATGTCGCCCGGGACGAGTTCTGAAGCATGTATGCGTGAGAGATGACCGGACCGGAGGACTTTTGCTTCGTCGGGGGAATATTCTTTGAGGGCCTGAAGAGGTGTGATGGAAGTGTGAGGTGTGGATTGGAGGTGTACTCACGTCGATGGCCTTTTCGGCATTTGTTTCCTGGATGACACCGACAGTTGCGTTTGCAATGAGGATGAGGAGGATGACGGCTGGCTCCACGAACGCGCCGAATGGACTAGAATCGGCTGAGTCCTCGAAGAGGGCGAGGGCGAACGAGACGACGGCAGAAGCGAGGAGGATGAGGACGAGCTGGTCCTTGAACTGTTCAAGGATCAGTTCCCACAGAGGTGTTGGCGGTTCCTCAGGAAGTTCTATCGGGGGTGAGAGGGGGCAATTTGGGCTGAAAGAGTGGTATTACCATTTCTGCCATATAGCTGGGCGTGTTTGGCAGCCTTGTCGGCAGAGAGACCGGAGGAAAGGTCAACTGCAAAGTGCTCGAGGATTTGACTTGGCTGGAGAGTCCAAGGCGCGTCCATACCGAAGCAGCGGGATGGTAGATGAGCAACAAGTCCAGTCGAAAAAGAAATACCCCCACAAAATAAATAGAAATAACTTACTTGCTGACGTGTCTTAACCACGGCACCTCCGGAGTACGGCCGGTGAGCCAAACAAGGACCAACAAGATGAGGTAATGTGAGCTGGATCGACGACGGTGGGCACTCAAAGAAAGACTCAAAGAGACGACAAGGGAGATGGGCAACGCTGGGTCATCCTCAGGTCGACCACACCAAGACGACTCGGTCGACTATGGACATCTCTCCCCCCAGGGAGTGTACACCGGCCAGCGAGATTGGAACCATCCAATAGTCACTCAGCTCATCGTAGATAGAAAGCTGGCACCGTTCTACCGCCCTCTCGAAGACTACAGCGACGACTGGGACGACGAGCAGATCCTCGCTGCCAGGAAGGACATCCCCGACTCTGACAGCACCCACTCAGATCAGCCCCAGTCACGCCAAGACACTCGCGACCCTCAAAAGCCGTCCCCAAAGCGCTCTTCTTCACTCAAAGATCCTTCCCGCTGCCCAGAAGCTGCCCTTTATAGAGGTGCTGTCGAATGTCCCATCTGCTTCCTTGTTCGTTATCTCCCTCTCTCCTTCTCCCTCTCGCTGACCATTACCCAGTACTACCCTACAAATATCAACCACTCCCGCTGCTGCGATCAAGCTATCTGCACGGAATGTTTCGTACAAATAAAGAGAGCTGAACCCACCACAACTCATCTCGTATCAGAACCCGCTGCTTGTCCCTACTGTGTACAAGATAACTTTGGTGTCGTATACAACCCTCCTCCTTGGCGTGCCGGCATCGGCAGCGACGGAATGGTTGGTACTTCCCTCCACCTTCGCTCTCCCATCTGACTTCTTCTCACAGACACCGCCTTCATGGGCTGATTCGCCGCGTGGTTCTCAGCACAACGTTTCAGGCTCTTCTGCCGCCCATAAGCGCCGTCGAAAGAGCTTCGGTCATGATAGCCCAGAGGTGGTCACAACCGGTATGCCAATCTTTTCCTGTCAACTTTCTGTCCTCTTCACATCTTCCTTCCAAATAAAAGACCAAATTCGACCTGATTGGGAAGCCAAATTGGCTGCCGTGCGTGCGGCAGTCACTCGTCGTGCCAACAGGAGAATAATCATGAGGCAGGTTGGAGATAGACTCATTCCTGTTGGTGTCACAAGTGGTCGTGTGCACACCCTTCCAACTCCCGACGGCATTGAAGGTCTGGACGCTGAGACCGCGACGAATGGCGGAGGCAGTGGCAGCAGGCGGCGCCGTGGTCCTCGACCGAATGGCCAGCCAGATCTAAGCCAATTGATTGGTCAAATGGGTTTAGGCGGACAAGATCTAGAAGAGGTAATTTGACTATTTCCCTTCCCTTCCACCAATGCTCAGCTACCCTCCAGCTCATGGTCATGGAGGCCATGCGTCTTTCTCTGCTCGAACACGAAACACAGCAGAGAAAGGAAGAAGAGAGAAGGCGACGGGAGGGTACAACAGGACAAGGCGGGGCTGAGGCAGCCCGCGCCGCAGAGACTAGCTCCGTACACGCAGCTGACCAATCTGCTTCCTCGACTGTTGGGACATCCTCCGGGGCGTATTCCCAAAGCTTGCAAGGCGATGAACCTTTCGCTGGCACCTCAACCCGTAGTCGTTCGGTGACGCCAGTATCAGGTCAAACAACCTTTTCATCTCCGTTTGGAACCGCCGTTGACAACTTGAACGACATCTCTCACAGCATCGAACGATCACACACCATCAACCCACCCACGTACATGATACAATTGTCAAAACCTTTCGGTAGTGGCGAGATGCATGCGGGCTATGCGACCGACAACGATGAACGATCCCGCCCCCTGGGTAATGAAACATCCTAGGCATCAGAACATCCCGCCGGTGTCATGCATCCCCTTGCCATCCTTGTTATCTGACGCGGACACTTTAGAACGAGAGTCACATTATTTCGTTTCGACTTCGTCCATGGATTCGCCGGTACAAGCGTGCCATCGAGCGCAAGTGCGGAATCGGCACACTGATATATATATGATGGCACTCGCATTATACTGGAAGGGAGTGACAGTTCGCACAACGTTCAATCCCTAGATTTATGAAGAGAGTAATGGTTTCACGATTTTCTTCATACTCGCTTTGACAGATGCAACTCCACGTTCGAGTTTTTCTTTACGATACTGATTGTTACTGTAGCATTTTTTGCATCAATTCCAAACTCAATAGTCTTCCCCTTAGAAGGCGCTTCCCTCTAGTTTTCCTAGTTCTTTCATGGTTTTCATACTATTTTGCGACACGGACGCAGTCCTGTGACCTGCTCTTGTGCACCACCCAGATATCATTTACAGGAGAGCTGCTCGCTCAGAACATCGTTATTAGACCTTTCTTGGATCCGCGGAGATGGTGCAACACTTTCGTGGCCTGAACTTACATGACACCCCCACACCTTGACAAGGCCTCATGGGTCGCATTGCGAAGATTGTTCATATGGATTCGAAGGATAGATGAATCGATGAAGGTCGGCCATCATGGACGGTGAAAGATACTTTCGGCGCTGATGCATGGCCAACCATTCGCTTGGCAAACAATCTATTTCGAAACACGACTGTGACAATATAAACCTTGGCATCAATGAATACAGTTCATGCGTGCGGCTCCTGCCGCCTCTTCTGCGGATCTGCCCATATGGGTTTCTGAGCTTCTGAATTGCTTGCCTGGGTGAAAGGTGATGCGTCACGCACGTGTGTTAACGCGGGACGAAGGAAGGAGGAATGGTGGTGACGTGACTGACCTGTGCATCGATCTGCTGCTTTACGATCTGTTCTTGCGCAAGTCGAGCTGTGCGATTTGCGTCCACTTTACGCCTGAGATCAGGGGCCATAGCCTAGCATGCCACACGTCCGCCATCAGCTTCGAGGTTACGTCCCGCGAACACATCAACACTAAAAAGACACGGGTCCAAGATCCCTCCGAGGCGAACCCCGAACGATCCTCGGACAGACTGCAGTCCAGTGCGGTCCAGCCAAGAGGCGGTGTGGGGGGTCTAAAAGTAGCGTTCCACTCACGGTGTATGTTTGTTCGGGAGTTGGCACGGTGGCTATTTAACGAATAAAGAACAAGGGAGGAAATGGGTCGAGAGCAAGAAGAACCATAAAAGAGTCAGCGGATCAGGATGTGAAGGTCTGCAAAAGCCCCGAATAATGACAAGTGGACGAACCCCGCATGATGACATATCCCATACCCATCACTTGGTGGTATAACCAATCGTTCGTCAAGGCGGGACCAGCGTCGTGGGTAGAAGGGCGAGTGAGAACACAAAGTTAGCGCTGGAGGTGGTACGGAGGGTAAAGGGACGCACGACCACCGGCCACGAGTGTCACCCTGAACCACGGGAAGCTCATTCTTCAACCTGAGGGGTCAATGATAGACCAAGTCGTTTAGTTGAATGTTTGTGCAAGCGGAGGAACCTTTGCAGCATGAACGTTTGAACTTCAGTCGAGCTCCAATCCTCAACGTCAACCGTGAAGGCGTGAACACAGGAGTAAACCAGTTTTGTGCATTTCCCGACAGACTCCCATTTTACATGCGCGTCCAAACGAAACAACCGATTTGAATTTCCGTGCTGTGCAAGTCAATAACGTGCAGTGTACAAAGTGCAGAGAATACGAGGCAAATAAACTTGGAATAAACTATGGAGAACTCTTCACGGGCTAGCGTCCCGCACTACGAGTCCAGTTGTATGCAAAGGCAGTAAGTAATATGAGGGTGGTATCGTAAAAGGTCGAGGTATAATGTGATGCAATGAAATTTTTTGCCAAAGGTCGGCTGTCATCCTTCCGCTTGTACATATGATGGCAGTATAGGAGGCCGCTCGACGCTCGCTTTCTTGCGCTGTGACAAGAAGCTTCGCATGTCAGCACTGCTCCTGCGACTTGCGGACTCTATGCGTGCGAGTTCCTGCTCCCATGCCTCCACTTCCACCTGGTTAACCCTCTCGAATAGAAGGCTACCATGAGTGTGATACGCGCTCTCGACGGTCAAATGTCCACCAGAACTCATGCTAGAGCTTGATCCTAATCGTGGTTGCTCGACGGATTTTTGGCGGAAAAAGCCACGAGAGCGTGGAGGAGAATTCGAGGAACGTGTGGGACGAGCAGTTTCTGGTCGCAGAAAACCCGCCAATCGGTTTCTTTGATCTTGAATGCCTTCGTAGGCTCGTGTGTCGAATCCGTCGGGTCTATCTCGAGGTCCCGCAGAGGTATGCGGCCGCCTCGAAGCTTTGAGCTTGTGGCTGCTGCTTCCTGGATAAGGTGACGAAGCGGTCGAAATTTTGTGAGTGTGAGCGGGAGGAAAGTATTGTCTCGTGATTGGAGGAGCACTGACGGGAACCTCAGCCGCTGGAGGCTGAGCGGGGCTACGTGGGGGAGATGGAAGTTGTTCTGCCTGGCCGTCACGCTTGGAACGCCGGGGAGACTTGGATTTCGATCGGTTGGAGGACGCGCTCACCCACTCGTTGTACCGGGCAAGCGCAAGCTGCCTCTGCATGGCGTTTGTTGAGACAATCGTGAGTTCCTTATCTTCGAGCTCTACGGTTTCCGCAGAGCTCACCGGTGATGAAACCACTAACTATAAATTGTTCAATATAGGGAGCGACAAGAACAGTGATAAGCGGCACCTTGACGCGGAGAAAGTACTTGACGGTCGTTGTTCCAGTTTGGACAGTTTCGCCTGCAGTCCACCGACTGTTGGACTTGGTATAAGGCCACGAGAGCGCGAGATTATGCCGCCACACTCCAGAGGAGTCTCTGGAGAGACGGTCTGATGACTCGGCATGCGCGAAAATGTGGGTAGTCCCACGGTCGCCAGCGGGATTCGGCGAGGACTCATCTGTCGTGTCTACATGATGCAGCAGCAGCGCACGTGACGAATCACTAGAGTATATGGATGATGATGAAGTTGGGCAGAGCAGATCTTGCGATGAGGAACTTGAGCTCTCGGGGTACGTGAATGAACTATGATCCTGGATGTAGTTAGATGAATGATATGTGTGATTTGTGGATGGTTGCGATGGGAATCGAGGGGTTGTAGACGGGGTCTTGAGGGGGCCTAACTGGAAATCATTGGAACATATTCGTCGTTCAACGAATGCGGTCGCGCTGCGAATTGATACAGATGAATCGAGAGGCTGTACAACGAGTTGTACAGAAACAATATCAAGGGGCCCAATGGGGTTAGGCGGCACGAGCACGCGGTAACGCAAAGGTAGACCACGAGATTTCAACAATGTCATATATGCTGAAGGGGGTGGTGTCAAGAGAGTTGAAGGAGAGTGGGAAGCGGGTAAATCATAGCGTATGAGGGGCAAGTCAAAGTATTTCACTTGACGAGAACCAACACCCGAGATAGGAACGTGGTTAAGGACTAGATCACTGTCAGAAGAAAGGTCGATACAAATATGCTTGGTACACGCACCCGCCTCAATACGCCAGTATATTCGGTATTCTTGAAAGTAGAGTGCTGTGCTAGGTGCTGCGACATGAGAGGGGGTAGAAAACCGAAAGGGGTAGTCGCCGTCTCCGACCTCGGACCACTCCTGAGAGTCCTGTTTTTGCCAGAGTGTGACAGAGTATTCGTACAGGACGTTAGTCAGAATAGTCCCCAACCGTCCTTGGCGAGATTCATAGCAGCGAACAGCGACGGTGATATCCTTCGCGGGGATGGGTTTACCGTCCTGCTCTATTTGGGTGCGGACGACTAGAAGAAGAGCGATGAGAGAACAGGTGGGGGAATGGTGGGTACTCAGTGCTCACGTCCTTCGAATTTGAGTGGTGTTAATCCGAGGTAGCCTTGGTAGGGGAAGAAGCGAACGCCTTGGTTGCCTTTAGGGGAGACGAGTGTCAACTTGACCATCGCTTTTTTGGAAGGCTTGTCGTCGTGTCGCGCAACCGGGGAATGGATGTGGACGACGCGGGCGACGACGAGGACGACAGGAAGATGGAGAGAGGCCAAGTGGACGACAGAGGGAGAGGAAAAGAAGCGACCGAGATAAATAACTGAATCCGTAAATGGCAATCGACGAGAAGCGCTGCATGATCAGTGTGACCCCGGCTGACCCCTTCGCCGTCATTCTCCAGATCTCAGATCTCAGATCCACATTATTACCTAACTGCGCCCCGGATGCTCTCTCGGACAAAATAACCTAATCGGGCTCATTACAAATCACGTGCATGTCACATGTGACGTCCTTCTTCACCCCCGCGCGTGCGTGACAGTTCACCTTGGTCGTCCTCACTCTGCCTGTGGCTGTCACTGAATCCTTCTGACCGTCATGCCTCGCGCGTCCCTCTACATACCATTCCTCCTCGCGGGGATGATCATCACAGTACGCTTTCTCTCATTCTCCGTCTTCGCGTCTAGCTCACTCTCTCCCAGGGCTCCAGCAACTCGCTATGGAGCAAATGGCAGGTTAGCCTTTCTACCAAGCTCCCAATCCCCACCGCCTAATTTCTTTGTCAGGACATGCAATGTGTCGAGAACTGCGATGATCCAGACCCCAACAACCACGTTTTGTTCGAACAGCCCGTGTGGCAAACTTTACAAATGTTCCGTCCGTCCTTCCTTCTTTCGTTTGCTACCTGGCACTAACCTTCCTTCTACATAGTCGGTGAAATGCTTTGTCAGTTATCACCCGCTTGTTTATTTGCACCGGTCAGATTCTCACTCCGCAACCGTGATTTCTCTCAGGTTTCCTTCCCGTCATCTACACGTGGCTGAGCACGAGGCGCAACGTTCCACCCGTGTTTCTTCCTTCCGATTCAGACGAAGATGATGATCCGCAGACAAAGTCTGCATCACTTGCTCAAGAGTTGCGAGGGTGGAAATTACTCCTTTTATGGTTCCCTGCCGCTTGTGATCTCACTGGTACCACGGTCCGTCATTTCCTCTTGGTCTTCGTCCCAAACTTTCATTGCGTCGCTCGAGTTTTATCTATCTCAACCAATGCTGATGCCGTGATTTTCCATGTGACATTCTACAGCTCATGAATGTTGGCCTTCTGTACACACCTGTTTCCATCTATCAGATGACGCGCGGTGCGCTGGTTCTCTTTGTCGGAATTCTTAGCGTGATCTTCCTCCGCCGTCGCCTTTGGCTATACCAGTGCGTCCTTTGCTCCTCCTCCGCTCAATTGCATAATTTGCTTCAGATGGATGTCCCTGCTCGCTGTGATGGCTGGCGTCTCACTCGTTGGTTTTAGCGGCTCTTTGATTAAGGATACGGTCAAGGACGCAGTGAACTTGGTGACTGCACACGTTACTGGTGCAGATCCTGGACCCATCGATCAAGTCGATATCACGAAAGCTCTCGTTGGTGTGTCCAGTCGTTTTATCTGGCCCGCCTATTTGATGGAACCATTTGATAGGCGTCTTCTTAATTCTCATCGCCCAGATCTTGTAAGATTGTTTCACCATGCAGCTATTGGTTTGTTCAACATTATCTTTCTCCAGTACGGCCACGCAATTCGTGGTTGAGGAGAAAATCATGACACGCTGGAGTGTTCCTCCCCTTGTGGCAGTTGGATATGAAGGATTATTTGGTGCCCTCACCATCGTATTACTCATGCCGTTCTTGGCACAACCGTCTGTCTCTTCTCGCTCTCCTTTCTTCGACCTTCCCAGAGGTTGGCATCAGATCATAGACACCCCAAGCGTCCTCTGGTCTTCGCTTGCGATCGCGTGCAGCATTTCCTTGTTCAACTTCTTCGGTCTCAGTGTCACCAGGCATGTAAGTGCCACTGCCAGGAGCCTAACAGATACCTGTAGAACCTTGTCCATCTGGCTGATCAGTCTCGCCCTGGGTTGGGAAAAACTCTTATTCCCCCTATCACTTCTCCAAGTGCTTGGCTTTTCATTCTTGGTGTAAGTCGATGGTTCTTATATCAAATGGCAGGGTATTCACTCCACTTTCAGTTACGGAACGGTATGCGGGTCGTATTGCAGCTAGGACCCAACTGACAACAGACTTTCAGTTTTTGTTTAATAACCTGGTCCAGCCACCTCCCTTCCTCCGCCCCGCTCCTGCCGTTGCCCCGCTGACCACTGCTGGAGCGCATGAAGCAGAGGCACTTCTTGCTCGCTCTGGCCTTGACGAATCAGCAACTCTCCCTGCTGACCTCGGCCAGAGTGGTTTTGATGTCCTTCCCGCCGAAGACCACATCAGAACAAGCCAGGATGACGCATAGTTGCCATCTGGTATCTTGACTTTCGTGTTCTGTCAAGATTGGCTGTCCTGTCAAACTGTTCGTCGTACAGCTTTTTTTTGCTTTAATGCTCACATCGCACAAGCATATATATATTGATCTGTACATACATAAGGACAGAGTAGTTGATTGTTTCCCGCAGCTACTAGGTGTCAATGGGATTATAACCGCCGTGTAGGCGAGCAACTTGATGCGATACATGCGCATATTTTGATCGCGTCCTTTTGGTTGATATACCGGAACCGGACCGTGCACACCTAGTATGCGGTCAGATCAGCACTAGATGGTCATAATCTTAGAGAGTCCTAATACAGTCGACTCCCTCATAACCGATACCCTGGATATCCGATACATTTTTGGATTTCCGGAGTTCATTTGCACTGATCTCCCACAGACCCGCCGATACTCCCTTAACTGATGCCTCACGGCGCAAACCGAGGGGTATCGGTGGTGAGGGAGTCGACTGTCCTGTTGTCCAATGGCATAGCCCACCAAAGCCTGTATTAGAATGGATGCGATCAAACCGAAGTCTACTTGCTTCTGAGCCTTTGGGAATGTGTATATCCCATAATCCCAATATTTGCTCCCGGCCGCATCGGCGGAACAACTCGGCCGTCGGCAGTCAAGGATTTGTTCGCTTCAGGAAAAAGTATCCAACG
Source organism: Chalciporus piperatus (assembly GCA_038093975.1). Lineage (NCBI taxonomy): Eukaryota > Fungi > Basidiomycota > Agaricomycetes > Boletales > Boletaceae > Chalciporus > Chalciporus piperatus. The sequence continues at coordinate 414,540 of JBBPTG010000002.1, forward strand.
GGACATGAGAGATACGGCTGACAAGACAAATTAAGCTTAAGACTTCTCGACATTCTGGAAGGTGCGGCGCAGCGAGGTCACTTGATTCAAGCCAAAACTGGCTAGCGGCACATGCTACTACTAGTGCGTTCACCGAGAAGCCCGGAAGTGAGCAAGACCGTCGCATCTTACTTCTGCTTAGCCTTGTAGCTGTATGGGGGTGACTAGCTGAACAGATCCGTGGGTTGAGCATGCTGCATGCATGATCGAACAAATGGATCCGCTCGGTTGCCAATAAATATAGTAGTCTGAGCTTTCTTCATCTGCGAACCTAGCCGATTTTTTGGCAGCCTTAGGAACCTCGTTTTGGACAAGGTGTTAGTAATCGTGCTGTAAGACACTCTTTGGGATCGTCTAGGTGCTTGCCAGCCAATGAGAAGGCTTGCTTAGCTACGAAAGAGTGCTGAACGTTGAACAGCCGTTCATTTAAGCCGCTGTGTCGATGTTCTGTGGGGTTACAGTTGTCGTCGATTCAGCCGTTTAGCGAATTGACAATGTCGCTTCAGGGTCGTGCAGGTGGCGAGCACCACCGAGCTTACGCCTTCCCGACAAATTCTCGCTAAGTTAGGTTTGAGTTAGGTCTTCTGAAATCTGGAACGTACGCGCGATATTAAATCTCGAGTCTCGGGGGAATCGTGTACACACTACCCCGAACCGGCACCTATCCACTTTCCGGAACTACACTTTTTACAGCATTTTAGCTTGCTAACTAGTGAGTAATAGGGAATGCCGAAAAGTGGTAGGTGCCGGTTCGGGGTAATGCACAGTTCTTCACGCGAATACAAGGGTAGCAATCTGCTGCCACGTACGTCATCTTCCAAGGCGCTGCGGACTCTTTCGCTTGCGGTGACGGTTATCCGAACTCGAGCTGGTTAGCAGTTACAGTTAGGATAGATGCGACCGACTAGTGCACTTACACCACGAAATCTGTGCAACTTGAAATGAACCAACGTTCTCGATAGTCGAGATGCCGTGACCGATATCAGTTTGCAGAAGCGAGAGAATACACAGAATCGCAATGTTTCACTTAATAAGCATTCAGCATCCTTCACAAGCTGTATCGGAACAAGCGTTAATCTGTTGATTCATCATCGCTATCGCTACCTCTGTCGTCTGCAAGCCGAGTCGCCTCTTCAAGCTGCTCAAGATCCCAGTCAATGGCACTTTTGGGTACCACCAACGTCCCTACTCTTTGAGCCAGGGTTTGAAGTATTGCATCACTGGAAATGTCACTGAGACAGCAGCAGAACGAGAACCGAATTTCGCAGACCTTGCACAAGTCTGAATCCAGACACAGAAATCTTCCATCCAAATTTTACTATAAACATAGTAAACATCGTGATGCTCCAGAATGCGCTTCATCTCCAATAGGGATCTCGTGAGCGTTCTTTTACCTCGCGCCACGTCGATGGCGACATCGTTTCGGCACACCTCGGCGAGCTGGAAGGAACGATATAGCGGAAAAGCAAGGCTTCTTCGGTAAGATGCTACCAAAGTAGACATCAGATCCGCATCGGAGAATTGCAGCTCCGTCCCAATGACTTCCGGAATGTGTGGCGTATATGGAGGTGGGTCGAGCGACGAGAACGCTGGTATAAGCGAACAGACTGTCCAGGCGCTTTCAGGGGTCGGGTCATGAAGAGTTGTCCGCCTATCATAAGCATGTGCAAAAAGGAGTGTGATCAGTGTTAAATAGAGGTTTCGCTCCTGGATCGCGTCCATGATATCTGGTGGCGATCAGTGGTCACCCAAATATTGGTATGCAAAAACATAACTTACACTCCTTCCGTGGAAGACGGAGCATTTCCAGATTCTCTTGCTCGGTATAGATCACTTCCGAGTTGGTTGCAGAGTCTTCAAGTTTCCAAGCGATCAACTCTTGAATGTATTCGTCGTCAGCGTAATCTGCCCTGTGGAGCTGGAGCGTTCGATATAATACTCATATAACGCGAATAAACGAACATGTAATGTTCTTCATCCCATTTTTCGTTCTCGTGTGCGATCCGGAGGTTTCGCCTCCCACTAAGATCACAGGTCTCGGCGTTGGGGCCTAATTCGTTGATTTCGTTCTCGGTACCGGCGACATGCATGAAGTACCCTGTATACTTGTCCAGAAATCCGTAATAGCGTTTGGATGATGAATGAAGCTCTGCTGAAGCCTCGGGGACCGTCTGGGATATCTGCCAGTCGTTCTCGGCAGCTGACACAAATAAAGTTAGCCTTGATCGATTTTCAGTGCATGCATGCTACCTTCCAGGAATTCATCCTTTTCTTCTAGGGCCAGCTCTGTTGTTCGACGCGATAACTCACTGACGTCGTCTTCTCCTGAAGAGGACTGGAGGACTTCGATCGACGGCGCAGGTGGAGGTTGCGTCGAGCGAGGAGCCAATAACTTCGCCAGCAAATCCAGCTCCGCAAAATGCTGCCCTTTAACTTCCTTGGTCAAGGTGACTTTCAGGTATCCTGTACTTGGGTCATAGACGGCAGACGAGTTATCATCTTCGACCACGGCATGCGGAAAGTTCAGACGGAGAAAGTACGGGTTGATGTGGACGGTTAACAATGTGTCGTCAATGTTTATCTCGACATCAGACGCCTGAATGTCGGGCTAGAGTTACTTGGAGATACCGCGATGGCATCATTGGAACTTACACGGACTGAAGGGCAGTACAGCGAAACGATCACGGCGGCGTCAGTTTGGTCACACGAGAACTTCGGCGTGATCATCACCTGGCTACAGAGGGATGAGATCATGAGCGTGCAGCCATCTGGTGGGAGAGGTAGGTAACCGACCGGGGAAGTACCTCGGAGTTTCCAAGTTGTTGGTGCCCGTTCGACGTGTCAAGCTGCAAAGATACGAAAAGTGACGAACAGCTGTATGAAGCAACAGAACAGTTTTCCGGCGCTTGCCTGTGATACCTATACGTGACACTGGCCTTCCCTGGTCTTCCCAAGGTGTGTGTGTCACGACGAGCTGTGCCAACCCACAGTCGGAGACAACAATCGTGCGATATGACCAAGCGAGATCTACACAAGTGACATCCGATTCAGACAGCCCGAGTCAGATATAATCCTCGTTTCCAAAATCCCACTTCTCATTCAACCGAATTCACGTCGATGGATCCCCAGGTCAGTTGGATCGCACTTCGGGCGATTGCTTTTGACGACATCGCCTGACTTGTAGAAACTGAACGCCTACCCTCCGTTCGCGACTGTAGAGCAGCTCATCATACGGGAGAAGCGAGGCAACTGTATACCGATCTTCATTCAGCTGCCTGCAGATCTCATCACACCATGCATGGCATACCTTCGTATTGCGAAAGACTCCAAATTCAGCTTCCTTCTCGAGTCAGTGATCGCCGGAGAGAACATCGCTAGATACAGTTTCGTTGGCGCAGGTAGGTTCTCCATCTCAGAGTCAGCGCAAAATGAGTCTGAGTCTTTCGTAGATCCAATCAAGGTTGTAAAGACTGGGCCCAACGAAGAAATCACGGGGGATCCCATGGCCGCTCTTCAAAGAGAGCTTTCAGCATACCAATACATCAAAGTACCCGAAGTCTCCACCTTTACTGGCGGTGCGATAGGCTATGTCTCATATGACTGCATACAATACTTTGAGCCAAAAACAGCTCGGGAGCTACGGGATCCCCTCAGCATACCAGAATCCGTCTTCATGATGGCGGACACACTGCTCGTATATGACCATCTGTTTCAAACAATCAAAATCGTCTCCCACGTATTTTATCCGAAGGATGCAGGAACAGCGAGCCTATCATTCGTATACCAAACTGCACAATCGAAAGTGCGACGCCTGGCCAAAACTCTCCTTTCACCCACCGTACCCGAAGTTCTTCAGCCTCCGATTCGACTTGGGAACGAAGCTGTCTCGAATGTCGGTAAAGAGGGTTACGAAGGGTTTGTGACTCGATTGAAAGAGCACATTGTCGCGGGCGACATCATTCAGGCGGTCCCTTCACAAAGACTTGCACGGCCCACGGATCTTCACCCCTTCAACGCCTACCGGCACCTCCGTCAGGTGAACCCAAGTCCGTACATGTTTTACCTGGACTGTGGAGACCTTCAGATCGTCGGTGCTAGCCCCGAGACTCTTTGCAAAGTTGAAGCCAATAAAGTGTACAACCATGCCATCGCAGGGACCACGAAGAGAGGCAAAACTCCGGAAGGTCTGTGTTCTTACTGTGTCACATTTGATTAGGTTTGAACCTTGACAATGCAGAGGACAAGATACTAGCAGAGCAATTGTCTTCCTCGGAGAAAGACAGGGCAGAGCATATTATGCTTGTTGATCTTGCTCGAAACGACGTCAATCGCGTGTGCAAACCAGAGACAGTCAAGGTCGACCACTTGATGCAAGTTCAAAAGTTCAGTCACGTCATTCATCTGACATCGCAAGTGTCGGGAATGTTGCGAGAAGGTCTGACAAGGTGAGTGAGACAATGGTGATACGCGGCTGAGAGATGATGACAGACCGTGGATTCGTCTCAATACAGATTCGATGCTTTCCGTTCTATCTTCCCCGCCGGCACTGTTTCGGGGGCACCCAAGATCAAGGCCATTGAGATTATATCACGTTTAGAGCAAGAAAAACGTGGCGTATACGCTGGGGCTGTCGGTCGATTCGATCTCGCAGATGACTCCATGGATACCTGCATTGCTATACGGACGATGACATTCAAAAATGGCGTTGCGTATCTCCAGGCTGGGGGCGGCATCGTGTTCGACAGTGTGGAAGAAGACGAGTACATAGAGACCATCAACAAACTTGGCGGAAATGTCAGAGCACTAGAATCAGCTGAACGTGAGTTTACCAAGTTATTTGCTGTATCATATACTGATCTGTGACATAGAATATTGGTTCGACGTGCAAGCAGAACAGGCGAGGCCTAGATAGATAGGATACGGATGGCACAGTACCGTTCTCATGCTTTCAGTCGCTCCAAAATCATCCTCCGTTCTTTTCGACGCTGGGACTCAACCTCTTCCTCCCGCCGCGCTAGAATGCCTTCTTTCCCAGCTATACTAAGGACTCCAGATATTAATTGAGCTGTGCGTTGGCTGTCGTCGTTCGCGGGAATGGGGTACATAACGATGCGAGGGTCGGCATTGGAATCCACGATGCCTATAGTTGGGATGTGCTGTATAGCACACTCGCGTATGGCATTCATGTTGGCGATGGGGTTGAGGAGAATGACGAGGTCTGGGGTAATCCGATACTTTTTCTCGGTCCCTGATGGGAAGAGCTCCTTGCTATTTGTGAGGGTGCCCGGTAGCCATCGGTCCGCGACATAAAAGCCTTGGTCATCTAGTTTGCCTGCGGCATTCCGAATAATGTCTCGGAGGTCTGGGCGGGTACCGACGAAGAGTATAGTACCGCCGTTCTGGGCAACCGTTCTGGTGACGTTGGCGGCTCGTCGCAAAAGCGGAACCGTCTGATCTAGGTCAATGATGGTGAGACCAGCACGAACTCCGAATGCGTATGGCAGGAAGTTTGGGTTCATGAGAGATTTTGTGTGACCGAGATGTGCGCCAGCGGCCATGAGTGCTGAAACCGTGGCCTGTGAAGGACCGACTGCGCGGGTATAGGCATGAGATGGTTGGAAGGTAGTATCACGAGTTTTAGCCGATCCGTACTCGTCCATCAAGTCAGCTGTGGGCACAGCTAAGGTTTAGAAACGGGACAAGAAGGAAAAGCGCGTACAGAGTAGCTTGAACCGGGCTCTGTTCTCCTGCATGAGTTGCCAGTCATCCTGGGACTCGATGGACATGGACTTGTCGCTACCGGGCGCGGTGTACATTGTCCTTATGGCTGTCTGTAGCCGTGGATGCTGTCTGGGTAGACATTTCGTCGCTGTTAGCCACGGTCTGAGTGTTCTACTTGCCATGCAGGTCAACAACTTGAAGTGCAGTCCGGTGGCGGTGCAGAATTCGCGACTGAGCTTATTAGCTGCTTACCTCATCGATATCGATTTTTTTTCTTTACCTGTATCTCTTCCTGCCCTCCACCACAACCCGAGTTCCCTCCGGTTCAAAAAATCTGAAAAATGGAAGACGACGCTTTTGACGGCGCTGTTGGTATCGATCTCGGCACAACTTACTCGTACGCATCGTCTCCCTTTATCACCCTTCGCGAATCTCATATCGACCCAGATGTGTCGGTGTATGGCAAAACGATCGTGTCGAAATCATTGCCAACGATCGTAAGCATCTCACTCAAAAACACCTCTCGACTCATGATCGTAACTCCCTGTCGTAGAGGGTAATCGGACAACACCATCATATGTCGCCTTCTCGTCCGAGGAGCGTTTGATAGGTGATGCGGCCAAGAACCAGGCTGCCATGAACCCCCGCAATACCGTGTTCGATGCCAAGCGTCTCATTGGCCGCCGCTACGAGTAAGCCACTAGCTTCAATGTCAATCGTAGTTTTCCTGATGCACCAACCCTCAGCGATCCCGATGTCAAGAAGGTAATTGGTTTTGCTGCGTCGCATGAGATCACACGGATTGAGTTGATTTCCAGGACATGACACACTGGCCTTTCGAGGTCGTTGAAAAGGAGGGTTCTCCTTTGATCAAGGTCAACTACTTGGGCGAGGAGAAGACCTTCACCCCTCAGGAAATTTCGTCTATGGTCCTTACCAAAATGAAGGAGATCTCCGAGGCTAAACTCGGAAAGACCGTCAAAAAGGCCGTTGTCACGTGAGTCATCGCACGGTTGCGCCGTATCAGGTTTCCCAATCATATCGTAGTGTTCCGGCGTACTTCAACGATTCCCAGCGTCTGGCTACCAAGGATGCAGGTGCCATTGCAGGTCTCGATGTCCTTCGTATCATCAACGAACCCACCGCTGCTGCCATCGCTTACGGTCTCGACCGTCAATCAAAGGCCGAGAAGAATGTGTTGATTTTCGACCTTGGTGGTGGAACCTTCGATGTCTCCCTTCTCAACATCACCGGTGGTGTCTTCGCTGTCAAGGCTACAGCCGGTGACACTCACTTGGGTGGTGAGGACTTTGACAATGCACTTCTTGAACACTTCAAGAACGAATTCAAGCGTAAGACTAAGCACGACATCTCGGAGGACCCTCGTGCTCTCAGGCGTCTGCGAAGTGCTTGCGAACGCGCCAAGCGCACTTTGTCCAGCGTCACTCAAACAACTGTCGAGGTTGACTCCCTGTACCAGGTTAGTTTGCGTTGACATGCATTGTAGCGACGCTCTCATGATTATATATCAGGGTGAAGACTTCTCCGCAAACATCACCCGTGCCCGTTTCGAGGAGATCAACGCCGCGATGTTCAAGTCAACTCTTGAGCCCGTCGAGAAGGTCCTCAAGGATTCTAAGATTCCCCGTGACAAGGTCGATGACATTGTCCTCGTTGGTGGTTCAACTCGTATTCCCAAAATTCAGTCCCTTGTCTCCGAGTACTTCGGTGGTCGTCAGCTGAACAAGTCGATCAACCCTGATGAGGCCGTGGCCTACGGTGCTGCCGTTCAGGCTGCCGTCCTCACTGGTCAGACTTCAGAAAAAACTGCCGATCTCCTCTTGCTCGACGTTGCTCCTTTGTCGCTCGGTGTTGCAATGCAAGGCGATGTCTTCGGTGTTGTCGTTCCCCGTAATACCCCCATCCCCACCAGCAAGTCCCGAACGTTTACCACCGTCGAGGACAACCAGACTACTGTTACCTTCCCCGTGTAAGCCTTGAACATGTTACCGCTGAGGGGTGGTGCCTAATTTTTATTGTGCTAGTTACGAGGGTGAGCGTACCCAATGCCGTGACAACCGATTGCTCGGCGAGTTCGAGCTCACAGGCATTCCTCCTATGCCTCGTGGTCAGGCTGAGTTGGTGACCACCTTCGAGGTTGATGCAAACGGTCTTTTGAAGGTGTCGGCTCAGGACCGTGCATCCGGCCGCAAGGCATCCATCAGTAGGTTCATGTCGAAATCTCCAATTTCGTGTACTGACTCTCCACCAGGCATCACCAACTCTGTTGGCCGTCTGTCCTCCGCTGAGATTGACCAGATGATCAAGGATGCCGAGCAGTTCAAGCAGGCTGACAAGGACTTCTCTTCCCGCCACGAAGCCAAGTCTGATCTCGAGGCTTACATCCATCAAGTCGAGAGTACCATCACCTCCCCAGAGATTGGCATGAAGCTCAAGCGCGGAGCTAAGTCGCAGGTTGAGGCTGAGCTTGCCCGGGCGCTCGAGAAGCTGGAGATCGAGGATTCGACTGGAGACGAGCTGAGGAAGGCGCAGCTCAGCATCAAGCGTGCTCTCCAAAAGGCAACCGCTGGTCTTCGGTGAGGGAATGATCGGCACACAAAATTAGAGCACAACTATGTTGTATGTCTGTTGTCTGCTTTGTTTTACGCATGTACGCACCTCAATCAAGTCCTTGTTTTTCGTTGTAAACGATGTACGAAGGAGTAGAATGTACAATTTCCACTACTGCAGCAACGAACAGTGAAGAACTATGAAGTAAGAGCTTTGTGAACCTGCAGAGCAACTTCGAGTGTCCATAGTTCTTCATCTGCGCCATCGCAGAGTGCCTTGTCAGCTTCAGCGATCGCTAAAGTACATTTGGCCTTTTGTCGGGCGGGCAAAGTTGGATGGACGATGATGATGTCATGTAGCTATTGAATCGTAAGGATACGATAACAGCGACGAAAGCATACCACAAACCTGAACCAGAAGCTGCGAAGCAGAATAGCCCTCTCGCATTAGAGCTTTGACTTTTTGCCGAATGGCGTCAAATCCTTGTCGTTTGGGTTCAGTTTGCATCTGGGTAGCGATATCAATTCCGAGGGTGCGCGCAAAGTCGTCCACCACCGCACTCGGAACGACACCGGCAATCTCCTGAATATCTCGTGGGGTGATTGGCGTTGGTGGTGTTGTCGAACTGGACAGCCGAGAAGCGGACTGTAAATAAGTTATTGATCGCCGAAGGTCACCATTCGAAGTGCCTATGAGAGTAGCTACGACATCTGGGGTTACATTGACGTGTTCCGCAGTGGCAATATGCATGAGCCGGTCTATTGCCGATGAATCATCTAGGGGGGTAAACCGGAACTTTGAACATCGCGAAGCCAGGGGGTCAATGATGCTGTATGACGGTGAGAGGAGTTGCGGAGGTGGTCCAACGCATACTGACCGTGTGACGTAGTTACAGACGAGACAAAAGCGGGTGATTCGGGCGTACGTCTCCATGATTCGTCGCAGGGCACCCTGAGCGTCTTGAGTCATGGAATCAGCTTCATCGAGTATGATGATCTTGTAGGGTGGACATGGATAAGTATTGCCGTCAGAGGTGAGCTTTTGTGCTCGTGGTGTCTGTCGGGCGAAGGTTTTTATCTTCTCCCTGACGATGGCAATACCTCGTTCGTCGGATGCGTTGAGTTCAAGTACTCGCTCTCTGAAGTTATCTGGGCTGGAAGGTAATAATAAGCTTAGCAAGCGCTGTTGACAAGGGCCAGTTGACATACCCAAAGAGCTGTCGTGACAAAGCAAGGATCGTGGATGTCTTTCCCGTGCCAGGTGGACCGTAGAACAACATATGAGGAAGCTGCCGATGTGATCAGACAAACTGAACGGCTCAGGGAGAGTTGGTCCGACATTTGTGGAAGATAATGCCTTGCGCAGGACTGTTACTGTATGTTCTTGGGCAGAGATGTCGTCTATTGTCTTTGGACGGCTGTGGAAAAGGACTATGGCTGTATGTGATCGAGAAGGGCGACGAGCTCACTATTTCTCGACCCATGGCTGCAGCGCTGGTGCTACATTCAGCTTTGGGTCTTTCGTCGGCTTGGTCTGTTGGGGCTGAAAGAAATTGGCCATGACGGTACAATGGCTCTGAGAGCGCGTCTTTGATTGAGACGCGTCGCGTATGACAAACTGTTTCCCACGATTTCCACCGCGACGCACTGGGGCGTTCTCTTCAGAGTCTTCACGTCGACCACGATGGCGCTCGCAGCTTCAAACGCAGGCAAGTACACAAACGAGAGCGCGTCGATTTTACTAAGGAACGCGTTGTAGGCACTTCAGACGCGTCTGCGTCAACTTGTAAGTTCATTGCACCGCATACCACTGTCCCGGCTAACGTCGTTATCCTGGCGACAGCACAGAGAAATCCTATCGCCGAGTTGAAGAATGGCAAGGTCATCTTCAAACAAAAACCCGTATCATTTGAAAAAGCTTCAGAAACGATGCAAGGTGGGATTTGAGTTGAACCCATCGGTGCCCTAGCTCAATATCCTGTAGAGATCGTGAAATTTCGCGAGATGCTTGATTCCCGAGTCCAGAACCAGGATGAACCCCTTCACAGCATACCTGACGAGCACAAACCTATCATTGTGAAATTGGCTCAGGAGAGGTACGTCGTCCGTCTGGCACTTTGGAACCCCTGCTGATATACCCCAGCGACAAGGGTGTTGTTCCACTGGCCAAACATATACGTTCGATTCTGCTTCCAGGTCCTGGCGAAGTCGAAGATGCCCACCGCTTGAGCCTTGAGTCAAGTCTCCCGCTCCCCGTAGTGGAACATGCGATCACGATGGTCATGACAAGGACTAACTACGGCCTTGATGGTGCATTGGGTCGGAAATTGCCTGCAGCCGTTTGCGTTTGGCGATGGGAAGTCCAGGACGCGTACAAAGATTGGCTCCCTAAATCTGCCAAGGAGAGCGCGGAAGCAAGGATGGCAGAACGTGTGCAGGTATGCAAGTATTACACAATTTCCATGAGTGAGTCTCATCCAACACCGAACAGGCCGGTAAAGACTTGCGTATAGTGTTTGAAAGTCTCTCGCAGGCCGAGCGGGATGCTATCCTCGATCCGAAGGGTGCGAACAGGTTACCCGTCAAAGACACCAACAAATCCGAGACGGTCGTCGTCTCCCTACGCACTACGGAGGATTCTTCTAGAGATCAGGCCCAGAAGGACACAAGGCAAACCACACCAGCTGAGGGCCAAGCGGTGAGTCGCGGACTCTTCGCATTCTACCCAGGGTGCTCAATCGCATTGCTACTCCAGCATTCGGAGAATGTCGCGCCCAAGGGGCGCCCAAAGAAGGTTCCTGACCCGGAAAAGGCAGCTAAAGTAATATATTACCGCGTCTCTTGTTATTTGAACTCATCGGTGCCACAGGTAAAGGGAAAGGAAGAGAAACGAGCAGCGAAGGCGGAGAAAGACAAGAAAGAGAAAGAATCCCAGCTTAAATCCCGTTCGATCATGGACAGCTTCGTCGTAAAATCCAAGCCCTCGGCTCGGGACCCAGTCACTAAACAGTCGAATGCTACTGCTGGCCCCTCGGTGGAAAATGATTTTCAAAGGACATTTAAAGCATTCGTGCTGAAGAAGGATGCGGAGCTTGCTCCATATAATTGGTTTTCCGAAAGTCGGGGCGATAGGACGACTGGTATGACTCATGACCAGGCCATCGTCGTCGACGATGGCGTTCCACCACAGGCACCTTCAGATCATGAGAAGCTATCCAGTGAAATTCCGCAGGATAGCTCTCCGCAGAGCCTACAGGAGTTAATCGAGGTCCTCCGCAGAAGGAGTCTAAATTGCCCGAGACAGCGCAAGTTATCGCACCTCAAAACATACAATCCTCGAGCCGTCCGGGATGCCATTTCGCAGCTCAATGATGCCGAGATTGCAGGCGACCCGGCGCAAGTCCGCCATCTGCTCGCCATTCTCGGTGACCGCCAGGTCTTCCCAGCCAAAGTTCTCATCTTCCGCGAAGATGCCCGTCCGGGATATTATGGGACATGGACTCGTAACTCTCGTATAGTGGGGCCTCGTACACCATTCAATCGTGACGTGCTAGCTCGGGACTATGGATACGATAGCGGGGAAGAGTGGGAGGATGAAGGCGCTGGTGACGCGGACGACGTGGTTGAGGACGGGGAAGATGAAGAACAAGATGCTGAGGACCCTGACTCGGATTTGGATAGCTGGCTTGTAGACGACGACGACGAAGTTGGACCACCCCCGGAGCTCGATGACCTATCACCACCACCCTTCGACTTGCCGATGCCTCCGCCGAAACGGAAAGCCGACGCGGGTGAGAAGCAACCAGAGAAAAAGAGAAAAGTCGTGGTGCCACTTGTCCCCTCTGTGAAAGGTCCATTCTGGGAATCATCCATTGGACAATGCCACTACGACCCTTTCAGGGCATATCGCGTGCAACTTCTCAATGGTAAGGTCCCTTTACCCTCCTTTTGTCATCAGTTAACTGGCATCCAGATACACCATACCCAGTTGACCCATTTACTTTTATATCTACCCTTCCTTCGGAGCGACAAAGTGCCCGGGCGGTGCCATCGACCTTTCTCGTACCCCCTCTACCTGACACAGTCCAGCCTACAGCTGGTACAGTACCTGCCGCAACTTCCAAGCGCACAACAACAAGCTCCATGCCAAAGACTATGTTCCCCGATGCACATCTCGGCGCGGTGCTCGAGAAGATCACCAATCTCGCAACTCCCAGCTTTAATTTCCTGGTTGAAAGCATCTTTCAAGAGCTTAAAGTTCACAAGATCAAAAAGAATGCAATCGAAGCCAAGGTGCGGGAGGTTGGCGAGAAGTCGAAAGAGAAGAAAATATGGGTTGTCAAGCAGGCTCAACCCGAACTTGCTTGACTCCTGGATCCAATCTGTACCTAGTTCATATTATTCGTATTAATCTGGTTTCCAGCATACTATAATACAAGTTCCGTGCAAGTACATCCTGGCCATATGAGTAGCCACCACGGGCTCCACCCGGCTTGCTGAGTGTTACGAGGTCGCGGTCCTCCAAGCAAGCTCCGCCTTTTGGAAGTCACTCCCCTCCGGGTTTATACAGTGAACGTCGCCGGACTCTGCTCCTGTTACGGTCTTTTGTCAGCGGCTTATTTCGAAACATGAGCTACTTACGGATAAGCAATCTCGTCACCTGCCCTCTGTCATTCACGACAGGTTCAAAGCCCATCCCGTTGAATACCTTCAAACGTAGCCTAAGAAAACGGGGTCAACGAAATATCGCATCCCACACCAAAACGCAGACTTACGCTAAGCCGTCCAATTCCCGCTGATGAATCTGGGCTGGGTCAGTCTCCTCCAAGTTCCTCGCGGTCACTTTCAATGCTGCAAGCTCCGCCTCCTTGCTAGCTAGCGAGCTCTCAGCATCACGAATCGCTTTCGCAAGAGATATACGTGAGGCATCGAACTCATTCAACCGTGCTGCATGCTGTTCTACCGCCGGGACGGTGGGGGGCCGAGTCGATGACTTCCGTGCCGCATCCAGCACACGAGTAAGTGCTGTCGAGCAAAGGTCAACAGTGCAACTTCCCGAGGCAAGGTACATACCTTTGAGACTGGCATACGCCTCGTCGTTCTCCTTTTTGGCTTTTGAATAATTGACTTTCATCTGCTCTTCGGCTGCGGTGATTGTGAGGTAGTCATCAGAGGGGTCGATGATCTTCGTCATCTCCCGTATTAGTTTTCTGTTCAGGTCGATCAGTATCCAAGAAGTGCAATGGGCCGTGCATCCACGTACGTGCATTCTTGAAGGTCTTTTGATTGCAATTCTCGAGCCATTGCCCGTGTTGTATGAACAAGCGATGAGCCATACGGCACTACGCGTGATCCTCAGGTCACGTGCATGTCACGCCACCGCGTCGATACGCGCTCGGCACTCTGATTTCGGAAAGATTCGATCATACATGCTTTATCATACATGCTTTTGATGGTCTCAGTAAATATGCAACTATCTCCATTATTTTAACTGAACTTCGAAGAGCCAATTACCGTGTTTTACCAACGCTCTGCAACTAGGTATAGCAAGGCCACGACCTCTGAATCAGTGTTTCACCTTCCAGTAAATGACACTGTTGCCATGGCCCGCAACTGCACACTGTTCAACCTCAACATTCCTCCCCCATAGCCTTCCCGACAAGTCCTTCACTAATGCCCTGCGTTTAGCTAACATGAAGCGGCCACCTTCGGGTCTCTCCAGGGTCATGGGCGAGTTGAGGCTCGTCCTCTTCCCAGTCCCTAGTTGGTAATCGTGGTTAAGGCCCCAAGCAACGAGATCTCGACCTGAGCCTCCTGGGCCAGCGTGCGATTGAGTGTCCAGTGTCAATAGAACATGGCCTGTCGATGAGACCGTGATAGCATATGGAACGACTGGCACTAAGCCCTGCTTTTGTTCGTCGACTGGTATACGATAGGAAGCATAAGAAGGATTCAGTGAATGACATTTTCACTCACATTCACGTAGGCCGCTGACATTCTTCACGCGGACTGGGTTACCCTGAAAATTGGAAAAGGAATTGTTACCTAGTCCACCCCATTGGCCGTTGCCACAAGCGAGCACATCTACATAAGTGAGTGACTCCTGCGCATTCCGCTCAGCAACAAAGCAGGTCAAGTCACCACCTGTAACCGGAATTCACTAAGGACGGATTAATGTTTGGATTCATTATCGACTGACCAGCTATTACACCAAGACACTTTGAGTCCGTAGATGCTGGAATATTTCTGGTCAGTACAATCTCCGTCGGAATAGTTATCGCCTCCAAGGTCACGTTGGGCCCGAGGCCAATTTGACTAATTAACGTTAAGTAACAAGGGAAACAAACGATCACCGGGGACTTACCCGTGTTGGTTGGCACCCCAGCCAAGTACTCTACCAGAGTTGGAACAGACAAAACTACTCCGGTTGCCAGCTGCGATCTGGGAGACTTTGATTCCTCTTAATGATGGAATTTCAAATAATGCGTCGCAGAATCTGATGTGGCGGTCGTCAATTGCATTCAGTTGTTCATTCGCACCAGACAGAGGCCCAGAATCTCGGGTGAATTGTGACTTATTTGCATGCGGATCCACTATCAATTGCGGTGCGAGCTCGATAGTGACATGCGAACTGCCCGTGATGTTTGATGCATTTGCAGGTTTGGGGATGTCAATGTGTCGCAATCCGAGTTGTCCATGCGAGTTAGCGTCCTTGTTCACGGGGTGCGTGAAAGTGCGCCCTTCCGAGGTCAGTGCCAAGAGGTGGTCGCTCCCAGCAGCGATAGACTTGAAACTAAAGCAAGGAATGAGCTACTGGCATTTGTGAGGATAGAAGAGACCGACGTTTCGCCCCAGTTGAGCTTCTCCTTCGGAATAACTTCAACAAAATCGATCGATAGTTGTTCGCCCCCTATTAACCATGAAATGGTGCTGGGAGGTGTACTAGCGGGTTTCTGCTGTTCTTCACTGGCGGCGAAAACGTAAATCCTACCGGAAGCTGACAGCGCATACACGCGGGATTCCGTTAACTGTAATTTTACGATATTCTGCGCGATATCAACGATAAATACTTGTCGTTTGAGATGAACACATAGACCAACCTTGCCACGAAGGGTCAACTTTGGTGCTCTCGCGTCCGTCTTGGAACCAAAAAAACCATCACCCCACTGGTAGACATCGCCTCGAGGGTCAACACACGCAGCATGCCTTTGGTGAAGAGCTAGATCACGCAGCGCTGTGTTCTCTAACCACTTTGCGTTAATCGGGGATTGCAGCGTTTCAACCCCCGGAGATAGTGGATCGATGAGGTTTGACCTGACAATGGCCATGAACGTTTGGCATGGTTCCATGGTGATACCACTCACCCGTTAGAGCCCCATACGACTGCACGAAGAACCCCGTCATCATCCACTCCAGTACTGTTGATAGATTGCGCGAGTTTGGAGGGCAAAGAACTGGCATCACTATGGACAAGGTTGTTTGATAGGCACCAAAATAACACGGCGGTAGAGGCAGCAAGAACTACAGAGCGCCCCTGCGTCGTATAGGAAGCTCTGCGCAGGGGAATGGGACCAGCGAGTCTCGAAGAAAATCTTTGGGAACGCAAAGGTTTAGAGAATGCATTTCGGAACATTGGTACTTCTTATGCCGCTGGGGGGCTCTGGTAACAAGTTGTGTAGCTGGAGTTGAGGTTGAGTGTGGTCACTGTACACATATTGGGGACGCGAGAGGACGCGACTCCGCTATTAATAGTCCGAATCGGAAATTTCAATCTTGCCAGCACCTACAACATGGATCCATCAGCACCACAGACAGTCTTCAAAGGCATTGCTATAACATGCAAGTTCGTCCCTTGTGGCTTGGCTCGCGAGCGTTGGAGGGTGTACTGACATTCTACTATCCAGCAACCGTTTGCGGAGTGACCGCAGGTCTGTATGGCGGATTCAAGCACGGTACTCCGGGCAAATTTCTCCTTTACTCTTCTGTGAATAGTGGCATTGCCGCTGCAACGTTCTTCAGTATGCATCCCATACCGAAATCCTACGATGTGGTTCGTTGACCTGTTGCTGCACAGGCTTACGGGAGTACGTGGTTGGGCCAGCGCTGGTCTTGACACTACCAGGAAAGCAATACCAGCTGCGTAGAAAGAGGTTGCCTCGCGCTATCGGCGACAACTCAGTGCACGATGACCCCCCTCTGTCATGGACAGACCTCCGAACCTCTCGCTTGCTTGACTCCGGAATAAGCGGAGCACTTGCGGGCGGCGTTCTCAACACATGGAAACGTATGTCGATCCTCTACTGCCATTGTGTAGTCCTGTGAAACAGCATTTTATAGGTGGCAGACGAGGTCTAGTTCCTGGCCTCACAACAGGTGCAATCATGTGTGCCTTTTTTCAATGGTCTTTCAACGAGCTCGACATCCTCCGAATACGCCGCGCTTCTTCCAACTCGGTTGCTCCAATTCAATACACAACCCAGAATACCACTGAGGCTACCCAAAGTTCGAAGCCAGAGATTTTCTCGCCGCAATCTGAATCGACGCCACCTGTTTCAGCCGAGTCACTTCAAAACGACTCGACGATAGATCGCATACTCTCAATGTTCGGTCGCCAAGTTTCAGACGAAAAATACCTGGAAAGGCTGAAGGCAGAAAGGGATTCTCACCTCCGCCGAATAGCAGAGCTTGAGGAGCAGAAGAACCTATGAGCCTATGGATGCGTACTCTTTTTTTGAATTTAGTTGGACATATAGATTTACGTCCCACTACCTTCCGTCGAGCCTCGATCGGTGGACCATACCTCAATCATACCTTTCCCATCTTTGTGGAATCCTCCTATAATCACAGAATCCCCTATGCAGGTGATTGAATTCACCTTATAAACATCCTTGCTCTCGAGAGTCCACCTGCATTCCAGTGACAAAGTACCATCAGCCGCCGAGCCACCGATTTGATATTGCATAACCTTGCCGAGGAGCGTGCAGGTGAGCAATTCTCGCGGTCCGATAAAAGTTCTGTTAGATTGTTACTATCGAGAGACCTGCCAAAAGTTGGTGGACATACAAAGCAACGATAGGACCTTCTGCAGCATTCGTGACTATTCTTGCTTCCTCCCTGAGACCATTCCACTTGCGTTGCCGTTTCTGTCCACTTCTTGAGCCTTCTGGTGATTTTTCGCCCCCAGTACCAACATATAGGCGCCCATCCGCGGTACCTGCGGCTATCACCCCTGTGGACGAGATCGACATGGACAAAATAAATGGCGGAGACAAGGAAACTCCCGACGTTGGGGGAGCCGCACCTAGTTTCCGTGTATCATTATCTACATCACCCAACGAAAGGCGAACACTCACTCAAGTCATCCCGAGAAAGTATGGTCCCTCGCATGAGGTCAAAATGCATCAGGGCAGAGTCATATCCCCCACTAACAATTTCATTGGGACGATCCGGTATAAATCGAACTGACCCGCATACCTGAACATAAGATGAACAGTCGGTAAATGTGAGGCGCTGCTCTTACATTTGTATGACTTTGCCGCATCCGTGTTATTTTGGCAGTCTCAAGATCGACAACGCCTACAGATCCAGAGTCGGTGCAGAACGCCATTTGGGTTCCTTTGGCATTTATAGAGAGCTAGCAATGTCATGAGCTTGGTTCGCTGGAACTCGCGAGTGCAAGACCTTACTTCGCCCAAAATGTCGTCATCGTCTGCGCCTATGACCAGTGTTCGCAACGCGTCAGCTGGTGTCGAAATAAGTTTGTCTGTGTCCAACGAGAATTGAAGTGCCTGGAGAAATATTGAGAGGAGCGTGTTGACGATGGTCGGCTGGCTCACCTGTCGTCCCGATGCTACCCAAACGCCAGCGGAAGACTGGAATGAAACCGAAGAAACCGGAGACAACCCTCTTATCGCCTTCAAGACCTTGAATGTATCCAAGTCATAGAGACGGATAGACCCATCGTCTGTTCAGATTTCAGATGAGTTCGAGGAAGCGCATCCATATCACCACACCTGAGCCTACGACTAATTGTCGAGAGTCGACAGAGGTTAGACAAGACACCTGGGCAGGGATTTGCAAAGTACGATATCTCGTCTGTTCGCTCCCCATCGTCGTGTTGGTCGCCAGCAACGGGCAATTTTGAATCAGAGATGCCGGATGTTTAGCTGCTCGCCGTCATGTGCACATAGTAACGGGAGATTGTGTTCGTCAAGTTGGTTGCTGAACAACTACTTGCGCACTACTGAACATTCAGCTCTCTCAAGTCAAACAGATGTCTAACACAGCACTTGTCGCACCCAAATCTGTCGAGGATCTTGAGCATATTTTGCGAGACGACATCAAGATTAAAGTGGCGGGTCGGTCACAGCGACGTCGAACTACTACTATCGTTGGCTGATCTTATACACGGCAGGTATCGATGGTGATTCACCTCTCCTACTTACGTGCCATGTCGAGAGCCTAAACCACCTCGCTCAGTTGACGGAGTCCTTCGTGGAAAGTATATGGTGAGTGTGATGCATGAACGTTGTTGTGGTAGACTAAGCATTCGCAGTCCAAGGCCAAGTTCTTGAGTGCCGTGCTTTCTGGTGGTTTCGGATTCTGCAGCGTCATCTTGTCAGTTCTCCGCCATACTTGATCCTACGCGACTGACCTGTTTCAGTGGCTGGGACATCCACGACGCGGTTTACACGCGTGAACTAGCCATATCGAACCGTGAAAATGGCTATCGTGATGTTCTGGCTCAAGTAGACCTCTCATCTTATCGAAGAATTCCATGGGACAACAACGTGCCCTTCTTTCTAGTCTCCTTTCTGGATCCCATCACCTTCAATCCCATATCTGTTGATCCGCGGGGTGTTCTCCGTCTAACGTGCGAGCGTGCCTCAGAACTGCAACTGGCTTGTATCGCTGGCGTGGAGTACGAGGTGAGTCCAATTAACAGGCAGGAGGGTCGTACTTATCGACGATAGTACTTTAACTTCAAAGGTACGCTGAACGAGAAATACGCATCGTGTATACTGACGAGTCCTTTCCAGAGACTCCCCAATCCGCGGCCCAGAAAAAGTTCTCTGGACTTCAACCACTAACTCCCGGAAGTGAGTTGGTTTCCATCTACTCCCGCGTCATGCAGTAACCTAACGGGTGACGGTGCAAGTGCATGGATACTCTCTTCTCCGTACTCAGCTGCACCAAGATTTCTTCAACGAGTTGTTCGACGAAAGCATCAAGTTCCAGATCGACATAGAGGGACATCGTGCGTAACTTGGGTCTCTTCTCAGACGGTTTCATTCAGATGCTCTTGCTCAGACACCGAAACGGGTCCCGGGGTACTTGAGACGGCATTAGCTTATACTTCAGCTCTGCGCATGGGTGACAACGCCATCTTGTTCAAGTTCTTGGCAAAGAGCATCGGCCTGAAGCACGGAATCATACCTAGTTTTATGGCCAAGCCTTGGGGAAATGTGAGTGACTATCATCGATATGACGAGATCTTTGTCGTGACGTATAGTTAGTTACCTGGCTGTAGCGGGTGAGTTGTCTGCCAGGACGCATACTGCAGTGATTTCCAACGATTTTTAGCCACACGCATGTTTCCCTCAAAGACCCTGCCGGGAAGAATATATTTGCATATTCAGATCCTCAACACCCCAAAGGGAGGCCAGATGCTGCCTTCGAAGATACCAGGTTCCTCTCAAAGAGTGCGGAACATTTCCTGGCAGGATTACTAGACGGATTACCAGATGGTAAGTCCAAGTTCATGGTTGAGTTGCAGAAATTGACCAACCGCTCGGACTGACCAGTGATGCCGATGGTAAGCTGATGCGTCTATGTTCACGGACAAACTAGAATGCCTGCGATGATCATCTAGTTCGTCCCTACCATCAATGGATACAAGCGCCTTGTCGGTGGCGAGGCCTTTTGGGCACCCAACGCCGTTACATATGGCTATGATTCACGAGGAGCTTCGATTCGCATTATATCGCCCCCTTCAGTCCCATCATCCGCGACGAGATTTGAAGTCCGCGTTCCTGGTGCAGACATGAACCCATACTTTTCGCTCAGTGCTATCTTTAAGCTGGGTCTGAGAGGGATAGAGAAGCAGATGGAGTTAACAACACTGCCAGTGAGCATCCTCCAGAAGGATCCCTCCCAGCAAAAGGTGAATACTCGTGGTCGCTGGCCTCCTGACTAAACGTTTAATTTATACCTGGAATAGGTTGTGAAGTTGCCATCTTCACTGGAAGAAGCAACTGCGAGGATGATGAGACCGGGCAGTGTCGCTCGGGAGGTGTTTGGTGATGAGTTTGTTGACCATTACGGTGGAACTAGAGAACATGAGGTACGGTTGTGGAACCAGGCTGTCACCAACTGGGAAGGTAAGCACCGTCTACCGGTGACAGAGAATGTTCTAACTGGTCTGTAGTGGAAAGATACCTCGAGCTTGCGTAATAAGAGTCCTATACCTGTTCTACAACGAAGTTACATGGGTGAAGGAAATAATCAGAATATCGTCCCAAAGCGCTCATCAATTAGCCGGTTTCTCGCGCAAGGTATGGAACCACTTGAGGAAGTGTGGGACGTCCTGCGAGCAAGATGAATTCCGTGCCAGCGATTCGGTGCTGCATACGTACCGCTGCTATCTGGCCGGGCATAGTGCTCTCGGTAATGAAGGAAGGAATGCTCCCGCCTGGAGCGCTAGAAGTGGCCATTCGCCACTCGACCTTTCCATCTCCCATCTCGAGGATGCGTTCAACAGAGACATATCTACCCTTGATGCCTTGCTCTTCTATCTTTGCGAGCTCACTGTCCTCGCTCAGGTCGATTGGAATGGACATAATTATTCTGCGAGTGTTGGTACGGCTTGGAACCTGGGATTCAGAGAAACCACTCACCCTGACTTCGGGGAAGTCTCGTTTAATTGTACTGTCTGGAGAACAGTAAAGACGCGCGGTGAAACTGGGGGCGGGAACGTGTAGTACAACGTCCAGATAGATTGCGTTTCAGATATACGTTTGACCAATGCGACCTTTTTGATGGCGTGTATGAATCTGGGGGTAGATATGAGCTACCCAGGCAACAACACGAGGGTATGAACAGAAGTCCTACTCTTTCTCGGTTTCTGCCTTGTTCACCCCGAGTTTGCTCCAAAGTTCGTCGAAAGTGACATCCTCTTTCGTGTGCTCACTGACACGACAATGCCATGGAGCGCCATCCCCGGGTGCTTTGGGCCGGGAGAGAGTAAGGACTTTACCTTTGTCGAAGGTTTTGCCTTTCTTCCATGATGTCGTAGACTCGAGGATCTCATTTCCAAGTGTGATGAGCGTGGCCTCTGGTGGGACCTCTGACGCAGAAGACGTGATCACCTTGACCTGACATATGTCGCGGTTCTACATACCTCTAGGCTTGGGAGGCGTAATAATACTCAGCTTGTAAGACATGGCGATGAAGCAGAGACCGCAGTGCAGTGGTATCACAACGTCCGTATAAGACTGATGGTAATTATAGCGTGTGCTCGTTACTACGTACAATAATACTATCAACCCGACGGCGACAAGGGGTCTGGGAGATAGAAATTCTATGACCAGCTCACGAAGCTGACAGTGACGACTCGGCGGCCTTGAGTTCTGTGAGGTTCACGAGACCACAGTGGCGACTACGACCGAGGGCTGCTTCATCTCTTGGAAGCTTTTCTCCGCGATTGAGGACAACGCCGATAAATTTGCGTTCGGTTCGCATCCATTTCTGTTTGTAAAAACGTACGTAGCCTGGGACGGTGGCATAAATGGTATGGTCGCGGCCCATCGCTACCTGCTGGGAGTGAGTGATAGGGTAGGGCGAGAATGGGCAACATACATTTTGTCCAGGGTGGAATTGGGTGCCTCGTTGGCGGATGATGATGTTTCCAGGAATGACATATTGGTCTGGACTACTTTGCATCAAAGGTATGAAGAGAGAGATTGTGAGCAGTACCTGAGAACTTCTTCAAGCCAAGACGTTGACCGGGAGAGCCACCATGATTACGGACGGTACCACCTGCACGTTTTGTTGCAGTACGTACGGATCCTGCGGTGGGAGGTGAGTTTGTGTGGTGTTGTTCGCGGTGGATGCTGACCTAGGATGGAGAATGGACTCCGTGCGGCGTTGCAACAGCGAGATATGAATGACAAGGACATGCGGTCAAGGAGTCACTAGTCAAGGACGGTAACCACAGACTCGGCCACAGCCATGAAACGACAGCCACAGATATAAGCGAGGGTTCGCCACCAAATTTCAAACTTACACCACTCCACTTATCACATACAAACCGCTGCCCTCCTTTTACAACAAAATGGTCCTCCTCGTCACCTCCGACAACGAACAGTTCCACGCCGACAAGGAAGTCGTCGAGCGCAGCGTTCTCATCAAGAACATGCTCGAAGGTAAGCCTTTCTTTTTATCACACGCCAGAGCACACCCCTACAGCATGTCTCCTCAATTTTAGATGTCGGTGAAAGCGATCAGCCCATCCCTTTGCCAAACGTGTCTTCCAGTGTACTCAAGAAGGTGAATATGGCGACGATCTACTGATCCCTGTTGTCTACGCCACTCGACTCTGTGACTCATCGTCGTGGTTTCTCAGGTCCTCGAGTACTGCGAGCACCACCGTGGAGAGCCCCTCCCCAGCGCAGACTCTGACCAGAATCAGGATGAGACGCGGAAGCGCACAACTGACATCAGCGAGTGGGACCAGAAGTTCATCACTGTTGACCAAGAGATGCTCTTCGAGATCATCCTCGCCGCCAACTACCTCGACATCAAGTCCCTCCTGTAAGTTAGCTTTGTGGGCTCCTTTCGTTCTCAAGATGCCAACATCCCCTAGCGATGTCGGTTGCAAGACTGTTG
This sequence comes from Chalciporus piperatus, assembly GCA_038093975.1. Classification (NCBI taxonomy): domain Eukaryota; kingdom Fungi; phylum Basidiomycota; class Agaricomycetes; order Boletales; family Boletaceae; genus Chalciporus; species Chalciporus piperatus. Next base: position 437,756 of record JBBPTG010000002.1, read on the forward strand.
CAAACATGATCAAGGGTAAGACCCCCGAGGAGATCCGCAAACTTTTCAACATTGTCAACGACTTCACCCCCGAAGAAGAGGTAATATCATGTCTGTACTGCCCAGATGACAAATAGCTGACACCTCTTTCATCCGCCAGGCACAAATCAAGAAGGAGAATGTGAGTCCAAAGACCATGAGTCGAGATCTCTATGCTAATAACCATTGTTCCAGGAATGGGCTGAGGATCGATGAACGTAGAGTGTAACATATTCTTCCTTACCTTTTCATTCGCATGTTTTCGGGTTAATCCCTATATGTACGCGAACCCCACCTGTCCGGCCGTGAGTTGGATGAAACGAATGCCAGAATCTTCCATTGAATCACCTTATGACTCGGAGTTGACCTCGAGTTGACCTGACATTTACATAAGCATGAGCTGTCCCAACACTTGGTAGTGAGATGTTCACCAATTGCACACCTTTCTTGTCCTCCGCGTCGTTGGACCAGGTCGACCAAGTCCAGACACTCTGAATGTCTCGAATTCCGGATATCCCTGGATTCCGCGTCCCCCGCGGTTCTGACCAAGAGTTGTGGCTCAAAAGTCATCTGGCGCGTCTTTGCCAACTTGATCACAATCGGTGCGTTCCAATCCATTTGTGCCGACGCTGCGAGTCCTCCACCCACCTTAATTCCATCAGTTTCCCAGGTAGTCAGCCTGTCAGTTTCTCATTGAACCACCTTGCAGACCTCGAACAAAGAGAGTACGTTAATATCCATCTCGTCAAGTATTGAATATTAACTCAGTCGTGCAGCTACTGGGTGTGCGAGAAGTCGGACGGTATTCGTGTCCTATTCTTTCTGCAAACTGACCCAAGTAGCGGAAGCCAAGTCGTGTATCTAGTCAGTCATTATTGCGCGGTTCCGCGTGTCTTTACCTCTGACGCCACGCAGATCGACCGACACAATGCCTATTATGAGCTTTCAGGCTTCTGGTTCCCTCATCCGGATAGACCCAGGGACTCCCTCATGGACACCATTTTGGATGGAGAACTCGTGATCGACGTGGAGCCCATTACCAAGAGGGTGCGTAATTGCTCGCTCAGTGACGAACATAACCCAAGGTTTCGAATACATCCAGGAAACTCTTCGTTATCTCGCATTTGATTGTCTTGTATTCGATAACGAGAATGTCATGTCTCGATCACTCGACAAACGCTACGGGGTATGCTGGGCACCATCTAAACCTGTATCCTCTCTAATCGTCCAGCTAGCGCCTGAAAGAACGCTTCTACAGACCGTGGTCCAAAGCGGCGCAACAATTCCCTCAAATGGCGGAGAATATCCCTTTCGAGTAAGCATTCGTATTTTCGCTCCAGAGCACCTCATCGATCGGATACAGCATCAGGGTCAAGGATATCAGCTTCTCCTACGGGATAGAGGATGTATTCCGATTGGTGATCCCTAAACTGCAGCACGGCAATGACGGCCTGATCTATACATGCCGGGAGACCCCATACATTTCAGGTACAGACGTGAATATGTGAGCATGCACGCTAAGACTTGATGAGTTCCATCAACTCACTCTGCCTCACAAGATTGAAATGGAAGCCTCCATCGGAGAACTCCATAGATTTCAAGCTCGTGTTGCGATTTCCTCCTTCAAAGTCAAACCCATCGCAGCCCGAATTTCATGCAAAACCTTTCTTCGGCCTTCATGTATATTGCGGGGAGGAGAGAGGGCAGCCAAAGTATGAGCCTTATGACGAGCTGTTTGTTGAGGACGATGAATGGGAAAAGTAGGTTTCCAGTTCGTCAATCTTACCACGCGTCACGTCTGATGATATCACAGGATGAAACTTTCTGGGGAACAAATCGACGACCGCATCGTCGAAGCGCATTGGGAGCCTGAATCTACTCGCTGGCGGATGATGCGTTTCCGAGATGACAAGCCCAACGGAAATTTCCGTGCGGTCGTCGAGAATATCATACAGAGCATTGCTGATGGCGTGGAGAAATCAGCGGTCTGTTTCATTCCTTATTTCCTCTCGTTCCTTTTAAAACGTCTTCCATTAGCTGCTTGCTCGATCTCCGGCCGTTCGAAGTGCATGGAAAGCTCGACTCGCTCAGCCCCAGCAATCGAGTACGGCTGCCCCTCCCCCTCCGGCTCACGCAGCTCCAAATGGTCGTGTCCCACCGCCGCCAGCAGCACCAGCTGTCCAACTACGTTATGGTCCTATTGCGGAATCGCGTTGGAGCAAAGTCTCTGGCCCTACTGTTTTTGCAGGGATGAACAGATAGGCGTATGCCATTGGCCTTGATTGCCTCTCGAAACGCATGCAAGGACGAACCTGCAGTGTTTGACTATGTCAAAGACACGTCGACCCATGACTTAGGCGTGCCCAAGTCACGCCCGAACTTGATCGCATTATCCGGGCCACCGGAGGTCACACCTCGATGTTGGGGGTTTAAAGCTTTGCAGGTGATCCTCCATACACACACGAAGCGGGGGACGACAGTGATACGATAGCGAATCAAATGTATCACATCTAGTAGCATTGCCAGTGCGGAAGCATCGAGGATAACTACGGTTGTATGTGATTTTTGGGGTTTCGTGAAGGTCGTAGCCAGTTAAGAAATAGAGCGTATTCGAGAGCAAGATAACAAGGAGACGTGTGCATGTCTAGTCGTTACAGTGATGGAGAGCATGATAGCCGGCTTTGCGGCTTTTGGAACAGTGAGAAAGACACAGGAAATAAGGAAACAAGGAGGAAAGAACAAATTATGGGGAATGATAGGCATCAAAGGCATCGCTGCACGTGAATCGTCAAGGTAACCACAGCACAGGGCTGTCCAACGTCGCGCCTGACAACTGGGTAGTTTTCACGTATCGCAAGGAAATAATGCGGGAATGCTAGAATGAATGGTATGCAAGAGATGTATGAAAATCGTTAAAAATGAAGATATGAATATCAAAAAGACAGATGCCTGCATGAGGCAACGTTGGAGGATGTTCGCAAGGATTACAGGCTGAACTTCATTGGAAGTATTGGAAGAGGTTTTGATTCAGGGAGAAGGAGTCACCCCCCATGTCTCCGAATTCAGGCTCGGTACTCCCTGTGTGAGAGAAGCCACTGGCAGGTAACGAGATCGAGCGTAAGCCGAAGAGTGGATTAGCCGACCGACTTGCCACTCGCGTCAGCGAAGACGGAAGTGGGACATGGTCACAGAAGGGATACAGAGGGGGGCTTGCTAGACCGAAAGTGACGGTCTCGAGAGGAGCTGTGGCGAGCTCTGGCGTTGACTCTACTGACGAGTCTCTTCCATGACGGCTGCCTGGAGGAGAGTAGGATGCGACGGATAGAACAGCAAATTCATCCAAGGCAATGGGCTGCTGGGTGTATGTCACCATGGAAGCTGCGCGCTAAAGTCCGGGAAGCATACCTCCAACGAAAAGCTGTGCAGTGGAAGATGTGTCTGGGGTGGCTCGAGGGAGCCTCCGCCAGCGGACAGGGTCACCATGCCACCCGCAGGAACGTCGACATCCTGTGTCTGAGCATCATCAAGACCCTGGTCCTGTAGGTCAAAGTCGCTTTGGCCATCATAAACTCTCCACCACTCAATGTCTGCCAACACGCGACGCTCTGAGGTAGCGGAGCCAGACGAGCGACGCGGTTGTTGCCCCGTTGTACGCGTACGATTGCTAGATGGATTAGCACTCGATAGGGAAGTCGGATAAGGCGACGAGCGCACGGAAGGGGAGGAGAATGAGCGGCGTAGGGAGGGCATGATGGACAACAGCGATGAAAGACCTGACAATGAAGACCAGTGGTCGATGAGGTGGACCCAGGAGGTGTCCTCGATGGAGAAAAGGTAGTCGAAGAGGACGAAAGTCAAGAAAGGTGGGAAATAGAATACTTGATTTTATAATTTCTGGCCATCAATTGTGACAGGGAGACGATGTGAAACCGACGTGAATCGGTGAAAGGTCCCTGATCTCATTCAAGACATTCCACACCTCAAACATCCACGTCTCAATTAAAGCTCACAGACCAGGACAAGACCAGCCCTCGTATACATTGGCCGTACTCGAAGAAGGGCGCACGTAGACAAGCACGATGCGAGGTCAACTTAGAAATCGAAATCGGATGCTGTGTGCATGTGGTAACCTTCCGAAGTTACAACGTGACAACATTGTTCTTGCGAACTCGCCACAACTTGACGTGAACCACTGGCACATACATCGATATCTATATTGCTGATCTGAGCGCCTTCGTCTGCGAGCCAAGCAAGATTAGGAACTGACTTGAGTACTCTACATTGTACAAGGGGCATCGCAACCATCAACTCTCGTTATCGGAAGTTTGGTAGATGGAAGCTTATTCAAGATAACTAGCACACATGAATGGCAAGGGTAGGCACATCTTTGCTACATACGCGCGATCCACAGCCTATAATATCTCGTACGGGGAAAACGTACGTCCGGACTCCCTATGTGACAACAGTGGGGATTGCCCAAGGGACAGACACCTGGTATCATGATGGCGGATGGTGCCCTGAGCTATTCCAAGGTAAGTTAGTTAAGCAGTTGTCACTCCCAATTGACTTTCCGACCCAATTACTTCTTGAACACGAGGATGATCATGAATCATGATGGAAGTCGTCGCGTCGCGTCTATCCACTATAAAGACAGATAAAGACTGAGGTTGATCGATCGATACCATATCTCCTCCTTGTACTACTACAATGACTACCATATACTATGGCCCTGTTATCAATCCAAAGACATTGGAACACTTCGATGCACTTCCGAGGTGCTTAATAGCGGTCGGTCCAGAGGGTAACATCTTCTGGATCGAGAACAACGTCGATGCCTCGATGCTACAAGAGACCCTCGCCCAGCATAGCTTATTAGACAATGACTATACTCTTGTAGACATGAAGGCCGGCGAGTTCCTCATGCCTGGCCTGATCGATACCCATATCGTGCGCAATCTATCCACGCTCCACAGAGCGCCGTGCTTATACTCCCGCCTTACAGCATGCCTGCCAGTTTCCTAACATGGGCGTGTACGTGCTGTCCGCCCATTGATCTGAGCGGATTGAGCCAACGTTCTGCTTATCAGTGGAGGAGACCATGAGCTCCTGGATTGGCTCGAAACGTATACCTTCCCCGCAGAAAGCAAATTCGGGGACCTGGACTACGCCAACGCAAAGTATCCTGATATCGTCCGACGCGTCATTGCGTCCGGTGTAAGTGACCAAACCGATACCCTGTCGATACCCCCCATGATCTGATCCAATGGGCACTAGACCACCACCTGCTGCTACTATGCCAGCTTGCATCCCGAGCCGACTAAGCGACTGGCTGAGATCGTTCGGGAAAAAGGTACTTGAGCCGTCATGTATGATTCAGTATACTAAGATATCAAATGTTTCAGGCCAGCGAGCTTTCATCGGCGTAGGTTTTCTGTTCAATGCGAGAAGTCTCGATGCTGATGCAGGTTACAGAAATGTAACATGAACTGGAACTGTCCAGATTACTATCGCGAAATGTCTGTCGATGAGTCTGTCGAAGCCACCAAGGATGTTATATCACACATAAAAACTTTGGCTCTATCACGGGCCAATGAAGCACTAGTCCATCCTACCATCACCCCTCGCTTCGCACTTTCCTGCACCCCAGAGCTTCTCGAAGAGCTCAACAAACTTGCCAAGACCATGCCTGACGTTTCCATTCAAACTCATATCTCTGAGAATCAGAAGGAGGTTGAGAAGGCATTGAAGGATTTCGACGCCAAATCTTATGCCGGCATATACGACAAATACAATCTTCTTCGACAAAACACTATCCTCGGGCATGGCGTCTTGCTCACCAAGAAGGAAATGAAGCTTATCGCTAAGAGGGGTGCAGGAGTCGCACATTGTCCGACGAGCAACTTTTATTTGAGCAGTGGGATGGCCAGGGTGGGTATGCTGTTGGATCACGGTGTCAAGGTTCGGCGCGTTCTGTCCTGTCAAACCCGAATCACTCACGTTCGAAATACTAGGTTGGACTTGGTACGGATTGCAGCGGCAGTTACAATCCCTCTATCCTGTACGCCATCCAGATGGCTAGCGCGGCTTCAAAGATGCTCGCCGTTCAGGCTGAACAGAAGCGTCACAAACACAAGGATTCTGGCTCCGACTCTTCTTCCTCAGACTCAGAGCCGGAACCAGAGGTTCACAAAGGGCACCATGGTCATGGTCATAAGCATCACTCCCATGGGAAGGGGAAATTCGCGAACAAGAAACTGGGTGTTGCAACACTTTTATACCTTGCAACCAAGGGTGGGGCAGAGGTCTGTTGTTTGCAGGATCGTATCGGGTCATTCGAGGAAGGGAAAGCATTCGATGCCTTGTTTGTCAGCATTCGGAACGAGACGGGAAACCCGGCTATCTGGGGCCACGACCTTGAGGAAGACCCAAGTGCCGAATCAAACCTCAGACGGTGGCTGGAACGATTCTTGTTCTCTGGAGACAACCGCAACATCAGGAAGGTTATTGTTCAGGGTGCAATTATCGGAGGGCAGGAATATCAAGCATGAGCAATATTTTACAATAGTGTACACTGTACATACTAGGAAATCAAAACCATCGTTGTGCTTATGACCGTTTGACACCGTGGGTCCCCTTTCCATCGGTGTTTCGATCAGACACTGATTTCGAATTGGATGGGACGAGCGGCGTGTGCGCAAAGAAAGTCAGATATTTATGTCCCCCACAACTTGAAATGGCCAAATTCCCATTTGAAACAGTCCTGCGAATGTCGGTGTCACTGTACACACGGTGCAGAATGACAGGTCGAATGGAAGACCTACGACGCAATCAATCTCCTCGCGCGGTGTGGGAACCTCCCGTTCTTCCCCACCTTGTCCGTCCGGCCACCGACCTTCGAGATCTAGTACTTTCAAAACGAGCTCTCCAATGGGATGTTTTCGCACGTCAACATGCCATCCCAGCCTTTTTATGGTATCATACACGATTGTCCGGCCGAGATGACACTGCGTCTCAAGCGCATAGCCGGCTTGAGCACAGGGCGAAATAACACCCGTACAAGCGCCTTGGGGGATCGGATCTGCATTATGGTATACGTGCGTGATGGGTACATGTGGCAGGCCCATTCCAGGAAGTGGGGGAGGCAGTGGAAGGTGGAGCCTATGTGCTGCCATGCGTTCGCCAGGGGCTCCAAAGGCAACTGCCGGGAGCCCGAATGTGGAGCCGAGGAGGGAAGCTAGGCTTCCTCCAAGACTATGCCCGACCAACCAAATGTCGGCGTGCGGGAAAAGAAGTCGAACATCTTTGACGAGTTTCTGGATCCAAACTTCAGCGATAGGTACTGCAAAACGGCCCGACGGGACTCACGACGCCAGTCGAGTAAAACAGGCTCTCTTTGACGACTGCAGCAGAGAGACATGGATCGTCGCACCGTTTATGGAGAGCAGACCAGTCATAACAATCGCATACTGTCGAAAACGCCCACGAGAAATCGACGCGGGCGCAACAGCAGGAAAACAATAGATTGTCGTTGAGTTTGTCTTTCTTGGAAGTAGGACCCTGGAGCGTGGTTCCTTTTATCGATAGAACGACCGTAGAATTATCGCGAGAGCGGAATAAGAACCCTCGGAAACCATCTTCGTCATTATCCTGACCGAACGGAAAGCTCTGAGAGATACTCAGATGAGCTTGGCACGGTGGCCAGGCTATGTATATGATAACACTCACAGCGTTGATGTTCCACGCGGCATCGAGCTCGTACCAGTTATTTCTTCCAGGAAGCTGGTAAGCATTCGCAGCCATTCGTCCAAGCTGAGCGAGTGTATGCCTGTCTGTTATGTCGGGCCCCAGGACCGAGGTTTCAACCCACTCCACTGGTTCGCTCTGTGCATGGTGGAGAGACCTCCAGCGAGCATGCTGCAGTGCACCATATGATCGTGGTCTATAAACCGTTGTCGGAACTGCCTTTAGAGACAGAGTCGGGTGCGAGTCGTGCGAGTCCAGTAGGAGGGTCGCCTGGCCAGTATCTTGTGGTTGTATGTTATACTCATGAGATAACTGAAATTGTAAGACTCTCGGGCCCGAGTCAGGCTGACATCGGACCTCAGAGGTGAGTTGTAGTACACTGGTGATGGTCAAGAAAGAGAGAGTGGCCACAGCTCTAACAACGTGCATGTTGGATGGGGGTGAAATCTACTAAGTACTCCCGCAGCAGGGTGGTTATTGATTCCGTCAGAAACGTCCAGCCTGATTCCGGGTAAGTATGATACAGAAAGTACATAACGTATCGCTACACACGACAAAGCTTTCTATCTGGTTGACTGGGGTGCAGAAGCAGATTGGTTTGAGGCAATCCATTCGCGTATGAAGGTGCTGCTCATCTTGGTTTGCTTCAAGATCTCGACGTCTTCGTGATCTAGATTCGAGGAGTCTGCTGAGATAACGTCTATGACGAATGTTTGCAGCGGAAGGAAGCCCTTGCGAGCACGCTCGTTATCGACTAGAGAATATGGGGTTAAGAAGTGGCGAGAGGAAAGATGAATCGAGACGAACTTGTGGTTGCACCAGACAAAGTCTCCTTGCTGACGACCAAACCTTGTACATCTGGGTCGAAACCCGTTGGGCCGCATACATCTTCCAGGTCGGCGAGGTCATACTGAAGATCTGGGCGGAACAAATTCAGAAATGCGCGTGTTTTTTGTGATCTGGTTTCGAAAGATTCGAGAAGATGCTGGTTCGACTTTTTCTTGAGGAGTGCATCGACTAAAATATGTTTGAGAGCGAAGAGGTGAGGAAAAGGATGGGAGTACCAGTTATTCCGACTATGAGCTTGCGACTCGCGATCCAAGCACCCATGCTGAGGAGGATCTTGTGTCCAGCATGAAGATGATCAAAGGTACCACCGAGGGCGACGACGGGATATACAGGAGGATGAGTGGGAGGGGGAAAGGAAGAGTGTGAGGGTTGAGCGGGTTGAGCGGATAGGATGGTTTGAGGGAGTGAACGCAATGAGTCGGGGAGGGCTAGGTCGATGTCTAAAACGGGTAAGATGAGAAGAGCGGTAGATCAGAATACGTACCGGTGTGTACACGGAAACACATATCAATGTTGGTGGGGAGAGAAACAGAGAACAGCGAGCTGTTTAGGAGGACGGATACGTCCAAGAGGATGTTGTTGTGCTCATGAGCGACTTTGGTTGCCTGGACATATATGTGGGTGAGGATGTATTGAACGCGAGTCCAGGACTGAGTGCGTTGTGCGTCGAGTGCGAAATGGTTTGAGACGATGACGATGGTGAGCGAGTCTGAGGTGTCTTTGGATGCAGTCTTGATTGGAGTGTCGAGATGGACGGGCACGTCGAGCGAATCGACCGCTGCGATGAGGAGACTCCGTCTGATCATCGTTGGAAGGCGGCGGAGACCCGTGGGAACAAATTCCGCCTGGACGACCTTGCGAGTGCAGCACCGAGGATGGTCAATGACCTCGTCGACCTCGTCGACCTCGTCCAATGTCGACCCTCTCCTTCTCTCGTCGTGGACAACTCCCCCTTCCAATCTCACCACCTCCTCATTCGCCGAGGCCATCCAGTCTTGACATTCCATCTCCGAATCGCGTATCCAGAGACCATCCACTCTCCTCCCCTCCCACAATCACCTCTTTCCAGATCCCTCCCATTCCACAGTCTTCTGTTCCAACTCACTCAGCAACCCATGCCGGTGGTATACTTCCATCAGCTTCTTTCTTCCGTCCATCGAGACCCACACAGTCTCGTCCATCTTCTCCCCTCTCCCTCTCCCTCGCTTCCCACTCTCATTCTCCCCCGCCACCCCCAGAAAACGTCACATTCTCTCGAATAAAACACATTCCATCTCGCGACTCTGACCTCCCTCGTGTTTCCGATGCTCCCTCTACTCGTCGTCTAACCCCGCAAATCAAACACAGTCGTGAGCCTTTACTTCCGCTCTCCATAAAACCATCCATCTCGCATTTCCCCCCTCATTCACATCCGCAACGTTCACCCTCAAACAGTCCGAGTAAGCTGTGGTCCGGTGTAGGACGCGTATTTCGTGCCCTCAGTCTAGACTCGGGACATAGCCACATCCCCCTCTCATCTTCCGCTCATCTTCCCCGTCCACATTCCGAACATTCCACTCATGATGAACCCCTGTCTTCTCCTCCTCTCCCCAGGGAATCCTTGGTTCATCCCCTCGTTCAGATACCCTCAAGCAGACCGCCATCTGCTTCTCCATCCCCAAACAATATTTTTATCCCTGAACCTGCGAAAACCGTCCCTCCCCTCTCAGCTATGCCCAAAGCACCCGCGGTCCGCGTATATCAAGTATATCCCTCTCGGAATCGTTTCTTTTGTGGAGGTAGTCTCTTGACCGGTGGTGACTCCCCTTGGGCATTCATCGCTTCTCTCGCAGTCGTAGTCGCAATCTCGGGTGCCTGGTTTTCCACTACTTGTGTCTGGTGGTGGCTGAATGAATCCCCTGCTGTCGCTGCCGTCGGGGCTTACATGTGCCTCCTCACCGTCTCGTGCATGCTTGCCACCGTAGGTATCCTGTCTTTTCACTTGGCTCTTTCCCCTCATGATTTCTTGCAGGCTTTTCGTGACCCTGGGATTTTGCCTCGTGATTTGGATCACGATCCACCACTTCCAGCCATCTCTCCCTCTGACGGTGGTGTGAGAGTCCCGCTTCCACGGGACCTCAAGGTTCGGGCTGAGACGTGAGTTCCTGTCTCGAGTTCTATTTCCAATATCTCAATCTCCTCAAGCGTGCGGGTCAAGTACTGTCCGACATGCAAGACGTACCGCCCACCACGGTCCAGTCATTGTAAAATGGTGGGTTATTCTATTCCACCGTTCTAATAGACACCACTTATTTCAATTAGTGTGATAACTGTGTCGAGGGTTGCGACCACCATTGCCAATGGGTTAACAATTGCGTTGGGCGGCGCAATTACACGTTCTTTTTCTGTTTCTTGTTCTCTGCGGTGAGTGATGTCAGACTGTTTCTCGCGATATGTTAAATTTCTCCCAGGTTCTGACGCTTTGCCTCGTGATTTGTACCTCCGCTCTCCATCTTTACCTTCTTACTCGAAAGGATCGCATTAATTTTTCCGAGGCTCTGAGCCGTGGGGTTGGCAGTGTGGTTGCATTCTCGCTGTCGATCCTTGTGGTGTGGCCGGTGACGGCCCTCCTCGCATACCATATGAGAGTGAGAACTGCTTCTGTTCTGCGTTTGGATGAGCGGCTGATAAATGCGATGCAGCTTCTGCTTCTGAATGTCACTACCATTGAACAGGTGCGGGCATCGACTGCCGTGGACTGAATTCATCACTGATTGGCTTGTGCTTACAGATCAGGAACCAAGCACATAAAACATTGGTTCCTGGCGCTGCTCCCCCCAATCCGTTTTCGTATGGATCCTGGCGGTCTAATTTAGCGGAAGTGCTGTGTCGACCTGCTGGATTTTCATGGTTGGACGCACACGCGTTTGTGACTGAAGATAAGCGACGAGTGAATCCTGGGCTTGATGGAGATGGATGGGAGGACAGTGATCCCGAGGGAGAGAGACCGGTTGAGGGGTAGCTCTAACATACAAGTTGGCATAATGATCTTGTTCTACACAGCCTCGATAATGGACAGACGACCCCTGGGCCGCGGAAATGAATGATTTAATCTCCTCTTTAAAATACTGATTCCGAAGGCACGGCATTTCTCTGGGTTTGCCCACCACCCAGTGAGTGGACCGTTGTGGACGTTCCAAGGTGCGAGATGGAGATTGTCCTCATCGCCGTTGAGGATGCTGAGATGTTTGTCTGTTATTTAGCTGCGCATTGTACGATCCGTTTTACGAGCGGTTGAACGATTCGTTGAACGATTGAGTTTTCAAACCTCGGCAAATTCGGAGTGCTTGTCTGCTTATAATCGGCTCGAACTTGGCGCCTTGACTATGGAATTACCCGCCCGGGACCCAAAGTCCAGCGACCCTCAGCCAGCGCCGCAACAGCCGATATCTCCCTCCTCCTCCAAACCATCCAGGAAACCTCGGCAGAAGAAAATCCTTGATTCACCAACTCCCGCCCGAGGCCCCTCTACGTCTCGCCGCCCTGGCCGTCGGCTCAGCGTAGGCGACTCGATCCAATCTCCCGGTGCTGGTCCGTCAACGCCATCCCCTCGTATCAATCATACATTCACTGACTTCCATGTTCCACATCCAGCTCCCCGACAGACAGCGGATCAATCCCACCAACAACAGCAAGACCATTCCCGCTTTGCTGCCGCACGTGGCCCCACTCTCCAACCATATCCTGGCGTACACTACATGATGAATCACAACTACCCTGCAAATCCTCCGTTCACTCAGCATCATTCATCTACGGCCTACACTGCTACACCTACCATGAATGGTGCCAGCGGTACACCTATCGCTGGGCATCCCGCTCCTGCTCAGTACTATCCCATGCACCCTACCCCGTATCCTCCAGCTCCACATGGATACGCCCCATATCCGCAGTATCCGCAACAGATGATGATGTATGGTCCACCGCGTCCGAACGCGTCCATTCCTGAGCAGCAACAGCCTCCACCACAACCACAACAGCAGCAGCAGCAACAACAACAGCAACAACAACCGCAGCAACAACCACAACCAATTGTAAACACATCCTCACCTACACAGATCTCGGCGACAGTATTGACAGGCAAGAGGAAACGGAGGAATGACACAACGCGGGGAAAAGACAGGGAATCTGACCAAGAGGGTCCTTCCAGCGACATGGCTCCAAAGCAAGCCACACCAGCAGCTACTTCAGCTACTTCAGCCGACACTAAGAAACGCACCAAAACTCAACGCGCATGCGACAGCTGTCGCAGCCGAAAGATCAGGTGGGTGCTTTTCACGTCTCCAGCTCTTTGCTGTCTCCTGACACACGGCCATTCAGGTGCGATGTTCTGGCGGACTCAGAGCCACCACTTTGTCAGCATTGCAAACAGTATGGCTTTGAGTGCACATTTTTCCTTCCCATTACGGAAACGCGATTTAAGAAGAAGAAGCTCGAAGAAGAGACTGCCGTTGACAAGGACAAGGATATATCTGCTAGCCTTCGAGGGAATACGCTGTCTCCCCAGACGGATACTCAACCAGATCGTCGTGTTTTTGGTACGGTTTGTTCTCCAGACCAAACTGTCGCTTCGCTGATACGATGTGTCTGTACAGGGCCAACCACCGCTGTTCACTTGCTGCACTCACAAGCTACGATATCATCGCGCATATACGAAAGCTATGATCAACGCCACCATCACACCTGGGAGGTGTCCAAGAATGGGGACGGCGTGATATCAGTACAATACATGCCTCCAGACGAAATGCAAACGCCGCACCCCAAGCCAGTGGACTTGCGGTTGGAGCCAGAAGTCATTCAGAATCTTGTGAATGCCTATTTCAAAGAAATTGCCCCAGTACTCCCTGTCATCACGCAGGTGGAATTCCTTGCCAATTCTTCCCCTCCCCCGATTCTACTTTATTCCATGTGCCTTGTCGCCGCTGCCCGGAGAGAGGTTCCACAGTCCGTTTTCGACTCTATTCGATATGCAGTCAATAGCGTGATCAAGGCAGAAGACGTATTATCGACGGCATCCATTACGAACGTCCAGGCGTTACTAATCCTGAGCATGGTCGGTGATTGTCATTCACAGTACGTTCCAAACGCGCTGTCAGCACTGTGGGTTCGACTTGGTACTGCGATTCGCATGGTAAGCATCTGATCCAGTAACATAAAGCATCTTTTAACCGTCAATCTAGGCCCAAGACCTCGGTCTTCATCGTGCAGAATCAGTCCACCAAAACATAGAGCTTCGACGACGGTTATGGGGTACTTGTGTCATCTGTGACAGATGGTATGGAGCCTGTCTCTCTGAATTCGATAAACTGACACCTCGCAAAGGTTAAGTTTGACGTATGGCCACCCATATATGATCGATGTGCAAGACTGTGACGCGCGCCTTCCATCCTCTGGAGATCCTAACGATCTCTATATGGACGAGCTTGTTCGGCTTAGCGTTATACTTGGCCGTGTTTTGAAGACGATATACAGGTACGATTCTATTGGTGGACGTGTTTCTTTCTGATCTTAACCTCTCTACAGCCCCTCTGGCCTAATGTTCACTACGGACGGAATGTTGTATAGTTTGTTGTCTGACCTGGAAACTTGGAAAGCCAACCTCCCTGAAAATCTCAAGTATCGAGGACCCGATACTCCGCAGAATGCAGGTTGGCCACCAGATTCATACGTCCTATGGTTGCCGCTCACGAATGTTTTATAAGGTCTCCTGCATCTATTGTATTCATGTGTTTGCATGATATTCTGGCGTGTCTTCATGCGGATCTCATATACTTGCCCCGCACATCTCAAATTCGGGTTGACGGTAGAGACTTGGAGTGTCCTCGTTCAACTCACGGGGGAATCGATCGAATGGCTCGATGCTCATGAGCGCATGTACGACGTATGGCTGCTAGTCGCTTACGCTGCGACGTCGTGTGCACTCGTGCAGGTAAGTTTGTTTTAGTATGCCGCATTACAAATATTGAGCTGCAGTCTAGTATCACACGTGGGCTCGACGGCAAGATGGTGATGCTGCTGCTAAGCTCCGAAAATTGCGGGACTGCGTTCGGAGGTGGGAAGGATCAATATCTCCCGATCACATGTCTTCCCGACGTAAGGTCAGTGCGTCTGATGGATTCATAACGGCGATGATCTCAAGCCCATTTAGACGGCAGAAATTATTGCGCTTCTGTATGAGGCCACTCAGGGGCCTCCTCTACCGCTGGATCAACCTCCTTTACTCAACCCCACTGGAGGGGTTAAAGGCAAACGACCCTTGGGTGGGCTAGAATACAAGAAGGATCCCTCGCGCCCCGGTGGTGGGGTGTTTGTAGTGCATGGCGAAGCGCGTCAAGGAGATTACCAAGGAGTACCTCAAGGAACGATAATTACATCCTCCGACGAGGAGTCTGATGGTAAGTCGTCGCCATCAACAACATCACCGATCGACATCGAGACTTGTCTTACCTCACAGAGCGACCTGGTACGCTTAATCGCCACGGGTCGTCGTTAGCCAACGTCGCTCCACTAAGTTCTGGCCATATTGGGGGCAACAACAAGTCACCTGCATTCCCCAACATGAACCCAGCCCTGAACAATGTGACGAGCCACGCGCCAGGAAACGTGCAAGTGTTGAATGTGCTCGACGTCCCACAGGCATCGAATACGTTGGAGCAATTTGCGATGGCAGATGTCGGACTTTTAGAGGGCATCCCTGGTGGGATGTTTGATTGGGGTATATCCGCCTTTGTGCATTCCGGGAAATGAATTAAGCGACCACTTACAGGACAATGGGACTCATTCTTTGCTCGGTTCAATTCGTCGAACCTAGCTGACGACCCAAAAGCAATGGGCCAACATGATGTGTCCAATAGGACAGCAGCGGCAGTTACACGTTTGCAACAACCACACCAGGAGCGGTCGTGATGGCGCGTGTTGTACGGATTTTTTCTTCTTTACTCTCGCTTTGCTCTGACTTTCAAGGACTATTAATTCGCGTGGCAATGTGTGCATACATGTAACCTTATCATCGACTACTCTACCGTCACCGTCGACTGTAATGGTGTAACGATCCAAGTTTTATTCTCCCCATGAGCAGACGTGGATTATGTCGTCATGGAGTCTCATGGCGAAAGTTGGTGTGAACGTAAGAGATCGACCATATGACTATACGTCGACTGATCCGGGATTCATGATCAGAGGGCACCGAACTGAAAAAACTCGAACGCTCCGCTCCTCTTCGCACAGTTGAACGTCTGTCTTTCAAGCTGATCATCGGGGGGCATTCAGGGCGGAATTCACATGGTCGTGGAATTCAGCTTTGGAACCGAGCAGCTGAGTTGAGCTCTAGCGATATAGACGCGGTATTTTTCTGGACCCGCCTCCCGCCGGATTGTTGGTTTCTCATGTCGTTCTAGTCCACATTTCTATCTCTTTTCCATCCTCGCTGGTCGTACATTCTACACCTCCCCGTCTCTAATTCTATACCCAACTCGTCCTTCACGCTCTTTTTCTATGGCTCAGACAGCAACCATCAGGTCACAGGAACAGCCTCCCCGAATATCTCAACTCCTACCAACGGTAAAATGTTCAAACTGTGGTCTACCCGTTCCGCTCGCCCAACTCGGCGACCATGTATGCCCTCCCCTCCCTCAACCCAGTCTGTTTTCTGTGCAAAAAACATCAATATCCTCCAAGACCGCAACATCCCTCTTACCACAGAGATTTCATTCTCTCGTCTCCAGATCTGCCACTCCGCCTACGAAGCTTCCCACAGAGAAAATGGAGGACCATGAACGTGCTCTTCCACCTCCTCTAACTCCTCTAACTCCTCTTACACCGTCACACCATGATCCGTTTCAACGTTTACCGCCAGATATACCGACTACCCTCGGATCGACCCTTCCCCCACAGGCTGCACCACCGACGGCCCCCAATCAGCTGCCAATTGCACGGCCTACTATCTCTGCGCCAGAGCGAGTCTCAACTCCAGGTCGAAATGCCACACCGCCAGTTGTCAGGACCCCTTCCAACGCGACCCGCCCTGGACCAAGATCTCCAACACAAGCGAATAATTTCCCAAATCCTTTCAACGCCCCAAGCTTGCAGCCTCGTCCCTCCTTCGAGCGTGCCCGTACTCCTTCGGCGAATTCTGCTCCGCGTCCATCTCTTGACAAACGTCGACCATCTCTTGAGTCTCAGCATTCTTCGGTGGGACAAAATTCGGCTGCTCCCCCCGTTGCTAGACCACCCAGGAGAACGTCGACCATTCCTGCTCCTGGTCCTCCCAAGGGCACCGTACCGTTTCCATCGTCGGTGCCAGCTTTGCTGCCCTCCATATCAACACGACATCCACCACCACCATCAATCACCCCGCTCCCGTATTCCTCTGCGACGCAGAGTATCTCTGAGCACGGAATCGACACCCAGTCTGGGGGTGAGGCAGGTATGGCGGGTGTCGGTCGGAGGGGCTTCGCGGCTGCTGCGAGAGCAGCTTTGTTTGCTGTGAACGTTGCAGCTCCTGGTGATGGTCGCCGGTTTAACGCGCCTCGATATCTTGATATCAATGCCACTCACCAACATGCCGTGCGAGGTATGTCATAAAACTCCAATTTCATCGATATCGCTGATCGCTCTACGCAGCTGCCATGACCCCACCTCTTTCTCCGAATTCAGGTCGAACACCCTCTCCGGTGTCCCCGTACCTTGCTTCGCCGAGCACTACCCCTACCAGCGGAAAATACCCTAGTATTCCAAGCCCCAGCGTTGCAAGTTTCAAGCAATCACAGGGCCTTTCCCCACATGAAAAAGCTTTCCCTCTGTCATCAACCCCTTCGGACGTTCGCATAGTGTCGACATCACGCACACCTTCTCCGATCCCTAATCCTTTCGAGCATCATCCTAGTGGTGAAATGGGTACTCAGTCCCGGATACCGGGGGGTAACATCGACTTTGCATTCCTCAACGCTCTGAAGCCCGAACAGGATCCTGGCAACGAATCTGACGACGAGAGTGTGTACACAACGCATACAGAGCTAAGGAAGGAAGGCAAAGCTCCGATGTCGCCGTCTACAGATTCAGAATTAGGCTTAGCCTACGCTGATGACGATGACGATACTCCAGTAGTGATGCCTTTGGATGTTCGGAGATCCACTGCCAAAGATGGCACGAACAAGGTCAAATTCCCCACCTTGCCTTCTCCCGACCGAAACCGCTCTTCGGGACCCACTCGCGCTGCGTCGGACGCGTCTTCTCGCACTGCCACGACGTCTATCGCTGGTCCCAGTCGTTCAAGGAGTGCGTCTGCAGCGACACAGAGCACCGCCCGCTCTGTCGGTGCTTTAGAGCGTGCTATGGAAACCTTGATAGAAGAAGGCGCTTCAGTTTCCGTCCTTGCTTCCGGATCGGTTCTGGCTTCCATTGGGGGATCTTCTGGCAAAACGCATGGGAAGCCAGGTCGGTCGAACACCGTTCCGGGACCTGCTTCTCCCGAACAGAAGCCCCCCAAACTACCAACTCGCTCTCACACAAATCCATCACATCCCCACATACACTCTGAGCGCGTGGGTGTCACGGGAGAGGTTGCTCGGATCAGGAACAGGGGAGAGAGGCGAAAAAAGCGAATGTGTGCGGGATGTGAGATCAACATTGAGGATGGAAGGTGGATTCAAATGGATGGAGGGAGCTTTTTGTGCGAGCTCTGCTGGAAGAATATGTATCTGCCAAAGGTGTGTTTTGCTATATTATTTTTCAGTATAATTGGTTGACGGTTCCCTATTAGTGCCGACGCTGTAATCTTCCCATTGAAAAGCAGGCAGTTTCCTCGAGAGACGGTCAGCTGAAGGGGAAATATCACAGGGATTGTTTCAGCTGCCACACATGCCAAGTAAATATGTTTTCCGTTTCTTTTTGCGGGAAATTTTTAACACTTTTTTCCAGAAACCGTTCCCCGATAAAGAATTTTATGTTTTTGACGGGAAACCTTTTTGCGCATATCACTACCACGAAGCGAACAATTCTCTATGCGCTGCACCTTCTTGTGGACAGCCCGTTGAGGGACCCTGCGCCGTGACGCACTCGGGAAGACGGTTCCACCCTGAGCACCTCCTGTGCGAATTCGAGGGCGGGTGCAAAGAGAAACTTGCGGAATACTGGGAAGTAGACGGCCAGATGCTTTGCGAGCGCCATGCCTACATCGCTGGTAACAGAGATAGCAGCTGGACGCGAGGGAATGACCTCGCTGACGATACACACCTGAGAAGGCCATCAGCCACCGATCCAGGGAGAGTCATGAAACGCATGACGCGATTCATTGACCTTGGCGCGGGAGAGGACGAGGACGTCGACATCAGGTAATGTACCATATCAATGGAACAAGGACCCACCCACACTCTGCTGCATAATATCGTATTGTTCACCATTTTCGCTTCACCTTTTCTCGCACATGTAATACTCGTCTCTATACTGTCGTTTTATTGGATTTGGATTGGATATACCACTTCTACTTCGTATACCACTTCACTTCGGTTTGTCATCATTTTGTGGATTTCTGTGTTCGCGATCATGGATTATTTCTTCGGGTTTCGTCCCCCATTCGATCATAACGATACATCCTCCTTGCCAACTTGTTCGTACACCTAGCTCAATGAACTTTGATATTCAGCATCACCCTCCCAACCAAAGCAATCTCTTTACTCCATACTCCATCTTTGCATAAATGCTCGTCATGCGTTGTGCCTCGGACACACTAATACATTGTCGTGAGTAGGAATCTGGCGGCTGTAAGATGCTGATACGAACCTAACGATGTCCTCCTCGAAGATAAACTCATCGCCCGAAGCACTACCCACGTCTTCACAGGCTCTCTTGATTGCGTCGACGATTATGTCAACGACCTCTTTGCATGTCGTAGCGCCTGCCAGGTCATCTGCGGGCTCTGCATATCTCGACCCGCCCCGCACACGGGTAGTATCCACAGGTATGGCTTTGAAGGCAGCGAACGATGCACCGCTAGGTCCAGGATGGTTGGCGGTGCTCCCGGACTTGGACGCGCTTTGTGCATGCATCATCTTGAACAGCCTACCGACATTCTGTATGCTGGACGTCCCTTTCTTGTGCCCTGCGGCAAGAGGTTCGCTGGGGGTGACCGGCGGTAGGGAGACATTTGCCGGGCTGTTTCTGTACGAGTAACTCGACCTCCGCGAGTCTACTTGATCTGAATCGAGCCAAGTGACAGAGAAACCGGCGTTCTGGACGGGATCGCGACTTGCTTCCTCCAAAGGAGACAGGATGTATGCACCTAGGGCAGCACAGTCAGGAAGAGAAGTGATGCGCTTTAAAAGAAAAATGACCCTTTGTGATCTTCGTGATCATTCCGAGTGGTACGCGCGTGTAGATTTTCACCTTCTCGAGTGTATAATCATAGCTCTGTGTTCTGTTTTAGTGAACGTCCGGGCTGAGCCAGAAGCTGGGACCTACGACGATGTATAGTGCACGAACACTCTACACTCGGCTAGGAATGAGTAGACCGAAAACAGACGCCCTTGGACTCACAAGCAACAATACTTTCTCTTCAAATTTATCACTGAACTTAGCGTTTAACTGCTCCGGTGCGAAAAGAGTCCATCCTGCCAGGAGGGGCTCTCCCTCGTCCAAAACGCGGGAAACAGAGGTGGCGATCGCTTCTGTACGAATTCTTGACAGGCGAAGAAGTTCCCGAGGATCTGTGGACTGGAGCTTGAGAAGGAACTCTGAGAAGACGGAGAGGTTCCTATATCCAAGCATAAAGTCGACGACGGCTTGGCAGAACCAATCACTAAATGTCGCGCTGTACATTCTGGTCAGGGAATTGACGCCGTCGTTCAAAAGGCCTCCGAGGTCACGCTTTCCCGTCCTAGAAAATGGTATTGGGTCTCAAGTAGAACTGGCGGAACGTAGAGAGTACCTGGTAAAGTCACCCTACGTTGAATTCCGGTCAGTACATCGTCTCGCGTGCAAATACTAGAAAGATTCACTTTCAAAGCCGAGGTTCCCGCGCTAGTAACACTAGTGAGTACGAATGATGATTTAAAGTACGGGACAAACTTACTATGCACGACTGATTGCATCACCGTTGTTAGCCCAAACTACGAGCACATCCAGTGAATCAGGGAGTATGACAGATACATCCGGTACAAACCATCGTTGAAGGTTACATCCATCCCTGTTCGTCCATTTTGTAGTTCGACATTAAGACCAACAGCTCCAAATTGCTTGCTAAGAACATGACGCGCAAAGGCAGACTAGAAAATGTATCAGTGCACGACTAACCGGATACAGGGGATGCAGGACCTGGACGACATTGGTCCGGTCTAAACAATCGATGCAATTGACCCGGAACACTCCCCTCTGCTTTGATAACACCATATGATCCGAAATCCAGAAATATCTAGAATTGGGGATTCAGTGGAAGGAACAACATGGAGCAAATAATATCACCCTTGGCTATCAAATAACCGCTCCAGATCGTTAATAAGTTTCGAGATATTCTCGTATCTGTTTTAACTGAAATCAATAATTCCCCAAGGATGAAACTCTGATTACATACTTCATTCCTCTTGTCTCGTGATGGAAGTCATACTCGCAATAGCTAAAGGGCAGGTAAGTTCGTGAATGCACGACATGGAAAGGGGAACCGACCGAACATCTTTGTTATTCAATCGTTTTACATAGGACTTGTATGTACTTGTGAGGGCGCTTTCCTTTCCTGTTTGTTCTGCGAGGTTCACTATGGTCTAGTCGTGTTGCATCAGACAGGATTTCAAGACAGACGCAAGGTTGCCTACATGTGGTCCATAAACAGCGATGGTACTCTGGAGGTGTCGTCTCATGGCGTCCAAGTTTTGCTCGGGCGTGCATTCCGGCGATAAGACCGGCGGTGGCTTCATACTGTATCCCGACTGTGTCCAGAATAGTGGGACTTCAAAACCCAGAAGTGGTCACTGTCATTACTTTGGCTCTCGAACGTAACAAATAGCTTACCCGAGCCTCGGACTTGGACGAAGCTGAAGACGTTCGCAATTCCATTTCGCTGCTTTGTCGTGAATAAAACTATTTTGTATCTCGAGATAACGAACGGACCTTTATCCTCATGATCGTTTCAGTCTCCACGAAATTCGCCACGTGAGCTTCCTCATCCACTCCTCTCCGCTGATATCGAAGGCCAGCCCTGTATCTAGACCGTCTGGACGCAATGATATAGTCCACAGGCGAGACTGAATCATGCTCTGACATATAAGAATCCGTTGGGAGTTCGAAAGAGGATACTTGGAAGTGACCCTGCACAATCGGTAATACATACGAGTGCAACTGAAAAAAAGTTGCTGTGAGTAATGCATTCGGCTTATGAAGGATACATACCCCGGCATCTATGAAAGGCTTTGAGAGCCATTCATTCCACCAGAACTCTCGATTGACACGCCTCCAAAGGGGAAGTGTGGAATGCGGTTCCGCAAGTGCATCTACTTTCGAAGCTGCGTCGCTGGCAGAAGGGTTCTCTGGAAGCGCATCGAGCTTGGCAAGGAGGTTCTCTTCGACACGGGACCTCTGAAACTGCTCTTGCTTGCGTTGTAAGGATCCCGTGATGTCTATCCATACGGTCAACATCTCGCGCTCTACACGCAAAACAAGGACCTTACCAAAATGATAGGCAAAATACATGCAGCCCTTGACATATTCCCTGATACACTCACGAACCACTCTGTCTTCGAGTTCTGAGTGTCGTTCTTCCGCGGAGTCAGGCGGAGGTGCTATTGCGGCTACGATTGTTTCAATGGTGACCTCAGGTTCTCCCTTGGCACTCTGGACAATGGAATCCAAATATGGTTGCTCGTTGGCGGAATCTACAGCCAAATTTTGCGCTGAGGACGGTGTGCGAGTAGATAGTCTCGACCAGAATGACATCCTGTCTGTGATCGTCTTCACTACATGGGAACTGCCCACAGAGTCGATTGACGTTGGCGTTGAGGCTCCCGAGGACGGGAGGGACGATGGCGACTCCTCAATCTCGTCATTGTCCGTCTCGGGGAGGGGACTCATGACCTTCACGTCGATTTCGTCCGCGAATTTGACACGAGGGTTGCTCGGGAGTTCTTCGCTTTGGGACGTCCAGTCTAGAGGACGGTCATTAGAACTCAGTGAGGATCTTTGAAGGGCGGCGCTATGGCTTGCGATGGTATCAAGTGTATGCTGGGCACGATCTTTGACTAAGGGGATGGCATAGACCGACTTGACACCATAGATAGAATGGTTCTCGTCGAACACTGTGTGTGCGGGGAACACATGGATGAGTAGCACCTTTCAGCAACTGAATAATAGACTCACGAGACCCGACATGCGACCGTGCAGTAATAACTAGTAGATACGAAGCTGTCAAATGCAGTGTTCAGACGAAGACGCTCAACCATGTGCATGAGCTACATCTCTATACCGTTGAAGAGATCCAAGATTCCTACTATGCCATAGATGATAACACTTGACGACCAGTCAATCGAGGAGGCTCCGATGTCATCCCGGAGTTCTCGGACTTTTGGATGCTTGCCCCAAGAAACATGGGCGTGTGATGAAGTGTGTTGAGGGAGTCCTGGTACATGAGGGCGCATGAACAACCCCTCGTCCGTGGCGACAATAGCTATATGCTCATGCGGATGCGGATGGGGAACTGGGGGAAGGACAAGGCTTGGTTGTAGTCCGACGCTGGTAGTGAGCCCAGGGTTGCTGGAGGGCACATTGGAAACAACATCTCCGGGTGCTGGTGGTACTGAGATTGAAGTAGATGGCTTGAAACTCGCAGATTCCCTGGAAAGAAGGCGTTTCATGGGCGTAAAGAAACTCTGGTCGATCTCACGGATCGTCGTGGTACTTAGTTCACATTTTTGCAGTGGTCCCATGGGCTTTTAGCCTTTTACTACTTGCAATAGAATTTAGACACCCTTGACAACCGGGTTCTATTTAGCGATTTCTTCCCCGCTCGGGGGACCATTGAATCTGCATGTCAACATATTACATTGTTACTATACAGCACGTTACGCTTGTCCTGCAATCGCAGGTGGGTTTGCAGAACTTTGACCCTCAACACGAATATCGTAGCCATAACCTTGTCCCTCGACATCCCCAGGACCGTCGTAGTGCAGTTTGTTGAGATCGTAGTTCCCTGTGAATGACCATCAGTGCGAGACAGCCTACTATACCAATTTCGAACTCACCAATAAACTCCCAACCCTGCTCTCTAACCTGATAGAGGTTGCACGTGTTGCCTGAGAATGCGTCACGGTGACCTGCGGAGTAGATACTCCTCCTAGCAAGCTCCTGAGCCTCCTCGTCCGTCAGGTCCCACCGATACCCTTGATCTAATACACCATAGGCAAACGTGCTTCCTGATCCAACGGAGAAAAGATCTCCTTTCATGCGTGTACCGTCAGAGTCGACATAGAACACTGCAGGACCCTTGAAGAGATGGGTCACAGTTAGAGAAAAGGTCAACATGAAAGCTCACTGTCTTGTCCCAACCACAAATCATTGTACCCTAGATCCGACGTGAGTAGTCAATCGTGGGGGGTAGACGAAGAACCCACCATGCTCAGACCCATACCCTTGTAACTATACACAAGATTACTCAGGTATTTACTGGCAGCGGAAACCGAAATCCGCTCGCGGTTTCTGAGTTCGTGGAGGCGACAATGCACACCCAAGTATGTTTCCCAGTATTGGCAGTCGGCTGAACAAGATATGAACAGACAGTCAATAACCGTCGTCAGGGATATGTACCTGCACCACCGGCCATCGTTCCAAGCAAATAGGGATTGATTTCAATGACTTTCTTGACGGTTCCCGAAGCTGAGAGTCGAAATTCCATCAGAGTACTGGCGATATAGAGCTTGAGAGATCTCACCTATGTAGCTTCCAGCAGTCGCCCGTGAATCGACGGCAACAATGACACCGCCTCTAAATCTGAAGGCCAGAGTGGTAGTTCCATGCTGGATCTTAATCTTGCAGGTTGGGTCTGCGTGATCGTCTGTGTGGAGTCTCAAGAAGGCAGCTGGCT
The DNA here is from genome assembly GCA_038093975.1 of Chalciporus piperatus. Classification (NCBI taxonomy): domain Eukaryota; kingdom Fungi; phylum Basidiomycota; class Agaricomycetes; order Boletales; family Boletaceae; genus Chalciporus; species Chalciporus piperatus. Next base: position 462,462 of record JBBPTG010000002.1, read on the forward strand.
TTCATAGAGTGAGACAGAGTCGATCGGTTGTGATAAGCTCTCTTACGTCTGGAACGGAGGGGACGAGAAAGCTTGGTACACCTTTGGCGAGCCCACCATAGCCCGCGTCGGATCCCCACATGGCATCTGAGAAGTCGCCGTCGTCATCCACGAGAGACGCATTTCGTTTTTGGAGCTGTGATGCTGCGCTCGATCCTGCAAAGCGCTGAATGAGACTGTTCATTGTCGTGATAGAGTGATCAAAGTCAAGTCGTATCCACAGCTTGATCCACTGTCTATATCGCTGACGCGGCTTACCACTTGCGCGACGCGTATTTGTTTACTTCTGTTTATCCATTCAACTTGTTAAATCAATACCACAAGTATGTACAGTCCCAGCATTTCACAGATTCGCTACAAATCGCAGCGCTTTACGGATGTCATCCTTGAGATCCTGTACACTGGTCAGCATCTTGTTGAAGTGTGACATAACTGCCAACTTGCCTCAACCTCCTCAACGCCAATGCTGAGGCGGACAAGTAGTGGGTCCTCCTTTGGATCAGCCGTGACACGCTGTTCAACCAGGGACTCGACACCGCCCAGGCTCGTCGCGGGCTTCGGGCGGTTTAGCATGGTCCCCAGTTATCTACGGATATTCACGTACCACAAAATACTCGAGCTTGTGCGGGAAGGCCGCCGCCTGGGGGCGTTTCGCAAGCTAATCATTGCGGTCAATAACGTGCAGCCAAAGAGTCTAACCCCAGTTTGACATACCAGTATAGAGAAAGCAGAGTTGAAGCCGCCCTCCATTTGTGTTGCAGGATTGAAGCCTCGCACATCAGTACCCTGTAAGCTGGAGTGCCACACTTTCGTGATGACGCCCCCGGGAATGCCATCGAATTCTTGGCCCTCAGGTACGGAAACGGCTTTGTTCAACCACTGTGCAATTTCCGTCCCACTCGCTGACTGCCTTGGAACGCGGAGGTGCATCGTACGAAGGGATCGCAGAAGAAGCCATGACTCCAACGAACCCATCATGTTGCCCGTGTAAACACGGTCATGCCAAATCTGTACGAAAACCGATGGTCACACCAGAGTTTTAGATATTCAACGGATAACTTACTTTCTCTCTTTCTTCAGCTGTCTTGACGATCAGAATACCACACAGAAGATCAGAGTGTCCTCCAAAGTATTTTGTCCCTGGATATTATGCTGTAGCGACACAACAAATATATGGCTATGGCAGAAGACATACCGCTATGGAACACACAGTCAGCACCGAACTTGAAAGGGTATTGAAGTGGGGGAGGGCCAAAGGTCGAGTCAATCAATAGCTTCCCTCCCACTGCGTGTATCTGACATCACACGAGGGTGAGCAACATCTATACAGACCGTGCCTTCATATACCTTGTCCGCATAATATTGGATATCGCTGTTTCTGTCGTCAGAGGGACCCGCGTGACCCAGTTACAGACTTACCGTGACTCGCCAGTGGGGTTTAATGGACTTTCAAGCCAGCACAGATCACCTTCCTGATACTCATCATCAAGGCTGATAACCGATGTCTGCTGATCCTGTTCGCTCCTTCCTCTTAAGTAGATCTCAATGGCACCGTGACACCCCATGTATCCTTTGGTTATAGCGATGCGCTTTGGCTTGAAATGGAGAAGAGCCTTTGGGTGGAAATGATCAGACACTTCCACTGACGATCGATGATCACACAGCTGGTGCTCACCGAGAAAGCCGCCGCCAGACCAGATGCATATGTGATCGCATGACCGTGCTGGAAATCGATGATTGGGCTTGTGACAGTGATGCGATCATTGGACAGGTGCGCACGTTTATTTTCCCTAAAACTTCTTCCACCCGCGAGGTAACATTCTGCGAGTACCGAGAGTATACATTTCTATTTGGGTCCATTGCCCCGAGGCCATCCGGATCACCATTGGGAGTAGCCCTAAAGGCTATCGGAAATCAAGTTGTGAATGAGTCACCGTTGATCGTCGCCCAAGTCATTGAGAAAGACGCATACTAGTGGTGACTGATATCGATGGTGCAACCTCTGTACCTATGACGTGATCTCCATGGACGAGGATGGTACCACTAAGTTGACCTGGCGCAGTTTCGCGGGGGGGCATGATATGAATCCGTGGTATCTTCAAGTTGGATGGGATAGAACTTGAAACCAAGGGTGGGAAGTCACTATCAAGGAGAGCCGAGTCATCGCGGTCGGACTCGTGACATTCTCTATATTCGAAACTATTTGGCCACGGTAGATTGATTCCATCAAGGCTACTCTAGCGACGCTGTTGTTCAATGTCATGGGGACGACTGCGATCTCTGAGCCTCTTCCAAGAGTTTGTACATCATCTCTACCCACTCCTGCACTCCATTCTCCCCAACTCCCTCGACCCACCTCTGTGACCCCCCCTTCCTTTCCAACTCCACCCATGCCTTTCGTAAAAGGTCCTTATTGTCATACATTTCCTTCTCCCAACTGGCAACTTTGGTGGCCGGACATTGTCCAGATTCCGCAGCGTAGGCAAAAAGCTCGTCGCGATACGCCCATTGCTCCGCTTCGGTGAGGCGAAACCAGTTCTTGCCAAGCTGGATAGGTGAAGAAGCTCCCGCCTCAGCGAGCGCACGCGATCTGGAAAGGGCGCGTTCCACTTCCTTCTTCACATCGAGGGATGCAGGATCGGCAAAGGCGTGGATGATCGCTTGTGCTTGCGCCTCCGCGATAGGTAGAGGTGCAACTCTATAGAGGAGTGTCATAAACGCCACCGAGGATACTGGATAATGAGATTGCAATGGGAACAAAAATTTAGCCAGGGGAAATACGTGGTATCGTGAATTGTAGAGATCAGAAAGCGGTGATGGATTTGAAGGAACCTCCGCGATTCTAATCGTAGCGTCATCGAAAAATGGGTAGTCGAAGTGAAAGCCGGTCGCCAAGATACAGTGGTCGATGTTTTCCTCGATGATGCCCCCCTCAAACAGAACTCGGCCATCATCGTAGAAATGGAGTGGCTTTCCTCTGACTTTGATGGGTTGGTCGTCTTGGGCAACTGAACCCCTGATGGAATGAATGATGGTTCTGCCGGGAGTGCGCAGTTCGGCAGCGATGTCTCTGCCGCTGGGCCCAGCGCCTACAACGAGAACCTTGCGACCATATCCCTGCGGATTTCTATACCAGGCTGAGTGAAATGCCTTGCGAGTCTTTAACCAGTGATCGAGTCCAGGTGTATCCGGCACGTCGGGCTTCCGGTAGTGCCCATTTGCAACAACTAGGCTGTCAAAATCTAGCGTCTCCCCAGCAGAAGTCTTTACATTCCAGCGAGAGTGTTTCCATTTTGCATGAGTAACGGAGGTATTGAATCGAATGAGAGGAAGGAGATTGAAATGGAACGCGTAGGATTCCAGATACGTTTGGACAGTGGCAGCGTCGGGAAACAGGGGAGTGGATGGTGGAAATAGATATTCCGTGTAACCCATGACTGGATGGGGAAGGTTTGTCGTGAGGGAGTCGTACAGGGGTGTAAGAGGTGGATCGTCGATCGGGGAAGCGGGTGACCTAGGTAAACCCATTCGAGTTGCTTATCAGCCCTCAACTAGCCAAGGCGACGAAAGTGTACACACCAGACCCCCCCAACATTCGAACGGGATTCATAAGCAATTACCTCCCATGAGCCGGTCTTGAAGTATGATGTTTGGGATAGAGCCTTGAGCACTGCTAATCCAGCTGGACCTGCGCCAATCACACAGATACGTTTGAAAGGTACACGACCCTCATCCTTTGGGAACGAGTCTGAACGAGTCCTATTCGGGAGAAACTTCAGGGACATGTCAGTTTGCCTTTCTAAATCGTGACGAAGTATATAGCACTTGCTAGGCCCGTGCTCGACATCTTGCAGGTGTGTGAGGAAACAGGTGTAGTCTAAGGCAAGTCTAAGGGGGCTCGAAATGCAGTGTGTAGCAATTCAATTGAGTTGAAGCTATTCCGAGCAGCTTCCGAGTAAGCATGACTGGATAGACTCGGGGACAATAATAGCATCGATGATCCCGCCGTTCTCCAATCTACAGTATACCCCTACTGAGGCTATCCTTACTAATAGCAATAGACTGCCCTTTCATTCGGTGTGTATGGGAGATTTCATAAGCACTGGTGGTAAAATGGTGCACTGACGTAGTAGGAGGGGTGCAGTAGGTCCCGTCCACCTAATGCCTCCGCATTGTCCATACTGTGCAATTGATCAGCGACGATGGATATTAATCAGAGGCCGCTCTTACATCTTTGATATCCAAGGTACGAGTAATAGCTGACGAGTGGGCTGCCGATATGTCACGGCCAAAGAATCCCATCTCATCGTGTTCAGTAAAGTTGGAAGCTACATTTGATGGATCGTCGACGGTGGTATCGTCCGAGCCGACGTAAGCAATAAGCTGGAATCCAGCTAGATCACCACTTCCGAGGGATCCGCCGTTCCAGGCAGTGCAGTTCCAACTGTTCTAACGCAGCTGAAGCTCAGCACACTTGTAGTATTATAACGTGCTTACATACCTGGCATCGGAACGAGGCCTTGATGCAGGTGCTATTCACCCCAGTGTCAGGGAGCATGGTGATAATAGGACCCTCATAAGGGAGGGGTTGCACGTAACCACTGCCAAAACGCGTCAAGTCACCAGATCAATCTTGTCCACGGTTCATACCGTATAACCTTGGTAGCAGATGCCGCTTGTGGAATCACAGTACGCAGCGGCAGTCTGGGCACCAACGTGGACTGGAGAAAGCTGTCAGAACCGACACTGAAAAGAGGCCAGATTCTTACTGCCCAATGCCGGAAGCGAGCAAAAGAGCTGCAATTTGAAGAACCATCATGATGTGGGCCATACTCGGGCACGATATTCTGGCAGTTGACTACGCCCGACAACCTCGCGATGATCTGCCTTTATACTTGCGCTGTATCTACCCACGGCGGGCCCGTCGATATGGTCCGCTCTCTTCTTGATCTTGGCTTGGGAGGCCTTGGAAGTGTCACATTGTCATTCTCCTAGTTTAATCTGTAGATCAAGCGAGACACAGTCGTCGAGGCTCGCAAGAGCTAAAAATTTCCGGAGCTTATGCGTCTGAATGACTTTGATTATCTGGAGTTGCTTCAAGTTCTCCGCCTGCCTAGAATCGGGCCCAACTGTGACAGAGTTTTCTAGCAGGACAGAGCAGGACCGTGACAGTACGAACCTGTGCGAACACTAAACATTCCCTTTCGAGAGGCTTACATCAGCACTTTCTCCTGTCTTTGGGACGCACTAATTTTTTCGCTGAGACAACCACTTGCTCTTCGACCAAGGATCAACTCGACGTGAGGTCAACGCAATCCTTCAAACATCTCCAATCCGGCGACGCTTCCAATCTTACCGAATGGCAGAAACTCGAGGCAAAGCATGGCCCCTTGCAGATGAACCATTGACAAACTCCGTGAGTTTTTCCATTCTTCGGGAGGCGCGCGTGCCCATCTGATCTCTGCGTACGCTGCTCTATTACCTCTTTTAAAAGATCCTTGATCTGGTCCAGCAGGCCGGTCAGTACAAGCAACTCAAAAAAGGTGCGAATGAAGGTATGTGGTTCATTCGTCTCATTCTTCCGAGTCATATGGGATGCTGATGCCCGCGTGATACCACAGCCACCAAAACATTGAACCGCGGTGTTGCGGAATTCGTCGTCTTGACCGCAGACACGGAACCTTTGGAGATTCTGTTGCATCTTCCCCTTCTTTGCGAAGAAAAGGTGGCGTATCATAACATTGATCACCTAGCCCAGGCTGACCTTGCAACTATCCCTTAGAACGTCCCATATGTCTTCATTCCGTCAAAGGCTGCTTTGGGCCGCGCTTGCAATGTCTCTCGACCTGTCATCGCTGCGAGTGTAACGACGAGTGAAGCCCGTGAACTCCAAAGTCAAATTCGCAACATCAAGCTGGCCATCGAGAAGCTGATGTACTGAGCACACATGTCTTGGCATACTCGCTTCAGGGCGTCCCTATTTCAGGATGTACTTGAACAAAAATGATAATATGAGACGACTAGGTAGAGGTGTAAATTCAGACAATTGGTACAGGGGGGTAGTGACAGTGCATATGTAATCGGATGTCGCTCTCGTAAGACTACTTTGGTATGTTCTCTCGGGCTTGTGCTCGAATTCTCCTCCTGTGATCTGTCAGTCATACATATCACGAATGAACTTCTCAAATGCTCACTCGTAGGCAACCTTGTCATTCCTGCAGAATATTAGCGATCCGCCAACAGGACATTCAAGGGAACCCCACTTGAACATGGTATATGCATCACTCTGAGCGGGATCATTCACGTTCGGATCGTCAAGCAAGTCTTGGATACCTAGCAGGATCTAACGACGGAGTGATTGGATGTTCCTTTCATTCCTTATTTCGGGGAACGTACCTGCTTGATTGTGATGGCAGGCTTCCATGATTTCTCCTCGTCCAAGATGGACAGACAGACAGTTCCAGACGGGTACACATTAGGGTGGAACAGTGCTGGTGAGAATTTACCTACACTTTCGCGTGAGTGACATGATGTCTTATGCCCTGCAAGACTTACATTTTGGTGGTTTAGAGGGATAATCTTGTCCAAATACATCAGTGCACAAGTATATCCTTGCGTAAAGAACGCCTCACCTTCCGGGAAGTTCATCGTGAGCTTGTACAGTCCCTGCTCCCATGCAGTCTTCAAAACATAAAGTTAGCCTACGACACGTCTGAAAGTGAAACAACAGCTTATCACGTACTCCCGTTTTCCCTGGAATGCCAACTTCCCACTCCATGAGGTTCAAGGACCCATCAGCGGCCTTCACCGGTCTCGCATAGAACCCCTACTCATCAAACCATGAGGAGTCAACAGACTGAAAAGCCGTTACCACTGGCGCAAAGCAGCATTGCCGCATTGAAATCAAGCCGAGACAAGCGATTTACGCGTGAGCAGAAGCAAGGAACACGACGTACAAAGGGATGGTCCTTTCTCCACTGCTTGCGTTCTTCGGTTAATCGTGGTCTGCAGATACCGGACATATTCAGTCGAGTTGAAGTGGGTTAAAGCAGAACAGACTGGATCTCAAGCCTCCTGTTGACTCTGAGTTAGTAGAACTGCAGCAAAAGTGACCATACCCCGTATGCTTAGTCAGCGAAAGAGTAGATGTTTTCGAGGTCCGACGAGTTTAAAGTTCCGGTTTAAATTAGCAACTAGCGCCAATCTACGTCATTGCCATAGCACTGTGAATCATCATAGAGTTACCTTGCCCCGCAAGGTTTCTCGCGCCCTCTTAATGCATTGTGGCTTGGAAAGCTTCACGCCCATAATGTCACTGAATTGCATTGACAACGAAAAATATCAAGACGAGGGGGTACATGATTTGATTTCAACTGCCCATATACATCGAGCACTACCGCCGGGTGAATGCAAAAAATGCGGATGATAAAAGATAACTAGTTATGAAGCCCTCCTCACTGACAGATGTTGAGAGCCTGAGGTGGTCTCATCAACACTGGATGCGGATAAACTGGGGTGATGTTTGTGTCAAATTTATAGTCTCTTCCAAACACCGGGTCAACGACACTATGCCTGAGAGGAAAGGTGAGCTCTCGGGGCATCGCTATGAAAAACAGATGTGCGTACCTATCCTTGAGGTGGCCCATCAAATTCCCAAGCCCCAAACGTGTATACCACGAAGGAATGCGAGGGGGACAGTGCAGACATACCGAGTAGCTGCTCACAACCTTGGCCGATATGTTAGGCAGTGGCGGCAGGAGCGACGATTCGAGTGCACTGATTCGCGAACGTAACTGGCCGCCCGCCAAAAACCATGATCGATAGACGGAGGAGTTTGAATGGTGGGTGATGGTGTGTTGAACCTAGACAGCCTGTCAGCGATAGTTGACCCATTCGTAAGGAAAGAGCCTACAGCGCGACGCCAGGACATGAAGGCAAAAACCTTGCTATCACGAGAACATTCCAGACATGCCAATCTAGGATCGTCCCTGTCCATTTCAGCGACAGTGGTGCATTGAGGATCTTTACCACAGCACGACAAAACTTTGATCACTGCGTGTTGTTTGTGGTGCGCTTGGACACGTCCTCTACAATCCCAGGGGTTGCCATCCATCGCCATCCGTGCCTTCTGACGAGCAACACCCGACGGATCCTTGGGAACCGCTTTCCCAGATGGTAGGAGTGTGAAACATGGATGAAACAAAATTTCAGGATACGCGAGGGGGCGATCTTCAATTTGACACCTGTGGCCAGTGGTGCAGCGGAACACAGATGTTGCGAGCTTGAGCTGGGCATGAATAGCTTCATCATCGGTCCCAGGATTGTAATCGGGAAGCAAAGCGGCAAGCTGGCGGCGTACTGTCCTGTGCCACTCAAGAATATAATCGCAGGTCGGTAAGAAGGCAGAGTAGAATTGCTCAAGAAGAGACTCGTTTGAAACTTGGCCGGATTGCCTGATGATAGCATTAATATTCTCTGAAAGACCAATAGTAGCATTCGGCGGTAGCGGGAGGTAGGGACAATCGGGTGGGGAGTTGAAAAAGGCAGTTGTGGCGAATTCGTGCCAAGCATCGAGAAAAAGCTGACGTCGGAAAACGTAAACTTGCTCCTCCATCCGAAGCTCTTGCCAACCTGACATGTAATCCGCAAGTTGTTGCACAATACTGAGACGTACTTGGGGGCAAATTTGGCATGATGTATAAAGTAGAAACAGGGCACATACTTTTTTTTGTCAGTGGCTGAGTGCTACTGATGAGAGGATGTCTGGAAATGCGGTCCCACCCGAAATAATCAATTTCTTCTTTGAAGCCAGCTGCAAGAAGCACCTCGCGTATTCTGAGAACTCGGTCAGTGGATATTCGCGAATCGAGGGATAGGAAAAACACACGTTTCTGCTCGTACAGCTCGTTTGCCACGAACTTCCATGATGCGCAGCTGTTTCACTCTGTTTTGCCACCCCACACCTGCAATCGCAAACTATGCGCTGATAAGGGCGATGGCCGGTAGGTGTGATGCGTAGACCTACTTGATTGATCGCTTCGGTTTCTTGCCTCCGTCGGGCAAGGTAAGCCTCACGCTCTTGAGCTGATGATATTGTTAGTTCATCCCTGAACACCTTCACGAGGGGGGGGTGGAAGCCCTTGATGGGGTTTCCTAAGTAAAACAAATGAGATGATTTGCAAAATGAATGAGCAGGGGAAACCTACCTTTGGGACTGAAAAACGGACCACAGGGTACATACTGCTCGAGTGTGACGAAGCAGCAATGCAACATTGCACGAACAGCCTGACAATCAGGGTTCTCGTGTGCTTTAATGGGTCTGAGGCATCATCAACTTTCGTGTGGGTGAAGTCCCCCGGTCAATGCTCACTGATGTTTGGGGCGGCAGCTGGCGCACGAACGAATCCGAAGATGCCACACTGTATCCCGCGCCTTCTTTTCACAGCCCTGATTTGATTCAACTTAGCGAACAAAGAAACGATACACATATGAACTTTGACATACACCGTAATAACACCCGAGTCCGAACACGAGAGCAGCGTACTGAACTTCACTCATGTCCGAGGGGAGCCCAGGGAGCCCATCCACGTTTTGACGGGCGGTCTTCCAAATGACAGTGGATGTCCCAGTCAAAAGTAGACGCCTGAATGCCTTGGACGTACGCGCAAGAGCAAGGAGATCAGGCGGGAGCAGGAAGCAAAATATCTGGTGGGGTAATACGATGATTAATGGCCACAGGTGAGTGGAACGATGACATGCCTCGTATAGGATATCGAGGGGCAGGGAAGGAAGTATGTTGAGCGCGCCACGGATCGCTCGACCATTTGGGAGCGCGAACAACGCTGTTTCGCCAACCAGGTCGTACTTCCTGCGTGCCACCGTGGAAAGAGGCATGCGAATCAAAATAACAGTTGAAGAGAGACATGCGGATGGGGGTTTATATCGATCCTCCCTGACAAAGTGTGGCAAGGGTGACCACGCGTGGAATGATTGATATGATGCCGTGTATAAGTTGGACTGTCCACTACTAGATCAAGGGCGGAGAACAAAGGCTGGAAACCACTAGACCTCGGTACACAGGATGCGTTGTCCGATTGACTGGCACAGGAGATTGCTGTATAGAGTTTATAATCAAGGCCAGCCAGTGACATTTATTGTATACGTTCCTTGAAGTTGTGGAAGGCTGCCAGCCTGCCACCGATGCGGCATGCCAAGTGGCTAAATTGCTGATGGGTGTACGCATGTTTATGTAATGCACTAATAGCCTGGTTGGGCCTTTTCTTTGCTTGACGGCGACGGTCGTGGACAGAGCAGCAGTTCAATCGCAGCATTCCGCTGGATGTCAACTTGATGTCTTTGTTCTCCCGACTGGCTCGTCCTACTCATGCAGTAGGAAGAGCTTATTCCTCATTTTTCTCTTCCAAATCTGGAGGCGGAAGGTATTTAGTCTCTGCCAAACCATCTAAACCAGTCATACAACCAAGTCAAGGCAAACCGGTAGACAATACCACCTCCACCGTGCAATCTAATGCCACAACCCCACCTGTGAACACAAGCGGCAAGGTGAAAGCTGGGGGCACCGACGAAAACCCGTCCGCCCCCAGCAAGCCAGCCGAGCCACATCCACAGTCAACTACAGCTCCCCTCTCAGCAAGCACCTCTTTGCCATTCGTGTCGTCTTCGTCACTCAGCGACCGTGGATACGTCCCAACCCATCCATCTATTTCTTCAAAGGAGTACAAGCTTCATCAATTCTTCTCTCTCCACCGCCCATTGCTTCTCCTTGACCAGCCAACATCCGCCATATTCGAATCCGCTGATCCTGCATCCCCCTTGGTTTCCCATTCTGGAGATCAACTGAACAAAGAGGCACAGTCTTCGTTCGCAGCCATTGATGACCCTCCAGAGTCTTCCCCGGAAGCTGATGCGGATGCTGCCCGTCAGCTGGCCTACACATTGGTCACGAATCGCGTGGGAGCTACGGTAACGTGGCAGCAAAGCTTATCTCGCCTCGGTTTCAATGGTCAAAGCTCAACACAAGATATGACTTTGGCCAAGGAAACTGCCCAGGAATGGGTTAACATCCATGCCGATAGTACGCGACGAAAGAAGCGCAAGAAGATGAAGAAGCACAAGTATGCACCTTTCCTCTCGACTAGCCTTCATTTCTGACTTGATTTTCCAGGCTGAAGAAGCGTCGCAGAGTAAGTTGCTGACTCACTTCCGTACCCCTGCACAATACTGATGCGAGGACCTAGCTCACTCGACGTCAGGACAAGTAAGGTCCGATGGGAAGGTGTCGTCAGGTTTGATAGCAGACCCCCAATAGATAGCAAGTGCATCGTACTTGAGCCATTGAGCTACCAATCCTATCATCTGGCGTGCAACGAACGCGATGTCCGACCTGCTACATAATGTTAATCGTAATAATCACGATGTTATTCGTATCCTCTATGTGCCCATACCCTCACCCCACCCTTTCTCTTCCCCTCTCCTTCCCACTCCCATCCACCTTTCCATACCTCCATATACTCGTTGCGTTCAAACAAATACCGCATTGCGGGATCCCTTAGGAGTGCGCCGAAGCACACAATGTACCTTGGCCACTCGTGGCGCCAGCCGAGGTCCCATGAACCTGAGTGTAGTTCCACTGTTTTCAACGTCTCTACGAAGGTGGCGTTTGGCGTGGAATTTGGAAATGGGGATGGAGGGAATGTGAAGTTGACACGGGGAGGAAAGTGCGTCTGCATATACGAGATTGGTGACTCGAAAAAGACGTCGGTCTGATCTCTGTATTTCGCATGGTCTCTGAGGCTAGATAAGAACATCAAAATCACCTTTGACACATCGTGGTGTCGCTACTTACCCCAGTGGTGGCTCACAGCCCAAAGCCCACATTCTTCCAGGATGGGCCAGGTCAGGGCGATGGAGATACGCTTGCCAAGGTGTAGAGTGGCAGGGCATCAGAAATCCAATTGACGTCGAGTTTTCAATGGGAAGTTCGCTCAAGAACGACATGACGTTTATCTGACCTACACAATGGAAGAACACGACGTAGACCGAAGCCGGGATTGAGAGAAACAAAAAGAGCGGGATGATGGTTCGGCTTCGAAGCAGCGACCAGCACGACTTCACCAGGGTAAGTGGGGTTCGAGGTGGAGGTTTTGCCTGTCTGCCGCTGAAGTCTTGAGGTATCAAGTGGACTATGGATTCGGCGGCTAATATATGCATCATGGGAAGCAGCGGGTGTAAAAACCGCCACTCCTTGTGCCCAACGAACGAATAGACAAACAACGTCCAGCCGATGCACCCTGCCATAATACGCAACTTGGATGCAGGTTGCGAGAATGCTAGCCAAAGCCCGTGGAGAACAAATGGGAGCGCTGTTGCACATAGGACGGGGAGACCCTGCGAGATATAATAGTGCCAGGGACTGGATCCGTAGAACGACGAGATCGGCGACGCATTTACTAGCAGGAAATTCAACAACGTCAGAGTTGGTCGGCCATAAAATGATGTGTCCAGTGCAAAAAGCGCTAGGACGACTGCCAAGCTGAAAAACGTATCAGAACATGCCTTGCACTGACGAATGCATGAACGAACCCAATATAAACGCAGTTACGCAGGATTGACAGTAGGAGCTTTGCATTTCCCCTGACGCGTCCTAACAAAAGGGCGAACATGTATATCCAAATTATAGCGTTGGTTGGTCGGATGGCACACGCCATCCCTGCAAAAATGATACTTCGTCTGAGCTTTTGCCTTGAAGGGTGTAAGATTGTATACCCAAAATACAGTTGAGGTAGAACGCACAAGTCAACCAAGGATGAAGATGCATCTATGATGTCCCACGGAAAGTAAGCGAGAGCTATGGTTGTCAGGGACACTTCCAGGGAATTGGACAATGATCTTGACAAGGATAACGAATGGAAAAATGAGGTTATGGAGAGAAGATACTGCGAACAGTCACGTTGGACATTATTGAGCGACGTAAGGCGTAGGGCTTACAGATAAGAATACTCGTTCTGTGTCTCCCTTGCTATTCTCACCTTCAAGGACGACGCCTGCGAGCTTCCACACCCAGATGTCAGTCAAAGCAGCGATCAAACCATGGACCACTCTCGGTCCGGCGACCTATCATCATCAGACGCGTCAATCAAGAAGCGGGAACAGAACTCACCACCAACGAAGGGTATCGGTCCAAACTCGATACTTTCAGGAGCCAATACACTGGAATATTGGTTGCGGGGTATAGTATGCTCCGCAACGGCTCAGGGCTGAGCCATTCCCAGGTAAGATGACCATAGCCAAAGACGAATTTGTGGGCAGGTTCTAAAGCTTGATAATATTCGTCAGGTTGGAAGTAGCTCTGGGTGAATATGGCGACGAAAACGCGGAAAAGGATACTGAAGAGGATCATCGCATGGGGCGTTAGACACTTTGGATCGTCACTGACATTCCGGGAGAGTGTGTGAGTTGATTACTAGATACGATCAAATCTCCGTCGGGCATATGGTGTAGCTGGTTATCACATCCGCTTAGCACTAGTGATTAAGTAGCTTGCGGGGGGTCTCCGGTTCGAGTCCGGATCTGTCCACTTTTTCCCCCATTGAACGGGGATATCTTTTGCGACTGTACACTATCCTTTTAGCTACGTTTCAACGGTATAGGCCAAGAGTCCTCATCGTCTTTCCTTCATGAATTTTGACACGGATCTTCCGGGCTTTGCGACAGATGGCGCTCCTTGCGACGCTCGAGACCCGTCATTCGTCGGGGATGTCATAACCGATGGAGGTTTTTGCGGCCGACCTTCCAATCCTACTACGTCAGATTGCTTCTGAGGGAATGATGGAGACTCGATGTTGGAGAGAGCGGGAAACGATGGGGAAACAACCACATTTGATGCAGGGGGCGCACCAGTTGGGATAGGAAATGAAGGTGAGTCGACAACCATGGAAAATGTTGGCTCGGGTGCTTTCGTTGGCGGTCGCCGCGCAGAGGGGTTCAGAGGGAAATGTTGACTGGGTAGTGATCTTGGGGCCTTCCTCTCGATGACGCCCGACACAGCTGGCTTCGACTGTGTCCTATCCTCATCGTCCACATTCTGGTGATTCTGGATCCCTGCTGACCCTCCTCTCCGCGACAATTTGAATGCCGATGGCTTCGGATTTTGGGATGGAGTGGACGACTCGACCAGTGCTGATTCTGCCACATCCGTGCTCGGGGGAGGAGCCCTGGCAAGCGAGGATGGATCGAAATCAGGACCGGCGTTCTGAATGCCCCCCGTTCTCAACATTTGAACTACTTCTCTAACAGTCTCGTCCTCACTCCCGCTTTCTCCGGATTCTCCTCCGACAAGTTGACCACTTTCCAACTTGCCTAGCCTTACGGAGTTTCGAAGAGACTTTTGGCGGGAAGCTGGGATGACGGATGGACCTATTGATGTAGAAGCGGGACTGTGAGACATGTCATAGGCTGCTGCCATGCGATCAGCTCGGAAACGCGACAACGGCAACTGTCCGTTAGGTTGGACCTATAAGCCTGGTGAGAACAAGGTGACCGTGGAAGGTTGAACAACTCACGTTCTCGTCAGGTTCATAATCATCAAGAGCATGAGTAGCCATCGCTTTCGCCGTCTCAGCACCAATTGCGTGTCTCTTCTTGTAGTATTCCAAAGCGATTTCTCGGTGATGTTGTGCCGAGTCGTAGTCAAATTCCTCCTCAAATGGCTCCTGATCTGAAGAATCCGCATCGCTTGACGAGGACCTGTTGTCCTCGTCTGAAGTATCATTTGTTATTTGCGGGGAACGACGTCCGGACGAGGCGGACTCGTCGTCTGAGTCTGCACCACTGAGAGAGATAGGAGTAGGAGTCGCCAAAGGAAGGCGCTCCACTACATGCATCTTCATGGGATATTTCTCTGCCTCGGCCGTACTCACCAGAGGTACACGGCTCGAAGCGCGTAGTCTGCCAGCAGCAACGTCACCCCAGTCCATCTGACGATTTGAGGTCTGCTTTTCTTTCTCCTCGACTTCTGGGGCGTCTGCGAAAGATACCGTTTTCCGCGTTGTCTGAGATGGGGGCTGAGATTTTGGAGTGGAATTTTCTTTTGGCGTATTCGCCTCCGCAAGTTGCCCTCCGCGACTATCCAGAAGGAGTGCTTTCCCCATCTTCTTGTGCATTTCTTTAACTGCTTTGAGCTGTTCAAGTTCAGCCTTCGCAGACTCCTTGCGTTTTCGAATCGCTTCTTTCCTCTCTTCCTCCGCGTCCCGTGCTTCTTGTAGCTGTTGCAAGCGTTCCTCCTCCTCCAGCAGGTCGAGAATACGGTCACGCTCGCGGCGTCGTCGCTCCCTTTTATCAGCTGGCAGAAGAGACACAGGGACCAAGTCGACTTCTGAAGCAGTAGCGGGAATAGCGTCCGTGTACGAATCCTGAGAAACTGGTTCTGTGATGTCGACGATTGGGAGGCCTTCCTCGTTCAGGAGCTGTATCTGAAAGTCAGCCAGGGTACGAGTTAGAGCTCTAGGACTGAAGCACCTGACCAGGCTCGGGAACTTGTGCGACACCGTGATCTCCATCATTCCCCAAGATCTCATCGAATTTTTCTGACAACCTCCCAAGCTGCTCTGGAGCTAATTTCGCGTCTGGAGACGATGAATCACCATTTGTGTACCCTAGTGAAGTGAGCAAGCCCTGCAAAGCTGAAAGAGAGGTTCATCTGAGTGTCAGTTTTAATACGCTTTTGATAGAGCTACCCTCTGCTCGGCTTGAATCGAGATTCTTGGCGCGTCCGTTGTGAGCCATTGCAAGAGCTGATGTATTGGATCGGGACAAGATTAATAAGGCTGACCGGCAAGATCTACTTACCAGCTTTGGATGCTCGAATATTACGTGAGCCTCGTCGAGTACATCACCTACCATCATGGTCGTCACTCATGTCACCCCTGCTGCTGGGTCTAGTACCCAAAAAAAAACTCGGAGAGGTCTTGGGAAAAAGAAATCTGGTTCACAGCTAGAGCAAATAAAACAAAACCATGTCGACGAAGACAAAGATATGGAACTGGAACCCATCGCAGACACACTCCCAGCGTCAAATACAGATGCGAACGAAGACGATGGGATCATGATTGATATCGACCCCGAATCTGCCCCACAACCAACCTCAGCACCATTATTTCCCGCTCTCCCTGCTTCTGCTGTTCAATCGACGCTCAAGTCCGAGACTAGACGAATCCCTATACCACCACACAGAATGACACCGATCAAAAAGGACTGGATCAACATATTCTCGCCTCTCACAGAAATCCTTGGGCTACAAGTTCGAATGAACGTGCAACGAAGAGGCGTAGAGATTCGGGTACATACATTGGTTGTTCGTGTGCTCGCAGGGCCTGACCCTTTCCCTAGACATCAAAACACACAAAAGACGTCGGATCTATTCAAAAAGGAGCGGATTTCGTCAAGGCCTATGCACTGGGTTTTGATGTGAATGTGAGCAACGCGGAAGATCTCCTACGAGTATTTATTGAATTCATGGAAGGATGCCATTGCACTTCTTCGTCTGGATGACCTCTATCTTGATTCGTTTGAGATCAAGGACGTGAAAACGCTACACGGCGATCACTTGTCCCGCGCCATCGGTAAGCACTTATCCACGTCGTTAGTGTTTACTCACCTGCTCTCTAGGTCGGATCGCAGGCCAAGATGGAAAAACAAAATTCACCATCGAAAATTCCAGTCGCACGCGAATTGTTCTGGCTGACACGTTCGTAACGTACGCAACATATCCCCCTTGCATGATCTAACCCTTGAGTAGAAAAATCCACATCATGGGTTCTTTCCAAAACATCAAAATCGCGCGAGATGCAATCGTCTCTCTTATTCTTGGTTCACCACCAGGAAAGGTTTATGCAGGGTTGAGGACCGTTAGCAGCCGGATGAAACATCGGGCCCTATGATGTAGACGCTGTATTCCCACACACATTCATATATCATCGGCGATTTGACCCAGAGAAACAAAACAACAAATACATGCGACGCTACGGTCAATGCTGAACAGCGGATACACAACAAGAGAGTACAATATTGATTGTTCAGTGATATACAAGTATCACTTGGACTCGGCCGTCTTGTGAGCCTTCTTCTTAGATGCTTCGTACTGGTCGACGATACTCTCCCTGAGCATACTGCACAAACTATTAATCGTGTTACGCGTCAGCGGACATGCACTCACTTCTCCCAGGCGTCGTTATCCACTGGAGGGTCTCGACCATCGCCAATCATCACCATCCTCCCACGACTTGGAACTCCATCAACGACCAGGAAGATCCATCCTGGACCTGGTGGGTAAATATTACTATTGGGGGGACCATCGACTGTTATGGTCTCCTCATGGAACGAAGAGATTGTGAGATAGATTAGTCGAGAGTTGGCGTGTACGGTGTGCGTAACAAAGCCCAGATCCATCAGTGCAACTTCATGGACCAGTCAGACACCAGGAATGCAGACATGCAAGTAAACACCCACTTTGAATTCTTTGATTCATGGTGCGGGTACCGGAGGGTATTTCGATGTCCATTATGAACGGCCGTGAATAGTGGATGTTGTCGGGGAGGTGCTTCATGACCGGGCGCTCCGCTTTCATGTAAGGCGGCTGGAATCGCTCCACTCTATACTCCGTCCCAAACATCTCCTCGCTCCTGTCCAGGTTGGGATTGCTCCCCGCAACCAAGATATCGCCAGCGGGTGTCAAGGTCGCCACTGAGTGGTACACACGAGGAATCGAGCTTGATTTCATACCCACTGTCGAGAATCTCTGACCAGGAGGTGCGTCGGGTGTGTATAAAACCGGTGTAAGCGTCGGGTTATCCGCGTTCGAATCTCCCACCTGGCCCTTGACATTCCCGTATCCTGAGATCCCTGTCCTGGCGCCGTTGACAATGAAAACTTGCCCAGTCGGGAGCAGGACCGCGTCAGGCATGTGCCTGGGTTCGGGAAGGTTCTCTACTTCCCACCCGGCAGCGATTCCGGCTTTAGTAAGCACCATCCTAGAACATTGGGTGGACGCGGGATCTTGAGAGGATATTTCGTATCCGGGAGTTGTGTCGTCGATGGTGGACCCGCCACATATCAGGACCTCAGGCGCGTAATCGTTGGGGGAGAGTGGGAGGAGAAGTCCGACGCCTGCCATTGGATACGTGACACGAACTCCGTTGGGTATTTGAGGAAGCCTCCGCTCCGTGTTTGCTTCCCAATCGTAGATCATGGCATCCTGATTAGCAGCGATGAATACTTTACCATCCGGTAGGGCAAAGGCGATCGGAAATAGGTTCGCGTTGAGTGTATCGACGAGGAATGGCAAGTGGATGGGCAATCCCTTGGAGCCGTGGATGGACTTCGGAGGCCAGTACTCCAAAGTCGGGTTATTGACTGTCGCATTGTTGATCCAGCCACCTTTCTTGGACCCTCCGATTATCATCGCACTGCCATCAGATAGCCTGAGGACGGTGTTGTACCACCTGGGACTTGCCATGCGAATGCGAGCGTGGTCCTCGTGCATCCGGCACCGGGAGACATCCGAGGAAAAACAAGGATGGAAGAGGCGAACGGCTTGCAGCCCATCCAGATGGCCAAAGTCGGCGGGCGAGGTGAAACTATCGATGACAGGGTTTCCTCCGACGTTTATGAGGGTTCCGTTGCTCAAGAATGTTCCGCCTGCACAGAAAGAGTTTGACTGTATCTCCAATGGCATTACAGCGCCTGTATCGAGGTTATATAGCGCCCCCCACGCTGGATGGCCATCGATAGACAAGGGATTATGTTCGACTTTGTCGATTACGAGAGCATGAGTCGGGGATATGATCGCTAACTGCATAGCAGCAACTCCGGTGGATCCGTGCTGTACCAAAGACCATTGATTTCCCGGGGATCCATCTTCCTGCGCATAATCGTTTTCGCTCGTTGACGGTGAGATCGGAAGAGCGTAATCTCGACCTTTCGTTACGATCATGGCGTCGAGATCTGTGATGGGACCGGATGCGCTCTCTCCTCCCATTCCGGTGTGTTCGATTTCCACGACGTGTCTCCCGTACAGAAGGTCGTACTTCCAGAATATTCGTTGCTGATGTCGGGGAAAGAAACTCCAAGCATCGATGTCATCCACCTTCTGGCCGTCAATGGAAACTGTCGCGACGCCGTGATTCTTGTCTTGGGATCCAAACCATTCGATCCCAGTTCCTACGAAAGAAAAAGATACTCGAGCGCCAGGTTGGTCGGTCCATCGAGACGTTCCTCCGACGTACAGGCCAGAGAAAGACTGTCTCCATTGACCCCGATAGTGAATCAGTGGCGAGGAAGAATCGTAGCTTTTCGCGCCTGGCGGGACGTAGAACGGTAAGAAAGAGGGAGGTTTGTCGGACCCAGGAGGGGTCTTTCCATTCCAAGCGGACTCGCGAGGTAGGGCCCGTTGCAAGAACGCCAACAGGACCAAGATCGACGGAGCCCTCATATTGTGTTGGCTTATGGCTGGGAATATGCAGGGGCGTGGAACAACGAACGCGTCTGGATCACGTGTCGTTGATTTTCCCTTGGACGCAAGCTCCGTTGAAGCTTTTAGAGATATCCAAGAGATTGTTAGAACGATGCCTTTCATTGGAATATCTTACGCTGTTATTGGAAATGCTACTATAACAATCTATACGATACGTAACATGTCATGACATTGGTTGATTTGGAGGAAAGATCACGAACGAAATGTTCGACCAATATATGTACCAGAGAGGGAAAGCAAGACAGATTGAAGGTTGCCCATGCTAATTATCCATGCAAATGAAGAATGGTCAAGATGAACCACTCCGTACGATCCTATAGTTTGCCCTTGCCCTTCCCGTTTCTTCTAACGTCAGTCGAAGGCGACAGCGTGGAGGCGGGATGACTGGGCGATGGTTCCCATATCCGAATCGTACAATCGTCAGAACACGACGCAAACATCCGCTCGTTCAGAGGATTCCATGCAACCGAATTCACGCTGCCCATACCGTGCCCCGGAAGGACCTCAAGCAGGACACCGGTATCTCGGTGCCAGACATAAACATTACGGTCTGACAAAATGATGTGAGGATTGGTCGGAGCGAACATAGCTGATCGCTCACCTTCACTTCCACTGACCACGAAATTATTGTCTATGCCTCCAAAGCAACTCCGAATAACATGGTGGCCTTGGCGTTGCCCAGTAAATTTGCGCGCAAGCCGACCTTCATTCAGGTCCCATAAGTGCACCTCCTAGATAGAACCACTTGAGTACATAAGGTGGAACCATAATGCCAACGGTTCTTACATCTGGTGCATGGTTAATTAGGGCGAACTGTGAGTTATCTGAAATCTTCACACTCGTGAGTTCACCCTCCGTAGGAAGCGACCTGCATAGATAAATCAGAGCGATTGGGAATGTTAGATGGCATAACTCACAGCTCAATGGTCTTGGTCTTCAAGTCATATACGAGCATCCGATTCTCCGACTGCCGAGACCCATTCGCCGTAACACCATTCCCACTATTTGTCGGAGGTGGTGTCGGTTCTCGGCTGACTCCTCGAGCAACCTCTGAGGCTGTAGGCGGTATTGCAACGTAGTCCATGCCAATTGTTACAAGTCTCGTCATGTCAGGGGTGACAGCCATATCAGTGACGCGCATGGGTACACCGGCCCAGTCATCCCGAAGTTTCCCAGTCATATCCTTAGGGGAAATAAGATGCACTCAGAATGCATTGGTGAATTTAACATACCCATGAAAAAATTCTGCGATCCAAGCTTGCAGACATGAATCCCGAACTATCTGGTAACCACACAAGCGAGGACACAGTTTCTGAATGCGAGTCAAGAGTGTGTATACATTTCCCAGTCTAGTGGGACATGGTAAAGCTGGATGGCACGATAACACGAGGCATCACTTACCTTGGTATCCCAAAGTAATATTAGATGATCCGCAGTGGTGGCCAAGATTGAATCGTCAAGTGACCATGCCAAGGCACCGACGGGGAATGGATGTTCCCGGAGAGTGAACTCCACAACACATTCACGGGAAGAAGGTTCAGCATCTGACTGTGGATGTCGAGAGTCAGCTTAGATCTCACAGGATAAGACGAAATACTTGCCCCAACCCGCCAGATGATAGCTGTCTTGTCTTTACTTGCACTAGCCAAGCGTAGGCCATCATGACTCCAGGCCACATTCCACACTTCGTCAGTATGTACATCGAGTATAGTGGTGGTCACGCAAGGGAAAATCTCTCTGTCACAATGATGATCAGAGAATAGCGAGAAAGAAGCAGCGTTCATGGGCGCATTGTGATATAAGCAATGGTCTCTTTGATAATGTCTTGACTGCGTTAGAAGGGTGGCAAGCCGCCGGGAGGGGATCATGGTGGTAGAGGGTATGAAGTCTATCCAGGGTGTGTCTCGGCGTTAGCGTGGAACACAGGTTATATGCCATATGACTCACGTTGCAATTCAGATAGCAGTGTGCTTCGGGACGTCCCAGACGCACCATCCCAAGATGCGTGTCGTCTCAAGTCCGCAGGATTCGAACACATTATCAAACTGTAAGGGTGATTATCAGTACGCCAGACGGCTGTCTGTACCTACAGGCCTACCTGGATAATGCATGTAGTTGCTCTGGATCTGTGCTTAGAGGGGCCAACTCGTTACGTAGGACCTGCAAAGCCGCTGTAGTTTTCTGTGCCTCCAATAACTCCAGATATTTCTGTTGCCCAATCAGAAAGTGCGCCTCCTGGGAATAGATGTGTGTCAGACTCGTCAAATTCTATTACAAAGAGGCGTTCCAATCATACCCAAAGGGCCTCTTCGTCTGCTGCAGTGAGGTGCGACAGCAGCGATTCTGCAGCTGCCCATTCTCCGTTAAGAATATGCTGACGGAACTCGGTCACCTCTGGTGCCTCCAAGGAGTAGCCTGACTCGGCTTCAAGGGTGGCGGCAGACTCACTGGAGTAGTTGAGTTCAGAATAGGGTGGAGGACAGAGACAAATGTTGACTCACATATAACCTACATCTCGTAGACTCTGTATAACTAATCTCACAAATTCTTCTCTGTCCACATAAGGATCATCATATAGCGTGGTCCCTGGCAGAGATACGCGAGCTACAGCAGAGGTGCGTTTGGAAACACCATTGCTCATCGGTGACGATCCGTTGACGGAGCCATTGGCCTTGGACGTGGTGAATCCATTCATGTTGGTGAGGCCATTAGAGAAACCGGCTCTATCCAACGTGCTGGTGGAGGGGCCAGCCTCCAGGGCAGAATTGATGGACAGAGATGAAGTTAAAGCTTTGTCGGAACAAGGGATATGCATCGTATCTGTTGAGGAATCTTGCACACGAAGACTGCGGTCAATAGCGGTGAGGGAGGTGGTGTCGGAGGCGACGGTGCTTGCACTGTCAACTCTTTGTCTCTTATATGCCCTGACTGGGTCTGTTAACAATAATGAAGTAAGCCCAAACATCAAGCGATACCCTCAGTGTACGAAAGGTGAGTACCGAACAAGATCGAGACCTTACCTGACGAAGCAGCAGGGGGTGCGTCACCCTCGCAGTCCTCTACGAGAGCACGGCGACGTGTAGCAGGGACCAAAGAAGTGGGGGGCGGTGTTTGGAGAATCAACTGACTTGGCGCGGAGGACGTGGAAGTGATTTGGCTCGACTCTGTAGTGGATTCCAGCCTTGAAGAAGGTTCTTGGCGTGTAGGAGTGTCCTGAGCAATGTCCAGGAGAGTAATTGGATCAATGGTGACTAGTAGGCTGTTTCGTTGTTCGGGCTGACATGTAGCGCCTGCAGCGTTGCTACAGCAAATCCGTAATGTTCCTGGCAGACAATGACGGTCAATGGCAGAGAATGAATGTGTAAAGGCCTTGGTCTCGCTGCTCCAGCAACTGGAGGCATGGCTCACAACCAATAAAGGAATGCAACCCCCCATTTACGAGGGGGGTCTACCTACCGCTTGCCGAGTGCCTTGTATCTTTGAACCCACACAGACCCATTGTACTCTTGTGATTCACGTTATATCATTTGTCATAAATTGCCAGCGACCTCACATTGCAAGGGACAGAAAACATTATCGTTACTCTCCAAGTCGCCAGCCTGAAAACGCTTGCGTTGAGTCTATCTTTTTTTTCTCGCTCCGATGCCAGCCTACTCTTAATTATCTTGTGATTGCATCTCGCCGGAGTTATTACGATGATGCACGAAGCCAGGAGAAATCTGACACGACACGCGGCATCTACGCATAGTTATTGCGTATTCAAGCACGATTACTGGAGTTCCTCCGAAGTGTCGGTTCGGCGCGACCGAAAATCCCCGGCAGCTTCAGTCGAGAGATATCGATCACTGTAACTACTCCTTATCTTGGAGCTCGACTTGAAAATTCCGTAGTAACACATCGAGACTGTAATGGAAGAACTATTACTGCGAGGGCGAATTTGATGAAACTCCGTAAAAAAAAAAAAGTATGCGGCATGAAGATGATATGCGAGAGTATTGTAGGTTTCGTGTGCGAGAGCGATATATAACAAATGCGCCATGTATCGGGCAAAGTTGCCTATGATGGTATGAGTTCCGTAAGTTTTCTGAAGTCGATGACCTGGTGTTCTTGATATATAGATATAGTACCTAGGAATGAAATAGCAGACGAGTAGGGAGTTATGCTGAAGTGATTTTGGGATGCTGGAGGGGTGGAGTGGAGTGAAATGATGATCGTAGGCACAGCCTGCAGTTCGTGTCCTCGGGCCCTGCGAAGAATGGGATTTTGGAGTATCGTCGGGAAGATCAGGACACCCCAGCACATGACCGTCCAAGGCTACCAACGCCCTGCAGCACGCCCCCGCTCCTTCAGGCCACTGCGCCCGTTTCCGTAGCCAGGCGCATCGCGCGACGACAGTTGTCCTTCGAGTTCGCGTGTGCGGTAACGGCCACGCCTGTCATTTTGGGCAGTAACACCAGCAATCAGCGCTGGGTCCTCAAACTCCTGCATCGAGTGGATCATCTTAGGAAGCGGAGAGCTGTTTCGTCGAGCGGTAGGCCGACCCCTCGACAGCGGAGCACAGGACCAATCAAAGACTTGCTCAACACTGGCTCGGCTATCTTGACGCCCACGAAGCTCGGGCGCCATAGTACTCGAAGAAGTTCGAGAACGTGAGTCGGAGTTTCGTGATGTCTGTGGTTCGCTGTGTCGACCGTGTGGCATAGATTGCTCTAGCGTGGAACGCAAACCGGACGCAGTAAGCAATGAAGCTAATTTTGGGGTCGAAGGGGAAGGTCTGGAGTTAAGGCTAACGACGTTGCCCGAAGAAGCGAGTTCCTCCGATCGCTGGGGAGAGCTTATCTGCAGAAGCGAGAAATACGCTGGCAGACTCGCACGGTTGCGGCTCCTTTTGGTTTTGGAAGTGACAGTGGACTTGTCCTTCTCTCGCTCTCGTGCAGAGGTGGGCGGCTCATGTCGACTCGGAAGGGAAGGTTCTTGCGCAAATTCAACGTCGTCCTCGGGTGGCGAGGAAACGTGAACGAAAGAGGAACTTGAAGAAGTGCGGCAATGCAAAAGGGGGATCAAAGAATGGTGATTGGTTGTGGATGGTCGACGAGTGTACATCAAACTGGATGATTTTGATGAATGATGGGAACCCGTAGAGCGAACCGAGGCATCAATGCCGCCCTCGCCTTCGTAAGCAGAATCATCATCGATTCCAACGACAGGTTCGTCCTCGTCGGCGTCGGTGAAGACGGACCAAGAGACAGAGGATGTCGAAGAGGACGAAGTGGAATATCTGTCGCGCTTCCGGAAGTTGCTCAATGCATTGCCGAGAGCGGAAGGCATCAATGCGGGTACTTCGCCGCCAACAGCGTAGTCGATGTGCGGGGAAGAGAGAGCGCTGCTGGCGGAGGAGATAGAAGGGGAGTTGTGAACGTCCTGAGTCTCGCAGTCATCACTGCAGTATGCACGACTTTTTGGCACATTAGAGATGAACAAGACATTCTGAAAGGAAAACTACCTGTCGTCGGGGAGCTGTCGCCCGCATGTGAGGCATATCTCCTCAAACATGAAGAACAAAGGCTAATTAGATGGAGAGGATGTCGGGCGGGATACGACGTCAAAGACGACGAGGATTGATGGATAGCGGGACGTTGAAAGAAGGGATGCGGCACTGGCCAAGGACCTTAAATATGGGGACGGCACAGGAGGAATGGAAATTTCACAAATTGGAGTAATTTCGAAGGAAATGACTCAAAGGAGACAAGACCATGTCCATGTCACATGTGACTCACAGGAATGGGATAGATTAAGTAAACCAAATATTCCATCTAATCTAACCGCGGCGGTAGCAACTTTTCTCACTTCTTTACTTGAATTGATAGATGTCTTGGGACTGTTGCGGTCGTCAGTCCTGCGAACATGCAAGTACCCGCATAGGATTCCCGCCTTCTACATTTATTAAGCCCATGCGGTGGTTGCTGATCGTGAGTTTCCTGGATCGACGATCGCACGTTTGATTGCGTGACCTTTGCATCAATTTCATTCGAGTTTCCTGCGTGGCTTGTATTATTACGTCACAGTGACGAGCCTAGTGAGAGTGATTCCGCAGCGACCTCCATCATGGTCATGCGAGATGGCGGTAATGTGGCGACCGGGCGGGTTTCGTGACCCACTGAGAAACTTGAACTCATCCGTCCGAGTCACGGCCGAGCCCAGGGCCACCGCGCCATTGAGTACCTTCCACGTTGTCCCACGGACACAAATGGCATGGACACAAACGTGAGTACTCCGATTCAAGGTGGCATTTTGGCACGTTGTTGCCTGTCCAGGTTGTCCGTTTCAGCTTGGGGTCAACTCACTACCATTGGCCACGCCGTCAAAAAAATTCGCAGCCACACTCTCGATTGGTTTCCCTAGACCGATGAAAACATAGGCGCTGTTCTCAAGCATGGCACCCAAGGGACGCCCTGACATGGAAATACATAGAATGAACGTCGGACCCATGCCATGATTTCTTGCACAAAATCTAGCGTTCATCACACGTGTATCCACCCAGCCTGATATCGAGAGGTGCTACCATTAAGTATCGAGGCTGATCTGAGTCTAATATCCAGATTCTAGACTCCATGATCAAGGACCTTCTGCCGCGGCGCCCAGAATGACTTGCCTTGTTTTTGTTAGGATGGTCCCCTGATGATCGATGATCCTTGTCATCGGTTTCACACAGTAGTGACAGTTCAAAGACCTTGTTACCCCACATCGCTGGCCTTTCCCCGTTCGGTAAAATAATGGGACCCAGGTGCTGATAAATATAAGTATACCTGACAAGCTGCGTACCATGCCCTGGCCATGTGAGGTTACAGGGTCTGTTCCCTGACGACTATTCATAGCAGTACATATCTATCTATCCTCAGCAGACAGTTCAGAGAAACGCAGATCAACCCCGGAATTTCGCAAGGGACCTAAATGATACCACAACGTAAATCGGTGGGGAGGGGAAGGTTCAAACATGTGTAACCCATGTGCAAGCCAAAATGAGCAAAACAGGCAGGTTCGAGCTTGGAAATACTCGATCAGTAGTCATAGGGAACTCAGGGATAACCATTGCCCTCAGGAGAATCTCGGGATGCATGCATGGAGGGCGGCGGGGAGGAGACGGGATCCAAAATCACCTGGAGTGTTTCATCACTTTGGGATGAGTTACCCTGCAATCCATTGCTATCCGAAGGTATGGGCACTGGTCTCATGTGACCTCGTAGTGCCGGACTGCGGGAGCTGCCACGAGGTGGTGGGATCACCCGATTCGGGTCTCCCTCCAAGTCTTCTACGGTATCAGGAGTCGGTAAGGGGAGTGGTAAGGGTGCAGGCACGGGGGATGGTAATGGCTTGTCCGGCTTAGAACTATCTCTCCGGAGGAGACCCCTGATTCGCTCATTGGGACCACCAGTAGCGCGGAAGTTGCCAAGTGTCGACTTGCGCGGTATCGTCTTCTCAGACACGAGGGTCTCGAGCATATTAGTGGGCGCAGAAACGTTCTTTAGCACCGACAGTTTCTGGTGCAAGAATCGAGCGTCTGATAATATCCTTATTGGACAGTCAGTGGAGGCAGGTTAATTAACTTTACCGGTGGGACACACCTGTCCTTGGCTTCCTGACTCTGTAACTCGATCTTGGCATACTCTTCTGAGAGGCGGTGATTGATCGCAGCGAAGACCTGCGACATCACATACTACATTCAGGTTTCTTGATTTGTCAGTGTAAAAAGCCGGATGCTCAACGGACGAACCTCCACGATAGGCGAAGACAAGTACCGTGAAAGAACTTTGTGCAGCGTGACCGTTTCTTTGATCAATAGTTCCATATAGTCGTTGACACCATTCCCCTCCTTTGGGATTTCCCAGTTTACGGCCTACGTATTTGTAAGTTATTATTGCGCCGGCCGAAGGTTGCGTGGCGGTGGACTGACCTGCAATGACTTGACGTGTGCACTAATTCTGTCACCCATAATAGCGATCAACTTGGAGTGGATCTCATTCTGGTGCTCTTGGAAATCCTGTTACCGGGCCGGTAGATGTCGGTCACGATGGGTCCTGAGCTGACTGACTCAAACTTGGACTTGAACTCACCCGTTTCAATTTATCAAATTCAACCAGCATTACTGCCTGGTTTGGACTGAGATGGCGCCGGAAAGTTTCCCGCACGTATGGAATCAAAGCCACCATAATGGAGAGTGACTGAGAGGCAAGAGCTAGATCGGCGAAGAGAATGTTTGTACGTGATTGGACGTGATGTTCTGCAACAAAGAGTATAAAGATACCGACCAAGATGTTTTGCCGTGATATTCCTCAAGCCAGCGGACCTCATGGCACCTGCTCCCAGGACTACTTGACAGGTCCTAGAGTTGAACGCCTTAAGGAATTCGATGACTCGGCTCATCGTATCCGTGTTCAACATCGGAAGATTGACCACGAGCTTCAGGTATTCCAGTAGGAGTCCTAGAACGGCGCCAGTAGCCGAAACGCAGAAATAAGGCCTCTCTTCGATACGGATGTATTTCGCGGATGGAGCTACGGAGCCATTCGCTTTTCCAAGAGTGGGTGAAGCAACTCCATTCGTCGAAGGGGAAAGTGGAGGAGGCGGTGTTGACTCGCCCCCCATGAGGAGGTCAGGGGAATCACGAACGGCCGAATCAACTAACACATCAGTGGCGTGCTGGACCGCGGAAGGGACCTCCATTTGATTCCATTGTTCGTCCTCCACTAACTTAGCTGATTGATTGATCCGCAATTGATGGAAGGCTTGCAGGAACAATTTGGCCTTTACGGATCAAAGAAAAAAGGTTCGCGTCATGATCAGTGTTTATGAGGGGAAGCAAGGACGTGCTATCCTACCTGGCCCAGTATGACCCCTCTCAGCCCCATGATCATACGGCGACAAATTACTTCGCACTTGATAACAAAGTCCCACGACTGGTTAAAGAACACCAGGAAGCTCGACAGATCCAGTTGAGCGTGTTGCTCTGACCGGTACCCAATAACTTTGGCCACAAGTTTGTTAGAAAGATCCGCAGTCGAAGATAGGATATCCAACAATTCTTCTTGTACCGGCGGAAAGTCGGGGGATATCAGCATTGACCTTTCAAACCATGGTGAGATAGATGGGACGATGCAAGGGACACGACATGACCCACCTTTGGCTCTCCAGTACATCCAGTAGAATGCTGTTCTGAATCTGTAGCCCCTCAATGCCGCTAAGAAGACTCGTGTACACCTGGGAGATGATTGACAAGAACTCCGCCTGCGTCATTGAGCGTAAGAGGCCGGGAAGAACACTATGATCGTGTAAGATACACCACCCAAACATCAGACGTGCACCACATGCCTCGTTCCACCTTTGGAGTTCTTTTCGTCGTCGTCCGACTCAAAGGATGGTAGATGCTAGCCATTGAATTTGAAAATCCTGAAATTGTACTGCGAAGAAAGACGCTGCACTCACTCGTTGGA
Organism: Chalciporus piperatus; assembly: GCA_038093975.1. Taxonomy (NCBI): domain Eukaryota; kingdom Fungi; phylum Basidiomycota; class Agaricomycetes; order Boletales; family Boletaceae; genus Chalciporus; species Chalciporus piperatus. The sequence continues at coordinate 491,538 of JBBPTG010000002.1, forward strand.
TGATCCCTCTGACCTCGACCGTAACCACTTCTCGCCAAGAGATAGTGGCCTCCCTAATACCATTCGTACGCAGAAGTCCGCGGACCAATGGTCTCAAACGGTCCTTCAAGGTCAAATTCACATCTGTGAGAGGTTTGGAGGTATCTGGATTGGCATTCACTCGGTCAAGTAAGTCAACCTTGAGCGCAGTCGCTAGATCTGTGGCTAGTGACAACGTTATCTCCGTGTTCATTACTTGAAGATGGGAAGGAAGGGAAGACAAAGCGGCCAAGGATGACAGGGGTATTGAAGGCGCAGTCCAGCGTCTGCTTGAACCTTCCTCTTCCAGAGATGGCGACTCTGGAGTTGGAGGAAGCGGAGATAGTACTCCGTCGGTTTGACGCGAACGGCGTTGAACGAGGGGCTTAGGAGGGGCATCAGGAGGAGACGGGTTCCAAAGTGTTTCGATGCTGTGAATCACATCCAGTGCTTCGCCCCACTGACCTGCGCCCACCAGGCCACGGGAAACGCCCGTCATTTCAACAACAGCACCGAGCTCTCGGACTCCTTCATTAACCGCTGCGAGATTTAGCAGTCTGCATTCCTTGCGGACAATCTCCAGACCACGCTTCGCACCGTTCTCGTCCAGGTCGTTGAGTAGACCGCGGAGTTTGGAGATACGATCTAAACATTGCTCGGATTCTGTTTGCAAGTCTTGCAAGTTCGTCAGGGCGGCGAAGAAGGAGGTAGACCGGACGGAGATTTCCCGGACGAGATGCTGTTCGATGGTATCTGCATGGTGGGAAAGCTTCTCCAGTAACGGTAGGGAGTAAGAGAGGGAGGAGGGATCTGAGATGTGTCGGTCACCATCCTTGCGTTCCGTGACAGCGTCAAAGGTAGCGGAATTTCCCAAATCGAAGCCAGGCAGGAAGAATACGGATGGAACGGTGTCGAGGGGAGTCAAGAGTCTGGTGAAGCGAGGTGTTCGAGGGGTAAAAGGGGTCTCCAAGGAAGTGCGTGAGGTGGAAGGGTCAACGCCTTCGTTGGGAGGGCTGGTGCTTCGGACGAAACGCTCCCATTCCGGTGTGATCGCGCGCAAGTATGAGTCAAAGTCCCTGCGCTTTACTCGTGGAAGGACTGCGGGGACTACGGAAGGGAGGAACGAGTGAGCCTTTGGAGGAGCCTGTGACTTGTGGGGGTTGTTGAGAATATTTGATATCGCTTTGGAAGGTCAGGGAGAGCACGGAGTATTGAGAGAGAGGAAATACCGTTGAACCCCTGGGATGAGCTACTCCAGTCCCGATGAAGAGACGCGAGGTTGTATGCGGAAGCGTTTGCAAGGTCTAAGCGGGGAAGTGTGTTATACTGATCATGAGCACGACCTTCGGTGGTCTCTGAGATACTTGCTGGGCCCTTTTTACGCTCCCAGTTGAACCTGAACTGCGCTGGATGTGATAGGGTTGGGAGTGGGCCAAGCGGCGACGCTGGTCTTGACGGTGTCGACGAGTGCTCGGACATGTCGACGAAACCACGTCAGATCGAGGACGAACATCTGCGACGTGTTTAGTCCGATATTTCCTTTTGTGGTCAACTATATGTACCAAATGGTCAGGTTTGGTCCCAAATATGACCTGATATGGCATTTCCGGTGTCTTTTCTCATCCGCCATGTCCTCGTCAGTGACGCTGCCTGTGCCCGTACAGAAATTCTTTGCACGTTTCCCTCTGTACACCCATCCACCCGTGCAGGTACAGTCCCGCTATCTAACAGAAAAACCAGCGCTATGGATAGCACCCCCAAGACTTTTCCAGGACGATACTCAGAGTGACCTACTCAGTGCAGACGTCGAGTGTCTCAAATGGCAGGCTTACCTTGCATTGCGCGGCATCACAGACATCGTCGTTCGATGGGATATATCCCCAGAAGGTGCCATTGATGGTCGTCTACCAAACTTGCATCTTCCCGACGTCCCCTCTCGTGTACTCTCCCCTCATAACATCCCTGGTTGGGTCGACACGCATCTCGGCACTTCAATCGACCCCCTGGAGGGCTATCGCGATCAGCAGGCAAAAGACGAGAGTCACGCTTGGGTATCCCTGCTCGAGGGCACCGTGCACGCTACTTTGGTAGGTCTACCTCCTTCCTTATCCACCCACACTCATCTCCCCAATTCGTAGTCATTCTCACAGCCAAATCCATCCTATCTTTCAAAGCTATTCCAATCGAATTCCAGGAAATCACGCTCGTTGGAAACCGTTCTTAACCCGCCACCACCGCCCTTGACTGGCTTCAGCTCCCTTGTTCCCGTTTTCGGAACGAACGTCGACCCTTCAGCTCTTCTCTCCCGGTATGCTGAAGCTATAACGTCACTCTCAGAACGTCTAGGCACAGGTAGATGGTTCCTTGGCTCAGAGTAAGGCGCCTCACTCCCTCACCCACGGTCCACTCCCTAACCTTCATTCGCAGAAACCCGACCGCTCTCGATGCCCTCGCTTTCGCTTACCTCCACTGCATCCTTAATAGCACAGATACCATTCGCATACATGTCGCTCGTCGCGTCAATCTTGTCTCTTGGGAACATAGAGTGAGAGCTCAAGTTCAGCCTGCTTTTTGTCTCCCTGCGAGATCGTCCTAGTCTATCAGTATATTAGGTTGTCGACAACAGCAGGTTTCTCCTAGGATCCATTAATACTACTAGATTCGTGTCTCGCGTGTCTTCAGCGCTCAGTCCAAGTGACTTTCCTCCTTCCTATTTTCATTGCCATTGAGAATACCGTTTCCGTTCGTCTTGCCCTTGACAGGTTTCCCGGAGAACCGCTTTCGAAGAGCACTAATCATTTTCGTGAACCTGTCACCAAAGCCTCTCAGTGACGTCCAGGAGAATGATCCCAGCGCCACTCACCAGAACCAGTTGAGGCACTGGAGCATGATATTGCTTGATCCATAGAAGATGACGTAAAACAATGGGAGTTGGGTATAGACACCGTTCAATGTAACGAAAAAGTCATATGACTATAAAACAATTAGCAAGGCACTGAGCCCCGAGCGGAACATGCTCACCATCTTTCCACCCCAAAGTAGCCGGACAACAAGGAATGTGCCCAGCAAGGCAATTCCATTCACCAGCTGAAGCCGAGATCCGGTCTTCCCCATCTTGTCCAGGAACCTGTTTGGGTTACATGACGGCTCACGGGTCACCGATGGGGTAAACGAAGACCTACCAGTTAGTGTTGAGGAAGATGGTGCTCCTAGAGCGCGTCAATACAAGCTAGCGCAATGGAACTTGACGGTGCACCTACACTTCCCAGAGTAGAAAACGGACACTATAGTATTGCACAAACGGCCGCTGTGGAGGTTGTCAAAGACGATATACTGCCAATAAAGAGACCCACTTACGGTTCCGAGAACGAAGGTGACAAGACACGCAACACCTAGAAGATAGGTGAGCAACACAGACGAGAAGCCCCAAGCAGACTTGCCATGAAGCACGAATCCAACCTCAGAGAAATGAACGATCGACTCGAGTGCATCCCAAACGAAATAACTGACAGGGCCGTGTCAAGAGAATGGTCCGGGATTTTGGGAGAGAACTCACCCAACAGAAATTGAAGTCAGAAAGCTAGCATCTGGGGATGAACCAAATGCACGGTCCCCGTCGAGACTCTCCGCGTGGAAACACCGTGAGGCCAATACGACAGCGACAAGCGCATGCACCTGCGAAACCACATGGGCGTCCCTATCAACAGTTCAGCACCAAAAGTGCCTATGAAGTGCACGGCGTTACCAATTTCTACGCGTCCTCTTGTCTGCCTTTCCATACGACACTGGGAAGATCGTTCTGCTGATGGCTGGTGACAAGCTGATTTGCAAGACCGTGAAGAAGAACCAGGATATGACGACAATGTCTGCACACTCTGCCAAGAGTGAGAAACCGTACTTTGTCGCCAGAGGACGCGCCAAGTCACGAATGGACTGCCGAAGTTCTGGGATCATGATAGGCAGAACGTGGATGGTACACAACGAAGGAGAGGAGACAAACAGCCCAATGGTGAGTGTGGCTGGAATTACCTCATGTTCATATGACAGGACAAGGCAACCGAGACTTGACGACATCATCCGGGTCCAAAGAGGGTCGTGTGTTCCGAACATTTACATTTGCATAGATAAACAATCATTGTGATGAAGATAAAGACAAATAACAAAAGTAAGCTATGTAAGAATCGGCCTGATGAGGTGACCGTGCAGGGGATGGTCGGCTAAACCAAGAATGGAGAAAGACCAAAGGAAAAACGGCTAAGATTGAACGGGATAGCAAAACGAAAGGAAGCGGGTACGTATGGGAGACGAGTCGGATGCAGATTTGGGCACGGATTGAAGCGCGAGAGACAGTACATGCAGCAAACTGAAAACAACGTCCTTTCATTTTGAGGTCGGATAGACGAAAAGTGTTAACGAGCGTGAGTGTCTGATGTATAGTTGCTGGATGAAGCATGCACTGTCTGTGGTGTGACTGGCGAAGAGAAAGAGCGCCAGAATGGACAGGTGGATGGTGGGGTATGACGGAGTAGCGAGGGTATAATAAAGGCAGACATCACATTACTATGCAATTGCATCCTGTTTGTGGTGGTGCATACGGATCCTCGCCCTTGCCAACAGGGCCCCATACTGACGGTACCTGTGTAGAGATGAGGATGTAAGGGTGTGAAATAGAGAGGTGTGACGCACGAGATGGTCTTTTGTCGTTTTGCAATAGCGAATCAAGCTGAATTGAATGGTGAGGGTGATAGAGAGTGAGGAGAGAAAGCAGACCACACCTTTGACTTGCCTCGCTGACTTTCATACGTGGCCGAGCGAGGTCCTCACGGAGACGCTGGTTGTGCTCGGTGAGACGACGAAGCTTGAGCTCAGACATGGACTGTTTGTGTGGACGTGCGTTCATCGTGTAAGGAGCGTTGAAAGTGACGACGACAGTGAAACGGTAGACAAGTCGGAGTTTGAATCACCACTCTAACATCAACCTTACCATGGATGACCAAGACTGGGACGAGCACTCGACCTGGATTGCGCTCATCGACGAGTAATCCCATCCATACATTAGCTAGCATACACGCTGCTCACCGTTCACGACAGCGACGACAATGATATCGGCGTAGACCCGCTCATCGACACGCTTGCTCCCGCGTTTGCCACACATCGACAGCGAGGAAAGGATCTCGTCAAACAGACATTCATCCCAGTCGCACAGCACGCCAGGGATCTCCACGAAGCTATTCAGAACGACATCTTCCCACGACGCTCGAAAGGTCTTTCTCGCCTCAACGACCCATCCGTCGCCTTCGAACGTGCCGCTCAGCGCGACTTGGATGCCGTCAGGACCACATACACCGATGCCAAGGCTCGTTCACAACATGTTGCTCACTCTCGTTTGACTGTGTTTCCTCTCGCGCAGAACTCGCTCGACGCCCTTTTCAACGAGCTAGAGCGCTTGCTCGACCAAAGCGATAACCTGTTCCAGCAATTCAAGCTCAACATGGTCGAGCATGGTATTGTGTATGCTTCTTCGTCTGTATCAGCTAATGCAGCAGCATCTCTATCAGTACAGCGACTCCAACGGTGTGCAGATCAAATTCCAGTCGATGCTGAACGTTTGATATCATCTCTGGAAAAGAAGGCGAAGCATCTAGGTGCTGATGACCATGCAAAAGCGAAAGAAAACCTCCTCCGTGGTATCCTGGAAAAATATTGACGATGTACATGAGACGCTGCACATGCATGTATTCTTTGCTGTTCGATGTAACTTTCCCCAGTACATATTGCTTGTGATCTCTTCCAAGTAACTTACTTACGACATACGTGAGAATGTTCCAAGTCAGAAAGTTCCGTTAGGGACACACTGCTGAGTTTCCGCTTGGTCTGCTCCGCCCACCACCATCGCCCGTCTGACATACCCCTCGTTTCGTTCATCCATACCAACGTTATTGTTTTGCGTCTACATTCACGCAAGTCGCTATCATCTCTTCACTCCAACACCGCACTGACGCCCGTCTCACAGTTCCTGGGCTTTCTTCAAATTTCTGTCTATCGCCATTTCATCATGAGCACACGAGGCGGAAGACAGTCCATGTCAGAGTTGCGTTATCGCCGTTTGTTGGAGCATAATCAGCGTCTCCGAGAAGACTTGGCGAGACCTAGAATTCGTGTCAGTGAAGCAAGCACTAGGTATGTTCCATCACAAACTTTCTATCCTGCCACAATTGCTCACCCCTGGACGTTCAAATGTTCACAGCTTGATCAGATATTGTAAAACAACCAAAGACCACCTCGTCTGTGACCTTATCTTGGCTCCGGTTTGACAAGCTCACACTCTTACTCCAGGTTCCATCTGTGTGGGGTCCAGTACAAAAGGCTGAGGACCCATATGCACCCCAAGGCCCTGGCGGGCCAAGTTGTTGTAGCATACAATGATCGTCTTGTCGTGGACAACACACGATTGCGCACCGTTGACGCAGGTCAAAGGATATTTTTTCTTTGCTCTCTTGGGATGCGGTTCCTTATCCGCCGCACTGTAACATATCCACATTATAGAATCTTAGCCGTGTCAATATCGGTGCATTGCACCTCTCTTGCAATGTAACGTGTTGTCAAATTTATTCAAGCATTATTCAGGGGAGTTGCAATACTTGTACTAGGATAGATATCTCCGGATTGGACGAAGGCAGGCCGGTTCAGAGTTGCTCCAAGAACCTCTTGACACCTCCCTCGTTCAGTGCGCCGATGAAGTGGTTGATTGGTTTGCCGTCCTTGAATGCCATGACCGTTGGCAATGACCGTATCTGGAACGAATTCGCGTTTAAATACGAACAAGTCAGCACTGAAGGGAAACTAACTTGATACTTTTGTGCGAGCTCGATTTCCTTGTCAGTGTCGATGGTGACAAGGTCAAGGGAGCGGCCGCTCCCTGTCTTGACTGAAGCGTCACCAGTAAGCTTCTCCAGTATGGGCGAAATCAGCTTGCATGGCCCACACCAGCTGTTTACAATAACGGTACGAGGATGAGAAGATCCAGTTCGATCACCCAAGTATAATAATTGTGGTGGGACACTGACTCGGCATAGAAGTCGACAAGGACAACTTTATCCTTTGCATTCTCGTTCAATGCGACAGTTTCAAATGTCTGGACATTGGATCAGAATAGCTTGGTGATGTGACACGAACGGGGATATCATGAGCCTGAGAAATCCGTACCTTCTGACTGGCACCAAAGTATTGTTCACAGCACTGTCGTGAGGAGTGGAAGGTACGTGAGCTGCATTGTCTCACTCTGCTCGAAAGTTCAACCGTTCGTCGGGCGAAAGTGAATGGACGTGGCAGAATGGAAGACATGACTGAATGCCGCCAGGATAAAACTGTGTGGGATGCTAGTGAAACTACGTAACGCTGACAGAACTGACAGATACCACAACTCCCTCTCACACCATGGCATGGATATATCTAGATTCTATCCCCAGGACATGGACTTCGTCAAGTTCATGTGCGGTGGGAGCGAGAGCCTTTTCTAAGGATTCTGTTCGCATGCCTGAACTTGCTGCGAACGAATGTACAGCCAAAGTGAAAATGAACGACGATTGTCTGTGGCCAGGCGACGCGACATATTCCTTCGTACTTACCTGCCAAATCCACAGCCTGAGGGACATGGAGGCCGCCGATATGTCATGGACGTCAAACCGGGACCCATAACATGGTAAGTCATCACAGGTCATGATAATCAGGGGTTAATAGCCCGAGCAGATATCTCATGCCAACTAATCTAAGGATGCGACAGCGATGACGGGGTTTCTGCTTTGGGAGCCTGGGATTTCTTGTCATTCCGAGGAAATCCGGCGATAGAGTGAGTCGTAGCTTGTCCGCGGACGTGGCTGCTCACGCCGAGAGCTCACTTGCTGATATTTGTTGCGGCTCGCGTAGCTCAGCCGCATCCATCCCCGGGCTTCTTTTGTTCCGATAACTATCCTGATACAACAAGGAATCCCTTGGAAACAATGATCTCTCTCGTGTTTCCCTGTGATCGCACATATGTTGACGCACGGACGCGACTACGCTTCTGCTCACGCTGGCCTTGCTCTCTGGCCTGAAATCACTGCCACTTGCTATCTCGCTTCGGTGAGCTCGAAAGCAGTAGACACCGCGTATGTGTGCAGATAACCAATCTTCGAACGAGACAGGGGGTAAGTCCCGCAGAATCACCTCAAAAATTCCCCAAAGCATCGCGTTGAGTGACATTGGCTCTTCTTCCCCACTCAGTCTGCAACGGGTTAATTATTGATGGTGGCGCTTAGTTTCTTCCTGTTGCTTTCTTGGCGCTGACCAGTTGACCAGCAGCGCCGTGCTTAAGGATGTGTGATAGTCGCGACGAGACGGTGGCAAGAAACTGCCTATGCTGTCAATTGCGGTAGTCAACGTTTCAACAAGGACGAAATAGCATTGCGATAAAAGGGCGGTGACAGGCCATAACCTGCATTCACCTCTTTCACGCTTTATCCCTTCTCGAGCAGGGTGAGTTTCGCGCACATATCGGGGTTAGATGCACTTTAATGACCTCTTCACACGCCCTTTGAACGAAAAGCCATACACAGTTCAAGAACCGAAACCAAACCGAAACTCTTCCAGACATGCATTTCTTCAACGCCGTTGCTGCCCTCGGTTTTGCAGCCCTGGCTCATGCTGCAGCCTTGGATCCTGTTCCCAGAGCTGCTGCTCCGCAGAATTACATCATCAGGGTGGGCATGAACAAGACCAACGCTTTCAGCCCGTCATAGTCAGTGGATCATCACACCTCGTAGGATAACCATGCTGAGCCCATCGATTCACAGTGTGAATGCGACTACTGGAGACACCCTCATTTTTGAGTTGTAAGTCGATACGTTCTGCTTCAACCCTCCCATCTACTAATGTACACATAGCGTCGCTGGAAATCATGTTTGGGGTTCAAAATCTCGTCTCTAGAATCTTCACTCAATATGCGTCATCAGACCCTCACTCAGTCGTCCTTCCAAGCTCCTTGTGTAGACGTCATGGGTGTCGACTCTGGCTTCGTGCCCGTGGGCATTTCCGAAATGCCAATGACTTTCGAATACACGTTAACGAGCGATATTACAATGTGGTTTTACTGCCGTCAGGGAACGTAGGTCGCTCTACATGTCTGACTGGAACAAAGCTCAAGCGCTCACCACTTGTTGGCCCCTCAGGCACTGTAAACAGGGAATGGTATGTGCGGTACACAGAAAACACGATACGTTTGCTGAGTACTGAACAGGTTTTCGCATTAAACCCCACTGCGACCGAGACTTTCGCCATGTTCCAGGTGGGATACAGTCCATTCTCCGCTTTAATTTTGTTCTCAAGATTTCCCCCTCATAGCAAGCTGCCATGGGAAGCAATGGGACGACCAGGACTTCGTCGATGGCTGCCCCGAGTCTACGACAACCATGAAGAACAGTGGTGCGATGATGGGCAGCAGTATCGCAGGTGTGGTTGGAAGTGTTGATCTGGGCGCTTTTGTAGGCTGGGGGTCGGCTCTGGTTTTACGTCCAACGAGTTATGGTCCGAATAGAAGCTTGTAGCCTTCTTTTCAACTTCTTGTTGTGTTGTTCAGGGGTGTTGCTTTGTATGGTATCGCGTTACACATCTTTGACGTTTTCTTCGACTCGTTGGATTCAATACGACCACCACACCATGCCATCGAGTTCTCTGCCGCCTCCAGCAAAGAGACGAAAGACGAAAAGTGACAAAGACATCCTTAAAGATCTCGAACTTCAGATCACAAATGCTGCAGCCACAAACACATCCCTGAACCCTCTCTCAGATCTTCTGAATATTGCTCAAGATGCATCCGACGCCAGAGACATGTCCAAAGCATTATACAGCTTATATCGCGTGTTCGTCGTCATCATCTCTAGCGACAAGCTTGCACCTGGTGGGGGCGATGCTGCAAAAGTCGTACGGAAGTGGATATGGGAACGGCTGGACGCATATGTCAATCTATTGCAGGGCTTATTGCAGGACGAGGAGGCTGCGCTAAGGGTGCGTCGATCTTACTCAGGTGTGATATTCCGACCTCATCTTTGCTCAGAAATCTGCTCTGGAAATTATTTTCTCGTTGTTGAAGCATCTCTCGACTTCGTTAACGAGATCAAGTCCGGATGGCCAACCGCAATTTCACTTCTCCCATTTCAAACACATAGCTGAGGCGCTGCTCCTCTGCCCTCCATCTGCGCGCGATGGCTCGAGCGCGTCATTTGAGGGGAAGACTGCACCGGATGTCAGAGAGCATTTTGTGGAAACGTGGTTCACTGTGCATGATGACATCCGGTGGTGTTTCCTTCGGGAAGCGACGTATGTATCCAATTGTCTGTAATTCGCGACCTCTGCAACTCATGATTCTTTACTAGCTTCATACTTTCAAAACATTCATCCACTGACCATCCGAATCTGTTCGAAAATCTGCTGTCTATCATGGAAAGGTTGACCACATTCCCAACGGAACCCTCGGAGCTGAACGCATGGTGGGTAGAGGAGCTCGGGAAGAAGCCCCCGAAATCCAAGAGCGCTAAGGGTGACGAGACCGATGGAGACGAGGAGGTACGGAACGCGCAGGAGGAGGACGAAGCCGGAGTCGATGACTGGAGAACGTTCTTCGATGAGGACCCGAATGCCAAAGATATGAAGAAGGGTGCGGGCGTAAAAGGCAGGACTCACCAATTGACCTTCCACCAGTCTCTCCACTCGCTGCAAGCACACCGAGCTGTGTTCACCCGAGCATGGCTCAGTTTCTTACCGCACTTGTCGTCGATATCGACAAGCGCTAGCCGTGCATTTACAACACGGGCTTTGAATATCATGCACAGGGGAGTGCTTCCGCATTTGACGAGACCGATTCTAGTGATGGACTGGATAAGCGCGTGCGTTGATTTCGGTACGTTGCTTGCATGGCAGAAAGGGCTGAAATAGATTTCCACTCATGTTTTAATTAGGGGGGACTGTCGGCCTTTTGGCGCTGAATGCCCTATTTACTTTGATCAAAGATTATAACCTGTAAGCAGTCACTTGCTTCTTGCGAATATTCACTTAAAATGCATGTTTTGCAGAGATTACCCCTCGTTCTATACCAGACTATATGCCTTCCTCGATAGAGATGTTCTTCATCTCAAACACCGCGCGAGGTTCTTCCGATTAACTGAAATTTTCCTGAGTTCGACGTCAGTCTTGTCACTGCTTCCCGAAGTTCTGAAGTCTCACCGTGGTCTTTAGCCACTTGCCAGCTTCTCTCCTCGCGTCGTTTGTCAAGAGATTGTCACGGCTCTCACTTTCTGCACCACCTGCTGCGATCATTATGATCATACCATTCACTTACAATCTCCTCAAGCATCATCCCGCGCTCATGACCATGATTCATCGGACGCAGGATGAGAATGTTCCCTTTAATGGCAAGTCGTGATTATTACCTGAAAAGACATCCCTGATGGATTCTATAGACCCTTTCTTGCCGGACGAGCCTAATCCCAACATTACGAATGCGATCGACTCGTCACTATGGGAGCTCTGCTCGCAGAGGCACCATTATGACTCCGCGGTGTCCACCCTAGCACGAATATTTGAAGAGGCATTTACAAAACCAGGATACTCTCTTGAAGATTTCTTGGATCATACCTATGGGACGGTGAGTTGCTAGACCTTGCAGCATCGGTTGTTTCATTGATCAAGTGCACCACATCGAATAGCTCATCGAAGCGGAAACGAAGCGTAACATCAAAAAGGAACCAGCCCTGGCGATGGAACTCATTAAAAACCCATTCCCACTTGTTCTAGGCAATGTAGTGGAGGGTGATGCAGAAACTGGGTTGGACGTAGTGAGCGAGCTCTGGGTTTTTGGGTGATACCTGGAAATGTAGCACATGAACCGCTGTCAGCTACTTTGCTCTTTGCTTGATAAACAGGGACAAATATATGCTACATTCTGGTCAGGGTCAATCTGGGGTCAATGAAGCATCAGCACCTTGTTGGCACCGAGTGGTTTGTGAGCCTCTATCATTGTCATTATGGACGCAATCCGTGTCTCAAAGGTACGTGTGTACAGGTATCAGTGCCGTCAGAATTGGTAGATTCCTAAACTCACGAACTTAGGTCGAGAGAGTACTGTGTGGCAAGTCAGGGAGCGCTAAGTACGGATCGCTACATCTCACAGCCCACCACTTGATATTTCGATATGAGAATTCTGGTGACGAGGAGATGTGGGTGAGTTCTCTTCCCTAATAACACTGGAACCCTTGTTGATGTCAGGGTCAGGTTCCATACCCCTTGATCTCACTCGTCATGCAACTCCCCCACACTCTGCAAGGGCAGCGCCCGATTACTCTTCATACACGGACGTTCGAGACGTTCTCTTTATCTTTTGGGAGTGACAATGATGCAATCGACGTATTTGAGAGTGTCAAGGAGTTGACGGTATGCAGTAAGTTCAATCGACAAGTGAGACGCTGCGGAAGCACTTATGAGCAACCAGACTCGGTCAATCAGTTATATGCATTTTTCTACACCCCAAATCCCCCTTTCAACTCTTCTGGCGGGTGGTCAATATACTCTCCACGTGAGGAGTTCGGGCGGATGGGCGTAGGTACTCGAAGCAAGGCATGGCGTTTTACCGACATCAACAAGGACTACCAGGTGAGTTTACTGGATCCAAACGTAGTACGCAGCTGACGTCGATTTTTGAAATCATTCCCAGTTTAGTCCTTCTTATCCTTCCCGCTTAGTTGTCCCGACGCGGATAAGTGATTCAACCCTTCAGTATGCATCAAAACACAGGAGCAAATGCAGAATACCTGCTCTCACGTATTTGCATTGGGCAAACTATGTAATTGGACTCCTCTCTTTCCGGGTCGCTTTCTGACAATGCGCACAGGCCAGCATAACTCGCTCGAGTCAGCCGATGGTCGGAATCAAACAGAACCGATCTGTTCAAGACGAGAAGCTCGTCGAAGCCATCTTTCAAACCCATATTTCTCCTGAATCTCGATCAACAAGTGTTTCAGTATTTGGCGCAACTGCTACAAACTTGATTGTAGATGCTCGACCAACGGCGAACGCAGTTGCGAACACTGCCAAAGGCGCTGGCACAGAAAATATGGACTATTACAAAGACGCCAAAAAGACTTACTCCGGCATTGACCACATACATGCAATGCGCGAATCCCTAGGCAAAGTCGTTGATGCTCTTCGTGAAGCCGAAACAGTAGCCGCCAGCGTGAGCGGTTACCTGCCAGGCGAGGCCAAGCAACTTGCCATCCTTGACCGCCAAGCACTGCGTCGATCTGGTTGGCTTCGTCACATGGCCAATATCCTCGAAGCTGTGGTTCTCATCGTCCGAAATGTGCACATCAATTCGTCACATGTTTTGATCCACTGTTCGGACGGGTGGGATCGCACTTCTCAGCTATCTGCCCTCTCTCAGTTATGCCTGGACCCATACTATCGCACGATGCGTGGTTTCCAGACACTCGTCGAAAAAGACTGGATATCATTTGGACACCGGTTCTTGGATAGATGCGGTCATTTGTCGTCCGAAAAGTTTTTCACTTCGCTAGCGGAGACAGCGAACGGAGGTGGTGCTGATGCCGCTCAGGCCTTCCTGGCGTCCGTTCAGAACCGCTTCGCTTCCCAACATCACGTCAGGGAGACAAGTCCCTCTTTCCATCAGTTTCTTGAATGTGTTCGCCAGTTGCTGCGGCAATATCCCGAGCGGTTCGAATTCAACGAACGGTTCCTTCGTACAATCCACTATCATCTTTACTCCTGCCAGTTCGGGACGTTTCTCTACAACTGCGAGCGAGAGCGCAGGCACGGGGAAGATGGAATGGTGCCTTCGGAGCACACTGCGAGTTTATGGGATTTCCTAAACTCGTCGGAGGTGGAAAAGCACAAAAATCCCTTGTACGATCCCTCGTTGGATGAACCAGCACGCCGGGATGGCAAAGCGGACATGGGAGTACTATTTCCCAATCCGAAAGACATTCGCTTCTGGCACGAGCTCTATGGTCGCTCAGACGAAGAAATGAACGGGAGAGTCGTCATCTCTCAGGTGAAGGACGGCATAGAGGTTGTCTCTTCTGTTGAGGGTGCGGACGATGATCTTGCCAACCCGAGGGTTGATGTCCTTCCACCGCCATCGCCTCGTCCACCCACGATTATGCCTTCCCCTTCCCCATCACCCTCCAAATCTACCGCCGCTGAAGGCTTATCTTTCGGGTTTCAGGGGCTGTGGTCTTCTCTGCCCGAGCTTCCCCAGGGTGTTACCGGAGGTTTCTCAAGCGTGGGTACCTCGACGACACCGAAGGTGTCTGGATCCCCTGCACGGTCATCTTCGCCCGGCGACAATTCCTTATCCCCTGGTCGCTCGCGAAACCCAAATCCCACAGATTTCTTTTCCGGCGGCGGAGTCAAGTCCGTTTGGGGAAGGCTATCGTCGAATGCCACCGCGGCTTTCTCAGTGGTGCAAGATGCATACGATGGAGTTACGAAGGAGTTAAAGGGCCCTTCGAAAGGGCCTGGAGACGACGAGAAGTATGGAAAGACGTCCGAACTTCAGGCTCGTGATCGGGTTGATGATGGGCAATCTTCTGCGTTCACTGTTGGGTCATCGTATAACCCTCGGGACAGCGTGAAGCCGCAGAAGTCTATACCAGTTGTACCCACCAACAATCCATGGAGTACTGCGCGTTCCCCCTCCCCCAGACATCTGACGGACGTCGGGGATCTGGTCGGCTCTGAACGATTGCCTGCAGATCCAACGATTGCCCGTCCGTATCGACGAGACACTACAGGAACATCTAACGCGAGTCATGATGCGGGGACGGGTACTCCCACACCGTCGAGCGGTGAGAGGATATCAGATTTCCAGGAGCCAAAACCTCCCATGACTCGGATCAATACTGATCCCCTCGGTGTTGGACTCTTGTAATAATGTACAGCAGACATGCGTGGTTGGTTACCGCACTGTACTTTAATCAATCCGAATTAGATCCGAGGAACGAGGGCACGGTTTTCATTTGGATTCGCTCGCTACCATCTTCGCCAGAGTAAATGGCGTGATGGTGGCTTAGATAAGCGGGAGAGAGGTTTTTAATTGTCAACCGAAAGAGAATTTAAACCGGAATTCCTCTTTTCTCTTCCCTACCCAATCGTCTCTTTCCTGCCATCGTTCACCATGTCTGCTAACGGTAGCGCTCGTCCCACTCTTGCCCCTGGTCACTTCCTCTTCACCTCCGAGTCGGTCGGCGAAGGTCACCCAGGTGCGTCCCCCAACTCACCCCGAGGATTTTCTCTGAGCGTTGCACAGACAAGATCTGTGATCAGGTCTCTGACGCTATCGTGAGTCACCCATGCTTTTTTGTTGCCTTAGAATTGACATTGACGGTGATGTTACAGCTCGATGCCTGCCTCGAGCAAGATCCCTGGTCAAAGGTCGCTTGCGAGACCGCCTCCAAGACCGGAATGATCATGGTCTTCGGTGAAATCACAACCAAGGCCCTGATCGACTACCAAAAGGTCATCCGCAACACCATCAAGAAAATTGGTTACGACGACTCGTCCAAAGGCTTCGACTACAAGACCTGCAACATTCTCGTTGCAATCGAGCAGCAATCACCCGATATTGCTCAGGGTCTCGACCACGGTTCTCTCGAACAGCATGGTGCCGGTGACCAGGGTATCATGTTTGGCTATGCTACCGATGAGACCGATGAGTTCATGCCCTTGACGATCATGCTTGCACACAAGCTCAACGCAGCAATGGCTGATGCTCGTCGCTCTGGTGAATTGGCTTGGCTGCGACCTGACTCCAAGACTCAAGTCACCATCGAATACAAGAATGAGGGTGGTGCCATGATCCCCCTTCGCGTCGACACTGTCGTTATCTCAACACAACACGCTGAAGAGATCTCCACCGAACTGCTGCGCAAGGAAATTCTTGACAAGATCGTCAAGCGTGTTATCCCTGCAGGTCTTCTTGATGACCACACTGTCTACCACGTATTACTTTCGCTCTTGTTTATCACACCATCGATATTCACCGTGTTTCTAGATTCAACCCTCTGGTCGCTTCGTTATCGGTGGTCCTCAAGGTGATGCAGGTCTCACTGGCCGTAAAATCATTGTCGACACATATGGTGGTTGGGGCGCCCACGGTGGAGGTGCCTTCTCGGGCAAGGACTTCTCCAAGGTCGACCGCTCGGCTGCCTACACGGCTCGCTGGATTGGTACGTAACATAGACCCTGCGGGTAGCTACAAGCTGATAGCCACTGTAGCCAAGTCCCTCGTCGCTGCTGGCCTTGCTCGCCGTGCTCTCGTCCAGCTCTCCTACGCCATTGGTGTCGCTGAGCCCTTGTCGATCTACGTTGACACATACGGCACTGGGAAGAAGACGAACGACGAGCTCGTTGGGGTCATTCGCAAGAATTGGGACCTCCGACCTGGTGTCATGGGTACGTTTCACCTTTGCCAACTCGCTTCATTGTCTGAATGTTACTCTCAGTCCGTGAGCTCGAACTCCAGAAGCCTGTCTACCTCCGGACTGCGTCCTACGGCCACTTCGGCAACCCCAACTACACCTGGGAGAAGCCCAAGCAGCTTGTTCTGTAATTGTGTCCATCCCCTGCGCTATGACTATATTCTCCTTCGCCTGGCATAGGAAGTTCATCCTTCCGCTCCTCTCCGCAATATCACATCCTGTAGAACATATACTTTGCTCCCTCACAACTATCATGTAGATGCGCCCAGAGAAGGCCACGTCACGACCTACTACCCCCATCTGCTACACGTTGACGACATTCATATAACCCATATATCCCTACCGTAGTACGACCCGCGTTCAACCGCGTATTGAATGGAATTTGCTGTGTCTAGAAAATAGAGCGTCTTTCATGCACATGTTTACTGAGTTATCTGATCGTGGTTGGATTGATGTCGGTCCCCGGTCCTGATGCGAAAAATTTCATATTGGACAGTGACACACGTGCGATGATGAGCGATACATTCGAGACAGCTCCCACCACCGAGAAAGGCGAAGAAAAAAAGGTAGTATGATGGGCCCCGCCTCGTTTTAAAGCAGCCAATAAGTGTGCCCACCATCCACACGTTCACTCTTCCCCTTGTATCTTATCCACACGTTCACTAGTGAGTCCTTATCAGCCCAAATCCCCCCCCCCCACAAATTGATCAATCTCTTCCAGTGTGCGGGATTTTAGGTCTGCTGTTGCACGACCCCGCTCTCGATGCGGCTGCTGAGATCTGCGAGGGTCTCTCCTTGCTACAGCACCGCGGCCAAGACGCATGCGGTATCGTCACCTGCGGTCCGAAAGGCCGCCTCTACCAATGCAAAACGAATGGGATGGTCCGGGACGTCTTTGATGACAAGTCCATTAGCAGACTGATCGGCGGGATGGGTATCGGACATGGTGAGGCACCCTCCCTGATATCACGCCGTCTATCTGATCCCGGAGAATTCGTTTTCTAGTTCGATACCCAACAGCCGGGAGTTCAAACCAAGCAGAAGCTCAGCCTTTCTACGTTAATTCACCCTATGGTATCGTACTTGCACATGTGCGTCATTCTTCGATGTTATCCCGAGACCGATCCCAACATGATTGCATACCATAGAATGGAAATCTCATCGACAGTCCGTCTCTACTGCAATGTATGGACGCCACGGCACATCGACACATCAATACATCATCCGACTCTGAACTCCTCCTTAACATCTTCGCCGACAATCTACAACAAACTGGCAAGTTTCGTATAAATGAGGAGGATATTTTCAGCGCCATCGGAGGGTTAATGAAGCAGTGCAAGGGAGCATACGCTTGTGTTTCGATGATCGCAGGCTTTGGAATCATTGCGTTCAGGGATCCTAATGGGATCCGCCCTCTTGGAATGGCTTCCCGGAAGGTCAACGGCGGCAAGGATTGGCTCTTCGCAAGCGAGAGTATAGTTGCCGATGCGGGTGGTTTCAGTGATTGGCAAGATGTGAAACCTGGTAAGTTCATCTGGTAGAGCTGTCGGACTGTGTATTAATAATTTGGCAGGGGAAGCTACTATAATTACCCGCTCAGGGGTTTCAAGGCGCGTTGTTGCTGAACCGGCGACTTTCGCACCCGACATTTTCGAATATGTTTACTTTGCCCGGCCTGATTCCGTATTGGACGGCGTGAGCGTCTATCGGAGCCGGATGGCCATGGGTGATGCGCTCGCGGAAGAAGTGCGCAAGGTTTTGTTTGAAAAGAACATCACTGTAGATGTTGTTATTCCGGTCAGTTGTTCTCTCATTTTCTTAAAATAAGCCACTGATTTACCTCACCGTTACTAATATTAGGTACCTGATACTTCGCGTGTCGCAGCGTTGAACTTGGCTCAGAAGCTCAACCTCCCTTATAGGGAGGGTTTCGTTAAAAACCGTTATGTCGGAAGAACTTTTATCATGCCTGGGCAACAGATGAGGCAGGTATCTGGTCATTTTGATGGAGAACATTCGTTAACACACTGTCCACATTCAGGAGGAAGAATGTACGGAAGAAGCTCAATGCTATGGCCCTGGAGTTTGCGGGCAAAACCGTCCTTCTAGTTGATGGTATGTCTCATTCCCCTGGGGACCTTGTCATGCGATGATCAAACACTTTGCAGATTCGATCGTCCGAGGCACTACCTCCAAAGAGATCATTCAGATGGCAAAAGACGTTGGTGCAAAGAAAGTGATCGTGGCAAGCTGTGCTCCTCCTATCCGGTGGGTTTAACCCTTTTTCTTTGATCTTCCGCTCATTCTTTTGCTACTCAGATACTCCAACGTATATGGCATCGACATGCCCTCTCGCTCAGAACTCGTCGCATATGGTCGGACGACTGAGGAGATCGCGGAGGCCATTGGTGCTGACCTCGTCATTTTCCAGACGCTCCAAGACCTCATCGCTTCGGTCCGACAATTTAACCCGGCCCTGGAGGCGTTTGATTGCTCAGTCTTCACGGGCGAATACGTTACGGGGGGAGTCGACGAAGCATACTTGGCCTGCATTGAGTCGCTGAGGGCTGACAATGTGAAGAGCAAAGCACTTGCAGGTGATCCTAGAGGCAAGGCTACGAATGGTTTGAATGGATCTCACGACAGGACTCCCATGATGCATTCGAGTGCGATTAATGGTGCAGATGACACCGTTGGCCTGCACAATACCTGGAACGTCAGTTGACAGCTTCAAAGCACGTGTCGCAAAATGTATAATGTTTATCAATTTATTATCTGTAAAATGTCATTCTAGAAATCCTATGCCATTGAATACATTACAGTACTTGTAATGCTTCTGAAGGGAAACGGAGTGGAAAAGAAAACAGGGGGATCTATCACTAATGGCGATGCGTGAATCCGTGATGCTACATCCAATACTGTAACAAAAATAGAGCTAACTCTTTGCTGATAAATACTCATTATAACATCGCGAGAAGGGTGGTATCATAAAAATAAAGCGCGGTAGTACTACCGGTCTGGCACGGTGCGGCTATTACTCCCTGCCTGAGAAGGAAGCTGTGAGAGCGCACGGTGCTTCGGCATGAAGAGTGATGCCATAGGGTCCTTCTTCGGTATTGGTACAGTGGAGGGACGTGGATCAGCGGATTGCGATGGAGGGTGAGCAGGCGCTGGTACTTTAGAGGGCGAAGTGACTTTCCGGGGACTTGGCAAGCCAGTGGGATGAATTGGAGTGGATTTCGTTTGTGGGACAGTCGAAGTTGCGGGGCGATTTATGGTGACAGTCTTTGCAGTTATTCGACCATTGACAGCTTCCGTTGATGAACCCAGAAGCGGGGCCGTGCCGGTGGAGCTGGGAAGCACGCGATGTACGTTGCTTGTGGGCATCTGGACTGCGCGTTGTGTATACAGGGACCTGCGAAGTTTAGTCGCTTCGTTCTTCGTCTTCTGAAATAGTGTCTTTGGCTGACTAGGTGTTCCCCCTGAATAGTGAGCTAATCAGTCGAAGCCGGGGTGCTCGAGAAGGAGATAACGCCTACATGCGCCACGCGCACGCTTAGCGGGAGGTAGCCTGTCGGTCAACTTGACTTCTCGTTCTTTCTTTCGTTCTGCTGCTTCCATGCGTTGGTTTCGGAGCCTTGAGGCGGCCTCTTCTAGCCGACGGGCCTCTGCTTTGCGGAGAAGCTGTACAAAGCTATGGTGAACTATAGTTGTTGTGACGATGCTAATATATACGTACGAAATACTGATCGCGCCACGAATCAGGCGGGGCACCACCAGCTCGTACGAGCTGTTCTGCGAGCAAAGGATATGACTTGAAACACAAGCGTTCCCAAAGATCTGGTGAAATCAAGTGAGATGAGAATGTCGTTGAAGAATGTTAGCGTACCTGATGTATCATGTTCGAGGTACTACAGGGATGATGAGCCATGGGTCGGCAGCGAAAGGACGTGGACAGACCGGAGAGGAATGTTCGAGCCGGAGAAGGGTATCTGCAGAGCAGCACTCCAGCACGGGTTTAATTACATCGTACCGTATGTCGTCTCCCAGACAAGCAATGGCTGTAGTAGAAGTGATGAGGACAAGGGGGGGCAGACAGGGGAGGACATACCATCTGCGTGGGCTGAAAGGACTGAAGGTGGCATGTAAGCGCTGAGATAAGTGGGTGAGAGGTCGAGCTTACCCCGCTGACAGTAAGATACAAGGGTGGGTACACGACGGAGAGGAGGGTCAGACTCTGAGGCCATGAAAGCGCAGATGGATGGACGAGTCCGATGGAGAGCCAAGTTATGGCGGGTCTCGAGGTTATGTGGCTGCACCGCTTTAATACCACGGCTCCGATCACACCAGGATTGCTAAGTTACTTGGTAGTAGTAACTAGTAGTAGGCCCTACAGCTACAGGGGATGGTACTGCGAGTCTAGCTCTCTTCCTCGTCTGCTTCCTCCGCTTCATGTGCCTTTTCTTGTGCGTTCATCGCACCCAACAGGTCATCAGACTGACCTTTTTGCGCCGCGAGTCTTTGTCCTTGCCACATGTCTCGTCAGTTGCTCAACACCCTCCGTCCGAATTACTCACTTATGAGCGTATGAATCGCCTCCTGTGTCTTTCGCTCCAACTTGGCTAGCTTCTTCTCCGTCTCTCTCTTGAGATCCCAGTTCGCTCGTTTTGGTGCAATGTTAAACACGTCCTGGAGCGCACTCAGTTCTGCATGCCTGCATCGTGTATTCCACTCACAAGCTCCTGAGCTCTTCGTTGTTCATCTTCCAAAATGATCTTCTCGGTCATCCCCTCCACGTTCTGTTCGACAGTATCCTCCGTTAGCACTCCATTCTGCGTGTGCTTTCTCAATGTCCGTGTTTCGGGGTCAAAGTTTCGGTTCAATAACACAGATCCCCTACAACCCATTTGACATTAGTAAATGTGGCCATGAGTAGACAACGTACCCATTTTCACCGTTCGAGCCCTCTTCCTTTCGCTTTCTGAGTGCAATCAGTCGCACCTTTCGCGCCTCTGATGCCTCCTGGAGAGACATGGTCGACAGTACTTGTCCTCTAATTAGAGTCTCGCTTGTCTGCCCCCGGCTGACTAAGCAGTACCGTATTCAGTACCGTGTGGTGTCTTTGGAAGAACGCGTCTCGGTCATGCATCCAGTATGGCTTGTGCCAGGGTGTCAATCTTGCCTACGCCAGAAGTCAGCGCGCGTCGCCCTGGCGCGCTACTTTAGTGCGTCCGCAGTCGCCCTCGCCGATGCACAGAAAGTGGTTCATACGGAGGATTTTCCATGTCCTGCCATCCGGTGCGTTGTTCCTTGCAGTCAAGCGTGAGCAAGAAGACCAACTACGTCTGCAGGAACTTCTCCATCATTGCCCACATCGGTATTTATCTCACTCTGCCCCCCGAGGCGTGAACTCACTCTAGACCTAGACCATGGTAAATCGACCTTGGCGGATCGGTCAGTTAGCTTGTCATCGGTGTTGATCTCGAAGCTCATCTCCCCCGTCTACCCAGATTATTAGAGGTACAGCTCGAATCAATTCTTTGGGGTCCCATCTTACCAACACGTGAATAGCTCACAGGCACCATCCAAAAGAAAGCCTCGGGTTCAAACCAACAAGTTTTAGATAAACTTAAAGTCGAGCGAGAGCGAGGGATTACTGGTACGGGCACGAGATACGGTATTCTCTGAATTGCTTTACTCACTTGACGCGTAGTCAAAGCTCAGACGGCGAGGTAGGTGTCCCATACAACTTCCAAGCAGCCGTGTCACCGTGCCCTGCTAGTATGATACACACTATTGGCGGAGAGAGATACCTTCTCAATCTCATCGACACTCCCGTAAGGTTTGCGTAACAGGTGCACCAACCTTCTTCTGACCTGGTGCAGGGACATGTCGACTTTTCATGGGAGGTCTCTCGCTCTCTGGCAGCTTGCCAAGGCGCACTTTTATTGGTAGACGCAACACAAGGTGTCCAAGCACAATCTATCTCCGTCTTCCACAATGCGAGGGAAAAAGGACTGACAATCATTCCTGTTCTTAACAAGGTCCGCATTCTCGAAACATCATCGTTATTGAGACTGGCTCAAGCATACCAACGCAGATAGATATGCCTGCGTCGGAACCTGAGCGCGTGGCTGCACAGATGCAATCCACTTTTGGTATAGATCCTGCTGACGTCTTGCAGATCTCAGCGAAAACGGGGCAAGGTGTGAAAGGTGTACTTCAAGCCATTATTGAACGAATACCTCCACCTACCGCATCTGCTAGTAAACCACTAAAGGCTTTATTGTTTGATTCGTAGTAAGTAATCGGGTGGAGACAGATGCGTGTCTGTGTTGATCCACGACAGTTATGATCGGTATCGTGGCGTTATATCTCTTGTGAACCTCCGAGATGGCGTGATTCGCAAAGGTACCTTTACGTCCATATTTCCCTGGCCTACTCTACTCAACTTGATGCCGACAGGAGATAAAATTGCCTCTTGCCACACTCGGAAGAAGTATGAAGTACAAGAAGTGGGCCTCATGCATCCGGAAGAGCTACCCACTGAGAGTTTACAACCCGGTCAAGTCGGATACATTGCATGTAACATGAAGGAGTCATCGGAGGGTATGTGAACCTGAAATGCTCCCGGAATTGCCACTCAGTTGATCTTCAGCTCATGTTGGAGACACGCTCCATCGAGCGGGGGCAGCAGTAGAGCCGATGACAGGCTTCCAGCCTGCAAAGGCCATGGTAAGCTGACAGTTGTTTCTTTTGATTCAATCCAAACATTGTTCAGGTCTTTGCTGGTATCTTTCCCGTGGACACGAACGACTTCATCAAACTCGAAGAATCGATCAAACGTGTACGTGACTGCTTCTCATCTGGTCATTACCCTTCTCAAAGGAACGGATATCTAGCTAACATTGACTGACCGAAGCGTCACGGTCCAACGTGAATCCTCCTCAGCTTTGGGGCAAGGCTGCCGTCTCGGTTTCCTTGGCACCTTGCATATGGATGTCTTTCGCCAACGTTTGGAGGACGAATATGACGCAAACATCATTGTTACTGCTCCTACGGTGCCGTACAAAGGTCCCGACATTTTCTCGTCGACTTGTACAACTACTTATCTGAAATTCAACAGTCATTTATAGAGATAGGACTGTCGTGGTTAGCAATCCTACCGAATTCCCGGATTTCTCGGACACGGCGACAGTGGTCAAAGAAGTACAAGAACCGGTGGTTAAAGCAACTATAATTGTTCCTGAAGGTTCGTTGTATCGACTCTGGGTGGCGTACTCCATGTCATCACTGGGTTTCCACAGAATATCTTGGTGAGATGATGGAACTGTGCTTTGAACACCGAGCAGAAGACTTGGATCATCGTTACCTGGACGCAGGGGCCACGTCTTCCGCTCGCATCATCTTGACCTGTATAATTCCTCTAAGCGAGATTGTTACCAACTTCTTTGACAAACTCAAGAGCAAGAGTTCGGGATACGCAAGCTTCGAGTATGTTGTCCTCTGTGTTTCTCTGTCAGGACGAGCTCTCGCTAACATGATACAGTTATGAAAGTGTCGGATATAAGAAGAGCGATATATCCAAGGTAGCTATCTAGTTGTTATCTGATAGCTGTCAGCTGCTCACGCGATGACAGATGGTCTTTCTGCTGAACTCGAAGCCGGTCGATGCTCTCGCAATCATTGTACACCGTTCATCCCAGCAGGAAGTTGGTAAGATGTGGGTCAAGAAGTTGCGTGAGTTGTCTCAACTACGTTTTCACCTTGTCTGCTGGTCTCAATCATCGTTAGACAAGGTTATCCCTCGTCAGCTATTCGAGGTACCCATTCAGGCAGCCATTGGAAAGAAAATCATCGCTCGTGAGACGCTGAAAGCTTTGCGTGCTGATGTCACAGCTGGTTTATACGGAGGTACGCAGGCCCTACCGGTGGTCATGGTCCTGCGACTCGAACAAACTATCCCGTTGCAGGTCATTACGAGCGCAAGATGAAACACCTCGAGAACCAAAAAGAAAGCAAACGCCGCATGAAACGAGTTGGAAGCGTAGATCTGCCTCAAGAAGCTTTCTTCGACATTTTGAGTACCAAAAAAGCAAAGTAATACTGCAACGTCGACTAAGATTACAAGGTGGGCTACAGTACCGGGTAGGGGGCACGATAGAAGGCCCCCAACTCGACTAAAGTTCATAATCTTCATCGTCGTAGGCTTCCTTGAGGAGTCGGTATATTGATGATGGTGGATGATCGCCACTGCGGATATCATGAGCATGCGTAGAGTCAGGATGCACGGTGCACTCACTCATTTGTAACATATGCATCGATCATTTCTGGCTGCACATAATCATAGAATGGATTCAAAACATCCACCTTGTCCACCAGATCACCTTCATCAAACCCGAGTACGCTACTGGGGTCTCCGAAATCGAGTGCACCGTATTCGTGGTATAAATTCCATTGAGGTGTAAGCTTGAATTGTCCTGCACAGACTACGACCGGCGTGCTGTGCGCGCGAGCAGCAGTGGCAGCCAGAAGGGATCCTGTGATTGCGAACATCCCGCCGTTGGCGAGAATAGCGTGAGCGCCGAGTACAACCTTGTTTATTCGGGACATGAGAGCGTATATTGATGAGTCGGGAACTAGGACGGTGGATATTCCTGCCGAGGAGAGAGACTCGGCCATCTCTCGACCGCTAAACCTGTCGATCACAAAGAATATTAGGGAATCGCACTCGAATGAGATAGGGCAGTTACTAACGACGGAGCTGTCTCCGCAACAATCACGGCGTATTTCCGATAGGGAGCTGCTGCCTTCAAGAATGCTTCCACTGTGCTCGAGTTTCCTATCGTGAGTATGATCTCACTTCACAAGCGTCGATTAGCAATGTTGTGGCCAAGAAGTCTAGCAAAAGAAGCATACTCTGTATGTATATGATCTTTTGCGTTTTTGGAGATGTTGTCGTACACGGTTTCGAGCTCATCAAAGACGTCCTGGATCGCCTCCATAAGTACAGGTTTCAATGTTCGTGCAAATGCATCGGGGTCGTCGGGGTTGTTCTCCCCTAGCGTGCCTCGCGTCTCATGAGAGGTCTTTTGAGGGGTAGCTTGTTTGCGGGGCTGTCCTTGGGAAACGAACTTTGCGATCGAGAATGCAGGTTTCGAGGTCGAGGGGGCATTCCCCAGGGAAGCCGTATGATATTCCTCTCGGATGTGATGCAGTACCTTCCGAACGGTGTTCCCTACTGTGTATTCTTGCAGAGGCACGCCCGATCAGATTGCGGATCATGCCTCTGGGAAATCGGTGCGCACCTTTAGGTTGTGCCTCCACTAGCTTCCGGCCCACCGAACGGATAATTTCCACTAATTGTTCGATGTTCGAGAAGCGAGCCTTTGAAACGACCTGACGAAGAACGAGAACTGTTTCGAGTGCTGTTTCTCGGGATCCCACAACCTGACTATGGAAGGTATGAGGGGCAAGGGACTTCATGCAAAGTCGACTGACCGTCTCCGAAGCCTGGCTGCGAGATTTTCGACCACTCTTTGATTTGCGGCGCTTGAAGGTTCTGTAGCCATTGCTAGCGAATGATCAAGTCGTGTGCGGTCATCAACAACTATGACTTTTGCGGTCGAGTCACATCTTGTCGATCCCCTAAACTCCCATAACGGGCAGGTTCTAATTCAACCACTCGTCTGAGTCTGTCTTTCTTCAAGTTCTACTACTTGTAGGCTCTTTCGTTCTATTCAACCAAATACTCAAACATGCCAGTCCAACTTGTCTGCCCACTTCCCAGGAAGCAATTCGGAGATTTGTTCAACATCTTTGTCACCTCTGCCAGATAAACACTACAACAAAGTCAGATCGTTCTTATTCAATCACATCAACAATCACGCACGATAACGATATCTGTCTCCTTTGGGAGTGTCTTTGCTAGTCGAACACCTTCCCAGATGGCGTGCGATGACTCCAGCGCTTTACCACTCGTTAGCAGTGAATGGACGACAAGGGTCCAGGAACTAACCGGGAATGATTCCCTCAAGTTGCATGATCAGGCGGAACCCTCTCAATGCTTCCTCATCCGTCGCGACTACGTACTCTGCACGACCGGAGTCCTTGAGCCAAGCGTGCTCGGGTCCAACTCCAGGATAATCCAGACCCGCGCTGACAGAGTGTGTCTCGATGATTTGTCCGACAGTGGACTGGAGGATGTACGTGTGCACGCCGTGCAGCACACCAGGTTTTCCTTTCGAAAGAGTAGCACTGTGCCTGTCGCCGTCTAGACCTGTGACCCGCTGTCAGCCACAAGTACACCAGGAATTGTATCTCGCTGACCTTCACCGCCAGCTTCCACGCCTACCAACCGCACATTCTTGTCGGGTATAAAGTCGTAGAACGTGCCGATCGCATTGCTACCACCGCCGACACATGCCACGATGACATCGGGAAGCTTTCCTTTGATTTCATGAAGCTGCGACTTGATTTCCTTTCCAATTACTTTTTGGAAATCCCGAACGATGGTGGGGAATGGGTGAGGTCCAATGCATGATCCAACGAGGTAGTGAGTGGTTGAAAGGTTCGTTACCCAGTCACGCAAAGCGTCATTGAC
The DNA here is from genome assembly GCA_038093975.1 of Chalciporus piperatus. Lineage (NCBI taxonomy): Eukaryota > Fungi > Basidiomycota > Agaricomycetes > Boletales > Boletaceae > Chalciporus > Chalciporus piperatus. The sequence continues at coordinate 518,682 of JBBPTG010000002.1, forward strand.
CGCGTCCTTGAGTGTTCGAGATCCCGACTCGACCGGCATCACCTTGCAATGAGTCCGTTAAACGGATAGTTAATGCTCGACGAGGAACTGACTCACTGTCGCACCAAGCATCTTCATTCGGAAGACATTCAAGGCCTGGCGTCTCACGTCCTCCGCGCCCATGTAAACGACACACTCCAAGCCGAATCTAGCGCACACCGTTGCAGTTGCAACACCATGTTGTCCGGCACCAGTTTCTGCAATGATACGCTTCTTTCCCAGACGTTTGGCAAGAAGGATCTATTTGCGGTCAAGCTCCCGACAAGACGAAGAATAGCCAGCTGCGAGTCTCACCTGACCGATTGCATTGTTGATCTTATGTGAACCGGTATGATTTCTACAAGGGTATAAGCTGAGGAAGAAGCAGACGAATAGGAGACTTACAGATCTTCTCTTTTCAGCCAAATTTGAGCGCCTCCAGCGTGCTTCGTGAGGGACTCTGCAAAATACAACTTCGACGGCCGATTCATATAGCCATAGTAGCTCTCGAACTCTTTCCAGAATTCGGGATCGTCAACGGCCGCTTTGTGTGCCGCCTCCAGTTCAAGGAGACAATCAAACAATGCTTCTGGGACATATTGTCCTCCGAATTGCCCAAACTTGGCAGGCAGGGATGTTTCTGTAAGCGTAGCTTGAGAGGCAGTCTTCTCCGAATTTGACGGAGTTTCCTGCGAGGTGGATGGCGGAGACTGTGTATGTGGGGACGATCCTGTGCGACTAATCTCGCGACAGAAAGACTCCACGGCTTGTGGAATTGTGTCTAAAGAAGCTTCCTTGATGATAGGGACCAACCGGCTTCCGACGACCACACCATCAGCACCGGCGTCCTGGACGTACTCGAAATGAGCCCGCGTGGCCACACCGAAACCGACTGCAATCGGCGCTGAAGTATGCTCTCGCACACGAGCGATAATACCAGGAAGCTCGCTATTGATGGCACGATCGGCTGATGATCCAGTGGTGCCCATCTGTGGGTAGTTCAGATGTGAGATATAGTATGGAGGTAGATCGGCATACCCTGGAGACTACATAGATGAATGAGTCGGCAATAGAGGTAAGGAATTTGATGCGGTTCAGGGATGTCGAAGGAGCTATGAGTGGAACGTAGGACATGCTAACGAGTAATTACAATCCAGTAAATGTTTAAAGAACACGGTAAACTTTGGGTAGACATACCCGACTTTTTGGCTCCTTTCTCTGAAGCTGACAGCCTCTTCGGGTGGGAGGTCGACCATGATAAAGCCATTAGCCCCGGCCTCCTTGGCATCTTGGATCGCCTTTTCCTCCCCGTAAGCCATCATGGGGTTATAATAACCTGCAAGTAACGGTATTCAAATCAAGTAACATGTGGTACAGGGAAGGCAGCAACTCACCCATGAGCAACACGGGAACGGTAAGACCACGGTTACGTGCCTCTCTTACCTGGCCGAGCACGGTTGCGTAGTCGATACCATTCTGAACGGCAATCTATTGAGGTCGTCAGTTTCAGGACGACTGAATGATCCATGACGGTTTGACGAACCGTATTAGATTCTTGGATGACGGGACCGTCGGCGATAGGATCAGAGAAAGGGACGCCTAGTTCAATAATGTCTGCTCCTCCTTTTTGCATGGCCAGACATATCGGTACTGTGTCATTTACAGTGGGATATCCTGCGGTGACAAAAGTAATCAGAGCAGAAGTTCCCTGTGTTGTTGGTTAGTGCTGTTGCAGATCGCCAAAGAAAATTCGACATACTTCTGTTTTTTTCGATTCGAAAACGGCCTTGATGGCATCCATGGTCACGGAGGTGGTAACAAGAGGATAGTCACTCAGTCGCTCGCTCGTAAGTCACGGAGTCATCTTCGATCTGTCGATCATCTACCAGTAGTAGCCGAACCACGTGAGGATATCCGGGATTCCGGCTCCGGTTCCTCGGAATTTACCCGGAACAACTTGGCTTGAGCGTCTTGCAAGTTGCAAGTTTCCCCCATCATGGAGCCGCCAAAGCCCTCAGATGAGGCCAGGGTGCTCGTCATATACACCGGTGGAACAATTGGGATGCTTGTTGGCACCCAGGGATACGTGCCCGAGCCTTTCTTCTTAACAGAAACACTCAGAAGTCAGAAGCGGTTCCACGACCCTCTTCAAGATTCCCTATTTTCGCATGCAGCTTCAGTCAAGGGCTATAGAGAATGGTCGAGCACTGGCAGATCAAGCCCGTCCGACGGGGAGAGTCCCATCTCTCCGAACTACCTCGATGCTCCTCATCCAACCCTATTGGTCAAATCTTCGCGTCCCATAGGGAGAGTACAAACGTTGGCTCCCGGTGGGATTACAATGCTTGTAGACAACGTTCAATGTGAGAAGATTGCGGAAGGCGTTTACCAAGCGCGTCTTCCGAGCTTGGTCACCCCCAGGAGCGCTGCCTCGGGTCTCGGTAGTGGAAAGCGTATTCGCTACGCTATTCTTGAGGTAAGTATGTTCCAAGATCGATGTGACCCGCGACGCGGTGATAAACACACACATCTCAGTGGGACCCCCTACTTGACAGCAGCAATATTGAGATTAATGGTGCTTGTGACATTGCTGCGATGCATGGCTCTCCCTGACCGATCTTGTTAGACTGGATTCGGATAACAACAGAAATAGAGCTCAACTACATGAACTTTGACGCGTTCGTGATTCTTCATGGAACCGATACGATGTCGTACTCGTCCAGCGCGTTGAGCTTCTTACTCGAAGACCTTGGGAAAACCGTGGCAAGTTTTCCGTCCACCAATCCCATTCTTAATCTTCGATAACCTTGTGTATCTTTGACAGATTCTGACTGGGGCCCAGATTCCCTTATCACAGCTTCGGAATGACGCTGTGGACAATCTTCTCGGAGCACTAACGATCGCGGGACACTACATTATACCAGGTAATCTTTCGCTGATAGTATGAAATACCTGCTCATTGTTACTAGAATGTTGCTTATACTTCAATCATACCCTGTATCGTGGCAACAGAGTTTCCAAAGTGTCGTCATACGATCTGAATGCCTTTCATAGTCCAAACTTTCCTCCATTAGTCAATGGTTGGTCTGAGATATCTGTGTGTTCCTCTAGTTGTTTCACGTCCTGAAAACAGTTGGAATCGATATCCTGGTCAACTGGAATGACGTGCTGAGGCAGACGAACTTGCGTCGCTTCAAAGCTCATAAAGGCTCGTCCATTCACAATCTCAACGCAGAGAGTCTGGCTTACACTTGATTACTGGCAGAAATGAGTCCCCACGTAGGTGTGTGAAAACAAAGTCATTTTCCCATACAACGCTCTCTTACCGACTTTCAGCGACTCTTCGTTTGTTTCCTGGAATGAGCGGTGTCACTGTTCGGGCATTCCTAGCTCCCCCGACTCGTGGTGTCGTACTCGAGACCTTTGGTGCAGGAAACGCACCTCAGAGGACGGATTTGATCGAAGCCCTCAAACAGGCTTGCGATTCTGGAATAGTCATCGTCGCGATAACGCAATGTTCGAAGGGGTCCGTATCTGATGCATATGAGGCCGGCAGAATGCTTCAAAACATAGGCGTTGTTCCAGGTGGGGATATGACACCCGAGGTAACTCACGCTCAACTACAGTGATGACGTCGGGGTTATATTTGATACCCCTGCAGTGCGCCCTCACAAAACTCGCGTATTTGCTTTCCAAACCCGACCTCAGTACACAACAAGTCAGGGAACTGATCGGCATGCCTCTCCGTGGTGAACTTACACGCCCCGCCTTCTCGACGCCTTCTCAACCGCCGACAAGTGCACCTGATCCCCCTAGTGTCCAGGGGCTCTTGACACAGTTTGTACGACTTGCTGGACCGAGTTCAGCCAACCGGGTACCCCAGATAACCTTCTCTCCTTCCGTTTGGGACGATGCACAACATGCTGCCGCGCCATGGTCTGGGACTGCGAGCGAGGCAGCGTCAACTGAGGCAGCCCTTCTTCCTCTACTCATGCACCTCGCCGCATCCCGCAATGACGTGGAGAGCTTGAAGTTTTGTCTTGCTACTGCGGCTTCCTGGGAGGCGGATGACATGACCTTGGCCATTATCCCAGGAGGCATTGTAAACTGTCTTGATGCCGGATCTGGTCGTTCTCCACTCCATGTGGCAGCCCTCAACGGGAACACTGCTAGCGTCACTTTCCTGCTGGAATCTGGCGCACTCGTACACCTCAGAGATACTCTTGGGCATACTGCATTGTACTATGTCAGCATTTTCTCCATCGTCTCTTCTGCGGATCTGACACGACTCTACCCTTTTCAGGCGGCTCGCCAAGGACATGACCACGTTGTAGACATCCTCGTCAGTGCTGGTGCTAACCTCGGTGGCTTGGAATACGAGGCTGGCTACGCTGAGCTTGCATTGAAAAACGCGCTGAAGTCTGGCAACCAAGATTCGATCAAGGTTTGGGGTAAGACTGGGATGAGCATGAGTATGCCTATGTGATGGACTGTGACTGTATCTATAGAAGTAGAGTTAAATCAATACAGGAGTAGGGTATACGACAGCGGAATAAACATGAACAACAGTGTAGGTTAAAGCTATGTGTCTCCATCCTCAACAGCCATTTCCTCCGTATCACCCTCAGTTTCAGACGGATCCTTCGAAGTGTCTCTAATCAACTCACGAAGAGAGTTGAGGAAGAGTCCCTGTTGTGCAGACGGGAATGTGAACGAGTCTCCCATGTATCCCAGCCCTTTAACAAACGATTCTGGTTCCTTGTCAAGATGCAAGGGAGTGTATTTAATCCGGCGATGTATGAAATCGTCTTCCGATACGGGCTCGCCATTTGGCCCTCCGAAACCGTTGTATATACGCACGGTGAAAACAATACCTGTTGACGACGTCGATGATATAAGCTTCAGCACGGCAAAGGCAAGATGAAGACGAACTTTTTTCACCAATTCTCTCCCCTTCGATGTCGTCTGCTCGACGAGTCATCTCGTAGTACGAATATATGCAATGAAAGATGACCTCAGGCTCCTCGGAGCCCGTTACGCTTTCGAACTTGACATTTGTGATCAAAAGATTCGACATATCTTCATAGAACTTGATCACTTCGGTCATCTTCGGATCATCCATACCGAAAGGTCGTTTAGTATGTGAACGTGAGTTAGAGGGGGTACCCTTGGGTGCCGCTCGCGCGAGCAATTCCTTCGATCTCTCGATTTCGGCATCACGCTCACGAATAGCATCCTGGACTATCGTAAAGCGGTCGGTGCTTTTCACAGCAAGGAATGGAGGTCACTAACCTTGTTGCTCTAATTCTGCAATGCGCTTCGTTTGCTCAGCAATCACGTTGTCCCTTTCCTTGATAACCTCCTGAAGACGTGTAATATCCCGCTCAACCGCGCGTTTCTCTTCATCGGCAGCCTCTCTTGTAAGGAATTGGAGAGCAACTGCTGGCCCCGTGCGAGAAAGTGGATCAAGACGTGCTAGTTGTGAAGTAAGTTCCGTAACGAGACTATCCTGTGCTGGAAACAGTCATTAGGTGTAATGAACATTAGTGTTCAGCATACTTTTGGCACGTTCGTTATATTGTACATGCAGTTGCTCCAGTGCTTGCTCTGGTTCTGTCTTGCGGATTTGTGAGAGTTCTTCGAAGTGTTTTTTGAAGGTATCTCGTTGAGCTTCGAGCTGCGGTACAAAGTCACTTCACGCTAAGTAGGCAAGTGATGGAACAAAGTCCGTACGTCTTTAGCCATTTGTTTCCATCGCTCCAGCTCCTTTCGAACCTTCGAATCTGAAGAAGCGCTGCCTTTGCTCGTGCCGGCTGGGCGAAAGGTTGTCTGGGCATTGACATGACTCTCGCCAGCCGGGATTTGTTCTACCTCCATCGCTTCTTCAGGAGAGGAGTGCTTTTTACTTGGTTTTGGGTTGGTTGCGTTCTCTTTGCCCTTGTGATCCTGTTGTCCGTTCACGGTGGGTACTGTGGCTTTCGAACGAGGTTTGGACTTGGGTAGAGGCTTCACGGGTGCGGCATCCACCGCGACAATGTCCTCGTCGTCATGGGGTCCCTGGTTGGTAGTTGCTGGGCGTTTCGAGGATGACTTCTCAGCAGTAGAATTGCTCGGCCCTGGTGAGACTCCTTTTGTCTTCTTGCGTGGTTGGGCGCGAGTCTTGGAATTTGGCGCACGCGTGTCTTGGGGGTGGTCCCAATTGTCTGCGATACAGCTGATTTAGATGAACGGCTTGTACTCGATGGCAATCGTGAGCGCCCTTACTCATTTCGTCTTCTGAGTCGGACATATTGGCAGGCTGTCAAGGTCGCGTTCAGACTAAGTTTAAAGGCTTGGTTCACGCCTTGCCTATTATGTCACGTGTAGATGGTACACGACACGCGGGGTTCGATCTGGTTCGATACGCAGTGACTAGCTGCCACTAGCTATAGCATGCGTTCTCTCGCCGACTACCACGCAGAGCGCGACGAACTGATCAGAGCGGACAGAGCACTTCGTGTAGATCACTCTCGCCCAAAAACCTTGCTAGAGTCACAGGCCGACGAGATTGTGCGCCGCGTCCGCGCCCACGAAGCCAATTCTGTGTGGAGTGTACAACAAGACAATGTTCCCCACCCGTTCCCTGGGATGGAGTTCTTGACTGGTCTGTTCACTGCCTCAGTGAAGCCAACCAACTAATCCATCGCAGGCAAGAGCATCATCCAGAAAACGAAGCTGTTCCATATCATCAGCAAGGTCGTCACATCTGTTTTGGTCGGTCAGCATCGACATTCTGACTCTGATGTAGATGCCAAAGGGAGCACTGCTTCATGCTCACCTTGATTTGACTGTTGCGGCGAAAACCCTGCTTGACATCGCATTGCAACACTCGGCCATCCACATCTCTTCACCAGAGATTATCACATCGGCCAACATGTCATCCATTCAGCCAAAGATGAAACCGCTGCCCCCCAGTTTCGTCGCTAGTGCGACACCTCTCACAGATTCGACCTATCATCCCAATGTGTGGGTTCCCCTTTCAACAGCACGGGAACTATTTGACGCGACCTTGGGAGGGCCCGACGGATTTGATAAGTGGCTCATAAGCAAGATGTCCATCAATCCAAGCGACGCATATCTTACACACAATAACAATATCAGGGTACGAAGAAATCCGTTGTTACTGTTGAATAAACATATCACATCAACTCCAAGTAGATCTGGGACGTATTTCGCTCTGCGGCAATTTTAACTTATGTATGTGTCGGTTTGACCTTGTCCGAGCGGGTTAAACGAAGGCATTGATGCGACGAACGATGTAGAGCATTGTTCAATATTTTCCGATCTGGGAACAGTATATCCGTCATTTCCTCCGAGAAACCTTGGAGGATGGCGTGTCCTATGTAGAGGCACGAATTAATTTCAGTCCCAAGTGAGCAGCATCAGGATCTCAACCATATCTTTCTCGAACGATACTCTCTTTAGATTCATGATTGGCGCAGACGGAGAGGAGAATATCCCACATACTGAATGGCTGAGAAAATTTTGCATAGTTGTCGATCAGTTTAAGAAAGAATATCCTGATTTCTTGGATGCGAAGGTTGGGACCCATCGCCCAGCTGCTTTTAAGTTCCAGTTCTCAATTCACACAGATAATCTACACAGTGATCCGGGATTGTGACGGCGATACCCTGAAAGATCATCTAGAAGATTGCATACGGATGAAGCAAGCATTCCCCCAACTGATCATTGGTGTGCCTCTTCACTTACCCATCACGGCTAAGATGCTCACATCATGGCTAGGTTTTGACCTCGTTGGAGATGAAAACATCCTGACACCACTGCATCAGTATTTGAATCAGCTGATAGGCTTCAAGCAACGACAGGCGGAACTAGGCTTGGACATACCTTTCATCTTTCACGCAGGGGAGACTTGTGGCGATGGTACACAAGCCGATGAAAACCTCTATGATGCGATTCTGCTCGGGACGAAGCGCATAGGGCATGGGTGAAACCAATATTCTTTCGTGTCTTCGTTCGTTTGCTTGCTCACACACTCCATAGCTTTTCTTTGGTAAAGCACCCCAAGCTTATGCAAATATGCAGGGAGAGAGGAATAGCACTTGAGGTCTGCCCTATTTCGTGAGTTTTGAATTGAACCCCGAAGTCGGCGGCACTGACTACTTCCACGCAGTAATGAGATCCTTGTAACTATCAATCGCCCTTTCACTTTCACGGACTCATTGACTCATACCAAATCTGACCTAGCGCCTCACGGCCTCCATGCCCATGCATCCCTTACCCATACTTTTGAACCACGGTGTGCCGGTAGCCCTCAGCTCCGACGATCCTGCAATGTTTCAGAACATGGGCTTGTCCTTTGACTTTTACCAGGTGAAACATCGGATGTCCATCTCCGTCCGACCCTAGCGTTAACAATATGATAGGTCCTCGCTGCCAGCGAGGTGACTGGCCTCAGCACACTTGGTCATCTCGCTCGTGACAGTATCACGGTTTGTGTTGTTCGTCCTTACTTTTAGTGGGAGGGATCTGAATGCTTTCACATAGTACTCTATGCTTGGAGAAGCTGAGAAAAGAGAGCTCATACAATCGTGGGAAGCACGTTGGCAGGTATTCCTCCAGGAGTTGGTGGCTTCAAATAAGAACTAAGCACCAACCGTTGGGCGAATAAGCTCGCTAATTACGTCCTTACTACTGCACGGCCTGCATCGCTGCACGGTCTGAACAATATTCTTAGCTAGAGGAGCCATTTTTTCTCAGCTTCTTTAAATAACTGTACTTATAATATCCGACAGAATCACAAGCATATTTTTCACGATGGCTGAATCAGCCAATTGCTGCCAATGCATTGGCGCGCTATGATCGTTATTAATCATGATATCTCTCAGCGACTATCTGCAGAGGCGCAGACAGCTGATCAGCGAAGATCGTGCACTCAGAGTTGACAGCACGAACAATTTCTCATCTACCGAACTAGATGCAGATCGTGTGGTAAGAAACATTCGCGCCAATGAAGCACAGACTATATGGGGTGTTGAACATGACGATGTTCCCCACCCGTTCCCTGGCATGGAGTTCTTAACAGGTCCCTCAACTCTTATGAAATACGCAACCTTGCATGACATTCTCTTACAGGAAGGAAGATCATCTTGAAGAGCAAACTCTTCGAGATTCTACGCAAGGTGAATAGTCCAATGTTCAATTTCTTCTTTGAGTCGTCGAGTGAACCAGTTTGTAGATGCCGAAAGGTGCACTCCTCCACGTACACCAATATGCTACAGTCGAGGCTTCTTTCCTCCTCAGGCTCGCCCTCGAACACCCCGCGATTCATATTCGGTGTCCGCATGTGATCAATGCTTCGACGATGGCTGGAACATTACCCGAAATCGCCCCGATTCCTGAGGACCAATACACTCAGAGCTGCGGCATAACCGACGCGTCGTACGTACAAAATACATGGGTACCACTACGGAAGGCTCGAGAAATGTTTGATCCTTCTCTCGGTGGTCCTGAAGGTTTCGATAAATGGGTTACGAACACTTTTGTGATCAACCCATCCGAAGCATATGGATCACATAATACATCGAACAAGGTGATCCAGATCACCAACGTTCCCAAACGCTTGCTCAAAGTGTGCTTCGTAGATCTGGCAGAAATTTCAAAGCACATTTGTTGTAACCGACGTACGTGATGAAAAACCTGGCGAGTAATGGATACCTCAATTGAAGGGAACTAGCCCATCATCAGGTACATGCCCATCCAAGAGGCATATACGCGCGAGTTCATCCTGTCATCGATAGCGGATGGTATCTCCTACATAGAGTCACGTTACAGCTTCTTTCTCGAGTAAGTATTTTGGCTGCAATCCAGAAACAGAGGCTGATACCCCAGGAACTTCGCTCAGTTATTTGATTGCCGAGGACGGAAAAACCAGGCTCCCCATTCGTGAAATGCTTGTGTTGGTTGAGAGACTCGTCAAGGAAGTCCAGGCCCAGTTGAAACAGCAAGGTAGGGAGGATGAATTTGCTGGCTTAAAGGTAAGTTGGACGATACGGGGTAGTTCGTGGATAAGGGTTGCCTGGGCGCTGATCCGACACCTCACAGATCATCTACACCGTGCCAAGGACCGTATCTTGCGAGCGATTGGACTTAGAATTGAAGCGTTGCGTGGAGTTCAAGCGTGAATTCCCTCATCTAATTGCAGGTAGACCTTTGAATGTTACTCAGACAACTCCGGATTGACTTTCGGACAGGTTTTGACCTTGTAGGACAAGAAGATACCAACAAACCACTGATAGATTATGCGGAACCGTTCCTTCGATTCATCCAGTACCAGAAACAGGAAGGCATTGAAATTCCCTTTCTATTTCACGCAGGGGAAACTCTCGGTGACGGAACGATGGCAGACATGAATTTGTACGACGCCATCCTGCTTGGGACGAAACGCATCGGTCACGGGTAAGCTCTGTATGCGTCAGTTGTGGATGAAGTAGTGATTCCTGGCCAGCCTCTCACTGGCTAAACACCCGAAGCTGATGGCTCTATGCCGAGAACGGAAAATTGCCTTGGAGGTCTGCCCCATCTCGTGAGTCACCCCTGACGCTCCTGTCGATTGGGACTGAGTTGTCACCCAAGGAACGAGATCTTGGTTAGTGAACTTGTTGTAAGGTTTGCTCGAGCATTGTTCAAGCACCTCCACAGCGGTTGACATCGTCGATGCTGATGCACCCTCTTCCGGTGATCATCAACCAAGGAATTCCCGTCGTGCTCGCATCAGATGATCCAGCCATGTTTAACAACATGGGTCTGTCCTTTGATTTTTACCAGGTGAGTGCGTCTTAATCTACGTGCTTGACTTTGGACATGACCGTTGCAGGTCTTGGTGGCCTCGGAGGTAACTTCTCTCGTTACGCTCGGACAAATGGCACGCGATAGCATTACGGTACTGTATATGATTGGCCGCGCACAACAGTTTGCTGATTCGCTGCAATACCAGTACTCTATGCTCGAAGACGACGAGAAAGAGAGGGCGATGAATGCATGGGAGCGGCGGTGGAGAGCATTCGTCGAGGAGACTGCTGGTCTCGAATGCTGAGGCGCGCTGAGGCTGTGTTATGTTGTTGGACTATGTTTGCTGGTAGCTGCCTACTTACTCTCGACGTTGCTGTGATCTACCTACGCCGCCAATTGTCCTTTACCACGACTACCAAAACCCTCCTCCACGTCTTATCCGCCAATATTTTGGTACTCGCTCAGTGCTCGTCGTAGCTTTTGTCAAGGTATGTCACTTCCGTCCTCGATATGCGATTACCCAGCTCGAATCCACCATTTCCTCACCACCTCCCACGCTTCCCCGTCAGAAATCCACCTCTCCGACCCCTCAGTACAGACCACCTTCTATACCATCATCACTCTCAAGCCATCATCCCCAAACCCACATATAATTCACATTTTCTTTGGCTGAATTCTAATGGCAGAGGTTGACTACAACCGCAAGCGGTCTCGTTCCCCTTCAGACTCGGACGAGAAAAAGCATCACAAACGTGCAAACACAGGCGCTACGGCATCCGCGGATGACTCACGAGCTCGGAAGACCCAAGATTTCGCCGCCCCTCCGCGTTTGTCTATGACTCGCGATGTGAATATGGCAGAAGGTCCTGCGTCGGTAGCAGACACGACGGCGTCTACCCCTTCTCCCAAACCCTCGTCATCGGATAACAAGGGCGGTGATTCGCGCACCAGGTCAGATGAAGACAAATTACATACAACTGCTTCTGCGGCCCCTCCTTCAGCCACGATTAACATGCGCTGCCTGATCGTCACTCAGGATGCCTCGATCATCATAGGCAAGAGTGGTACACACGTCAACGAGATTCGTGACAAGAGTGGTGCTCGCGTTATGGTTTCAGAGAGCATCCCCGGCAATCCAGAGAGGATTCTTAATGTTAGCGGACCACTTGACGCTGTGTCAAAGGCAAGTCCTCCGAAGTCTTGTAACTGTGAATATTTCTCATAGGAAATATGTGGCGTCATCAGGCATTTGGGCTCATCGTACGGAGGATCAACGACGAACCTTTCGACGTCCCCTCTGTCCCCGGTAGTCGCGCGGTCACTATCAAGTTCATGATTCCGAACTCCCGTATGGGGTCCGTGATAGGCAAGCAAGGTTCCAAAATCAAAGAGATACAAGATGCCAGCGGCGCTCGGTTGAACGCGAGCGAGGGTATGCTCCCGGGCTCGACGGAAGTAAGCACCATACACAATGAGAGACTGTATCAAGCCCTTATATGCTATTTAAATTTGCGTAGCGGGTCCTGAGTGTCGCAGGTGTCGCAGACGCTATCCACATAGCGACGTACTACATCGGCAACATACTCATCGAAGCTCAAGAACGCATGCCATTGTCCTCCAGCAGCCATTCGAGCTACCGCCCCTCGAGTTACTCTCGACGGCCACAGTATACAGGCTCATCTTATGTGCCAGGCCAAGCTTCGACTTCGCATCAACCGTATGCGCCGTCGCAGGGCGCACCTCAACAACTGCAAACACAACAAATCTACATTCCGAATGACCTCGTGGGATGTATCATCGGAAAGGGTGGCAGTAAAATCAATGAGATCAGGAATATGAGTGCCAGTCAGATCAAAATCATGGAGCCTGGAGCTGGCTTGAATGGCGCACCATCATCAGGTTCGGAAGGAGAAAGGCTGGTTGCGATCACTGGTCAGCCTGCAAACATTCAGATGGCGGTCCAACTATTGTACCACGTATGTGTATCTTCTTATGCCTTGTCATCCATCTCAACATACTTTCTCAATAGCGACTTGAGCAAGAGAAACAAAAGCAACTCCGGGCTTCGACTTCTTCCTCTTGAGATTGTGGGCGTGTATCGGACCCCGCGTGTGATGTTTCTTCCATCTTTCTTCAGATTTTCTTGTTGGAGAGGGTAACAAAGCCGGTTCCAGTTGTCTAGGCTTACTCTCGCATATTTCAGGTTGCGTGTTGATGCGTATGCTTGTACTCGTAAGACCAAATTCTTTTCTGCTACTTCAAAACGCTTTCGAATTCGTTTTTACTAAGTTTTGCTCTGGACAACTCGAGCGCATATTTAAACGCAGAATGTTTACGTAAGACGCTCTGCGAATTATTATCTCAGTCTGTTGCCTTCTCGATCGACTGGTCTGAGATGGCGTCCATACTGAAAGCTCAAAAGGCAAACGCAGCAAAATCTGAAGCAAAAGGCAAAAACAAACGCAAGGCAGACGAACTCGACAAAGATGATGAAGCACCCGTTCAGCCAAGGAAGAGGAACAAGCAACGCGTTCTCCTGCTCTCCTCCCGTGGTGTCACCCACCGCATGCGCCATCTCATGAGCGACCTGGAGGCTCTCTTGCCCCATTTCAAGAAAGGTGTGTCGTACTAATCCATGTATCTTGACCAGAGATACAGCTTATTCCCTGCAGAATCCAAACTCGATTCGAAATCACAATTACACCTCTTGCCTGAACTAGCAGATCTTCACAACTGTAATAACACATTGTACTTCGAAGCGCGGAGACACGAGGATCTGTACATGTGGGCGGCCAAAACTCCCAACGGGCCAAGCGTAAAACTACACGTCCAAAACGTGCATACGATGGATGAACTCAAAATGACCGGCAACTGTCTAAAAGGGAGCCGAGGTATCCTTAGCTTCGACAAAGCATTCGATGAGACCGAGTGGGGAAAGTTGACGAAAGAGGTCTTCACACAAGTACGAGAGTTGATTTCTGATCTAGAGGCTAGCGGTCATCTGACTTACCTTGTTCCTCCTAGATATTCGGTGTCCCTCCTCTAGCTCGAAGAGCGAAGCCCTTCATCGACCACGTTCTAACGTTCTCTATCCTCGATAACAAGATCTGGTTCCGAAACTTTCAGGTTGGTCTCGTGCACTTTGTTTGTATTGAGCTGGGATTGAAGCAGGTCACATGTCAGATCCTTGAGAAGGACCCGACACAACCCAATGGTCCGCCAAGTACAACCTTGGTCGAGATCGGCCCTCGGTTCGTGTTGACTCCCATCCGAATATTTGAGGGAGCGTTCGGTGGTGCCACCGTCTACTCCAACCCTGGTTCGCCCTTTTCTCCGTTGCCGTGATTGCATCCTAACCTGTTATCGCAGAATTTATCACGCCGACAGCAGTACGTAGAATGGTTAAGCAAAGTCAAGGGAACAAATACGGCAAACGGAAGGATGCACAAGAAGAACACGCGAAGAGAAAGGAACTCCGTCGGAGAGAGGAGGATGTGTTGGCGGTGTCGAAAGTGTTTGCATGAGCAACCAGCTGGGGTTACACGAGTGGCACTTGTATATACGCTGCCCTGTCCTACTGTCACGATCATCACTCGTGGGTGCGTCATCGTAATAGCAGACAATGGCGAAGAAAATACTCGGCGACTTGGCGATAAGACCGTGACAGCCGTATCGCTGATCATGTCTACTTGAATCCCAGGGATGACTCGAAGTGTCCCGCGCTGCCAAAGCTGTTCTTCATTGTTCTCCTGCGTCAGCAATGTGGGTCCCTTTGTGTCCCCACAAAGGCAACTCGAAAATTACGAAACAAAGGCAAGCGTACAGAAATTAACCTGCTTATGACCCCCAAAGGCTCGCTCTTTCGGCTGAGCCGCGGAATGACCAGCCAATCATGTCTGGCGATCATCCGCTTCGAGATGGGCGCTTTGGCCTGGCCTGTCTTTGTTCCCCCTGGTCCATGTAACCGAGTGGCATGGGTTCATATATATTGTGCTGCAGCACGAGATATGCCTCCCCAAGTTACCCCGTCTGACTCTCGAACTCAGAGTCCACTCTTTGCTCATAAAAATGCCCCTGTCTTTAAGCATACAACCATTCTCCGATGTCCTGGACATGTATGGCGGTCCGGACTCATCGTGAGTAGCTTTACCTCCGACCTTCTCCTCACAAACCTCACCGCACTTGATTAGATCTACATTTTCGCTTGCAGGCCATGTTTCCATCTCACTCATTTCCCCATCATCGATGTTCGCGCGACGAAGGACCACTACGCGTGTTCTCTTACACTCTTTGTCTATCACCTTCGAAGGACAGTCGGAAACACTCACCCCGAAAACCGGATACGGTCCAGTCCGTCTGTGCTCGATTACACGGGAACTGTTGCCTAATGAGCCCGTGGAACTCTCAAATGAAGGCCACGAGGGCTCCGATAAGCCGTGCTCATGGAGTGTCGTTTTTGACATCTCGGTGCCCGGTTGGCTGCCGACGAGTTCGATACACGGGGACGCCTCTCTCCAACCAACTGGGACTTGCTACGCTCTTTACGCAACCGCTACGTTCGTGTACCTCGATCTCGAGCATTCCTTGTTCCCCTTCGCCAACATCTGTGCTCCCCTTCGTACCCGGATACGCACCGTCGATGCGCCCAGGTGTCCTATTAAGCTTAGGCGTTTCGTTGAGCCACGAGCCGGATCTTCCTCTACTGCATTTCCAATGTTTGTCTATAACGTCGACGCCCGTCGCGAGCCAGACGCCGAGGGTTCATCTCGGAAATCTAATCAACCTAACGCCTTGGACAGTATTCAAGTCGTTGCCAGCATACCGAGTGCTGTAGCAATGCATGAGACCTCCATTCCCTTTGTCCTACGCCTCCGCGGGAAAAATTTGAATAGCTCCGAACGTGAACGACTGAGGATCACAGAGTTTTCCATTGACGTGGAACAGACCGAGGTATACAGGTTCGTCAGCAACCAAACATGAACGTCTCGGCCCAGTAATTAATACCCAGTTCAACAGGAGATCGTTGACTCGGGATAGCCCCCTTAGACGCCGTGTCCCCCGGGAACGAGAGCAACCCCCACGACTTCAGTTGCGGCACCCTCACCCCATTCATACCTTGTACGAGACCGGCGTTATCGGGACACTTGAAATCTTCCAATCGAGGGTAACTCGTGCATTCTCCCTTCTTCCTCCCACCGAGTCAGGCAGATACACGGTCTCAGGGGATGGCCGGATTTTCACGTCAGAGAGCAACGTTGACGATCACTGGTACATTATGGAAACCACCGTTCCTATTTCCGCGGAGCCTTTCGTGCACGATTGGGCGGGGCCACAAAGCCGACGGATCACCGAATCTAGCCCGCTTTTCACCGTTGAACACACTATGCACGTCACACTTCGATGTGAATACATTCAGGATTCCGGGGAGGCAACGTCAGAACGCCTACAGTTTTCCCTTCCAATGAAGCAGGTTTGTACACCTGGAGTGGTGACACTCGACGATTGCGAGAGTGGAGACTCGCAGAAGAACGTCCCTTTTGCGCGAACTCTTCCTGCTTATTCGCAACTCTTCCATTCGAATGGCGAGCGGAAGATCGACTACTCGATTCCATTGCCGCCCTACGAACCTCCATCCGCGTCGTCGTCACATCAGCCGAGTTCGGCGCAGCGACAAGAAACGTCATAATCACTCCTGCCTCTATTTTTGCACTCTAGCGGCTACTCGGTACTCAGCCATGCCACGGGTGGCATAATCGCTTGTTTATATGTATTACTCTTCTCGCAACGACTCTCTTCGAGACCATGACGATGTCATGGGGTTTTTCCGCCTTTTACCGGTCCATTGTAACGATATTCATCATTGTTGCGTTGACTCTGTCCGCATTCGATCCTTTCTTTTCTTTCCAAAATTTACACCAAACGGCAATGTCGAAGGACCAGCCCGGATCTACAATGTTCTACATAACTTAGCTACCACATGTGCATTACGCAAACCAACATCAAAAGCTTGCTATAATTGGAGTTCCATACATACTTGATCAACACACGGTCGAAAACCGCGTATTTCATTCAATTACGGGGTGTGGTCGTTGATTTCAATGATTTGAATCAACACACCTGAGACAGGAGGAGGACTTAAACCCTATATGGTACCCCCCCCCATCTCCATTTCGCCACCGATCAAACATATCTTATCATTCCAAGGAAATCAGCCCGGCAGAGACGCGAAACATGACAGAACGGAGTGGTACGATATATCTTTTCTTGGAATTGGATTGGTTTTATGACAACCTCGCTGTCGCCACTGTTAGGTACATACCCAGCTATGGTCTGAGCTGGTCTCAGCTCAAATGGCTATGTGTGGGCCCATGATGACTGGGAGAGCTACAAATACAGCCCGCACCCCAGGAAACTACATCCTCCCTCTCATGCCTACCGAAATCTACCAGCTCCCCAACTTCCTTGACTTATTGCCCAAGAAACCTGGAGGCGAGATTAGCCCCCACTTCACGGAAGCTAACGATGGATACAACGCATGGGTAAGGTCGAAGCTTGGTCGACTCTTTGCAATCGTGCGCGTTTGTTCCTCGCCTCCGTCGGATCACTCAGTCTGACGCCCTTGTTAGGAGGTCTACAATGCGGAGATGCCACTATTGGCGTCGGTAGCATGGCCACTTGCGTCTTGCAAAGAGATAAGAGCGATCCTTGACTATATGACATCGTCATTTATGCTCGAGGAGTTGACGTACGCACCTTTCGGTCTCAGTCTTTCTGCAGCGCATTACTCAAGCACACATGAATAGCGACCGCGCGTCTAGCGAGATGACCATCACTCGTTCACAGTTGTGGATCAAAACGCTGCAGGGCGACAACGGGGAATACTCCCGACACCCTTTCATCAAAATGATGCGCAAGTGGGTTATCCCATCATTTTCATTGTTAAGGATTGTCATATTGACTCCGATGTGCTAGAGAATTGGTCCCCAACATGAAAGCAGCTGTCGACCCTTTCCACTGGCCTCAATTTATCGCCACGAACGAAGCGTTTTCCAGGAATACAATTCAAGAGGCTCTTGACCGGGAGGCACATGTGAACCAGAACGCATCTCAGAACATCCAATCCTACATGGTCATGCGGCGGGAGACGATTGGAACGCGACCATGTTTCGTTCTGATGCGGTCCATTCGCCGGCTCTATATTCCAGATGATGTCTTGGCCGATTCGGTTGTGCTGGAGATGGAGGACGTTGCGCTAGATATGGTTTTTATCGCTAATGTAAGGAGGCTATCCTGCGCGCTAGTCTTCTTATAGACGTGCTCATCCCCTCTGTGATCTAGGACGTCTATTCATTCAAGAAAGAATGCGGCGATAATGGAGCGCTGAACAACATTCTGACGGTAATCCATAAAGATCCATCGACTCATCATATGGAACTTCAGGAAAGAATTGATTACTCCGAGAAGTTGTTCGTGGCAGCCCTCAACCGTTTCCATGAATGCAGGAAGAGGTTACCTTCGTTCGGTTGTGACCTAGATCCTCAAGTCCAACAGTATGCAGACGGTTTGATCGACTGGGTCGTTGGGAACATTGAGTGGAGTACTGTTAACCACCGTTACAACACGTTCTCGGACGAGGAGGATAGGAGGAACAACATCATGCGAATTAACCTGGACTATCCCCGCTATGTTTTACGACGATATTTGATGATCTTCCCCATTTTACTGATCATTTGCCTTGGATATTTGTTGGTCCAGTCATCATACTGGGACGTTTTGTTCGGTTGATATTTATGTAACATACCAAGTGTTTAGATTTGTTGTATCCTTGTAGTCTCCTGTACCCTTCCACTCCGTTTCCCGAATTTCTCTCAAAGATTTGGCAGCAACTCTACTTTCGTTCTAACCCCCCAGGTCTCAACGGGACCATCGCAATCTACCAGCCAAACTTCCACACCATCGAAGCCCGACAGACGGACTTGCCCGCGTTGTAGCCAGACGACCTGCCTACCTCCCGTGCGGCTTTCCGCGATGACACCCGTATCTCTCAACGCTTGGGCTGTCTTTTCGCGTTCATTTGCGTCTTCTTCCGTGATATAAGATACGGACATGTGAGGAAATCTCGGCGCACTGGGACGAAGTCCATGACGGCTCAGATTGGTAACGATCTGGCTCTGAAACTCGACGAGTTCTTGGGTGGGTTCGATATCGATGAGCACGGAGCGGAAGTAGTGATCGCCCACCGCAAGAGACTGAAAATGAGCACGGATGGACTGCTGGTTGGCGGGAATGGCATCCAGTAGTATATTTAGGATGGAGGAGTCTGTGTTGGGGACTGTGGCAATTGTGATGTGTGGTATGATAGCTGGGTATGAGTTCGCCGAAACCGTACTACGGTCCGTCGAAGGGCCTCTTGGGAGAACAGATCTTATCGCATCTATCTGCTCTCCAGTGCCCACGAGCCAAAGAGAAAGGCCTATTAGAAAGGCAAGGATGTCAGTGTAACTTTTCTAACTCGTCCCACTCGATCTTGCGAATTGGGTCCTTACCCATTTGTCAAATTGTCAAAGTTCAAGGTGACTGCCCTGATTGGTGACACACATCCGAGACATGTACACGCACCAAAAAAAACATGATGATAGCGAACAATGATAAGTAATTTACAAGAGACGCGGATCACGCAAATCTCGGGTCCAAAAACACACTATTCAAACCGAAAACCACCGCGCGTCACCAATGAAACTTTTCGACAACGTCCAGAAGCATCTGGCCGTTAGTCGGAAGACTCGTGAGGCCCCAAACTCACCCAACTGCTTCCCACACTAGTGCTTTCACCGTCCCCATCATTACTTTCCACGTCCGCATCCGAACTCATATCGTGTTCATGTTCAGGGACTAATTCCGGTTGCGGCAGGGGAGGGACTGTGGTTTTCGGGACCGGGAGAACCCGCTCGACAGATCGTTGCAGGATCAAGGAGGTTTCTGTGCCCGGGGCTGTCTCAGGAGGAGTGGAACGGGGCGGGGGTCTGGCAGGCGGGATACCGAGAGGCTGAGCCCGGACCGGGGGGACAGGTAGAATGTGATTGCGAATGTCAACCAGGATGTGAGGGAGGGACAAGAGACCGTCCAGAAGTATGGGAGGAAGGAAAGATGCAACCGTATATGTGCCAGCTGGCAAAAGGTGATAAGTATTCCAGTAGAGCGATGTCCAAACAATCTGACAAACCTCCTGCGCCGACGGAAAATCTGTCGCCTCGCATCCAATCTTTGATCTTCTCGTAAAGGAACCCGATCCTGACACCAAAAACATATTTCCCGGAATATTTGGCTTTTGTTCCGGCACTGACGACACCAACGAGGCTGTCGACGAAATGGGAAACGTCCTCTGGAACTCGTGAACCGTGTGTTTCCTCGAGTGCGCTGAACGCTGCGCCATAAGTCGCCTTCTCTGAAGGAGTCCAATCATCCATGTCGAGAGTCATAGCGGAATTGCTTATTGATGGGCCAACAGCTCCCACGTCAACGGTGACGATACGAATTGCACCCATCCCCTGCGCAGCGACAACTTCTCGACGAAGAACATCCGCCGCACGGAGAGTAGCAGCAGCGCTCATCGCATTAACACCACCGAATGGTAGCCCCACACGTGCGTCAGCAGCCGGCAAGCACAAGATGATGGATTTGCGTCCACGTGCGCGTTGGGAATCTATACGGAGCAACGGCAATAGAGCCTGGATGGCTTGCAGTGGTGCGATGTGCGTGGAGAGGATATGAGGAAGGTAAGAGCTACGTAACGAGATTTGTTCGAATGGAGCCGGAGTAGAGTGGATCGAAGTGGTCGGCATGGTCAACAATGAAATAACCGCGTGCAAAAGTGGGTGCTGAGGGGAAGATGCATATGGGTCACCTGCAGTAGTGATTGGGAATCTTCGGGATAACGTAGACGCCAAAGAACGGAGGAAAATAGGGATTGTCCCGGGCTGAAGAACATTCGTCAGCGAATATGCCTCCTGAGAAGATTGAAAGAAGGTACCTCGTTGGGGTCTAGGATGAGAGCACGAACGTAGCCACGTCCCTTGTTCTCAATGTCACCCACAGCTTCCGGGGACGAAACGCTAGTGACAACGATATAGCCTTGTTTCTCGAACTCCAATATCAAAGGCAAGCCCAAGGGATGGTCACCACCCAATATAACTGGGATAAAGTCTCAAATGTCACTCCGTGAAACAAGTAAAGTCAAAGACATACCAACAACTTGACGCTTATCGGATTGGGGAAACGTGGCCTTGGCCCGGCGACCTCTTGGAGACCTCATCTGGACAGTACCGTATCCCGCCAGCAAGCCTGCTCCGAGAGCTGAGACGAGCACTCCTGAGGTGATCCATGGGTGTTGGACAACCCAATGGCCGGCATTGTCGATGAGAGATGCCGGTGGGGGTGGTGGGGGTGGTGGGGGCGGCACTTGGAATGCCCCCAGGCCAGGGACACGGATTTCTGGAAGAGGAGGCAGACCAGAAGGCCCAAAGCGAGAAAAGTCTACCCAAAGACGGTTCAAGGCTTCTCGGAGATTTGGAAGATCAGGCGAGGCGGCCGTCAATGCTCCTGTAACAGTGCGTTCGACATAGTCAAAATACTGCTCAAGTTCGTCGACTGTGGGAACCATAGTTGCAGCTTGGGCGGCAATGTGTCCAACAGCAGGGTGGGTGGTCGACGGATGGAGGGGTAATTAGATATTGAGTTGGCTGCAGCTATACAGGGAACGGGCCGAGCACAGCATCATCTCTCATATCTTTGTGGGCAACAACATGCTTCAATGCTACCTGGCATGAGCACGCCAATCTCACCCAGACATTCAGAATACATCGTAATCACTACTACCCTGCAGAAAGGAAAGGGAAAAAAAAAATCCCGACGCCAGCAGGACTCGAACCTGCGCACTCAAAGAGTAACAGATGACTCACTTCCCGATTTGAAATCAGAAGTCGTTCTAATCTGTCGCCGTAACCACTTGGCTATAGCGCCCTCGGATGCAGAAGATTACAGAACATCCAAGACATTGTAGGGCTCAAAGTAGCTTAACGCCGTTCAGATTGGGAATCTCACGACCTCATACTAGGATAAGGTATCTAAAGATAATTTTTGGGCGTTGACACAATGCTCTGCGATAACATAAGGATAGGGTAAATCGAGTAGCACCGCGTCCACGTGTGTCAAAACTGGCTAGTTGCCACCCATCTCCTTGGCAAGTTGCTCGGCCTTGGTCTTGGCATCCTCAATTGTACCAACCATGTAGAAGGCAGACTCAGGCAAGTTGTCATGCAAACCGGTCAAAATCTCCCTGAATGACCGGATAGTGTCCTTCAAGGGGACAAGCTTGCCCTCGTAACCGGTGAAGACCTGGGCGACCTGGAAAGGCTGCGACATGAAACGTTGGATTTTACGGGCACGTTCGACCTGCAACCAGGCGGTCAGTGCGAGGTAAAAGAACCAAGTCATCGAACATACGGTCAACTTGTCCTCTTCCGACAACTCATCCATACCCAAGATGGCAATGATATCCTGTAACGACTTGTAGTCCTGGAGAATCTTCTGGACCGCAGTGGCAACCTCGTAGTGCTCCTTACCGACAATTCGGGGATCAAGCATACGTGATTTGGAGTCGAGGGGGTCCACAGCAGGGTAAATACCAAGCTCAGCAATACTTCGGGACAACACGGTGGTGGCGTCCAAGTGAGCGAAAGTGGTAGCAGGAGCAGGGTCAGTCAAGTCATCGGCAGGGACATAGACGGCTTGCACTGAGGTGATAGAACCCTTCTTGGTGGTTGTAATACGCTCTTGCCTAGAACAGAGTCAGAACGCGCAGTAGAAAAAAACCAAGAATGTTTCGTACATGCCACCCATATCAGTTGAAAGAGTGGGTTGGTAACCGACGGCAGAGGGAATACGACCGAGCAAAGCAGATACTTCAGAACCAGCCTGGGTAAAGCGGAAGATGTTGTCGATGAAAAGGAGCACATCCTGGCCCTCCTCGTCACGGAAGTACTCAGCAATTGTCAAACCGGTGAGGGCGACACGAGCACGTGCACCCGGAGGCTCGTTCATCTGACCGAATACCAATGCGACTTTGGAGTCCCCGTCCAAGTTGATGACACCAGTTTCAATCATTTCGTGGTAGAGATCGTTACCCTCACGAGTACGTTCACCGACACCTATCAGAAAAGCAAGTGTTGAGATTCGACCGTATAAAAACCGAGTTTGAGGAAACACTGACCACAGAAGATGGAGAAACCACCGTGGGCCTTGGCGACGTTGTTGATCAATTCCTGAATCAACACAGTCTTGCCGACACCAGCACCACCGAAAAGACCAATCTTTCCACCACGGGCGTAAGGAGCCAAAAGATCGACGACCTTGATACCGGTTTCGAGAATCTCAGCGGTGGTAGACTGGTCAACGAATGGGGGAGGGTCAGCATGGATGGGGCAAAGCTTGACACCGATGATGGGACCACGTTCGTCAATGGGCTCGCCAATGACGTTCATGATACGTCCGAGGGTGGCAGTGCCGACAGGAATTTGAATGGGGGAACCAGTGTCGACAACTCTCTGACCACGAACAAGACCTTCGGTACCGTCCATAGCAATGGTACGGACGGAGTTCTCTCCGAGATGTGATGCAACTTCGAGAACCAGACGACCACCGTGGAAGTCCTGGACCTCCAAAGCATTGAGAATGGGGGGAAGGTTATCGCTCTCAAACTGAACGTCGACGACAGCACCGATAACCGTTTTCACGGTACCAATGGGTTTCTGTGCCTCTGTCGCATACTGGCGTGCTACATTCCGAATGTCACCGGGGGTGTGAAAAAAAGTTACGGAACGAAGAAAGAGCCCATGAGTACGATAGAGAACATGTGGGAGGGTAGAGAAACTAACCAGGTTGCGAAGCAGAGATACGGGGAAGGCGGGAGGGAGCGTTTTGCTTCGGGGCGGGCGACGGGATGGAGGAGCGGGCCAACAGCGGTGCGGCAGTTTGCAAGAACCTGGGAGAGTTCTTTGCGCTGTTGGCAGCTCTCTTGGAAACGCGTGTGACGCCGCGGGCGGTAAGCATTGTGGTGAACGACGACGAAGACGAGAGAGGTGGGGGAATTCAAGTAGAAGAAATACCCAACTTTACTCGCTAACACTAACTTTCAAATTCAGCTACAATCTCCGACTCACCCGACTTCAGCCGTTGATTATGTAAATAAAACACTCACGGGACACTCAAAGTACACTGTAGTCACAGTAGTGTTACTAGACACGACGTTGGCCAGATTATCACTAAAATTTAGTTGGTTGCCGACCATGTTTTCGCGCCCCGTTTAGATGTTTCCATCAAAGTTAATCTCGAACTGCCCCTCACCCTCAAGTCTCTGCGTGCCACAGACGCGTCGCACTTTTCCCACGCGCGCGTTTCATCATCGCGCCTGCTCTTGCCTCGTCAGCGCGTCTCGACGCGGACAACTCCAGACATGAGCGACAGCTTCATACCCACTGGATTACTTGGCATCGCCACATCATTGTCTGGCTCCATTTCACCGACAGAAGGGTTTGTGTCCAATGGTCTCTTGGGCAATCCGTCCAGTGCTACACTGACATCTGAGTCAACGACCGTATCCAACGCACTCGATGGATTCTCGACGCATAACAATTTGACCAACTTGGAGATACCCGGCAACCAAACGCTCTCTCAGACAAGTTCTAGCATCTCGAACTTCAAAGAGGGCTGTGAGGACATCGCATTTACACTGACGGACCCGCTCTCAGCATCGCAAGGTGGGTGTCTGGCGGCCAGAGGGCTACAACGTTCTCACCTGCACTAGACGATACTTTCCTTCCAATTTCGGATATCCTTGGCCTCAAAGTCACCCCCTTCACATCTAATGACACCACCTCTTTTACTGGAATATCACACCCTCGGGCCCCTGTTCGGGCAACAACTTTCGATGGCAAAAGCCTATCCATCTCGCGCAAATCACGAGTCACTAGTCCTGCTGTGCGAAAGGTACTGAGGTACCCCTCATATGTATCGTTACTAACCTAATTCCCAGTCGTCGACAGCATCACCGATCGCGAACCTATTAGACGTACCTATTCACAGGCTTATGGACGAGCTATCTTTGTTCGCGGCTTCGAAGCCAATCACTCCGTACGCATTCAGAGTCGTTACATGCCGAACGCGGATCTCACTCGAGGATAAGGACTTCCAAACAGGACGCCTTTCGACCACTCGAAGACATGTTATGGGTCGACCAGTACCGCCCTCGGCGCTTCACAGAGCTTCTGGGTAATGAACGGGTTGCCAGAGACGTGATGGCTTGGGTAAAGCAGTGGGATTGGTGCGTATTCGGAAAGAGAAAAAACAAGAAGCGGCCCAGAGAAGAAGATGACCAGATCTGCGACCCTGAGGACGATTACCACCGACCAAGAGAGAAGGTGAGATCTTTCGTAGCAGTGCTCTATATGGGGGATCAACTAGCATCAGTTTCTCTTGATATCTGGACCTCCGGGTCTCGGGAAAACCACGCTGGCTCACGTCATCGCTACACAAGCAGGCTACGAAGTAATGGAAATCAATGCCAGGTGATTCGACTCTACACGGCTTTCTTGAAATTAACTAATCACACTGCAGTGATACCCGGTCAGCGCAAGCAATTGAGGACCGGGTCCGTCCTATTCTTGAATCGGGTTCCACAGTTGGCAGTACGAAACCTGTCTTACTCATTATTGATGAAATTGACGGGGCTACTGGTGGCGGCGGCGAGAATGTACGTTGTAATTTTGCTCAGCATGCATTATTTCCACCGAACCTTCCTTGCAGTCAAGCGGTTTCATCCAGAAACTCGTCTCGCTAGCCTTGGAGAAACCAAACAAGAAACGTGGGCGTTTTTTGCTGACTCGACTGATGCCAAAGCTGAAGCTTACCAGGCAAAGCTGGAGGGCGAAAGGGGAAGAGGCCCTTGTTGCGGCCCATCATATGCATCTGTAACGACCAAAATGCTCACTCGCTCGCAAAACTGCGTCCCCACGCAAGACAAATCCGATTTACGAGGCCGGCTGATATTCATATTATCAAACGACTCCGCGATATCTGCGAGTTCCAGGGGTTGAACGCGGATACAAGAGCTCTTAGCACCTTGGTCAGTGTCGCGAAAGGCGACCTGAGAGGCTGCCTCAATACACTACAGGCTCGTCATACTCCTTCATACGCCCACAACGTCATTGATCAAAGCAGAGTAGTTCATCAAATCGCGCAATGAGGGTGTCACCGAGGACTTGATTCGACGGGCTACAGTTGGTATGAAGGAGGCAGACTTTACTGCAACGACAGTCTTGAACGAGATATTTGCACCCATGTCACGAAAGCGAGTCCGAGAGCTTGGAATAGGAGAAGAGGAAGAAGCACGATATGTGAATCGCCTTAGTCGCGCAATCGAAGGACTTAACAATAACACAAGCATCGCGAATGGTATGTACTCTCTGAAGATCTGTATTTCTGAGCATTCAATCGTTCCAGGTTGTTTCGCGCATTATACGAACTGTCATCGCCATGAACCAAACATGACTCGGTATGAGAAGGCAAACGATTGGCTAGGAACATTCGATGTCTTCTCTTCAATAATGTATGCCGACGGCGATTTTGCACTGCTAACATATCTCCCGTATTTCCTTGTTCCATTACACCCGTTATGCCGAGAACGTGCTGGGACACGAGTGGAAAGGGATTCTACGGATTGGGATGTAAGCATCTTCACACATTGCGGTCTCTCGTCATTAACCCTGTTTGAATCTAGAACATGTTGGTGACACGCACCAACGAGGGAATTTTGAAATCACTAGCTGACGGTATCCGCGCTTCTGGGAGGAATACAGGAGCGAACAGACACCTAATCATGGATCAAGTTCTTCAGCTAGAGCTTGCCCCATATATCAACCGCATAATATCACCTCATCTCAGACCGGCAAGTGCCCTTCTGCTGTTTGCGATCCCTAATGCCAACTGTACCCCCATCTCACAGGTGAACAGCCAAGTGATCAAACCTGCGGAACGAGCTTTGCTCGCCCACCTCGTTGGTATCATGATTTCCCTGGAGCTGCGATTCATTCAAGAAAAAGCCGAGGACGGTCAGTTGGTGTACAGGCTCGACCCGTTCGTACCGTTTCAAACATATTCGGACGTCACTGACAACGGGGCATACAGGCCTATAGATGTTTTCGTGACATATGACGGGAAGCGTGCAACTGATATTGCCATCTCGAGATATGCTGTCCGTCACCTTGTTGCTACGGAGGTGAGTGCACGTTTCAAATTTTGGAGCCCTCCACCAACAGTATCGTAGATCGATGCTGCGTTGGCCACGCGACAGGCTATTGCGGTTGAGAAGGTCAATGCTGCTTCCAAACGAAATTTCTTCCAGAAGAAGTCAGTCCTGACGCACTCCCCCGATATCTTTTGTTCATGATCGTTTCAGGTCTTCTGCAGATGAACCGGAAGAAGTCCAGGAAGGACCAAGTCACGCAGAAGGGGAAGGCCCCTTGGAACGAGCCCAACCATCAGGCTCTATCCTAGACCCCGTCAACAAACGGGCTCGCACGGAAGGCCCTAATGTCATGGTAGAGAAGGTGAGCTACCGCGACGTATCCCGCCTTGAGCCAATCTGAGATCCCTCACTCAACAGCCCCCGGTCGACTTCTTTGGAAGACCTATCGTGGTATGCAAGGCTCCAAATTCGTCGGTCTCCAGGACGAAGTCCCGAGTGACACAAGAGTTTCAGACAACGTATCGACATTTGGAGGGTAACTCGGCTGCTGTTCGAAAGCCAGTGAAGGTGTCTTCTTTCTTGTAGCCTGTACGCATGTCTGCATCGGTTATCTTCTCTGTAGTCTACATAATACAACTCGGGCTGGACAATGGCACTTGCATCAAGGATGGGTTCAGCTGAACGCAGTGACTGACTCGTTGTCCGAGTGCCTTTACAACAGCATGTAAATCATTGAGTCTCGGATTAAGACACCATCTTTCCTCGATCGCGAGAGACTCTCAGGTTCGTTGGTTCAATCTTACACTCGGGGGCCAAGGTCCGTAGGTGATCGCGTCTTGCCAGATTATCACGGACGTAACAGATCTTGCTCAGGCAAATTCTAGACGTAACACTCACCACGTCCTCGTGGCATGCTTCAAATGGGTTCGGTCACCATCGTAGCCGCCATGTGCGACCAGGTCCTGACAACCTGGACCTCGCACTGTCTGCTACAGTTACCAGATGTCCCAACTAGCTTGTGAGAGCGTTGAGAGGTGACCATTATGTTTGAGTGTTGTTCCGAGTGGTCTGATCAGGTTTGCTTATAGACGCTGGCCACTGCTGAACAAGAGGTCACTCGAGGCTTGTCCGCCAGAACTCAAGCACAGGTTGGCATATGTGAATCATCTTCGCGCTCATTGGCGACCGGAAGCAAATACCAAGCTCATCGTTCCAAGTTCATGGATGGTAGCCAACATCATCACTTTCCTGCGAGT
This sequence comes from Chalciporus piperatus, assembly GCA_038093975.1. Classification (NCBI taxonomy): domain Eukaryota; kingdom Fungi; phylum Basidiomycota; class Agaricomycetes; order Boletales; family Boletaceae; genus Chalciporus; species Chalciporus piperatus. The sequence goes on from JBBPTG010000002.1 coordinate 547,047, forward strand.
GTTAGTTTTGACCACTTTTCTTCTTCTTACCTTTCCAGGAGTTCGTTGCCTCTACTCATAGAAAGGGGGGGATGGAATGCACCAGAGATCGAGGTTGCCCATTTCGCCATGTTCGCTTTGAAAGCAAATCAGAGACACGGTTCGGTCCCTCCGACGAACGACTGACGCGGGACGTCGCGTCACAGTCGTTCACAGACCTTGGCAAAGGAGAACACTTGAACTTGCGCTCTTTCGTCACCCGCGCGTTCGGGGGCATTCCTCATTGCAAGCTAAGGAGGTAGGCTTGTTAGCGTTCCTCACGATGCGGCTAAGATATCTATCTCAGTGACTGGGCAGCCATTTCCGAGTCTGTGTCGCAGAGCACCGCTAGTCTGGTCATCCGGCCACTTGACTTTGCACTCGTTCGGAGTCAGGATGGGTACGACGCCGAGGATACGCCCCGGAATGGAAGACCACCAAGATGCTTGCTCCTCGGGATTCAAGAGCAAACTCAATCGCAACAGTCTTTACTGTCGACACCCATCCTCAAAGACCTAGCCGACCACGCTCGTTTCCACCTCTCGCTTCTCACGACGCTGATCAAACGAGGAACCACTCTCGCGAGCGATGAATCCTTCCCGGAGTGGCTGGTACTCTTTAGTCTCGTATACGATTCCGAGCACCTTCGTATCGTGGTACACTTGCCTCGTCCGAGTTGCAAAGAGCAGAAGACGGTGGACTGCGTCTCGTATATCGTGGACGAATTCTCGCTCCGTTCCTCTGTTACTCCCGCAGCTGGATGTGATGTGATCCTCGAGCGTCTGCGCATTCTGCTGGCGCTGTCAATGCTTCGGCGACATGTATTCCAGCTCTCCAGGTCTCTGTTTAATGTGGTTGGTCCTTGCGGCGCCATTGGACGGGGTGGTGACTCTCATTCCGACCACTCCCATCCGGAGCGATGCGTTAGCCCTTGTTCAACTGGAGACTGCAGCTCGGATTACTCGACGTGCCCCCCAAGGACCCACACAGACAACCCCGAATGTGCTGCAGAACGATGCAGTTGGCACGACTCGTCGTGCAAATCCTCGATATCTTCGTTCTGCAGTACATGTTCAAGTTTGTCGGGGAATCTCAGTACTTCGAATTCTGTATGCTCGGAGCGCTCCAGGTGTACAGATTCCGAAGGAAGCAATTACATGTATATGGAACCCTCGACGATGTCTGGGTCGCAAGGAGGCGGGAGAAGTACTTCCCCAAAGAAACTCACGGAAACTAGAAGGCGCGAGATCATCGCCTGGGCGCGCGCGGTCGCTCCAACCGAACATCCAGTCAAGGACACTTACCAGATGATCATCCGTCATGACGCGCACCCAAGACGGCCAAGGCACGTAGAAATTGAAGTCAAGTACGGTTAGATAGACAAGCACTACAGTGTTACACTGTCATATTGGGTATATGTCCTCTGTGAGGAGCTCTACGAGATTATTGGTTGGTATTCATAGGACATATCGGAAGTCGCGGTTTTGCTTGTCGGTGAGATCGAGGAAAGCCTAGGGACGGTGATCAGCATCTCTATCAAACAGGATAGTTGTGATACACTTGCCTTGTCAACCTGCCTCTCACCAGACTCGGTAGTGATGAACACTGAGTCGTATTTGCCATCCCGAGTCTCAAGGTCACGCCTTTTGTTTTCGAGTGAGTATAGGTAGCGCAACAGGAGAAGGGCTACTGCGGATACAAAGTTAGTAACCGTGATAACGGCCCATGGGACGTGATCCCTGAGAGAAATTTAGCCTTAGAGCGAGGGTGTAGCAAGTCAACAATACCGTGGTTTATACTGGGCCTTCCACATGAACTGACTGACGGCATTTCCAATCGCATATGCACTGAGCACTATGGCATTCGTAGTGATACCTGCGGACAATCGGACACGCAACTGGAACAGATGATGGCGGGACTCACGTTTGGTGTGACCGGCAGTTATTGAGCCTACCCATCCTAAGAATATCGTGAATGGCGCAATAGCAAAAACTGAACGAGCTTGTCGTCAGCTCTTGAGCGGATTCACACGGTCATGATTACTTACTCGATATCCAATAGGAGAAGAGCAGACCAATCTTGTTTGAGAATGGAAGGGTGCTGACTAGGATGGCACCGAGGATGGCCGGGATATACATCAGCACTCCGGCATATGCACGACCGATGAACTTCTGTGATGCAAGCATCACCCCAAGGTAGATTGTCAGGACTATCAATATAGAACATGAGGTTAACGAGGGGAGTTTATTTAGATTCCAAAAGCCAACTCACTTTCGACCACTCCATCGACGCAACCAAGCAGAGTCGTCTGAATGTTATTAAAACCAAATTGGGCAACTATGAGCTGGCGTTGGTTAGTGAGCTAGCGGAGGAAATGGGCGCTGTTAGGGTGATGATATTCGCCGGTTTTAGTAAGATACGGCCTTACAGAATTGACGATGTTCCTGGAGGTCATCTATCAGACTGATATCTATACATGAATTCTGGAGACGCACGCTGCGGCCGCAAAAAATGCCAGAAGCCATGTCTTGGGATCTTTTATCGTTTCATAGAACCTTGAGGGAAGTCGTTGCTAAGGGGTTGGAACTTTGGTAGAAGCTGGATCAACTCACTGTTCTATCTTGAACAATTTGTTTTCGACGCCGGTCTGGTTCACCTGGATTCGCTTTACGGCTGCCATGCGCTCTTCCGCAGTGAGGAACCACGCATTTGTTGGTGAATCAGGGAAGAAGAACCTGGTGTTGGAACGGTGTACGTTAATATATGCGGAACTGGAGGGGATAATCGGAGAATTCCTGACCAGAACAGGACTGAAGTGACCAGAGTTATGATTCCAGTGATGATCATCAGCCTGGAGTGATAGATGAATTCGGTCCGGGTGTAAGCACCAGTTCGCTCACCATTGCCAGGGCATGAAATGAGGCGTGTCGGTGTGAAGGACGCCATAACTGGTGAACCCTAGGATGATGACGGCAAAGCCGTTCATCAGGACTAAACGAAGTTTCAGATGTGTCGCATGTGAATTGAACGAGTACTCACACCAATAACCAACACGCCGCGTTTGCTCAGCGCGTGTGTAAAACATGGAAGTCACGATCATAAATCCAGGGGTTATCGCTCCCTCGCAGACTCCGAGGAGAAAACGGACAGCGAATAGACCTCCGAAGGAAGTGCATGCAGCATGGCAGCAGAGGACCACTGCCCACAAGAATATGTTGACACTTTAGAACGGTCAGCGAGCTGCAGGGATCTACAGCAATGAAGCCACAGCCATACCTCATCCATTTGCCGACTGGAAAGCGTTGTAGGGCGAGATTTTGAGGGTACTGGAAGATGAGATAGCTGAAGTAGAAGATCGTCCCCAACCAATTAAACTGATTAGCAGTTAAATCTGCGCTTTTCCTGATGAATGGATGAGTTTGTCTGGAACAAATGAGTAGGAGCCTAACGCACAAGATGCCGAGTACTGCAGATTGGCCCAGGGTGGTTTTGTCCATGAAGGTTATCCTGCGAGGCGACGCAGGTGAGGTGATTGACGGATTGATGATGAAGTTTGACGTACAAGTACATGGCTGAGGAGGGAATGGCGTCAGTCAGCATTTCAGGGGAGGTGGTGGTGGTGGGACGTACTGCACATGAAGGGCATGATGTGCCAATCGATCTTGCGCCTAGAACGCCTGATGAGCGGGGCGTCTGAGGGATGTGGAGGTATGGTTACCTGAGGCGCAAGGCTTCCTCTGGATTCAGGTCGAGCTGTTTACCGGCGACGAGATTTGCGGCGACGTCGACCTGCTGTCCATGGTAGATAGCAGGGGGCGCTTTTTCGTCTGTGTGGTGGTCGGTGGACTCTGTTGCGCCCATGGGTATGAGGGGAAGGGGTGGAGGGAAGGGTCACGTATGGGTAGGCAAGGGGTAAGTTTATAAGGATGAACAGAAGGTTACGGCATTCCTGATGGAGGCCAAGGATTCGAAGCATGGAGGGAGTTGCTCGTGTGCATCTGTCAGACCGAGTTGGTTCGTCAGTGGAACATCTCGAGTCGACCTTGTGGGCACTGTGCGTAAGAATTGACCGGTATTGACTTACCCGTCCAACGCCGGATGTAACTTGAGATGGTCACCCAATCGCTAATCCGATTTCCGTGATATCCCCAATCCGCAGCTCTGCACATCCTCCGTACTCGTCGCGAGAATCACCAGTCAGCTGGTAGATCTCTGTAGCCAGCTGTACCCTCTAGACGTTCTCGTGACTGAGTTGCACGCTGCCAGTGTTACACACATAGTTACATTTGAGTTACATAGCCATACATAGTGACATACTCAGCCGTGAGGTGCGGAACCATCGTCAGGTCTGTCATCTCCTGACACCACTGCACCCGACTTGTCGCAACTTGCATACATCCGACACAGAGTCGCTCAGCGCTCAGCGCTGACATGTCTGATTATCAGCAAGTCGACTCCAAGGAATGGGTACTCGATCCGGAGACAGAGTACCGGTTTGAGCTCGATCCTGGAACTTCACTTGCCATCAAGGTACGTGACGCGATGCATACAGAACCGTCTTCTCCCTCTCCTCCACTTCCTTCTCAAGTCTTCTTCCTCAGCTCGTGCGCGGTCACGCCGAGATTTTCGGCGCAGAGTTTGCAGAAGGCAAAACATATCTGTTTGGTTCAGAATGCAAGGCCGCCGTATTCACCTGGCAGGGTTGCACGATCGAGATGAGTCTTCTCTCGACGTCTACGCGCCTCATGCGAAGCTTATCACCAGCGCCAGCACGTCACAGGCCATCCTTCTACCGAATATGTCTCAGAAGAGACCCCGATGTCTGCATATGCAAACCTGCACATCGCATTCGAACAGATGCGTGTCCGCGCACTCCGTGCTCTGCACGGATCCCCAGCTTCCGATGACGATCAAAATGCTAATGCCGAACCACCGAGGGTCCTTATTTTAGGCCCGGAGAACTCTGGAAAGACAACGATCTGTAAGATTCTGACAAATTACGCCGTCCGCGTGGGCCAAAACTGGTCGCCACTCCTTGTAAACGTGGATCCGAGCGAGGTGAGTCCTCCTACTGCTGCGCACCGGCACGTTCAGTCAACTCGACATCAGGGCGCTTGGTCAATTCCTGGCTCAATCTCGGCAGCGGTGGTCAGAAGCCCCATCGGAACAGCCTCGCCAGCTAATCCTCTGGGTTCTGCGGCTACATCGGCGCCTACAGCTCTCGCATCAAATGCACTCATTCCATTGACTTATTGGTTCGGCCACGCAGAGACGAGAAGAAACCCGCACCTACTCGATCGCTTGATCCGGAACTTGGGAATGAATGTTATCGAGCGACATGATGTAGACCCTGAAGGTAGCTTTGAATATATTTTACAGTCACTCAAGGCTAAGTTTGGATCGACTAGCTCGAGTCTCCGGCCTAATAGTCGATACGCCCTCTTCATTTGCATCTGGACCTAGTTCCGGGTCTGGTGCAGACAGTCGTCATACACTCATCAAGGCATGCGTGGACGCGTTCAGAAGTATGTACAGCACCTTACTTTCGCTTATCGGATTATACAATACCGATCCCAGTAAATGTCATCCTCGTGGTTGCTCACGAGAAGCTGAATGTCGAAATGCAGCGGCTCTACGGTAGCCAACTCACTGTCGTCAAAATACCGAAATCCGGAGGGGTATTTCACCGCCTCGCTTTATTCTTCCTAATCTCATACTAGGCTCCTAGGTTGTCGAGCTTGACCACAGCTACCGGGAACGAGTACACAACTCTCAGCTGCATGCGTATATGTATGGCCAAAAGATCGACCCGCCTCGGGGAGTAATGTCTGGTATCGTGGGAGGGGAAGCAACCACAGAACTCATCCTTTCCCCCTCTTCAGCCATTATGAGCTTCGGGGACCTTGCGATCTACCGCATCGGCGAAGGTGAATCACCCATTCATTGCTTCTTGCTTCTCCTGAGCTTTCGGTCGTGCCATTTATCTCTGACGTTTGGTCCCGCAGAAACGATGGCACCTTCCTCGGCTTTACCTATCGGGGCAACACGCACTCTATCGGAGATGCAGCCCACCGTAATAGATCCGGCATCAAATACTTCAAGATTGTTGAACAAGGTTCTTGCCTTGCTTGCCCCCTTCAACGCTGACGAAAATGAACGATACGACGAGGAAATTCTTGATCTGAATGTTGTGGGATTCCTTGTCATGTGAGTTTTGCGGAGCTTCCTTGACTGACAGCGACGACTGACGATATGCACTCGACCGGTTGCCCCTCACATCACGATTCATGATGTCATTTTGTCACTCTAGAACAAACTTGGATGTTCCAAACAAGAAAATGACTGTGCTTGCGCCAAATCAAGGGGCTCTCGTGGGTGGGACAACTGTTATTGGTTCCTTCGAGTGGACAGAATAATGACAGTGACTGCGACTTGAATGTTGAACCATAAGTGAAAGAATTACACTTTACATTAACAAGGAGGTAAACAGAATGAGCGAAATTTGCAAGCACACTGGTATCATCGAAGCCGGAATTCCGAACCCGTGTATGCATCTTAGTCCTTCACAACCGTGAGAGGTCTCGTCCCCAAACACCCCTGAGGACACGTGTTTTCAGTGTGAGCCTGCAATCTCTGAAAGATGGAACATACCTGATGATCCAATCAATCATAAGTAATGCTCTGGTCCTGGACGACACCTGTTCACTCCAATACACACTCCTCCATGCATACATTGCGGCCAGACCACCCATGACTGAGAGCTTTCCCAAGTCGAAAACAGCAGCATTGCCAATATATGCAAGATTCCCAAGGTGCTTATATCGGAAAGGCGCAGAAACGGCCTCATCTAGATCCTTGACGTAGTTCGCTTCCAGAACCTCATGCTTCGCGGCGAGCTGGGTAAATTTCTTCCCAAGATATCTACCTTCCTGAGAAGCAACCTGTGCTGTCTAGATAATCGTTGTCAGCTGATATTACACGTCTGAGCGCACGCGAGCTTACAGCAGGCAACGCCGTTATCTTGTTCCCTAAATCTTCCAGAAGTTTGCAAAGCTCATTCAACGACAAACTGTTGTCCGCATCTGAGTCGTACAAATCGAATAGCTTGCGGACCTTGGAGTGCGACAGTCAACGCCACAGATGGATCATGTTGATGGCGAACACTGACCTTTTGTAAATGGGTCTCGGACATTGGGATTCGTTGTTTAATTCTAGAGACTAATCTCGTGAGCCCAAACAAAAAAGGATCGATCGGCAAATCTCTACCCATGAAATCGAATTCGTCGAAATCAATCTTGCCGTTCTTGTCCTTGTCGGCCTCATCTACGAGCTCGAGGAGGTGGCTCACAAGTGATGTTTCAATCTGTTTCGAGCACTTGGTCAACATGCACTCGATTTGAATAGTTCCAATCACTCACAGTAGCGCAGTCACCAATAGCATACACCTCGCCTAGTGGCGCACCCTTTACGCGAAGATGTGCATCGACCTCTATGGCCTTTTTATGAACCTGATTGGGTAGAATATCCGAAATCCTCTTGGTCAACGGATTCATGGAGATCCCCGTCGACCATAACACAAAATTACTTGGAATCTTGTGTTCAATGATCTTCCCATCAGGAGACCGCACGGTATACACGACACGATCGCGATGTACCGAGTGGACGTGGGCTGATGTGATAAGGTCCACCCTGTCGCGCTTGAATTTCTCCTGCGAAATGATGGAGCATAAGCCCCTGAAAATACCACATGGGGTCATGACCTACCTCTGCATATCTGGATATTGCCTCAGAGTACTGTAACCATCAGCACATTGTCCTCGAATCGGTACCACTCAAACTTACTGTGTTCAAGATATGTTCACGAGACTGGATTACATGTATCGAGACTTCTTCTCGACACAATTTCGGGAACTGGAAACAGCACAGAAATAGTCGAGGAAAGAAATGTACCAACAAAGAAAAACGTACGTAGTTCATGATGTCCTCTTGGCAGAAGTCGAATATTTCCTGGAAAGGTCGTTAAGGGAGCTTCGATGTAAAAAAGCCCGAAATACGTACAGCGGCTGTCTCGACACCAGTTGGCCCCCCTCCACAAACCACGAAGCTCAACAAGCGCTTCCTCTCCACAGGGGTCGTGGTTGGTAGACTTGCGGTCTCGAAATTGTCTTAAGTGATGGTTAAGCAGTGCATGGTATGAACAACACAAACGAACGCACCCATTATACGGCGTCGGATGGCCTGTGCGTCCGATATGGTCTTCAGCTGGAAGCAATGGTCCAGCCCGGGCACGCCGTGTGTGTTGGAGACGGAGCCGACCGCAATAATCAACTTATCATACCTAGACATCGCGTATGCGTAAGGACATACAGATCAGGAACTTGCAACATACGGAACATATATCTTTTCGGTCTTGCCGTCTGGGCCAACCGTTTCGACCTCAAGTAGTCGTTCGGACATCACAAGATCTGTTGCCTTCCCAGAAATCATTTGACCACGGAGTCGAGCAATGATCTTGCGCATAGGTTCAATAAGACTGCGTATTTGCACTGTACCTACAGCAGCAGCTTTGGAAAGACTCGGTCAGGGATGAAGGAGGGGGTATTCCATAGGACCTACACGGTAAAAGAGGAGTGAATGTAGTGAATGTTTCTGCGCTGACCACGGTCACATAGTAATCGCCCAGACACAGATTTTGCAAGACCGAGACGGCCTTTATCAGGGGTGTTGAGTACCGAACGGACATGTGAAGCAAACTGGCTCACCCCCCAACCCCCGCCAACAATAACGAGCCTGGGCCTTTTACTTAGCTTCCTGTATTCTTCGTCTTCTTCGTCCGCCAGAAGGGCATTCACTACAGGCAGATGTTTGGGTCCACCGCGCTCGGGGTACAATGCAAGCGGTGACACGGGCACACGTTCGATGTGTTTATCCGTGTAGGTGAATGCATCGTGGATGAATATGGCCGTTCCAAGGGCGACCAAACCTGCCGTGGCCGATAGCACAAAGTAAGAGGTGTATTTCACAACCAGAAAGGTGCGGCGGAGGAAACGAGATCTAGGCCGTGGCTCTAGGGGGATAACAGGCCTTTGGGACGGCCCACCTGACAATGACCGTGTCAAAGATGAGGAGGGCCGTGGTATGAACGATGTCTTGGCCAGACGGAAGCAGCTTGGCGACGCGATGCCAACAGTGACAACTCTAAGGGGTCGCACGACCTGCCTCAGCATAATCGCAAGGTAAGAGTGGCCTCGTTGATATGCTCCGCTCGTTCAGGATAGGCAGCGCTGGTGGTGGAGTAGCTAGGTGCGAATGGCGTCACGGTCGCGGCTTGTGCAACTTTATGTTCCTGTTCGGGATACTCCCTATGCAAACCAATTGAGGCGTCGGGAGGAAGACAGTCTTTCACCCTATAATGTCGTCGGATTGCCCTACGGTGGGTAGTTTGAAGCGAGTGAGAACTCTGTGAGATACCCGCATACGTCTATCTCATACATATAGATAGGGTGGGCCCGGGAGCGGGAGATCACACGATGCAAGACTTGGGAATTGGATTGCTACGCTAGGTTACAATGGAGGATATAGCTTGCTAACAAATATACTGTAGAGTTTGCTACCTATCAATAAGAGAGAGGCCAGTAGTCCAATGCACGGATCTCGACTATGTAACACGGACCCATGTTCCCAGCAAGCGGGCGCCGCCTCATAAGGATGAGGGCTCCACATCTTTCTGGGACATGGGGGTCACCGATAAGCAGAAACAAGTCCTTCAAGTTGCTGGACAACCTCGGACACCGTCGGTCGCTCCGCAGGATCGTGAGCCCACATACGTTCTACGAGTTCAACAATTTCCGGGCAGTATTGCTTCCGCAAGCTGCTCATAGAGGGTCTAAAAAACATGGTCAGGAGCTCGTCGAAATAGTACAACCCGGTTGACTGACCGTTGTCGCTTGGCACCCACTGTCTCATAGATAGCGTGTTCGTTCATACCCTTGACAAAACGTTCATCTGATAACTACTTGGAGTGACAAAAATTACCTACCTCCCACGGAAACTTCTTGGTCATTACATGCCACTGCAGCATCTCCCAGAAGACCATCGCACAGGAGAATACATCGACTTTGTGGTTGTATTTGGGATGTGCGTGCCAAAGTTCCGGGGCTTGCCAATTAACTGTGCCGACGACACTTCGAACCATAGATCGCGTTGATTGTTTCACTTTCGCAAGCCCAAAATCCGCGATCTTTGCAGCGCCACGCGAGGTGATAAGGATATTAGAGGATTTGCAATCCCGGTGTATAATAGAGGGCTTGCGTGTGTGAAGGTATTCCAGTCCAAGGGCGATATCGAGCATGATGCTAAGCTGTGAAAAAAACGTTCAGACGTTTCCAAGCACGCCGTACAGGTACACATACAATCTTGTACAGCGATGGTGCAGGGACGTTCCGGATATAGTCGAACAAGTCACCATTCGAACAGAGTTCGCTCACGATCATCACTGGCGTCTCGCGCGTATTCTCTGGTATACTGACGCCGAGCTAGATAAGCGTCTTTTTAGACTGCGAGGGACTGGACAACGAAAAAACTTACGAAGCGGACAATATTTGGGTGGTCAAAAGCCCCGAGCAACTTAAGCTCCTTGATGTCCACTACAAGAAAAGTCAGCTTGTACAGTCATGTGAACGGAGAAGGCATACTTGAACTGAGCTGGTCCCGGAATTCAGCAATTGCAACTCGCCGGCCTTTGAACTTCCCAATGTAAACGTCCTTGAAACCACCACTACCAATCTTCTCTAACTTGGTCAGTTTATCTGGGGGTATCTCGCGATCTTCAAGTCCTAGACTTTCGAGGTCAAGTTCCAGTTCAGGCTCCGGTTGCTTCTGTTCATTTGATAGTGGGGGAGTACGGGGCTCATCTTGGTGGACACGTTGTGAACGCATAAGAACAGGTGGAGTGCTGCTGTGGCTACGACTCGTTGTCCTACGTCGACCGCCACGAACATGAATTGTGGACGGAGGGCGCACAGTGCCGGTTGAAGACGGTGAAGAGAAGCCATTGGCATGACGATCGCGCCACTGAAGGAGAGATTGTGCGAGCTGAGGTTTTGTACCAGCTACGTTCAGGTCACGGGTCTCGCAGAGACGCACAAGGTCATCACGGCGGAGCCGGATAAGCGTCTTCTTAGTGGCGAGGGTAAGGTCAACTCCATCATCATCATCAGTACGATGGGCACACAATGTAAAAATAACAACCTACAATCATCTTCTTCCATAGCCTCATCAGTACCCACTTCACTAACTTCCTCGACATCAGCGTCTACGTCAACAGACTCGACTTCCAAGTCAATCTCTTGATCGTCCTGGTCTTGTCCTTCGTCTTCATCTTCGTTTTCCTCGTCCTGTTGTTCGTTGAGCTCCTCACCACCAACCACTTTCCCACTGCGCAGCTTCCGAGGCGTTGTCCCCATGGGAGTTGTGACATTGCCCACGTAGACGTCCTCGTCGTCATGAAGACTCTCAGCATCCTCGTCGTCTACTTCTTCAGCCATATCCTCTTCGACTTGTTCTTCTTCCTCTTCATCATCTCCTTCGCTGCCATCGTCCCTGGGTGGAGTATGGGTTTGTATTCTCCGTGGTCTCAGGCGCCGCTTAACAGGTGTCCGTCGGCCGTTGTCAGGAGGCGGTGAAGGGGAAGGGGACGAAATCAGTTCATCAACTTCTTCCTCGTCGTCTATCAACTGATTTTCCTCCACCTCAGGTTCATCTTGCTCCACCAGACCCTTTCGTCTTGTTCTTTGTCTCGGCGTGGCGTCCTGGTCTACGTTGCCATTGACCTTGTCCCGACTACGGAGCCGGCGGGGACTGCGCGAGGGAGCCGCGATCTTGGCTTCTAGCTCTGCGAGATCGGTGAGTTCGCTCTCGTCGCCAGAGGGTCCAGGAGACCGTGCTTGAACATCCTCGCTAAACTCGACTTGTTTAGCTTTGCCCTTGTTTTTCGACGAAACGGTTTGCGACGGGGGACGTTCACCGGAAGCCTTCCGCGCGCGGAGACGTGTGGCTGGGGGCGATGGAAGAGGATTGGTGGAGCTCGATGTTGGAGGAGATCGACTCAACGTTGAGCGCGTATTCCGTCGTCTGATACAATTGAGAGGGATGGCGACAGGGGCACCATACTATACTCACCTGATCACGACCTCAGGTTCATCTCTCTGCTCCGAGAATTCGTTCATACAGAGGTGGGTGTTGAACTGACCGAGAGACAAACTACGCGTTTTCAGGGCACGGGCGGGAACTTGGCCTATACCATTAACCGTGGCACGTCTCCGAAGGCCATAAGTGGATGTGCACTTGACCCCGAAATCGGTCTCCTCATCACCAGCAATATTACCGTCATCTGAGGAAAAATCGCTAGAATTGCCATCACCGCGGCCCGGAGGTGAAGAAGGTGGAAGCGATGCAACTTCGTCGCGTGCAGAGATGATTGCATCGACCAATTCTGGCTTTGTGAGAGACTCTGTATCTTCCGAAAGGCCAACTGCGACATAAAGGCGCGCGAGCTCGTCCTTTCTGAGGCGCAAAAGCTGCCTGGAGGATGCTTCGTTAATGAGGACTTCATCCGCTATTACGCGATCAGCATCAGATAATACAGTGTGCGGCCTTTGCTTACACGACTCCTCTCGATCACTATCCACGTCGGAGTCATCTGATCCACTCCATGAACGATGCACGTCGACATCCATCAAGGTGGCGTCATCGTTGGTGTCCGAATCGTTAGAGCCTGCTCTCCGCCGTTTGGGTCTACCTGACCCCCGCATTGGACGACCATTCGCGCGGGCGTTCTCATTAGCGGAAACCACGCGTTTTCTCTTTGAACCGACGGGCACATCGAAGTGCTGGCTCTCATCGCGCATCCTACTTTTCTGTACGAGGTGTTGGCGGCTTGGTAACCGACGCAGATTGGGCTGCAGAGCGGCGAGGATAGGGCGAACGGAAATTGTGTCTGAAGAGGAGGGTGCGGACGCGCGCGAGGCGTGGGAAGTTACGGTTGACCGCTGAAATCTATTAACGAAAGCGAGAGCGCGTTTTGTAGCGGACGAATGTCGAATGGAATTTTTGGCTCTCCGATGGTGACTGTTAGATGGAGAAGAAGACAATCTTTGTGGTGAACGACGTTGAGCCATGCCAGTAATGAGGACAATCGTTGAGTTCTGAACTGGTTCACGGTCTACTTCGCGTCAGCCTTTGAATAACTCCAGTCTGCCTCCAATAAGGCAAACAAGCCAGGTAATCTCTTCTGGTCCTCGTCGCCGACGCCGTGGAGGACGTGGTCCTGTCCTGTCCTGGTAGTCGTTGTCGCTGTCGACTCCAGTGTTCGGTTTGTTTGGCTTTTGTTTGTCCCTCCTCTGATTGCCACACTGAAAACAAGCACAATCAAGAAATTATTTCCTCCAAAGTTCCCACACCAATTTTGACCCGAAACGCACGTAATGGCCATCATGTCACGAGGTCCCTGTCGAGATCCATCCTGACATCTTCTCAGACTCCAGAAGCATAACGTCAAGATTATAAAACCCGAGCTCGCCTTTTCCTCTGTCCGTCTCTCTTCCCTTTCCTGCTAGCTACAATGTTGCTCAAGTTCTCCAAGTCAGACATCCTCAACTCGTCGCTCGTACATCCAGAAACTGGGTCACTCGGTTACACCATTCTTACCCGCCCCCACTATATCCATGCGAGAGATAAGGATTCCGACGTAGAGAGCGAGGAGGAAGAGGCTGCGGTGACCCGTAAGACGACCATATTGGACAAGCGGGGTGCTACTGTGGCGGAAATCGGGTGGGATGGAGAACGACCGCTGGAGATCACCATCGGAAAGGACAAGTTCTCCGTCAAAGCAATGTTCGGGTGCCAAAGTGCAATCTTGTCGTGAGTTGGCCGTTGTCTCCGCATCGGCATGTCCAATCTCACCCCCTTCAGACGGAACGTTCTTGGACTACCAGCACGCTTCGACACCGAATTTTTCTGGATGGCTGGGCCAGACGGACTGACAGTCAGTGAATTTTTTTAGCCGCACAAATAGTGCGATCTCAACAGATCACATAGCTTCTGGACTATGATGCAAATCAAACCAAGGGTCAATTCCACCTCAACAGTCTTCGTGTCGGCGACCGTTTCATCACGGCGCCAATATCGGGCTTTGGTCATAACTACCTCGAATTTGAACCCCATCCTCTGGCATCAACTGCCGAGCTAATCGGTAAATAATCTGTTCTGAATCTTCTCAGCAGCTTTGCTAATCATCCCCTCAGTCACTTTCATCCTGATGGAGGTGCTACGGCGGGGAAAGTTTAATCAGCATCCGGATACCTTGGATCGACGCAAACTGTTTCACAAACCATCCTTGGCTAGTTTCAACAGACGAATACTACGTAGTCCGGTATGACGAAGCCCTTCGGATCGATCTTCCAGATAGCAAGCGGAGAGGTGGATAAGTAGATGCGGGGGCCGTGTTTTCTTTTGGCTGTACTATCGTTTTTGTAACTATTGACTTTTCTTTATTTAATAGCTTGTTTGTATCCATATGTATACAGTCCCTAGCACACTTAGCACCCTCCTTCGTCATGATCAGAATTCGCCAGTTCTATTGGGAAACAAGCGGAGGAAATGACTTTTCTCGCCTGTGACAAGAAAGCCCGACTCCCATCAGATTGTCCCGATTGTCGTGAGTTTACCCAAAAGGGTGTTCCCTTTGTTTTGAGAGAAGCGAATAGCTCCATAAGTGGGAGTTGCTTTCGGATGGCCGGGGGGATCCCAAGCGACGTCCGGATAGCGCAATATTTCATCCATAGCATAACCACCTGGCACCAGCGGGCCTTGATTCCAGGGCGTTCTGGATTCTACGACACAAGGGTCGACAGATACCTAGTAGCAGCCCCCAGCATACTCTATGCGTAAACATTATCTACCTTGTACATCTTGCTGCTCGACACGGGTGATACCACATCCTCCCCATACACTTGGTCCACATTATACATGCTCGAGGTAGCCCCTGCCAGCGGCGTGGCAGCGCCAGATACCTCCGCAACCCCGGTGCCTTTGCCTGCCTTGCTCGCCAATCCGGCAGCGCGTCCATCAGGGATTTTGATGAACTCGAGTCTCCCGTCAACGGTTCCGTCATAAATGAAGTACCCCTTCCTTTCGAACTGAATTATGTCGCCCGGTTTCAAAGTCTTTACGTTCGCATCAGCCAGCGCCTCTTCGCGGAACTCGGTCACGGGGGGAACGAAGTCCTTCACGTCATCTTCCTCCTCAAGCTTCTTTTTCGTGATCAGATAATCGTAATCCAGAAGGGTGACATCGACCATTGAATGGGCATCCGTGGGCTTGGCAAGCCATGTTATCTTCTTTTTGGTCTTGCGGAAGTCACCTTCGAGGTTCAATTCCATGGTGAGCGAGGTCACTTCGCCGTTGACTCCAACCGTCTTCGAGCGAACGAAGGCGTTACCCCAGTCCATCAAAGTGAGCTGAAGGAGAGTCATGTTCTAACAACGGATCACGAAGTCAAGTAACGACCTACCTCTTCCTGATCTTCAAACGAAGCAGCGTCTTCCTGCTCAACCAGGATCGTGGACGAGTAAACTGTTTGTTTCTCGCCGACCTCTGGATTCTTTTTGTGGAGAGGCAATGTCTTGACCTCGGGTCCGGCAGGACCACCGCTGATAGTCACGGGGACACTAGGATGACAGAGTGGTTAATAAACTGCGATGGTCCCGGGATGTGGGTAGAAATTCACCATTTCTCCTTGAGAAGTGCCCAGAATCGGGGTGCGACGGGATCAATAATTTTCTTGTTAAGAGCCCAGATCGAGTCCCACTCGAGTGAAACGAGGGACTGGGATGGGCCTTGTGAAAGCATGAATTGCTTCAGTGCCTCGACGGTCATTCCGCGGCGACGAATACCTGTCCTAGATGTGAGCGAGATCAATGCACGAACTCTTTCGTCCTAACCTCGAACGGTGGGGAATCGCGGGTCATCCCATCCTTTTACGATTTTGTTATCAACGAACCAGTGCAGTTTCCTCTTGGACAATAGGGTGTAGATGAAGTTCAAGCGGCTCGATGACAGAGTTAGAGGGTCAAATGAGAATAAAGGTGCCTCCAAACATACCTGAAGTCCCAGATCAGGACTTGACGCAGGCCCAACGCCTCAAGCATCCAATAATATTGCGCGTTCCTCTCGCGGTACTCCATGGTCCGCAGCGCGTGAGTGACTCCTTCGAGTGCATCAACAATGGGACAGGCAAAGTCGTACGTAGGGTATATCTTCCATTTCTCTCTATTTCATGGGGAGGAGTAAATGAAAACCTACACTGGTCGAAGTGGTGGGATGTAGCGTACCCTGTACGGTGATGAGGATTTACGTTGCACCGATAAATGACTGGATCACGGAGGGTCTTGTTCTGGTCGTCTACGCTGATCTTGGCACGAAGACACCATCTGAGACCCTCCGGTGTACCAGCTTTCATTCCCGCAAAATGTCTCAAGTTATCGTCAACGGAGTCGTCGCGATGTTTTGAGGCAATTCCCTTGCCACGTTCCTCGCGCATCTACTTGAAGTGTGAGAAGCCTCCGAGAAAGAGGACGCGCATCATTCGTACCTGTGCCTGTTCCGTGTCATCGGTATACGCCTTCCCAGCTTCGATCGCCTTGATGGCAAGTTCGTAAATCTGATCAAAGTAATCCGAAGTGTGGCTTATGGTGTCCGAAATGATACCCATCAACTTCAAGTCCTCGAGAATCGTCTCTTCGAACTCGGTCTAACACGAGAGTAAGTTGCAGAACGCCTCCAAGTGAATCTACACACCCTCTCCTTGGTCGGATTTGTGTCATCGAAACGAAGGATCATCTTTCCTTTGTACATTTGTGCGAAATACTGGTTCAATATCGCTGCCTTAGCGTGGCCGATATGCAAGTAGCCGCTGGGTTCAGGAGGAAAACGCGTTACGACCTGGCCATCCTTGGCATTTTGCAGACCCAAAGCAAAGCTGGCAGCTGTCTTGGTGTTCCTCGCCTTGTTCGCCTTAGCTGCTACAATACTAGCGAGAGCAGCTTGAGTCGATTCAAGGCTGTCTAGGTGAGAGAACCATCGCAAGACATGAACGTGTTGGCCATTTTTGAGCAAACCCAGTATCTTAACCGATGCTGAAGGGAAGAGCGTTCAAACACATTACCGACGACAAAAGAGCGTCGCATACCTCTGATGGATCCCCATAGCATCCAATCCGCTCCAGTGATATCATGCCCCACAAGGAAAGTGCGGTATGCAAGGTGATTGTCCAATGGGTCGAGAGTGGTGAGAATGTCGGGAACCGCCGTAATTGTCGGCAAAGTCTTCGCCAAGGTGAGGTATGTTGCTGCCTATCAACACGATCAGCCTCGAACCCACGAAGTGAGAGCTCGATCTGCACCCACCTTTGTACTTTTCCCGCCAATCCCAGCGATTCCGGCCAGAGCTGCAACTACATCTTCATCGGTAGTGTATTGGTTACCATCTAGATTGAGTGAGACTCCTATGGCCGTCTCATCGAAGTTGACCTCGGCCTTTTGGGTGTACGTCGCGATTGCGAGGGCAGCGTAAGGAAAGGGCGATGTCTTCGTAGACAGTGTCAATGACATTCTAATTCTATGACTTGTGAGAGCAGGTCTTTTGGTGTTGGATACTTGATGAGAATCTTATCTCGCTTCTGGATCTCAGCGATCAAGAGGTAGAGTACCCAGCAACAGCCTGAGATATCCTCGGAGGAAAACTACGACAAGGACCACAGGGATTTCGAGCTCGCTACTGTCGATGATGGTCGCACCGACTATGATGTGGAGTGAATCAGCCCCAAAGTGGATTGACTCGCTCAGTTTTTGATCGGACTCTGACTCGATCTCCAACAAATTTACTATAAGTTTAACCTCGTTCACTTTTTCCCTAGTCTTTATTCTTGCCTCATCCTCCTACATTGTCTCCGGCCATGGGTTGCATGCTGTGAGTGCCCGACGTGACTCCTTCAACTCTCTACTTACCAGCTCAACGTTAGCGTCGACCCTTCTCAAAAGTACGGGCCGTACACCCCTCTCAAACTCGACAACCGGACATGGCCAACGAAGACATTCACCAAAGCTCCCATCTGGCTGTCCACCGATCTCCGTGATGGAAATCAAGCCCTCGCGAACCCCATGACCGGCGATCAGAAGCTCACCTTCTTCAGGCTACTGGTAAAATGCGGTTTCAAGGAAATCGAGATCGCATACCCAGCTGCCAGTGATACCGACTTTTCCTTCGTTCGCTATCTGATCGAGCATGATGAAATCCCGGATGACGTCTGGATTCAGGTACGCAAACCATCAACGTCCAATAACCCGTGCTGATCTGCCTCGTGCTAGGTCTTGACGCCAGCCCGGGAGGACCTCATCAGGCGAACCTTTGAAGCAGTTGCAGGTGCAAAGCATGTCATCATCCACATGTACAACGCAACCTGCGCCATGTTCCGGGACGTCGTTTTCAAGAACTCCAAGGAACAAACAATCGATCTCGCAGTCCACCACACAAATATAGTCCACGAGCTCACCAATCAGTTTGCAGCTTCTCATGGTACATCTTTCCGATACGAATACAGTCCGGAGACATTTTCGCAGACCGAAGTTGAGTTCTCGGTGGCTATTTGCGAGGCTGTCAAAAAGGCTTGGGGCAAGGCTGGGAACGGCGATCAGCGAATCATTTTCAACCTACCCGCGACCGTCGAGGTCGGACCTCCTAATCACTACGCGGACCAGGTAAGTCTCTCCTAGCTTTATATTTCCTAAACGCCGACACCTTGCGCAGATTGAATATTTCTGCACCCACGTATCAGAACGTGAAAAAATCATCGTCAGTCTACACCCCCACAATGACCGAGGGACCGGTATCGCTGCCGCGGAGCTTGCCGTTCTGGCAGGCGCAGATCGAATAGAGGGCTGCTTGTTCGGTAATGGCGAGCGCACAGGGAACGTCGATCTAGTCAACCTCGCGCTGAATCTATACACGCAAGGAATCCCACCTCATCTGGATTTCAGCGACATTCAGAGCGTCATTGATATCGTCACGCAATGCAACGAGCTCCCCGTCCACCCTCGACACCCATATGCTGGGGAGTTGGTTTTCACCGCATTCTCTGGTTCACACCAAGATGCCATCAAGAAAGGCTTCGAGGGACAGGCAGAACGTCATGCCAGAGACCTCGCAAATGGCGAACCACAAATATGGGACATGCCTTACCTCCCAATCGATCCTGCCGACCTTGGTTGCAGTTACGAGGCTGTCATCCGTGTTAATTCGCAATCTGGAAAGGGCGGCATCGCCTATCTCGTCAAACAGCGCCTCCAGCTCGACCTTCCTCGAAAGATGCAGATCGCCTTTTACCAAATCATTCAGGCTATCTCAGATCGCGAGGCAAGAGAGATGACTGTGGAGGATATCACGAGTGCCTTCCGCAACTCGTATCACTTTGGTCCCAAGCACGAGGGGAGATTGGCACTCAGGTCATTCTCTACCACTATGGATCCATCTGTGGAATCCCCGGACGCAGACGAACATGCTGAACAGCGTCGCCGCTTCGAGGGCACTGTGCTTGTTGACGGGACGCCGCGCGTCATACGTGGAGAGGGAAATGGGCCTATCTCTGCGCTGCTTAATGCCCTGCACACACATCTCGCCATCGACCTGGCTCTACGCGACTACTCTGAGCACACCATGGGTGAAAGCCAGACGTCGAAAGCAGCTTCCTACATCGAGCTTGTCCGTCCCACAAGCGGTGCCCCAGAGACACGGGGCGTCTCACCCTCATGGTGGGGTGTTGGCGTTGATTCTGATATTGCGGCGGCTGGTCTACGCGCTGTCCTTAGCGCTGTCAACTCCGCCATCGGTGACCAACCCTTACCAGCAACGGCTAACGGACATTGACTCTGGATTTGGTTTGAAAAGCAACCGCGGAGATTGCGGGAAGTGTTGTGGAAAAGGAAAGGCGACTGAAGAGAACGCGGAAGGAAGTGCTAACGAGTGTACTATGTGACTGGATTTCGGGTTGTATTTTTGTATCTAGTACTGGATCTGAGCTGAAACCCCTGAATTCAATCCCCTGGGCTGACGAGGCTGTCACACAAAGTGTCACACTACCGCCGACGTCCACGAGCTCAGTAAATCCTGTGGCTCGAATCCTGTGATAAACCTTGCATGGCAAACCAAGACGTCAATGTCTTCCTCACCTACACGCTCACCGAACCGCTCGTCCTCGTCGCGCCATACCTACCAACACACGTACAACACCAGTGCCAGTGGCCTCTCAGGCTCACAGCCGTTTCTCAGTATACTCAACCCAATGAGCAGAGCCTATCAAGGCTACACGCAGGCGAATCAGTCTCCCGTCATGGAAGAGGATGAAGATGCCGAAGAGCAAGACATCGAAGCCGGCCACGGCATTCGGCAGTCCACCTCCCGTGGTAGGAACACCCCAGACAGAGCACATGGTAAACGCAAGGTGTCATGGGAGGCCGGCGAGGTCTCGGAGATGAACACTATACGGCCAAACATTCGCCGAGAAGACAAGACATATGATCAGGATTCCGACGACGAGGTCCCCCAGAGCTTCATGATCGAAGCATCCAGGGAGCCAGGCAGGCCTTCGCCACCAAATACAAGCACTTCGAATAAGGGAAAGGGCCGCCCACAACCATTGCATTCGACCACGTCTAGATCCCTGCCGCGAGACAGTAATCCTGCCCCTGTGACATTTCTCCCAGTATCAATTCCTCCACGACCCTCAGAACTCGATGTCGACACACCCCCACCGCAGGCTCCACCAAGCCGACCAACGTCACCAAAACCTCTACGTGGTCTAGATGCCTATGAACGCGCTCTTTGGAATTGGGTCAATGTGTACAATCTCGATGCATATCTCCAAGAGGTCCATCTTTACTATGAGGGCAAGGGAATTTATTCCATAGCCCTTGCACGGGGGCTCAACCTCCTGTCGGTACTCTCAACATTCAGACTTTTCGAAGCTGATGGTGAATACGCAGCACAGTGGGCTTCGTCATTGGGTTCTCGACGTTTTTGTTGGGTTGTATCGACTATACCCGCATAACCCGCGACAAGGTTACCCACCTTTCCGAGGCTGTCGTTGAGCGTTGTGTTGCAAAGTCCGTGTCCGTTATGGCTGTATACGACTGTTCTAATCCAATCATTCAGGTTCTCTGGCGTCACCTTGCTATTCTTCCTGCTTTTCACTGCTTTTTACCTCTGGCAAATCATATCTTTTGCACTCGATGTCTTGCGCCTGGTGGATATGTACCACTTCTACACTTATCTGCTTCGCATCCCAGATGTGAGTATTCCAACCTCTTATCTTGTCCTTCTGTGCTCAACGCAATCCCTGCAGGCCGACATCCAAACCATTTCTTGGCCCGAAGTAGTTCGTCGGATAGGAGCTATTCGCGAGGAGAATCCTATCACAGCAATTTCCTCAACGTCTAACAATAATGCGGCAACGCATGCTAACGCAACTCTTGATGCCCACGACATCGCAAATCGCATAATGCGACAAGAAAACTACCTGATCGCGCTGTTCAACAAGGAATTGTTGGATCTCCGTGTACCGCATCCCCCTGCTTTGAAGAGTATCCTACATAGGGTGGGCGACGAAGCCAAGGGAAGAACCCTCACGAAGGTGCTGGAGTGGAATCTCAGGTTCTGCTTGATGGAGTACCTGTTTGACCCCCAAGGACGAGTCCGGAAAGTTTTCCTCAAGAACAAAAATCGCGCTGTCTTGATAGACGGGTAAGTATCTTCCAGCTCGTGATTCTCGTCGTTTAAAATCTTATGTTTCAGCCTCCGTCGGCGTTTCATCTTTATGGGTATGCTCAACGCTATTTTTGCGCCGTTTATTGTGTTATATATGATCATGTATTCGTTCTTCCGATACTTTGATGTACGTATTCACTGTCTTTCTTATGGCGAGACTTATATCGGTCCTTCTTGGCAGGAATACCACAACAACCCTTCCTCTATTGGCAGCCGACGTTACACGCCGTTTGCGCAATGGAAGTTTCGCGAGTTCAACGAACTCCCTCACCTATTCGTTCGTAGACTCGATGAGTCGTACCCTTTGGCGAATATATACATTGGACAGTTTCCGAACGAGAAGATGGCCATCTTCATGCGGTGAGCACCACCTTCCGAGGCACTTTCACTTATTAATTCCGTTTGCTAGCTTCGTGGCATTTATTGCCGGGTCATTTGCTGCTGTGCTTGTTCTCGTATCCGTTCTTGATCCTGAGCTGGCACTTCACTTCGAGGTCACGCCACATCGGACAGTTCTCTTCTACATCGGAGTGTTCGCATCCATACTCGGAGTCGCACGTGGGATGATTCCGGAGGAGAATAGAGTTTTTGACCCAGATCTGCTCATGACGGAAGTGATTCAGTACACACACTACATGCCAGACGAGTGGAAGGCCCAACTGCATTCAAAACAGGTGAGCTGAGTGTGATCTCTGAAATCTCACATGGACACATTTTCTGATTACGTGGAATATCACCAGGTACACCAAGAGTTCGGGGAGCTGTTTGCACTGAAAGTCGTCATCTTCTTGCAAGAGATGGTTTCCATCGTTACAACGCCTTTCGTGTTATGGTTTTCACTTCCGCCGTGCGCACCTGCTATTATCGATTTCTTCCACGACTTCACAGTGTGGGTTCCTGGTCGCGGATATATCTGCAGTTTTGCGGAGTTTGACTTTAAGAGGCATGGCAATGTCAAGGTGAGTGTACACTAACGGCACGATTACAGTGCTCCTGGACTCATTTGTTTCGCTCAGTTTGGTGCACCGACCGAGATTCAGGATGAGCGGATGCTTTCTCGCGAGGGGAAGATGGAGAAGAGCTTCTTGAACTTCAAGGCCGCTAATCCAGATTGGAATCCAATTGACCCCACTGGCTCTCTCTACCTCAGTAGGATCGCAGACATAAGCGCCCGTCGGCGTGCGCTCACCGCCTCCCGAACCGGTCTGGACAACACGATCTTGCTGAATGATACCAAGAGGGACCCCGCAGAACGCGCACAAGAGTACGATCGAGCCCTTCGACAGAGTCAACATACCGCTTTCCGACGGCGACAGCAGTTTGGTGGGGGAAGCTTACTCGCTGGGGGAGGGGGAGTTGCTACATCGACTATCTGGCAGTCTGCGGCGGCCACTTCCTCTGTGGGAGGTCAAGGCATCGGTATGGCTCAGACGGCAGTCCTTGGGGACTCGCAAGGCAGTGTCATGCCACCACCACCAACCTTAGCTCCTATTCAAGATGAAAATCCTGTCATCCATGATAAGGACAGTGCGCTGGGAGACTCGTATGCGGATGGCGGTACCAATGGAGCGAAACCGTATGATTCACAGCAGGAAGGTATTAACGATGAGGACGTGTTGGAAGATGGTGGTATTCTCGGGCTGTTGGCTCAAATCTATGCCACGAAGGGTCCCAAGGGACCTGTCCCCGCTATGTAGAGATACATACCTACTATTCGTCCAGTATTCGATAGAGCCATTGGTTTAGAACCAAGAAGACCATCACAAACACATAATGATATTGGATCACATGAAGCCAACTCTCATCAAGTAGCTTTGCCTCTGTCCCTCGCCAAAATTTCTTGCACACGCTGAACTTTACCTGTATTCCCTTCACCAGGAACAGTTTCTCGATCAGTGCGGGTGCCAATGCGGATGTCTGTCGCGATACGAGGAATTCCATTGGCGTGAACGGCCTCATGACAATCGTAGATGGCCTTGCAGACCTGGGACCACGGACCCTCTAAATGATAGTCGGTAGCATGTTGTTTACAAGAAAGTTGTTACGAACCCAGGTTAGTCCCGTATCCGCTGGGGAATGGGAAAGCTTTCAGCAACACATAGGAGATGTGTAGAAACCATGCTTACTGCATCTGTACAAGGGTCAGCTATGACTTTTACGTTTCATGAGAAACAAACCTCAAACTTGAGCCCAGACCTTTCAAGGATCTTGTGACACGATGCGATATGTTCGGCGACCTGACGAGATGTATCGATGATTGATTGCGTTTGAATCAAAAGGAGCACATACAGAGGGCTCGCCTGTTCCCATCGGAATGAGGCAGAAATCTAGCGATGCTCAATTACGAGCGAACATATATTCTGGAGACGTTTTCCTTACCTGCGACGGCGTAGAGTTCTTGTGTGTTGGACATGGCGATGAAGTGTTATGTAGGAGAACCCCTTTGGCCGCCTTACCGAGAATCTGCCCCCAAAATGGATCGACTGACCGAGCCTGTCGAGTTCGTTGTCCGCCATGCCATCTGCGTCACTCCAGTCGAGAATTCGGGCCTTCGAGGCCTTTTCGTCGTCGTCGTCGTCGCCGTCCACGACGATGCCAACGACAGCATTCCCACCTTCGCCGTCGACACCAACGGCAATCCCAGATCCCCGCGCTCCCCCCAACCTTCTCGAGTCCCCAATCTCACCCACCGCCAGCGCGTTCCGTCCAATCGCTCCGTTCGCAGCACCGACCTCCTCCAGCAGGTCCCCTTCGCCATCTTCTCCAAGCAGGAACATCACTCACAAGACTTCTTCGATCGACTTGAAAGACTGGATCATCGATGATGGCCCAGTCGAACGACCTTCTACGCTTCGTCACACGCTCACTCCTGGCACCGGCAAGCTAAATGCTATTCGCGAATCTAGTAGAACCCCACCTCCCCCAAGAAAGTCCCTCCCATCCGATAATGTTCCAAAAGCATCGACGCCGCTCATTAACTTTGAATCACCCCCAAAGTTGCGTCCACCCCTCCCACCGCGTAAACCACCACAACTTGCTGTAGATCGCGCCAAAACACAGCGTTCAACGTCTGCGGGAAGCGAGAATGGAGCTACTTTGTGTCCTCCAGGTCGTTCTGAATCGTTGACGATTGAACACACCTACCCACCTGGAGCACACAAATTTGGGGCAGCGCGTCTAGGTCACGCGCCTGCTTCATCCATCTCCTCTTTTCATTCTGTCTCCCTTTCATCGGATGGGAACAATGCCGCAGTGCCTGGTTCAGAGATTGGTTCCAAGCCACCCTCGTTTATATTCGACGTGGACACAAGTAGCATCACAGACATTGACACGACCAGCATTGCGGAATCTTTCGAGAACGTCTCAGCATCCGCCATCAGCCCATCGACAATTATTCCCTACGACTGGGAACAAGCCATGGGTAAGCCGAAAACCTCCCCAAAGCTTGAGCCACCTCTGCTACCCCAGCGACCGACGACAAATGTTCCGCTGGCTTTCCCACCTCAACCGGTCGGTCGCTCTGCTTCAGCATCATCTTTCTCGACAACTGCTAGTTCGAAAACACGCCGTCCACCCCCACCCCCACCACCCCTTTCTCAACCCCGCTCGCGACCATCCTCCTCGCGGGCATCTGTCGTGTCCACCTCTGCATCCACATCCGATCGTTCCTCTGTTATCAGTCATGCTACCACCACGTCGTTGACCAGCATCAGCACGCGCAACAGCGCGCAGCTCGGAGGTACCATGAAACCTCCGTCTGTCTTCCGCCCCACCCCTGTCCCTCCCGCTGCTCGAGCTCGGTACGAGTCCCTATTCAATATGGCCGTGCATGGTCGACGAAAAGCGGAGAAGAAACAAAAAAGCAAACTTGGATCGCCACCGCCTCTCGCCATCAAGAAGAACAGGCAGGCAGCTGGATGGCGGGGCTTGTCAGTAGATTTGATTGCCACTCCAGAACAACACCCAGTTTTGGCCGTCGAGAAGGGGTCCAACGAGAGCGACGGCGAGGATGAAGAGATGGCTCCAGTTGGACATGAGGAGAAGCTGAGAGGTCGGATCGTCAAGTACATATGGAGTACTTCCCGCCTCGATCGTAAAAAGTTGCGAAATATATGGTAAGAACGACAATGGTATTTCTGTCTTCTGTCTGAAGTTGACGCCTCATTGCAGGGACGATTGTGATCCCCAAAGTACTGGATTCGTTGACCGTGACGGATTCGTTAAAGGCATGTGGCGTATCGACGAAGAACTTCGGAGAGCACAATTAGCACGGCGTACTTCTGCGTTGACTGCTGCTTCGTCGCAACGCATGCCACATCGCCCGCTTCCACCTCCTAGACCACAAGGTTCTCCACGGTTGTTGATATGAACTCAATATGTTTTCACGGCCATTCTCATGTAATTGTGATACCCAACTGTTGAATACCCTTCTACTTTCAATGTAGCCATCTCCTACTCTCAAGTAATTTATTCCTACCCTCCTGTAACGCAAATAGACGATAAAAACTCCAGTGCATGGTCAGATAAAATCAATAAAAGTTGCAACAAATATCCCGTGCAGTTGCGAAGTTTTGGTGGACATCAAACCTCTGGGCTTCCTTCCCTGTCATTCTCGTCCCACATCTTCAACAATGCTTTCCCAAGCGATTTCCCCAACGCGTAAGCCAAAGGAACGGGGACAGCATTACCAATTTGACGAAGTTGCTGCATAAATATGATTCAGCTAAAGCAGTACGTGGTCCGAAACCTGAGACCTACGTCTGCCACAATCTTACTGGGGGCATCATTACTCGACAAGAATTCATAATAATCAGGAAACCCTTGAGCTCGCGCGCACTCTTGAATGGTGATGATGCGTTTTTGCTAAGAGTGTATTGTCAAGGCTACATTCCGTTCATCGGCCAAGACAAGACTCACTGATGGGTGTAGGACAGTACCACCCTTGTGATTTGGGGTAGCAGTGGTCAAGGCAGTTGCAAACACATTATTAGCATCAAGGCGCTTGTAAAGGGCTGCAAGGCAAAACAAAATGGTGGTGAGGTTCAGGCCCAGTGAGGACACTCAATACGTACACGCGTATTTGATTTCTGCATGCTGTTTCTTTGAAAGTTCCATTCGCAACTTGGCAGGCAAACCTGGAAACCGTCACGCAAACATATTCCTCACGGAAGAGATATCGACGTACTGAATTGATTTGCTCCTGCGACAAGCGGAACGGCACAGACCCTGAGGGTATGAATTGAATTGGTCAACAATCAATGTGACCAACACGGTGAAACTGGGCCTTTACCGCTCCGCGACGTTGTGACGGAATCGCCTCGAGTAATGATACTTCAAGTCTTCATTGACGTTTCCATCCGGATTCTGGCGCACCCACTTTTGATATCTTGTCAGAGGCTCGGAAGTGTACTTGCGTGGTTGAGAGTAGCCAACAAATGGAGGTTTGGCTGTTTCGAGCGGGCAGAATACTGGGATTTTGAGAACGTCTTTACGCTCGCGGGCCTGCCTCTTGTCCTCTGCTGTGGCTTTCATAGTGACGTGTGGGTTGAGCCTGATGGGAAAAAAGAGTCAGTGGTGCTGACGAAGCGAGGCTCAAAAGCGCATACCAGTCAAACGGAGGCTAGTGGAAACGGCGACAAGTGAGAACAAGGAACAAATGTGTAAAACGAAAACATGCCAGGTCTCCGATTGCTGCGTCGATGGAAACAAAGTGCAGCGGTGCCGATCGATCATCGTCTAAAGCGTCTTCGTACTTGTTCCGTATGATGGCAGGTAACGCAGTGCCAGTTGGGAGTGTCGCGCGAATCAATTTCACTTTCTCCGGGGGGCAGTGCGTAGGAATCGGCCACTCTGGCATGGTTATATCGCGACGTGCTCCCCAAAAGATGACTCGTTTTCGACCTTGAGGGGCACCATACTGAGCAGCCTGCAGGACAGCAAATTTACATTGATACCTAGATATTTCGTCAACCAGTATGTCAATGAGTGAACCATGTATGTATAACTTACCCTATCGAGGCCAACGCTCGCTGGATAAACTTGACCACTGCGAATTCGATCCCGTCCTTTTTCGAAGACGTCTTCTGCTTGTGACACAGGATTCCAAAGACGTTCTCGAGTAGCATGTACATTGGACGGTAAAACTCGACGTATGACAACATGCCGCAGACAAGAGTACTCCTGAACAGGGGTCATTATATGACACATTTGATTAGAGGCTGGAAAGAAGCGCACCGTATATCGTCATCTTTCTATTGAAGCGAGTGCTGGGGATAAACAGTATGAACTGGATCTAATTCTCGATCTCACCTTATTGTGATTCATCAGAGAGAAGCTCTGGCATGGGGGACCTAGGGTTCTCCAATCATTGCGGAACGATTATCCACGAGGTAGGAAACATACCGCCATATATAAAATCGACTTCTCCAGGCTTTGGCATAGCAGGTAGTGGCTTTCCATCATCTAATGATAACAAGGGTCTCGGATTCATCTTCTCGTGGGTATCGATGGCGTGCTGCAGACATAAGTTAGTACACTGGTTGTAAACAATCGTATCTGGATGATTCCGTCTATGCAAGTTTGTGAGGTCAGGATGGGTCTGGGATCTGGGATCTGAAACCAATCTCACTGATAAGTCCGTGCTGCACTTGGGGAGAATTCGACCGCCCATCTAGTCTCTACAAAGCCTGATAACCCGAAACCAGTCCCAAGACCCCCGGCCCCTGCAGTCATGCTTTAACGTGGGTGTACACATGTGTGACTGAGAGCGTACCACTGAACAACTCTAAACCACGAATACGGCCATGCCTTTCAAGAAGTATACTCTGCCGTTCCAGGAGTTCTTGTCTTTCCGCGAGACACTTGTCGCAGCATTTAAACGAACTTTGCGGCCAGGTTTCGAGATCGTCGAGTGACTTGACATTGAGTGAAGCAGCTTTTTGATTGACATAGTAGTGGTCATCGTGTTTGACCCACTCGTCAATGGTACCGTCGTCTTCCTCGTGAAGAACGAAACATTGACCCTGTAGGTCTTCGTCGTGCACGACCTGCACTTCATTTGTTCTGAAGATCCTGCGCTGCGAGGATTATGAACAGTGATCCTTGTCTTGAAATGTGTGCCTACATCATCGGATGGCACCAATTTGTGCCTGTCTTGTTTCCTCACCTCCCTGACCACGTCATCATACTTCTCAAATAGTCGTACAGTCACTTCGACTGGAACTTCCATTGCACTCAGCTTGGTGATCTGACCAATTCTGAAGACCGTATGTGGTGCTTTCTGTTTGACGTAGACGAAATCACGGAGATGATACGAGAACTCGTGTTGCGCGAAACCCCCGCCAGGAAGAGGCCGAGAGTGAGCAATGCTTCTTTTCATTTCCTGCAGACCGCAGGAGAGACACTGCAGGTGAGAATCGCAGTGGGCCAGCGCACGCATTTTTTCTTCCTCGGAAATTGATATGAGCGAGGCGTTTGCGCTGTTGTACATCAGGCTAGACGGTAGGGAAGCGTTACGACATGAACCGATCGAGTGTAAGCGACCATACCCAGTGAAAAAGTCGTTCTCTTCCGTGGCGTTTCCATCGATGGGTTCGGGAGCATCCGGTTCAAGCTCGCGGACGTTGCATTTTTGTATGATCGCATTGATGTTGATGTCCTCACAGTCTGTTGCCATGAGGTACAAAGCTTGGGAATGACCAAGCTCCTGGAGGAGGGTCTTTGAACTGTGGGTGAGCCATTGCCCATGAAACATCTTGCTGCCTCGTTCATCCTGGAAGAGGTAGCATATACGGCAGAACCTGGGGAAGGAGTGATGGTCTTGTGACATGGGTAGCACAGAGGAAGAACGACTTACCAGTACTTGTTGGCTAATGTGTTGGTCGATTGAGATGGTTCGTATGTGTAGTTTTTGGCACGTGCTTTGTTCTCGTCAATACCAGGCTCCACCATAACGGTGTCACCAACCTGACGGGAGGATGAAGGGGGTGCAAGTCGAAAGAAGAACACAAACATACCGAATAAACCATGCCGTCGACGCGAACGGACAGATAATGGTCCGGATGATCCGCAGTAGGCCCCCATTTGACTGAGCTGGGGTTCGAGAGGTGGACACGAGATGGGTGATTTGAGTGTGCATTGTCCATCTCGACGTCCTCTTGGGCGGTAAAAGCAGCGACTTTTATATTTTGGTCCCAAAGTAGTTTCGTGACCCGAGAAACGATTGGGGTGACCACGGTTTTGTTGCGGTGTTCGAGAACTTGAAGCTCCACGTTAGCATTTGAGGTAGAGGCGCGTGAACGGCGAGGACGCGATGAGCTAGCTGGTGGGGTGCTCTCCTGGAGTTCATAAGATACCTGTTGGCCAAAGAGGTGGCGGTAGACGGGAGTACGGCGTATGTTGATCTTTTCGGTTGTTTGTAAGTCTTCGAGAGTGGCGAGGAGATACGACGTCTAAGGAAGCATGAGAGAGAACAGAGAGGATAGAGTAGAATACACGTACGACGTCGTCTGATTGGACGTCTTCTTCGGTGATGCTTCTGCCGAGGACCTTGAGAGCGACTGCAATATCATCGGGAGATGTGGGGGTGACGTCGAGACCGCGGATGAAGTCATCATAGGACAGCCTGGGAGTAGAAATGGCAAAAGAGACAATGAGGTGTAGGATGCGATGTTTGAGCCAGAAGCTGGTGTAGAATGGTTTGTAGAAGGATGACGGGAGGTCGAGGATGTACCACGCGTGCCGTGTGAGGATGTATATGTTGCTGCGAGAGTGTTAGAGAGTACACGAGAAATAAAGAGAGACCCAGTACCTGTCGAGACGGCGGGGGGGCTTGACGTCGTGAAATGAGAATCTCTTGATTGGGGTTAACCTGAGCCGTTGCATGCGGTCCGAGTCGCTGGTGTTGGTGCGATCCTGGTCTTCGTCTTCGTCATCATCTTCGTCCTCTTCACCGTCGTCGTCGTCGTCGTGGTCTATCCAAGCCTTCACCGAGCCAGAGGCAGAATATGAGGCCCGTGGGTTGAGGGTGAGTTCGAGCAAGTATGCGATTGGGATAAGTTGGAGAGTCTTGGTGTCATAAATGACAAAGTCTGTGAGGATGCGAACGGGTACGTCCTCTTCTTTGTCGTTGTCTAGCGGGTCGGTCTCGCCGATGATCTGTACATTGGGTCCCTCGATGAACTCGTCGGCCGAGTGGGAGTGAACCACGGGATGATCATTGTCGTCGTTGTCGACGAGAGTTGGTGATCCTCGCGGGAGGGATGCTCGAGGGGGCGATGCTCGACGTCGTGGCGCCCGCTCCTCGTCGCTGTCTGGCACGGCGGAGAGGGACCGCGCGCGTTTCCTGGCCATGCGATACAGTTGGACGTGGCAGGAGGAGTGTTTCATTGTAGTGCACGTGATCGTGCCTCCTCTGTTACTCCCGTGTTCGCACCGGTGACAAGTTATGACCACGTTCGCACCGACACTCACACGACGATGATCATGCGGTGGCCCGTCGCTGTCGCCGTCGCCGTCGCCGCTCTGCTCGTCCCCTTCGTCGCTGCTCATCGTGTCCCAGTCAAGCGAGACCACGCCGAGTTCGACTACTTCCTCGTCGATCTCGATTCATCCCCCTCCGCCGTCTCCCTGGAGGAGTGCATCGCTGAACTCGGTCTCGGTCTCGAGTTCGTCGACCGCGTTGGTGAACTGCAACACTCATACGTTCTCCGCACACCACGACAGCCATTCACAGACACTCACCCAGTCATCGACCGATACAGCTCTCTTCGAACTCATTCTGCCATTCAACAACGCGATGACCATACAAGTCGTGTGCTCGCTTCCATCCGCCATCTTGATCACCAAGTACCACGCCAACGCACAAAGCGTGCTCCACCCCCTGTCACTAAAGAAGACCCCGCAGCCGTAGCCGCTCGCCTCGGTTTCACTGACCCTCTCTTCACAAAGCAATGGCATATCGTAAACGACGACTATCCAGAACACACCATGAACGTTACAGGTGTCTGGGAAATGGGCATCACAGGCCGTGGTGTCATCGCTTCTCTATTAGACGATGGTCTAGACTTTGACAGCAAAGACCTCGCAGCCAATTTTGTACGTCTTTAGTCTGCCTGCTCTTCACTCTCTCATCTTTCCTTTAGGACGCCGAACACTCTTACGACTTCAACGAACATTCCCCTCTCCCAAGACCACTCCTCGCAGATGACCGTCATGGCACCCGTTGTGCAGGTCAGATCGCTGCCGCAAAAAATGATGTTTGCGGCGTTGGCCTCGCGTACGAGTCAAAGGTTGCAGGCATACGCATTCTCTCTGGTCCAATCACGGACGTAGACGAAGCAGCAGCACTCAACTACGGTTACCACGATGCCGACATTTATTCATGCAGTTGGGGTCCACCAGACGACGGAAGATCGATGGAAGCTCCAAGCTACATCATACACAAGGCATTCATCAACGGCGTACAAAACGGAAGACACGGAAAAGGTTCCATATTTGTATTTGCAAGTGGAAATGGCGCATCTTTCGGTGACCAATGTAACTTTGACGGTTACACAAACAGCATCTACTCCGTGACCGTCTCCGCTGTAGACTACAAGGGTCTGCATCCTTACTACTCAGAACCATGCGCAGCAAACTTGGTCGTCGCGTACAGCTCCGGAAGCGGAAAGAACATCGTCCGTACATTGTCCACTCCTCCCTTCCTTTCGCTCACCTTCCCCAAGGTCACCACGGATGTAGGTGAAAACGCTTGCTCATCTAGCCACGGCGGTACATCTGCAGCAGCACCAAACGCTGCCGGTGTTTTCACCCTCGCGCTTCAAGCTCGGTCAGTCTCTCCCCGCGTCCTCTTATCTGTGTCTGACGTCCCCCAAGCCCCGAGCTCACCTGGCGCGATATTCAACACCTGTGTGTTCAGTCGGCCCAAATGATCAATCCCGATGACCCAGACTGGGAGAAAACAACTTCCGGCAGACCTTTCAGTTACAAGTATGGATATGGTCAGCTCAATGCATACGCTTTCGTCACCGCCGCTCAGAAGTGGGACCTTGTCAAGCCGCAAGCTTGGTTCCATCCCTCCGCAATACAGCTCAACAATGGTTCCTTATCCGACCCCGAGGGGGATATGACTGGCGGCGTACCCATCTCGGCTGGCGGTGTCACCGGCACATTCACGGTCACCAACGACATGCTGGTCTCACATAATCTTGAATCGATCGAACACTTGACGGTTATGGTTTGGATCTCCCACAAGAAACGAGGCGACGTCGAAGTTGAAATCGTTAGTCCCAACGGCATCAAGAGCGTTCTCGCCGCAGCACGCCCGCAGGACCGTGCAGATACGGGATTCAAGGGCTGGCGTTTCATGAGCATGAAACACTGGTATGTCTCCGATCGGTCTCTCAAACTTCAGTCATTCATTACAATGAAAGGGGCGAGAACCCAGTCGGTGACTGGACCATCAAAGTTTCAGATCAATCAGACCCAAACAACAACGGAACATTCCATGGTTGGCGACTCATGTTCTGGGGTTCTACCATCGACCCTGCCAAAGCGAAAACATACGTCCTCCCTACCAACGAATTCCTCCTTCCCTCCCTTGAAGAACCCGAATCAGAAGATGTTCCGCCAACACCCTCCGTCACTAAATCGTATCCTAAACCCACTTCTGCCCTTCCAAGTGATCACGACACTGCAGAGGGTGAGGCTGATCGCCCCGCCTTCCCGGGGTCCTCCTCAAAGCCCAGCATGACACCCACTGCTGACGAAGGTTGGTTCTCCGACATGTCCAACCTCCTCCACAACTCTGCATGGTTCTTTGTCGCCATCGGCGCCGTCCTCCTATTTGCCATCAGCGCTGGCGTCTTCTTCTGGAGACGACGGGCAAAGCGACGTGCTGTATATTCTGCCCTTGCCGATGACGACCTCCCCATGAGCACCGTCTCTGGAAGCGGTGGACGTCCTCGTCCGAGGGCGAAGGAATTGTACGATGCGTTTGGAGAGGTGTCGGATGATGACGAGGACGCCGACGAAGAGACGATGCTTCATCCTGGTCGATCGTTTGAAGACCATCAGGCTGCAGGCTTGGAATTCCATTCTGGAATTTTGGATGACGGCGGCCGGGCTTCAACTGGGTTAACGCCGGTGTATCGAGACAATCCTCACCCCGAGGATGAGCGGGCACAGACGACGCCCCCCGCGGGACTGCCAAGCCCGGAAAGTGGGAGCGGGAGCGGGTCGAGTTGGGAGCATACCTCTCAACCACAATCTAGATAGAACGATAGTCATCTTGCAGGGAGTTTGTTGTATTTTTGGATAATAGGTGATACCCTTGGTTTGCCATCACATGGAAGGATAGAGGTTCGTTTGACACAACGCCTCGGTCTACACCTCGCCGTTGTGCGTGGCATGACCTGCCTGAATCTTGAACAAATGCGAAATTGAAGGAGCTTTACTCACTCCTCCCTTTATCCTTTGGCATAGAAGATATTCAACACTCATATATCGACCTACAAGGACAACGACTACAGACTGGTACAACGCAAAGCAAAACAAAGACGCGGAAGGCTAGAAGATAGGACTGTTTTAGACATTGATGAAGCGCAATTTTGAACCGTTCGATACGCGTGCCCAGACGTCTATGGACTCATACTACAAGCAAAAAGCGATGAGCAGTGCACTATGCAGAATCGAAAGAGACAGTTTACCTCGGCAATGGTGTCGTTGAGTTGCGCCTCTGTAAAACCAGCACCCAGCACTCGAGAGCGAACGTCAATTAAAGGCAACTCCCCATCATCGGCATCATCTTCGTCAGAGTCGACGTCCATGTCACGCTCGCCGCCTGGTCCCTTACCAAACCTGCGCTGTCGTTTCCTCCGTCTGTTACCACCTTCCCCAGCCATGTTCTTGATGAGTCGGAAGATCTGACTGATGACCGAACGATCAGGTTCGTACTCCTTGTCTTCGTCGTCTTCGAGACTCTCTTTGCTGCACTCCATCAAACGCAATGCTTCGTCCACGTCACCGTGTTCCACGATATCGGCGAACCGGAGACGTGCGAGAGCTTGCGCGAGACGGAGGACGCCGAGGAGTGTACGTGCTGACGTATATGTGTGTGATTTTTTCTGCGCGGCGTCATCTTTGGAGAGCTTGCGTAGACGAACGTAAGAGTCTACGATGTAACTCGAGACTGCGGGAGGAACGATGGGCCGCTTGAGGCGTGCTTGTGCAATGTAGTGTCTGTTCCCACAAGTGCAATAGTTAGTATGGGTGACGGAAGAGTGTCGGTGAACGTTGACCTCATCAGAGAAGGATCGATGACATCGTATTCGAGCTTGGGGTGGGCATTATGCATGTGCACATGGGTAACGTGCTGAGCTAGCCGCTCGTCGTCTTCGCGCGTCGGCTTGTCGAGAATCAAGAAAAGGAGGTCGAAACGGGACAAAAGTGCAGCTGGTAAATTGATGTTGTCCACTGGTGACACCTTGGGATTGTAACGCCCGTAGAGGGGATTGGCGGCAGCGAGGATAGAAGTTCGAGCATTCAGAGTCGTCGAGATTCCAGCTTTGGAAATGGAGATCGTCTGTTGCTCCATAACTTCGTGGATGGCGGTCCGATCACTTTCCTCCATTTTGTCGAACTCATCAATGCAGCAAATGCCATTATCAGCCAACACAAGAGCACCCCCCTCTGGATGCACTCGCGTCAGCAAACCTGCAACTTCATAAAAAGTCACATACCTAGAACCATTTCATCCGTGACCGGGTCCCGCATAACAGCAGCAGTCAGACCCACTCCGGAAGATCCCTTCCCGGTGGTGTATACACCACGAGGGGCGACCTTTGAGATGTACTTGAGCAACTGGGACTTGGCCACACCAGGATCACCCATGAGACACATGTTGAGATCGCCACGAATCTTCATTCCGTCTCCCATGGTTTTCGTCACTCCCCCTACTAACAATAGGAGAAGTGCCTTCTTCACATCTTGGTGCCCGTAAATCTCTGGGGCAATGCTTTGAGCAAGCTTATTGTATAACGCCGGATCCCGTTGCATCTCAGCGATCTGTACCTGTATCTGTGGCGTCATCTCCATGTCGCTGTACTGTTTCTTCAGCTGATGGATGTATTGTACTTCCAGGTAGGTATCGGTGAGCAGCCCTGCTCGAATGGCTTGGTATCCTGTATATGGTATAGGGAGGAAGGTGCCTCCAAGGTGAACGACATCTCCGGGATTCATCATGCGGACGAGGTTTCCATTGACATGAATCGTCATTGATCTCGGAATATGACCCACTGGGACTTGGTCCGCCTGTAGCACGTTTGAGCAACGAAACGAGAGTATCAAGAACGAAAACCCAACCATCTCCTGTATCTTGACTTCCTGGAACGGGCTGAAGCGACAAGCCCGCGTCTGCATGTGCAAAGACCCGCGTACGCTATTCTTCTTGCACTCGTTCTCGTTCTGGCAGTCGGTAATAGGTGAAAACGTCTTGCTCGATATTTGTTGGAACGTTTCTGAGCCACAGACGTCGCACGTATAGGCGTTCACTAGAAGAAGCGGCTTGACTTCTGAAACACGAGTAACAATTCCGCGAACGGTGATCAGCCGTCCCAAGTGGACACCCTTGACATCGCGAACTGCCATTGCAACATCAGAACGAAGGGGCTGGAAGTAAAGGTTACTTGACGATGATTAGCAAAATGTGCGTCATATAGTGAGAGTGCAAACGTACTACCGCCGCAAGAGATGGTCGGGAAATCCTTCCTGTGCTCCCTCGGTTTGCTCGTTCCGCTCTCGTCGCTGGTGGAGAATGACGTCGATGACCTCGTCGTGTTCACTTATATCCTTGGTTGGCGTTGGCATGAGTTTATCGACAGCTTCGCTGAACAACTGAATATAGCGCCGAGAATTGCCTTGGATGCGGGATGCCAGCTCGGAAACGGTTTTCTCGTGCTGTAGAGTGGAACATGACGATCAACAAGCATACTAGTCCGAGGATGAGAAATTCATGCCTCATGGATGTCCTCCAGGTCAATTATTAGCATCTGTTGCTCGCGGTTTGCTATTTGTTGCTGAAACATGGCGAGTGAGAGCTGGATGATGCCAGACAAGGGGTGCGTACCAGCTGCTGCATGTATTTAAGCCCCTTGGACCTGGTCCCACTGTGATCACCGTCTTCGTCCTCGTCATCGCTGAGTGCAATGTTCGCGAAATCTCGGTCCAGATCATTGTTGTGACTGACATATGTCGAAAGGAAGTTATGAATCTTGCCTGCAGGGCGTAAGGGAGTGTCCATAAGCACTGGAAGCATCCATACCTAGTTCGTCGTCGTAGTCGACGTTTATCTTCACGACTGGTAGAGCCATGATCGATGATTGTTTGAGCTCGTCGTCGCGTCCGACCACGAACGCGTTCGTCACACCCGGTCACACATCACGACCACGTGATCGCTTATTAGCACGCGTTCCTACCGCGCGTGTCTTCGCCTTTTGAATCCAACTTTTTGTTACTAGATCGTATTGCTGTCCACGTCGCACGATGACTGCGACAGGGACGCAGAGCTCATCTCATATCGAGATTACCCCCGTGGATGGCACGGATGTGTCCCTTGCAGTCAGGGAGTACGTCCAGAACCAGGTGGGCCAGGTCTTGAAGGAGATGGAGACCCTCGAGTGGTCGGACTGGTCCCACACTCACTTGGAGGAGACCGCTACTCACGAGGAACGACAAATTCTCAAAAGCAAGATCTCATCCTTATACCCTGGTCTCCTCACAGGCCCACACGGCTCCCGTATAAAGATGGACTCTGAATGGCTGCCGGAGTATGTAGTTACCGCCAAAATCGCTCGCGATACCCTCCAGAAGACTCCCCATACCTCTGACCTGGAGATCTGCAACGTTATCTGGCGACACGCGACTACGAAAATCATTGCTCTTTCCTTTTTCAATAACCACCTCGATACAGATGCTTCTTTCGCGACATTCGTAACACCCGGTGCATCTACCAGCCGCGAAAGTCTTTGGGCAGCCGGCCAGAACGGGAAAGGATTCTTGACCGCTACTCAGTTCTTCCAACACGGAGTGGAGAAGGTTCGACAGGAGCTGCACTCTGATGTGGCGACTTCACTTGGCATCTCCTTCCGGGTTGGTCATGATATTGGCGAAGTGGGCAGGGAAACAAGCAAGTGCTCTTCTTGTCCGTCGCCAATCGTGGTCAATCTCGATGAGCTCTTTCCCTTCACCCCATCCGAGCTACAAGCAAACAGATGTAAGTATCGATCTAGGCTCCCGAAGGACCCGACCGTTAACCACCTCCAGCATTAACCGATCAAGATGCTGCTATGGAGGTTTCTTCCATGTCAAGACGGCGGATGATGTACAACATGTCCAGACCCAAGGCCACGACGAAACGGGAGGATGAAGTTCGCCAGGGACTCTTCTACGAGGAGTCGGTGGTCAAGTCCGACGAGGTTTCCATCAATATCATAGGCCTTCCCAGCGATATCACTCCGGAGGTCATATTCTGCGGAACTTTAGGATTATTCAAGCCTTCCACTCTGTGGAAGATCCCCAACGCCCTTTTTGAGTTCTTCAAAACCCCTACGAATGTCCCCCTCTTTCATTATCGCGGTCAATTCATGCCTTCCGCTCACACGGGACTAGCCCAAATTGGCGTCAACTATCTTGGAACTCTAGAGATTTGTCCCGAAAACAGTCAAGTGAAGAAGGACCACGTCCTCTACCAGCGATATCACCACCTTCTTCGAGAGGCGATCCAGTATGCTTTTTGCCATCTGCCAGAGCTCGCTGTCGAGCTTGCATGTGACATAACAAGACCGTCCACAGGGTCAGACCCAAGCACGCTTGAGATGTTCACTCCAAAACCTGAGCACGATGCTGCGTACAAATCCGCATTTTGCGCCGCTTGGCAACGGATGCGCCCGGAATGCCCACCGAATAAGCGATTTTATCCCTGCCGTGAGTCCGCACTCGAGGACCTCCGGTTGATCGAAGAGCTCGACATGACTGGTCAACCCGTACCCGACAAAGTGATGGATCAAGTCATCGTCCCTTCCGGAGCATTCATTCCCATCAAGGAACATGCTGAGGGTGTTTTCCTTCATCGACGCGGAGTTGGGAGCGGCTTCGTTGGGTTCACCCAATTTCGTCGTGCCATACTAGAGGTGTTCTCGTGGGCGGCGAACTCGGACGTCGTCATGGTGGACTACACGAATTCGTATCCGAAGATTTTATGGGATGATAGAACGAAGCAATTTGTTCTTGGACTCCCAAGCTGCAACTTGCATCCCGAGGAGTGTTCGTGTTGGGTCGCACCCTACTTACTCGAAGCCAGAGACACGTACTGCAAGCGCTCAACCAACAAAGACAAGGGCGAAGTCGCTGACCTGTCATACGGAGTTCTCTTTCGCGCGTATGCCCTGGCTATGGGCGCAGATCCAAACCAAGTCGATGACAAGGCCAAAGGTGCTGAGCGAAGGAGTCTCTCGTTCAACGTATTGATACCCTGCAGGTCCGCTTGCGAAGAAGCGAAAAACACCTCCAATGTCCAAACAT
This sequence comes from Chalciporus piperatus, assembly GCA_038093975.1. Classification (NCBI taxonomy): domain Eukaryota; kingdom Fungi; phylum Basidiomycota; class Agaricomycetes; order Boletales; family Boletaceae; genus Chalciporus; species Chalciporus piperatus. The sequence goes on from JBBPTG010000002.1 coordinate 586,518, forward strand.
TCTGATCAACAAGAACTCCCCAAACGACAACGATCGGAGGCTCGGAACGGTGAACCCTCCTCACGCGATACTCGAGATGAGAGCGATATGGATACGGACAGCTCACCAGATCCCCCGAGTCCTCCTCGCCCGCCGCGAGCAGAGAAAGCATCAGGGGGCGAGTTGAGGAGCTCAGGGGCTGAAGAATCCACCCGTGGGTGCAGTCGCTTTGGAATACGGAGCAGACACTAATCTACGATCCTCGCAGTGTTTGGGGTTGCCATTGCGGCGACTACGAACCCATCAGATTTGCTCTCACATCCGCTCGCCAAGTTCTTCGAGCCGGTCATGCAGGCCTACGACCGCAATTCGAATGCGTTGTCTGCACAAGCAGCCCGCTTTGAGCTACAGCGCCAACGCTTCGCCGCCGACAATGTCCAGAAAGAAGAGGAGATATCAACATTACGAGGCCAGGTGGCCGAAGAGCGGGCGAAGGCCCAATGTTTCAGGGCACAGTTACAGGCTGTTCAAGCAGAACGTGACCAGACCAGAGACTTACTTGTGGCAAAGTGGCGGAAAAGTAAACCTTAGTCTATATACCCCTCATCGCACCCGGCTGATACCCTCGTATTATGCTTTGGATTACTTGCTGTTGCCAATATACACGGTACTATGATAGATTACATGCCACTTGGCTCGTATAAACATAAGAGAGGCTCGCGACAACACTATAAGAGACGACACCTTAGGCGGGGGCGCATCCGATGAGAGTGTATCCCTTTTCGTCACCAATCATCCAACTCTCCAGGGTGAATCTCATCCGCGGTGACTCGATGACTTGGTCCTCGTTCCCAGGTAGATGGTAGTCCTTCAGGTTGCCCAGAATCGGTTCGACTTTCTCTAGAAACTTGCGGAAAGCCACCAGATCGCACCGAAAGTCAGCTGGTTCAATGCCTTGCAATAAGGTACACTGGAAATGCGATGAGGTGAGATTAGCTCAAATATGATAAACAGGGGCCACGCACCTCTTTCCCAGATAGAGACACCTTAAGTTCCGTTCCCGACTCGTCCTGAAGACGAACATAGAAGCAGTACACCCACTCGCAATGGGATTCCATCATGTCATCGCATTGAGGGCATTGTTTGAAGGAAGGCGGCGGGCTGGATGAGATAAGATAAAGAACCAAAGCTGGGGAGGACGATTCTCACCTCGAATCACATTTGCTACATCGCAAGATGCATGCATCCTCGAGCGAAAACGGGAAGAAATCCACAACACGAGCTAAGATTCTAACTTGATTTTCGGGAAGCTCCGAGCATGCATCTTGTGCAACGTTGTCGTCGTTTAGAGGCTGCGGCTCGCTAGGGGGAGCACTTGGTAAAGTAGCCGGATGATCGAGCGTAATTTCTCTCTGCCACTTTTCCTTGTTCCTTTATGGTTTCTCAGCGACATCAAGTGGGTGATGACAGGAATGGACCAACCTGAGTAGTGTTTGGGCGCGTTGACTTGACAAATCATGGAGAGGTGTGATAAGCCTATCCTCACCGCCCAAGCGCCCTTGCAAACCGCCAGATGTATTCGGGTGCTTGAGACGCAAATTGTAGACGGTGTACATCGACCCAATCTTGAGGTCGTCGATTGCATTGCTGGTCTGAACATCGTCTAGCTTTATCTTGACGATACGATGATCAAGACCCCGTGCCCATTCGGCCGTTGACGCGTCTGTCAAGTTGGGATTGTATGTGTAATCAGTGACATAGATGAAGTGTCCATCTCGTGGGTGGACGTCGACGTGAAGGAGCTATCAGGGATACTGTGAGGATGTATATAAATTTGCAAGAAATGAAATACCTCGACTGTACAGCTGATGAAGTTCGTGCCTTCCTCCACATCTTGAAGAAGGACCTCTGGAAAGATATGCGACGACCCCGATGCTATGAGTGAGCCGGATACATGCTTCCCAAATTCTTTTTTCCTCCTGAATAGGACGTCAGCTTGGTTCAGAACTGTTCATGACGAGATGCTAACGCGAGGAGGGCTGCGAGGTGTGGGTTCACTTCCAGCTTCGTCTCATCCAGCTGCATGACTTTCTCCGTCAACTGCATCGTGCCTTCCATGTAACGACTAGGGTTCCACTTTGCACGGGCGTTGTAAAAGTACCAATATTCTCCAGGTTTCATCAACCTTGCGAGGGCTTTGGCGTCATCCCACATGTCGCACTGAAGCACATACTCGGACAGCTCAGGTGGGCACCAGGTGGATTGAATGGGGTGGAGCAAAGGATTGCTTGTGTAGTCTGTCACATAAACAACGGTCGCGCCAGGGCTGTCGAACTTTTGGAGGACCTATAACAACGGCACATCACTAGAGATTTCTTGATCCAGACCAACTTACTCACTTCGACGGTACAGTTGAAAAAACCCCGGGGAGGGAGATCTGGCGAAGCTTCGGAGATGAGGAGATGCTGTTTGTGAACGGGAGCGTTGCACTCTATTGTGACCACGCTGTGGGGTTCGAGTTCCCCTAAGGCTTTCCACCATTCTGCGACCTGACGACAATAGTCGAGCTCAACACTATCCTGGAAGGGTTCCCAGTATGGAGAGAACTCGTAACCCAGTCCATCGTCGATTGCCTCTTTCTCGGGAGCACCACCTTTGACAGGCGGACGTATCGTATGTTTAGACGCATCATAAACCGCCCAACGCAATTTGTCGTGGTACCCCGTAGCCCCCACCTGCCCATTGAACTCGGTCACCTAACCCACAAAATCAGTGATCTATGCAACACTTTGAAATGCCCGTTGTTGCAATTGACCCACCTTAAGCCTGCGTAGGATCACGATGACATCCTTTTCCACCTGTGGAAGCCACTCTACGTATTTCTTCTGGAAACAATTCACCCTGATACTATTTTTCGGGTCGGGCCGGGATGAATCAACGATGGTAAATGAACGTGACCATTCTAGGGGTAGAAAGGATGTGATTCTTGCATAATGACGCAGAGCCAAGGGCCAGCTAACCATTTGATCTTGTCTTCTTCTCGGGGGAGACAGAAGTGACGACGCCGATCACGTTGACCATAGCACCCTTTTCGATGGTGTTAAGGGCGTGAAAAACATCACCCTGTCATTTGGAACAAGGTGAACATCGAAACGGCAGTCAGCTGATGAAAGTTACGCACTCTTTGCGTACGAATGCCGGCCTGTAGCACGGGGAAAGGGACCCTGGGTTCTTCGATAACAACAAAAGAGTCACTGGTGTTGTTCTCCCGCGACGAGCCATTCGCATTGCTCGTGGAGACTGAAGGCTGCCCGCGAGAGTGCTCGCCAATCTGGTGGGAGGTTGAATTGAGCTGCGGTGGAGAAACTCCTGATGAACCGGCTGCTGGTAGGTCTGGTCGCTCATCGCGAGGTGCGAGGAACTCGGCAGGACGTTCGTCTCTTGCTGCTTGATTGCCAAGTGCAAGGTTTTTCTCCTTTTGTATATCTCGTTTCCTTTTCCGCCCTTTCGCTTTTGCACGACCCGGCTTTTCATTAGGTTGCTGACCCTTGGCGATGGGCTGGGCACGGTGCATGCTGGATATCTCCCGGTGTGTGGAGGCTCTATCCACGTTGGCGCCTTCCTCGCGGGAACTAATGTCGTTCCTTCGTTGATGTGTTGGCAGGTCGGGGTTATCATGAGGCTCAGATGCATCGTGAATAACCGCGTCTGAGACAGTGCGGACCATCCCTGGTTCATACCACTGATGTGTGTCCCCTAAATACCAGAGTTGGAATCGTGTATTGATTCGCTGTAAACCATGCATTCAAAGACACTCACCGACGCAAGTATCGACAACTTTACCCGCATTGACACCACTGAGATACTTGAGGATTACGCCGGCTGGATACTTGAGAACGATAGGAAAGAAATGCGGGGAACTTGAGTCCTTTCTCCGCTCAGCCTGCATCCCCTTGAGTGCGAGGTGGATGCGGTCATGCGGTCGAAACGTGATCCCCTCTCCGTGCGGGACCTCCACCTCGAAACGATAAATACGCGAGTCTTCAACGACCTCGAGATTGATGCGGTGTGACCTGTTTCTAGGCGGCCACATCATGAAGACTTGGCCTTGTATGTGGCCATTATCTTCGCCTCCGAGCTGGAGAAGCTCCTCGACCTTGCGGTTGGGCGAGCCCTCGAAGTAATCTGGGGAAGTCGACCGAGGTTTTTTTGAGGCGATTTCGATGTCTGGGTCGCCTGGTCGCTTCATCTCAGGCCCTTGTAGCTGGACATGTACCGGGTCACCAACTTGAACTTGACTAGACTACTCAGGACGCGTCGCTGGACCAGACGCGGGTGGACCCCCGGATACTGTCCACTACTACGGAATTGGGTTGAGTGGCACTCGGCACCTCTTTGCATCATCATGTCGACAACGCCTTCAGTATCGCCCCCAGCTCTGTACACAAGGGCTTTGGACAAAGCCTCGAGAGCGTCTAATCTACCTACAATCAGCGATGAAACTCAAGTACTTATCGTAACGACCCGTCGTTGCATTCAGCTAATCCAGTTTATCTCCAGGATCTCATCCAGACTGCATTGTCCGATCTCATTGAACTGAGCTCTCGAATCGTCAATCTATCACTGTTCAGTCCAAATGAGACTCTCGAGGACATCTCCACGACAGATCTCGTGTACCTATCCGTACCATTTACCCGCGCAGAGGTGCAAAACCGAGTCAGGACCACTGAACGGGATAATCGTATGAGCAACCTGACTGTGGTTCGGGTGAGTAAAGAGCGCTCCCGTATCACACAGGACAAAATTTCAATCGCAGCAATAGCATTATCTTAACTCGTACATCTCCAGCCTGGAAACCTACGAGCTTGTACCGCAATCCGAACGCGTATTGTATAGCCAGCAGTCCTCGTCGATCAAAGACGCTGCAAAACGCAGGGAGGTCAAAATCAAACAATATAAAGCTGAAAAGGACCTTCGCATACGCATTGAGGCGCTTAGGAGACGTCGGCGACAGCCCTTGTCTGAGGACCGTCCGTCCAGTGACTTCGACCTTGTAGCATCACTCCTTCTGCCCTCCAACGATGACGACACGGAAAATGACGAGATTGACACTATCCTTAGAGAGGCTGTAGTGTTGCTTCTCAGACTCTACTACGCACATGCCCATGCACAACTCGAGAGTGCGGATCAAGAGATTGAACTATTACGCAATGCTCCGCCCCCACCACCTACCGAACCATCAGCGAACGAGCGGCGGGACAAGGCGAGAGATCAGGAAGACACGTGGAAAATTGATTCGGCTCCGGCGCACCTTGGCAGAGGACCTCTGTTGGATCCATCTGGGAAGGTAGGCACCAGTTATATAGGTGAACACTCCTGACGATTGGCTCAGCCGTTGCGGCCTTTCACCATCTTGCCGGCGGGTGCGTCAGACCGTGTTCGCGTGCAAGCAAACGTATTCGGGCCGGGTCACCGTCTACCAACCATGTCCATCGACGAATACTTGGAAATCGAACGAGAGCGGGGGGGCATCATATCCGGTGGAGGGTAAGTTGTGTGATGCTGCTAGTTGACTCACGCTTGGGTGACCTATGTGCGTAGACCTCAGTCCCAAGCTGAACCCACTTCCTCGGAACAGTTGGCGATGGATGCAGAGATGGACGGGGCGGTCTTTGGAGAATTGAAGGCGGAAGAGAAGCGCCAGAAAGATGAGCAATGGGCTCAGTACAAAGACGCCAACCCGAGAGGCGCAGGTAACACCATGAATCGTGGTTAATATCTAGGTCACGCAACAGTCATCGCCTGTGACGACGAATTCGACCAATTGTAGCAAACCAACGTGTCTGAAAAATTGCGGTATATAATGTCACAAGAGCGAGATGAGGTAGGTGGAGTAATGCGTTAACAATTGCATTGTGAAGCCTCCGGCACAGCGGGGGTTTGAGGAGTTGTAACATCGATCTCTGGATATTGTTTGTCCGCTCAGATACAATCAACACGAGTCAGGCAATGAAACATACTGGCGTTCTGTGCGTCTGCCTGTGCGTTGTTTTCCATGCCGGGCAGTGACATAGCTATCTTCTTGAATAGTGACTTAACGTTATGGCCAGCCTTGGCTGACGTCTCCATAAACATGATGTTCATTTGTGTCGACTTCTGTGTCGCCTCCTCTACCGTGACTTGACTGGATGGGTAAGGGAGTCAGCTAACCTGCGCACATGCGAACGGGAGTCCCAGGACTGACCGCTTTTCGGAAAGGTCAGCTTTATTACCGACCAGAACGATGATGACATCGTTTCCACGTTCCGAGCGCACGTCGTCGATCCATTTCGACGTAGACAGATACGATTGTCGGTCTGTAAACAGATAAGGAACGGAGGGTGATCGATCGTGTGGGTTTGCTCACTAGTAATGTCGTACACGACTATTGCTACAGAGGAATCGCGAATATATGACGGTATGAGCGAGCGGAACCGTTCCTAACAGCACAAACGCCATTCATCACGAGTCAATTCGATTAGGAAATGCCCTGTTATTCAAGCTCACCTGTCCAGCAGTGTCCCATAGTTGTAACCGAACGGTTCGGTCTTCGAGGTACATCGTTTTACTCAAGAAGTCGATGCCAATCGTGGCTTGATAGGTGTTGTCGAATGTGTCGTACATGAATCTGTGTGTAGGGAGTGGTGAATGCAAGTTCCCCGGTGACTAGCATCGCGTCCGGTGTAACCTTGTGATGAGACTAGTCTTCCCAACGCTCTGGTCGCCAAGGAGCACGATTTTTGTACGCTTTGGGGGCGTCGAGGAGAAATCAGCGGTTGCGGGTGTTGAAGGTGCGTCCATTGTGTGTGTGCCGGTGTGAAGTTGAGTGGTAGGGCGTTGCTATCCCTGCGTGTTGGTGACAGTGTCAGTCAGACTCAGTCTAGGTCGATATGCGTTCGTGTCTGCTACGTTTACCCTTGTTTGGAAACAGACTGCTGTCATCAGATCACCTCCACTGACAATGAAACTGACAGACAAAATCGCTGCGTATGCGTATCCACAACCTTTCTATACTTTCGAGTTCTTCCCCCCTCGGACAGATCAGGTGTGTTCCATCCGAGTGTGCTCTCTTCCATCCTAATGTCGACAAGGGTTTCGAGAACTTGATCGCTCGCATATCGCGTCTCTCTGCTCTCCGACCCATCGCAATCAATGTAACATGGGGAGCAGGTGGAACGACCAAGGACAGAAGTCTTGATTTGGCTGGATTGACCCAGTCCGAGTATGGCATCGACACTATTCTGCATTTGACATGCACGAACATGGTCCCGGGAATGGTCGATGATGTTTTACGCGTACGTTAGCTGCACTGTTTGTCTCTCATGCCTAACGTGTCGCCAGGAAGCGAAAGCAAGGGGCATACAGAACATCCTAGCGCTCCGTGGTGGTCAGTCTTTCCCGTCTTGGACAGGCCCGAGTATTCAAGTCCATGTTAATCCCCACAGATCCTCCTCGTGGACAAGAGCACTGGACGGCAACTGATTCACGCTTCACATCCGGATTGGATCTGGTTAGATATATATGTTCCTCCCCGGAGTATTCGTCCCACTTTTGCGTGGGCGTCGCTGGTAATTACTTTGTGTTGGAAGCAAAGGGAGCGATGGCCCTGATGTCGTGTCGTTCATTCTAGCGTATCCAGAAGGCTATCCGGACACTGACACTGACGAAGAAGCAACCCTCGACATCCTGAAACAGAAGGTGGATGCTGGAGCAGAGTTCATGGTGACACAGTTGTTCTATGACTCTGACCGTTTCATACAGTGGGCTAAAAAGGTTCGGAGTAGAGGTTAGTACCCCCCAAGCTTGTTACAGCCTCTTCTCATGAATTACAGGCATCAATGTGCCCATCATACCCGGAGTGATGCCAATACAAACATACGCATCCTTCCTCAGAGTCATTAAGCTATGCGGAGCCCAAGTTCCGCCCAGAATCATGACGGATTTGGATAAAATTCGGGTGCGTGGTGCAGCCGACGGCATTTACGTCTAGCCTGAATGTACAACAGCATGACGATCAACTCGTTAAAGATTACGGTGTTCGTCTCGCCGTTGAAATAATAGGGAGGATTACCGAAGCCGGCGTTGTTTCTGGTGTTCACTTCTGCACCCTCAATCTTGAAAAAAGTGTCCAGCTTGTTCTCGAGAACCTGCAATGGGCCGGAGGTAGCCCAGTGATCAGAAACAAGCTCATTGCTGTAAGGCGTCACTTTTCACCTTAATTCGACCTGATGACAACTTTTGATGTTAGGATGCTCCGGGCTCGTTGATTCATCCTCCGCTTCCTCGCTCTGACTTGGTTGTTACTCCAAGCCTTGCCACCACTACCGCCGCGATTGCATTGTCTAGCAAGCCGACATTAGAGGTAGAACCTCCGGGACGTGGAGAGCTAAACAACGCGGCGACCTGGGACGATTTCCCAAACGGACGCTTTGGAGACTACAAAAGTCCTGCTTTCGGTGCGCAAGACCAGTGGGGTGGTCTGGGACTCAACGTAAGACACACCAACCTGTTCATTTTTCAAATAGATCGATCTCTCTGTAGATTCATGCGGTTCAATCTCACTGGGGGGATCCGACGAGCATAGCTGATTTGACCAACCTCTTCCGCGATTACCTCGATTCCAAGATTTCGACAACTCCCTTCTCCTCTTCGCCGTTGTCTTCCGAATCGGAAACCATTCTTGACCATTTGAGGGAACTCACCAACAAGGGGCTCTGGACCGTCTGTTCTCAACCGGCTATCGACAACGTCAGTTCCACTGACGAGGTCTTTGGCTGGGGCCCCAGAGGTGGCTATGTCTCTCAGAAAGGGTTTGTTGAATTCTTTGCGGAAGAGAACGTTGTGTCCAAGATCGAGCAAGAAATTCAAGAAGAAGGCGATGGCTGGGTTCACTACTTTGCAGCAAACTCCCAGGTTAGCCATTCTCCCCATTGGCATCAACGTCCCTGACATTCTACACATTAGGGAGATTTCAGGACCAATGTTCCCGAAGACGGGAGAAATGCTGTGACGTGGGGGGTATTTCCGGGTCAAGAGGTAGTTCAGACTACAATCATTGAACAGGAATCATTCTTAACCTGGAAGGTACGCACTCGCCAACTTGGCTTGATACGACCCCTTATATTCAACACCTCGGGGGATAATAGGATGAAGCCTTCTCGATATGGAAGGAATGGGCATCATTTTATCCTCCTGGATCACCTCAGAGGACGTTTCTTGAAGCAGTGCGGCGAGAACGCTGGCTTGTGAGCATAGTACACCATGATTTCAAGCAACCAGACGCCCTCTGGTCGTTTCTGCCGACGGCATTCGTTCGCGAGTAAATTTCCTTAGCACTACTGTAATCATGTTGCAACTTGAATCGTGCGTGACTCTTCGTTGATGCGATGAGGGTACGCTATCGTGGAAGGAGGTGTATCAATAGTTGACTTGACAGTAGACAGCTCATACTAGTGCATTACAATGAACGATTTTTAAAGCGGAGGACAACCTGAGTGATGGTCACCAGCGTCGACGAGGCTCAGTTTCAAAACACTGGCCGAACTTGAAGTTAACTGAGCTGAGCCACTTGACTGAGCATCCTCATGTCGATTGCGTCGCCCACGCTCATACCCCGACCTCCAGTCGTACCTCTTGTTCTCCCCAAACCACCTCACGTTGGCCCAACCCCTCTGCCAAAGCTTGATCGATTTCAAGGACGAATAAACCACCGGAGAGATCTACAGCGAGAGGCAGACGACTTGTCCGACGAAGAAAATGACCTCGAGGACTGTGTATGTGAACTCCCCATCATCTTACAGATTGATGACCTCTCTATCGGCACATTCCCTCAACTTTTACGCCCGGTGATCAGAATCTACACGTTCGAAACCGTGGTTTCGTGTGGTATATTCCGATAGGACGACACACCACGCAACTAGAAGAAAAGAACGATGTTCGTCCTTCGATGATTGACGACCGATTGGAATTGCTGATTTGGATCTGCAGGCAGAGGACGACTCCGAGGGTTCATCAAGCGGCCATACGGACGAAGGTACCTCGCCCCACGAACTTGAAGAGAATGATGATTCTGGACCAGATCTGGACGCTGGGATTGAAGATATGGACGAGGAACAGAATTCCAGTGAAGTGGAAGAGGGTATGACTGAAGAGTTCGAGGAAGAGCAGTCAGACATATGATCTACCACGCGCGCACGCTCAACTCATCCGTCGTACGATGAGATACGCGGTATATTAAAATAGTGTACAGAACCTTGAAACAGTAGATGATAAAAGAGACGAGGTAATCTGACCAAGCTGCGCAATGTCTCCTTATGACGACAGGCTGTCGCCCCCTCAATAAGTGAGAGTCTCGATGATGCCGTCCAGGATCCTGATCGCATCTGGCATGTTGAACTTTTCGTACTGCAATGCAGCCGGCACGCTGTCGCATCAACGTCAGTGGACAGGCTCAGAGACCAGAGAGAACACTCACTCCCAGCCAGTAACCCTCTTCACGGGTGCTTCCAGCCTCAAAAACGCCCGCTTCTGAACTTCTGCAGCAATTTCGCCTCCAACGCCACCGGTATACCCAGCTTCATGCACAATTACCAACCGGCGCGTCCTGGACACGCTCTCTACTATGGTCTCCACATCCCAAGGCAATATGGTACGCAAATCGATTAATTCTATCTTGGCGGTCCGTGACGAGGCAGGAATGAGTGGTTCCAGGGATGCTGGTGGAGAACGAAGCATCGAAAGGGCAGTCTCGCAGTGGTAGACCGGTGTTCCCCAAGAAAGGAGGGTAAGATCTGCCCCTGGAATGAGCGTCTCAGCGCGGGATAGTGGAAGTGTATAGTCATCGATCGGAACTTGCTCGACTGGGTAATATTGTATAAGAATAGAAGACGGGGATCGTGAACTGCATGGAATTACCTGCGGAGCGGTAGAGAATCTTAGGTTCCATGAAAATAACAGGGTTGGGGTCACGGATTGACGCTAGCAGTAGACCTTTGCATTGAAGGGGCGATCTGGGTATGACAATCTATGGATAAATTGTGGCTCGGAATCAGTTCCGACATTGTGGGAATGGAAGGGAATATACCTTAAGCCCCGGTGCACCAAGGAAGAATCCCTCGGGGCTCTGAGAGTGGTATAAGCCCCCATGCCCGACAGCCATGGTGGGTGTACGAATCGTTAATCCGCCAATTGAAAACTGTCCACCCGCGCGGTACCGAAATTTGGCAGCTTCGTTGACGATCTGTATGGGTACTGAGCACTGTCTGCTCTAGCGAATTAAAGTAACGACGCACCTGATCGAAAGCAGGGAATATGTAGTCCGCGAATTGTATCTCTGCGATGGCCGTGTGCCCCATGGATGCCATCCCGATCGCGAAACCAGCGATGCCTTGCTCTGTCAGGGGTGTGTTGAAGACGCGTTCGCGACCTGCGAGAATGGTCAGTACACATGGACACCCAAGACAATGGCAAGCCTACCAAACTCTTCTGCGAGTCCCTATAGAGCATTCATGAGAGCGGGGAAACGACTGCAGTAAGAACCCGTACCATCGTGCACCGGAACACACCTCCGAACGCAACGTCCTCGCCAAAGACGACGGCAGTATCGTCTTTCCCAAGAGCGATGCTAGGGCGAATGAGCGGAGGACCAGAATAACAGATCACTGAACACACCCAAGTGCATCCCTCACGGCTTGATACAGGTTCATCTTCCTTGTCTCGCGACCTCCTACCATGGTTCGCATAGGACCAGAGTCATCCTCGTCAGTCCACACCAGACCCGGTGTGCGGAGAGCGGTTTCTCGGGTCGAACGGAGAAGTTGTGATGATGCTACCGAGGTGAGATGGCCCCCCGCTGGAGGTGGCTCCACAGTGGCTGTTGACTGCCAGCGTCGAGAGCAGCGCGCCTGAAGTGGTCTCAGAGAGGTAGCTGATTGCGGAGGAGTCAATGGACTTACGAGTGTAGACAAACGGCTGAGGGGACGGAGGGCAGAAGGACTGGGGATGAACATGGTCACAGGACAAACTGGGTGTGTAAGATCCGGGGTATGTCATGAGACCGTGATATCCTTAGCAGTAATTTGGTTAGCCGGACACCCTGATACTGCCGCTGAATCCGGGCTCATACCAGCCATCCCTGCTGCCAGTTGTTGTCGACTAGACATCGTGTGGGTGTCTACGGTACGGTACGAGGAACAAGTTACAGTCGCGGCTGCAGTCGACTGTCGTCCTCATATTAAATATAGTGGTAGTTCTCGCGCCCAGCACCGTTACCGTTATCGCCCAACGACAGGCTCGTAAAGATGGAGAGCGACAGCGCATTCGTCGCTCCAGAAGGCGTGTACTCCGTCACGGAAGAACACAAGCCACCACCGCTCCTAACCACACCGACAAGCACTTCACAACTATACCCTACACGTCTCTCCACGGTCACAGTCCACTTCAATCACTCGAAACATGCAAGTTCGCCAGGTCTAGCGCAGTTGCTCGGTGGAAATCTTACCAAGGACTCGCGCAAGGAGAAAGACAGAGAGAAAGACAGAGAGAAGGAGAAACCTTTGGCTGATGATCGCAGCTTCTCCTCTAGTGACACTCCAGATGACAATCTCACTTCACCGGATGTCACGTCGCCTCCAGCGACAACCGCACACGATGTGGCATTATCCCAAGAACCACAGCACAAGCTCTTCGCCCAACCATCCATCTCAGGGAAGAAGAAAGCTACGACCAAACCGAAGCATAACATACGTACTACTTCTTCGACCTTTATCACGCGCATGCAAAGTGCCGAGGGCCTGAACAAGTTTCTCGCCAGCAGGCAGGGTGAAGTAACGTTTATGTTCTACAATACCAGCAAAACCTTCCTCTGGTATGAGGTTGGCACCAAAGCCAAGGTAAATTCGCACTCGTGTTCTTGGCTTATTCTAATGCTAATATCCAGTAGGAACCACTAACAAGAATCAGTTTTTCCGCATTCCCAACCTGTCACGATGTAAATGCCCACACCGCGTCATCAGAGAGGCTTGACGTTGTCATTGGTTTCAATACCGGGGATCTCGTATGGTTTGGTAGGTCTCGAGATGCAATATGCCGTGCCAATGCTGAGGGTCGACTTTCGCAGACCCCATATCTAGTCGGTACGGTCGCCTTAACAAACAGGTGTGATACTTAGAGCAACTCAACTGCACTGTCTGTCACTTACAATCCCTCTTGAGGGTTCTATCTCCTCCTCTCCCTGCACTGCAGTACGCTGGGTCCCTGCCTCCTCGACCCTCTTTCTCGTCTCCCATATGGATGGAACAGTAATTGTTTACGACAAAGAGCGCGATGATGGGGTGTTTAGCGTGACTGTGCCCACTATCCAGTCGTCAGCCCCATGCCTCCCACGTTCTAGTGCGGCCATGTCTCATAACCAATCGCAATCGGTAGGGGAATGGGATCCGTTGACGAACATCCACGTTACTGTACCACCATGGCATCCTGAAGCTGGGGCGAGTGGGGGTGCAAAGCCGGATAAAGGAGTTGCCAAAAACCCCGTCAGTCATTGGAGATTGAGTCAACGTGCAGTTGTTGGTAGGTGCCTGATGCTTATGGGCGTCAGCGTGCTGAGCTTTTTGTCCGTAGATTTTGTATTCTCGCCCGACGTCAAGCATGTCGCAGCGATCACAGAAGACGGTTACTTAAGAGTGATTGACGCGTTCGCCGAACAGTCAGTGACATCTTTCCAAGACTTTCATTCTGTTCACAATATTTCAGGCTCGTTGACTGCTACGCATCGTACTTCGGTGCATTTACGTCTGTCGCATGGTCCCCCGATGGACGACTTATCCTGGTACATTCTTTCGTCTTCACAACGACCTCTTGTCTTCTTATACATTTCTTTTGCAGACGGGTGGCCAAGATGACCTCTTGACAATATTCTCTCCTTGGGAACAACGGGTAGTTGCAAGATGTCAAGGGCACTCATCCTTTGTGTCTGCCGTGGCATTCGATGAACTTCGGTGTGATGGACGGACATACAGGTTCGGCAGCGTCGGCGAGGACAACAAGCTAATTTTGGTTCGGTTTTGTGGATCGACGTCGGAGACCACTCTAATTCACTCCAATATTTTCAGTGGGACTTTTCAAGTGGTGCACTTCATAGGCCCAAACTTCAACACGGCCACCATCCACGTGTCTCGATATCATCAAGCGTGTCATTGGCAGCAGCATATCGTCGTGGTACTGGGTCAACAACGCAGCTTTCTGCGTCTCGGTATCACCCCACTCCCTCCAGAAACGAGGTCTCCGTAGTCCAGCCAGTTTTGGTACGAGACTATTCTACATTTATGTTGACCAATCGTGGACGCACTGTTACAGGTCAAACAAGTCGACGCCGACTTACTCACCTCCCTAACATTCCTCCCTCGTGCATTGCTCACGGCGACCAAGCTCGGTCACGTAAGGATGTGGGTTCGTCCGCTTGCGACACCTGGGCAGTCACGTCGACGAGCACATGGGAGGCATGTGCTCTCAATATCGGACCTACAGAATGTCGTTGCCTGAGGTTTGATCGTAAGCCCATGAGAGCGTCGGGGATAAATTATGAGTACGTTTTACTCCAGATATCCGATCAGTTTTTAGCTGTTCGCTCGGCTGTTCCATGTGGAGACACCAGTGATGTTGGCATGTAATTTGTAGTGATCGATCAAGTATACCTTGAGTATACCAGTAATTGTTGTACCACGGGGTTGTGATGATTTTAGTTGATATCGCATGATTGCTCACACAAGACATGCATTTTGTCCAAGAGACAACAGCGATGGATAGAAGATTTGGGCAGAACGTGTGGAGACATTGATTTCACTTGACAGTAACCTGAACAGCCCATCTCTCGAGCCAACCTCGACGCACAAGTGCAGCTTCGAGGGCCAACAAGAACACACCCCGACGCCACCCCTTAAGACCAAAAGTCTTCACCACGATGTCGCGCGTTTTCTGTTCCCCGGAGACGAAGTCGAACGAGCGACGCAGTGCAGATTCATAGTCGACCGAAACGTTCGAGAGTGCGTCGACTACCAGATTTGGGCCATAGGAAGTAGAAAGTTGTTTGAGAACGGAAACGGGAGACCGGGGGCAGCGAGCTGAACCGAGTGATAGGATAAATGGAATGGTAGACGTGACTTGCGTTGTGGTAAGCCACCGAAAAGAAGGAGAGAAGGCCGTGAACTCCAGCGTAAGTTTGCAACCCCTGGTTAGGGAGGGAATAA